>OZ059807.1:1332983-1999474 GCA_964057025.1 Standfussiana lucernea | reverse complement strand
TTCTGAAGATTAACGCACACTGAACAGGGAATACCAGGGAGTGAACGAATGAATGACAACTTCAGGCGTGATTCGTTCATTCAATCGTTTACTTAAAAAATGGGGTAAGGTTTATTGAGCTAATAGGTATTGTGCTTGCTTTGTTTCATTTAATTATAGGTTATACAATTATTTTATTGACAGACAAATACAAACATGTCGATAAATCAAGTTGAATATTCAGAAAGACGTAGTATATTCTCAAAGAAACTAACGTAGTTCGTGACAGATTTCATAACTTGAAAAGATTTCTATCAGCCAAAACCAAAACTTTCACAGCATAAACAACTGAAACGTATAACAGAGACCTGGTGGGGTTACCACGAGATCGATCATAGTAACCCACTGTGGTCAGTATACTCTCAAATCATTCACTCACTTCCCAGTGTCCGTCTGCCCTAACCCGAACAAATCCGAAACGCGCGTTAATGTGCACGTACATATATCGCCCCAATAATATACACATCGGGCCGAAAAAACAACACCATCGCCCAATACCCAATTAATAAAAAAAACCTTTAGTTCACTCGTCCTTTTGTAATGTTTTGTTAAACAACTAAATTTGGGGTAAAAAAAAAACTATGACCATCTTGTTATCTGTAGTCAACTTATATTTATTTTGACAGCAGCCGTAAATTCAAAGGTTTTTGTTGGCTAAAAGATTAATCACCTATTATATTGGTAATTTTAATAGGAGAAGGTGTTGGGCTCCATTTTGAGGACCAGCAGGTGTTTTATTATTACGATAGCATCTTAGCTTGATGATGTCATTCGAATTCCGTAGAGATTGAGATTACAGAAGGTTTTTATGGTAATTAGTGTGTGATCGTTTAATTTTATGTTTTTAAGGAGATATTTTCACGCTGCGTTCTGTGGAAGGAGGGCTGAGTTAATGCTCTTCAATGTGTGTTAAAATATTTATTAATCTTTTTTCCTAAATAACGTGAAATATTAAAGGGTTATTAGATATTGCTACTAAGAAAGTATTCAACTCTTGATGGATTTCTGAAGCAAACCTTAATGATTGATAACCTCTAACATATTTTTCTCATAAATTATTATTGCTTAGACTAGAGCTAGGTAAATCCCACAAACCTAACAAAGGTCTATTGTACGATAACAGTTAATATGGTCGTTTCTTTAGGGATGAAGAAAAAAATGCTTGCTAGTATACCAAGCATTTTTCCTAAAACATGCCGTAGGTCCAAAAATAACATTGTTTTTTTAGGGCATAACGTAACATAATTTAACATTTCGCCTGTAATCCGCGAAGGGTTAGGCAGGACTGTACCCAATACAAAACACCCACAATTCACCAGTCATGTTTAAGTCCCATGTAATAGGGGACGAGCCTATTGCCATCAAACTGCTACAAATCCAGACTCCGTGGCTGAGAAATTCCTGATGGAAAAAACCCAATAATATTTTGCTCGACCTGAGAATCGAAGGCCCTCATGCTCTGCAGTCGCGCATACCACCGCTAGACCAATAAGGCAGTCTACAAAATATTAAAACTCCTAGACAAACTCTCCCTTCTTGGACGGAACACTAACACAAACTATCCTGAATCCTTTAAACCAACCACAACACTTCACAAACATAAATATTTTAATCACCATACAAACGATTTAGGTTCACCACATACTGGACGCGACGCGAGTTTTGTCGCGCGGTTAAACGGTGGTAAAGTCGCGTCGATAGTAAATAATCGTGAGTCTAGCTAACAATGTGTATTATTGGACAAACGTTATTTAATGTGTCAAACAAAAAACAAGATGAAACTTCAAAAAAATCTACTTGAGTAAGTTTGGTCACGGATACAATTACTAGTATCATTTATAAGAGCTAAAGTGACCTAAGAGCGTAAACTAAGTGAAAATCTATTCAGCGATAACGATGATTGATAGGTCAAAACTGTGTTGGTTTAAAGTCGTTGTAGAAATGTGAACGTTTTGAAAGCGATTGCCACGTCTTATGTTGCTGAAAATACCGCGTAAACAGCACAACACGCGTGTTTCCGCGACTTATCTATTGTTTCAAGCCTTTACCTCTCTCAAGTCATATATCCAACCATTTTGCCGCGTGTCGCGTCTAGACGTTACGTTACCAGTGCCTCATATTTTAATGTTCTCTAGGCCCTCAAGTTCTTTTATAGATACTTACTAGAACTTAAACACGCGTCTTGCCGCGAGTTTTCTTCGTGCATACAGTGTTTCAAGGCCCTTACCTCTTCTACCGCGTGTCGTCGCGTCTAGTCGCGCGTTGTGTTACCAGTGCCCCGCGCTGTAGTGAAGAGCGCTTGTTAGAGAGCGCACTATTTGTTCCGGCATGTATAAACGCGATTAATGTGAACAGATACCCGGTACGTCGGCCCGGGCGATTTATTAGACTTGACTATCGTAGGTGCAAGTTGGGAGATGAAGCGATGAAATTGTTATAAATCCACGTTATTGCCTAGTATAAGCCTCCTTTTGTGTCTGTCTTCCCTGGTCTGCACGGTAAACAGAATGAATGAGGTCTGTGCCATATTAAAGGTGGGTCATTGTTGTAATTATTATGGCATCCGGGTTAAGGGTTTGATTTAGTTTGTTAAAATATTATGTCAAGCCTGCCATAATGTCTATGGCTGAACTACTGCTGACCGACACGGTGAAATGTAACTTTAATAAAGCTTGATTTTTTTTGTCAAATTAATCGTTTACTAATTCTTGAACATGGCCCAGTTGCACCACAAATCATTACTACGTTAATTTGTGTTTGTGTGTAACATAAACGTGTCTATAGAAAGCGCTAAATTAATTTAAAACATCGGAATGAAAAAAATGTTAATCTCAAGTCTCTTTTTCAGCAACCAAAGTCAAAGTCAAAGTCAAAATTATTTATTTGCGTTAAAAGATGGTACAAAAGATGGTAAATATAACATGGAACGAATTAAAATAACGTTTAGGAATTAAAATATCTCAAAAATACATAATCTACAGAACGCCAGAGCCTCTAACTTGTACCAAACCCAGCATGCGACCATATAAGCGGCTCAGCAGTTTGTTAACCCATCCTCAAGTGAGAACTAGTATTATTGGTCCGTTAATTAATTGTGTTTTATATTACGCCCGTTTAGTGGCCCCAGATTTATTTATGTATTGTTTCGATGAAATATTAGATAAGGTAGGGGTGTTTTAGGATTTGTGAAGATGATTTTTGTAAGTAATATTTTTAAGGATTGTGTATCATTAATTTAATCGTAAGCTGAAGTGTGTAGGCTCTAATGCTCTTTGGGTCCTTGGATCCTTGTTTGGTGAATTATTCTCTCAATTGGGAATTAGGATTCACAATGTGTCCATATAATACTAGAATTTTTCGGACAATATTTTCGTGACAGCTAGTCAGACGCCTGAAAGTCTGACAACCAGTCAAACCAAGGCTTACCATGTTCTAAGAGGGTTGTGGAAGACAGATAGGCAGTTGCTCTATGTAAAACACTGGTATTTAGCTGCAGACGGTTGGACTGAAAGCAAACCTTAACAAAGTTGAGAAATGTGTTGACAAATAATGAGTACATGACAGTTATCTAAACTTTCACTTTTATAGATTGTATATGGTATGAATTAATGGGCATAGCGTGCATGTTCCAGGAAATAAATGTAGACAGAATATGAGTATCGTATTAAACCATTACTAAATCCTTACCTACAGTCCTATCTACCCCGTTACCCTAAGAAGCACAACGTCCACATTCTTGCACGTCGCTCGATCGTCGAACAAATCTCGTCGCGGGCTAAACTGGCGATCATTATGCGCGGGCGACAAAAACGCGTCCAAGGCGACATCGAATCGCGACACTCATAAATAAATACATATTACTGAGCTCGGTGTAGGGGAGGAGAGGTTTGGTCTAAAATGTTAGATAGATTCTCTGTTGACTGTTACATTGAACAGTTAATGGTTCTCCTGACCGTTTTTGGACATGGCGGTCAATCTGTGCGGAGACCAACGCAAACAGTGAGTGAGCGAAGAGAGTGAATGCTCCGTCTTCCTTCACTCTCATATTCCAAATGGGACATACCTATTGAGTTAATGACAAAATGGTAGATGTGATGATGATTTCACCATATTCTAATGTGGGAATAGCTCATGACTTGGTGAGAACTGTGATTATATTTGTCAGTCAGGAACGCTGGTAGGTTGAAACTGTTTAGAGTGCTTCCAACGGGTATCGTCATCCGTGTACTAGGACTGCGAACTGTTGTGGTGAACAGACAAAAGCTACCCGACTAACGATATCCTTAACACACATATAATAATTACAATCTAGGTACATCTTTACAGGGTGGCTGGTAACAGCTGACTGCAAGAAGCCGAAGAATGAGGTAAATGACAAGTGACTGGAAGGTCTATGTTCAGCAGAAGACTGCTGAAGGCTGACGATAATGTCACATGAACACAATTTATAATAAAAAAAGCCTTCACAAGTGACCATACCAGAAGTACCTACATCTGGCGCACCTAAGACCACTTTAAGAGCTGACGCATTGCACAGCACGAGTGGAAAGAATTCGCTCCCCGCTCGCTCCTACACCGCACCCCAACATAAAAGACGGACACCGCGCGTTCCCCATGTATGAGGCACCATGAAAAACCCGTGAAACGCACGTAATGGCTTCAGAACATTTGTACCATTATACCAACGAATACTTTAGAAGACTTCTTATAGTCTTACCGATTTATATCACCCGACCGACAGTGGGTTTTTGTGTGACAAAGGTGATTCTCAAATTGTCCGGTTTTAATGTTTAATTTATGATGTCATTTGTTAAATCTGTTGTTGTAGTAAGGTTTTTTGCGGTGAAAAAGTTGGTGTGGCACTACCCACAGGGTTTATGTCCTGTGTTAGTGTAAATTTGTAAATTCGAAATAGGTTGACTGCGTAGTGCAGTGGCAGGCGAGAGCATTGATGATGCGACGTTGCTGCGAGAGCATTGATGATGCGACGTTGCTTTTGGGCTCACATTCGAAGCAAGAACGTCTCAATAAATGCCTCTCTAACCAACGCATCAGAAATAAGTATTAGATTCCTCTGGTAGATTATTTTAGAAGTCTTAGTCTTTTAGAAGTAGTGTACTGTGTTGGCAGTGAAAATGAGGTAATGCTTGCAAGTATGTATATGTATATTTTTTTTGTGTACATTGAATTGCTAAAGCTGTGTTGAGAACTGCTTACCTAAGCAGTACAAGGCTACACTAAGGTCAGTTCAAAAACCGAGGATAAGATTCAGATGTACTCAGAATATGAATCTATTTACCTTCTGGTAGATTTAACCTCTTTGCTTCTCTTTTAAGCAATTCCAGTGCATTTATGGTGATTTTTAAGACCTGCCGCTTATTGAAGCAATGTTCCAAAATATATTATACAAATAGACTATAGTTTTCAAACCCATTTTAGAGCTCTTTCTATTTAGATTTTGACTCATGCGTCTTTGCTATACACCTATGTATATCTCGTTACATAGCCAGGCAGGTAGATAGTACTTCAGCAGCCATCATTGTGTTTCCATCAGAAGCTCACACATCACAGCCCATCACACACAACTCACACCGCCCAACTTTTTCTTCGATCGCGGCGAAAATTCCTGAGGACGTGCGAATCTCTTCATTAGCCCTCAGTTTTTTGCCCCGAAATGCCCCAGACGGAGGACCACAGTTTTATTATGTTGTCAACTTGATGTAACGGTGTTAACAATTTGGCGGTTTTTTTTTGTGAATTTAATTAAATTACTGCAGGAAGGGAAAGCCTAAATTATTTCGGCTTCGAGATTTGTTTTAATGGGAGGAACAGTTATAAAACCCCTTTTTATGGAGAAAACAGACACCTGCAGTGATAAGGGGTTTCCCGACGTATTGACAGCAAAGCTGTAATAATACTTTATTTTTATCGTCGTATATATTTCTGTTATGCATTAATATTAGGAGCTCATGGCTAAATAATAACAGCCGCTCGGATCAATCTTCAGATTAAGCCGCGTTTGCCTAGGTTTGCCTGTGGATATCTGCCTGGCCAACTATGTTGGGGTCCAGCAGACCCCAACATAGACTAGTAGGGGCTAGTGGGGACGTCCAGTCTAACCGGAAGCAGCTGAGTACCGGTATTTTACATGAAGCGCCTGCCTATCTGACCTCCACAACCCAGTTATTACTGGGTAATACGCCCCTTGGTAAGACTGGTTGTCAGATTTTCGCTCCACTGACTACCTGTAACGACTGTCAAACATCTACAATTGACAGCCGGGACCAATGGCTTAACGTGCTTTCCGAGGCACGGAGGAAACTCGCTATATAATGGGTGGTCACCCATCTACGGACCAAGCTAGGTAAGCACAGCTTAACCTAAAAATCGGCCCGAGCGGCTGTTATTCGTTAGCCACGAGCTCCCTACACGAGTTCTTCATATGTCCACCCTAACTTATCAGATTTCCATAAAAATATACCCTAAGAAATCACCCATCAATATTACACACTCAATTTATTACTTAATCAGAATCTTGGCGAAAAAAAATGACTGTCAAAACCCATGGGGTGTTGCGCTTGCACCCTTGTTATGGGGCATCGCTAAACCCCGCAACATGGCCCGTGGGGGTTGTTCCGGTAAACCTTTACAAGCTATGGGGTGGTAAAGTTAAGTGAGGGGGATGAAATAATATGGTGGTGGTTCGATCAGGGTTATGGGAGTTATAATGGTGATATCATTATTTGATGGTTATGGGGCATCGAGTTGTTTTTAATTTAGTTTACTTTTATTTATTTATAATTGTAACTGCGTCGTTTTCGGAAATAATTTGAATGCATTTGCGTAAAGATCAGTCTCATTTTGGCTTTAAAATGTCTCAGCAGAAGATTAGTTTAACTTTTTCCCCATTAATCGACCCATGTTTTTTGTACTGCCCCGGCTTCGCACGGGTGCAATGCTGCGACCCGCCCCGGCTTCGCACGGGTGCAATGAGATAACTTCATCCGCAAACGGCACATGGCACATTCAACAGTTGTTTAGTGTCAGTGTGCTAACTTGCACTATGACATTGAACTGATCTGACACTAGAAGTGGGTGCCTACCTAGATACATACATCATAGTAGCGCGTGGCTGATATTGCCATAATCTATTCTGTCCCACTGCTGGGCAAAGGTCTTCCCATTCCTTTCCAACTCTCCTGTTTTGCCTTCTATGGCCAGTCAGTCAGACACGAGTCCAGATTGTCACGCCAGCGTTTCTTGGGCCTGCCGGCTATGAACCAGAACGAAGACTAAATAAAAGGGGTGTGTATGGATCATAGGAGACGGTCTTCTGTAGTTCTTGCCTACCCCTATTGAGAAAAGGCAGGGATAATGTATGGTGCTTCGATTACTGCCTCGCCAGCACGACTGCTGAGCATGAAGACCTGGGTTCGATTCCCAGATCGGTCAAAATTGTTATTAGGTTTTCCATCAGGAATTTCTTAATAGCAGCCACGGAGTCTGGGTTTGTGTCCGGTTGATGGCAATAGGTTCTGCCCCTACATGGGACTTAAACATAACTGGCAAAATGTGGGTGTACTATTAGGTACACCTCTACTCAACCCTTTGTGGATTACAGGCGTGATGTTATGATACTTTGATTAAAATTACATAAGTAGGTATATAACTTTACAAATGATCAAGTTTAAGAAACAGTTTTCGAAGTCTCTTCAATTTAAAATCAAGAAATAATTCGAAAGACTTTTATTTTATTTATTCTCTTTAACAAAGCAAGAAAAGAAATCCCCAAAACCAATTCCTTACCTTTAATCACAAACACCCGACCCAGGAATCGAACCGCAAACCCCAATTTCGGTGCACAAACAAAATCGCGAATCAAATCTTAAATTTTTATTATGTATACACTTTTCTTTTCGCTTTAGTCGCGTTGTGTTGGTTTGTTTGCGTTTACACGGGTCGAGGCGAAGAATGGCCGTCAATCAAGTCGCCACCGAGGCGTCCGGCCCGATTGTTTTCAAATAGGCTATGTCCCTACTTCGTATGGACAAGTATAATCGAGGAGGTTAAGGAGTTTGCTCACTGGAGGTTGTAACTGTAAATATTTTTCAATTTAATGTTTAGGACAAAGTGACCACATTAGTAGCCCCAAGATATAGACTTTCTAGTTTGTGGCTCACTAGCAACAACACTATGGTAACTAGTTTTAGGTAAGCAGTGATAGTCTAGTGGTGTGACCGTCGGACTGCCAAGTCATAGGTCTCAAGTTCGAACCCAAGACACGCACCACAGATTTTCTGAATCATGTGCGTATGTATAATTATCACTTGCTTCGGTGAAGGAAAACATCGTGAGGAAACCAGCATGCCTGAGATCTATATTTCTCGACAGCATGTAAAGCCAAGTCAGAGGCCCATCGGCGGCATAATAACTCTGACACCAGGTTAGGCACTAACCACACGATAAAGAAGAAGAAGTTTTAGGTCATATTTAAGCCACTTGCAACATCGCTTATGTATTACCTGTAAATAATTTCCTATTTACTGTTATATTGACTATTTTACCCAGGTTTTAGAAAAAGACTACCCCACAATACCTGGCTTCTTGTAATCAGTGACACGGACAATACTTTACGAAGCTCAAGTTTTCATAAAACTCGATATGCCATATTGTTCACACCGAATAAGCCAGACTATAAGGTGAATGTTGAGAACATGTGTTGATTTCATTACTTACACAAAGCGTCTAGACTGAAAACGGAGATATAAGATGGAGAGGTCATTTTACAATTTGATTTTCAGTAAATGTAATCAAACTCTAATGCCTTTTCTGTATGGGAGAAGTTCTTTGCCTTGCAGTGAAGATGACCTGCAGTGATAATGTGCGTGTATGACCTCTGACCATATGTATGATCGTGGATGAAAATTTCATTCACTGTAGCCTGTTGCACAAATATCTTACATTTTTCTAAGAATTTATTAAGCTAAACAAATAAACAAAAGTCAGTTATCAAGTTAAAGAGCTACTACATTTCGAGGTATGGGTCCTAAGACCATCTTCATCATCCACAGCCTGTATTCCTCCACTGCTGGGTACACACCTCTCTTTTCTTGTGCCAACCTCCACACTCCTGTGCCAGTCTCATCCAGGCTTTTCCCCCGATGGCAACAATGTAGTCTGCCCATCTCGCCGACGGACGAACCACATTTAATTCCCAGTTCTCGGACGCCATTCGGTGACAGCCTTGGTGCAGCTGTCATCACTTCGCCTTACTAGGTGTCCTGCCCAACTCCATAAAGATCATAAGACCGTTTCAGCACAATTATGGCATAAACAGTCCATTGTGCCAGGTCCCTTAGGAAGTTGTAAAACGAACTCTTAACCAAATAGTGTTGCGATACGTATCACTGACGCGCGCTGAGTTTGCGAGTCAAATGTGGAGATAGCCGAGTGTACAGGACGCGTGGAAACATAGGGGGTGGTGTTGTGGACGGATGCTGTGGAGATACGGTGTAGGGATTCTTGACCTCGAGAGGACCTCGGTGTTGAGGACCTCGGAGTGTGCTAAGGACAAGTGACCACCATGTTTTTTTTTGGTAGAAGTCTAACATAGCCCTCTGTTCTTCAGATGAGGGATATCTATGGATATTTGTGAGAGTATCCACAATAATATATGAAAGAGAAGCCGAGTCTTTCTTTATCGTGTGGTTAGTGTCTAACCTGGTGTCAGAGCTTGTATGCCGCCCATGGGCCTCTGACTTGGCTTAACATGCCGTCGAAAAATATATATCTCTCAGGCATGCTGGTTTCCTCACGATGATTTCCTTCACCGAAGCAAGTGAAAATTATTCAATAAGCACATGATTCCGAAAAGCCAGAGGTGCGTGTCTTGGGTTCGAACTCGAAACCTATGACTTGGCAGTGTAACGGTCACAGACTGGCCACTAGACACTGTTCTTCGACGTCGATTATTTACATTGTAGACCATAGATCAATTTCTCATTATTTAAGTGCCAGTACTTAAAAGCGAATTTAGGTATATCGAAGCAAAGTTATCATACATTTAACATCCTTCCCTCTAAAAATCAAAACGATTACATTATTCAGAAACAGGAAAACATTCGACTCGTTTCGTTCTTTCAAGATAGTGATCGAGCTAACGAGACATGGGAATTGTTGATGGTTCTACGATATAAAAATCTTTATCCGAAAGACCTATGATCTGGGAACAGCTAAACTAATCTGAGAAACTATGTAAAAAACATTTACGTAACAAAAATCCGTGGTTATGTTTATCTACTAATCACCAATACACGCCATTAATAACCTATTGACACAAACACGCGTGGGAAGATAACCATCAACAAAGATTTAGACCGTTAGATGTGCCCATATCGAAGACATTTAAGTTTAAAGAGGATGTGCTAAGGTAGCAATTTGCAGGTCAGTGTCAGGTTGTATGTTGATTAAAATATGATTCGCGACCGTAACAAATATGGCTGACCAAAGTAATAATCATTAAGATCATCAATACAACCCTCGTACGTTCATTTAATCCCATTGAATGACTTTTTCATGAAACAGTCATTTAAAGGATTATTTGAATTTCGCCTAACATTAACAGGCAGTTGCTCGCTCGTCTAGTACTAGTGGATCCTATTCAAACGGGTAATTATTATTGATTACTTGGCAATTGTGCTTTAAAGTATCACTGAGACATGGGATCTCAATTTTCTATGACATTTCTTGTGATGGCTTCTATTTTATGTTGAATCTTATTGCCTACAGCGTATTTAGGTCGCGCAAAATGTTCAGTAGTGAAGCCACACACATTCTGTACGGAAGGATAGATACGATTTTCAGTATGAGTGAGCGATATGTCATTGTTAACGAAACAGCATAAACAGAATCAGCCTACGTGTATAATGTTCCCACACAGGCCTGATCTCTCTGAGAGGTAGAGGGCTATAATCTTGTTTTATTGTCAAGTTACCATTTTGTTTTGTCCAGTGGGAGACTAATAAATACTTTTTCTTTCTTTCTTTCTTTAATCCACCACGCAGGGTTTGTCACATGTCTTTGAATGTTTGGTGCTAGGACATGCCCGTTTCTTCACGAAGGATTGTAAGGTCCCACCGCTGGGCGTATTTATTTACGAAGCATAAACGTAACTATTTTTTGACAAGCATGTTTAACGGTTTAAATCTTCGTCCATCGCACACTATTCAGTTTTCAAATCAATGGGGAATTAATGGCGTCTTCATGTTTAATGGTGTAGTCTCGAGATCCGGCAGACATGCTAATGTGCATGAGAAATACGTTTAGCAGCCAATTACATAATTAAGTTTGTAAATAACGTTGGCTTTATGGGATTTGGGTTCCGTAGGTGAGGTTGAGAAAACGTTTCAAACTTGAAAAAAGTCACTTGTACCCAGTCTTTAAGGGACCCAAAGTTCTAAAGTGAAATGATATCACAATTCCGTTGATAAACCAACATCAACAATAATCAGCACTTCTAATCAGTTTTCTCAATAAACCACTCATAACACACACAAGAAAACCTATTAATCTATACTAATATTATGAAGCTAAAGAGTTTGTTTGTTTGGTTGGTTGAACGCGCTAATCTCAGGAACTACTGGTTCGAATTGAAAAATTGTTTTAGTATTGGATAGCCCATTTATCGAGGAAGGCTATAGGCTATAAAACGCTGCAACCAATAGGAGCGGAGCATTAATCAAAAATGTTATGCAGACGAAGTTGCGCCGGTCAGCTAGTTAATCAAATAAATTAGGAAACACGAACTCAAGATAAGATAGATAGAAAGTGTCTTTGTTATTCACTAAAACACTTGCAATACAAC
This sequence comes from Standfussiana lucernea, assembly GCA_964057025.1. Lineage (NCBI taxonomy): Eukaryota > Metazoa > Arthropoda > Insecta > Lepidoptera > Noctuidae > Standfussiana > Standfussiana lucernea. Next base: position 1,987,572 of record OZ059807.1, on the reverse strand, counting down.
TCTTTTACATTCTTATTAAATCTATGGGTACAATATCAGTTTTATCGCTGATGGGATAAAGATATATCTTTCAAATAACCTTTCAATGGACAATATTATTATAAGCCTGTGTTGTCCCACTGCAGGGCAAAGGCCTCCCTCCCGTCCTTCCACTTTTCGCGATCTAGTGCGATTGTAGGTCAATCCTTTGAGGACGAGTCCAACCCATCCCGCCATCACCTTCTGAGCCTGCCGCGTTGTCGTTTCTTGCTGTTTGGTGTCCATTGAGTGGTTATTTTTGCCCATTGCTCCTCCTCCTTCATGCGGCAGATGTGACCAGCCCAGTTCCATTTCAACTTAGCAGCTGTAAAGCCAGCATCAGCTATTTGGGTTTTGGAGCGAAGTATGGAGTTTCGGATGCGGTAATGGACAAGAGGCCAATAAAATAAACCCGTTGAACTGATGAAATAGTTTGTACGGCTATAGTACAAACTATTTGTACACAAGGACCACTAGTTATAAAACCAGCTCACGCTTTGCCATATTAATTCAATCATAGTGACCAACTTAATTATATGTTAATCACTTATAATCATTCAAAATACCGTCAAGCTTGATCATTGATTCCCAATAACATAATCTTTTACTATTGATGACTGTAGATTTGACATTCTAAATTACTTTGAATATATTATGGAGATACTGGGTTTTCGCTGTGGGTTTGCTTGCTACATGGTCAACTTTAGAAGAGTGATTTCGTCCACATCGCTGTCAATAGGAAAAAGTGCCTAGAAGGCAGGCTGCATTGTCACGTTGGATGGCAAACTGATTCTTTGGTCATGAAAGGCCAGCTCTCTTGTCACGTGAAGAGTCGACAAACCGCTTGGCGATATCCCGAAATACTAGGTGGGTACTCGGACCCCATGATCCTAGTAGTAATTTCAAAAAAGGCTCAAACGTTGTTCTTTTGTCAAAATTAGGAATAGGTCAAAAGAAGTCGATTTTTTTAACTACACTCCAACGAACAGACATGAGTAACTCAAAATTTTTTCAATGATAGACAATCTAGTGAAGCCATTAAAATTGCCAATTTAGCGTTGAACATAATTTTATGTCAAGTTAATTTGAGCTGTTGAGACATAAATCACGATGGCCTTGTAATTTAAATATTATGTTTATCGAGGCTTACAACTTTACGCATAATAAATAAACTACACAATGATTGAACACACCTTTATTAAAAAATGTGTCCGATAAATATTGGAGGTAAGGGTCTTTTTAAGATTACTTTTCACTATAAGTTCTTATATCATTTTGTACTCAAAAAACTTTATTTATTGGTCCTAAGTGGAGTCTCTTGGTTTAGATTATTTTTCTTTCTAGGTTTCTAACTGATTTATAGGTTCAAACTTTAAAATTGATTCATTCAAAAAAAGAACTGGACCCAGGTTTAAAAAATGTCTTAGGTACTACCCGAACGTACCTTATTAAGCAAATTAATATGTAGGTACTGCCTTAGCCTAAGAGAATGAGGGCCTGGGTGGTAGGTTTTGATTCTCGGATCGGCCAAGTGTTATTTTCAGCGAAGTTCTCAGCTGGCACCTCGGAGTTTGAAATATGGCTGTGTGATACTCACGTGCCGCGCTCGGAAAGGCCAAGTTCTGCGACTGATCTCTTTCTAGTTGAATTAGATTAGAAATAGTGATAGCCTAGTGGAGTGACCGTTGGACTGCCAAGTCATAGGTCTCGAGTTCGAACCCAAGACACGAACCTCTGATTTTTCGGAATCATGTGCGTAATTATCACTTGCTTCGGTGAAGGAAAACATCATGAGGAAACCAGCATGCCTCCCGCTGTCTGTCTGTCTCTCCCTATGTATGCTTAGATCTTTAAAACTACGCAACGGATTTTGCTGCGGTTTCTTTTAATAGATGAAGTGATTCAAGAGGAAGTTTTATATGTATAATACATCCATATTATAGTAGAGAAAACATTAGCATCTACATTGCACCCGTGCGAAGCCGGGGCGGGTCGCTAGTTACCTATATATCTCCTGCGACAATGGGTACTTTCCTCTAAGATTCCCAGTCGAAAGGAACAGTTCTTAAGCGGCCCAGTCCGCTATATTCTCCCGTATACCATACAAAATGTCAGTTGTGCCCATGTTCGGTATACGCCTGCAGATTTAACGACCACGGAATTTGTTGCTCCTTCTGATTGAAAGGGTATTACTATTTGATTTGAGTTTTTTAAAGGCCTTTTTTCTTGTATGCTTTATTGTACTGCTGCACCTGACTGCTGTAAAGGATAAGATTCAAATATTGGTAAGGCACTCTAGGTACATTTTTATCTTAAAAATAACCAGTTGAGAACCTGTTCGCCTGATAATAAAATAATATAATAATAATAAAAATCTTTATTTCTTCCACAAATAATACTTATAACTAAAACTAATGGCAAAAATATAATTATGAAATATGACAGTTTATTTGTGGGAGACTGGTGCCTAAACTAAGCCGTGACTTGTATTTCAGGACACCAGGGACTCCCCCCTACAGGAAAGGATATCATCAAAACATTATATAATACTATCATAGACAATCCTTTACTATAGCTAAGTTGTTATGATATAAGGGAAACTCTTTGTTGGAAGATAAGAAAAAAAATACTAAAATAAGAAAAAAATACTAAAATAGATGATAGTTTCATTTGACAATAACCAGGAACTTCTGCACAAACCTTCATACGGTATTTGACGATTTTAGGGAAAGAATTACAAAAATATTTCCTTAAAAATAACTGCCTCAACAAACGGACTCTAACTGTCTCATAGGTTTAGTAGTCGCACTCGTCACTGCTGAGTATGAGGTAAGGGGTTCATTCCCAGTTCAGACAAAGTATTATTGAGCTTTTTCATCAGTAATTTCTTACTAGCAGAATGTAATCTAGATTAGTAAATGCCCAGTTGCTGGTAAAAAGGCCGCCCCCTAAAACATGGGACCGTAAAATAAATATGTGTGTAGCATAATCACGCCTCTGCCTTACCCTTTCGTGGATAACAGGCATGATGTTGTTACCCAACAAGACAGTTATTGCTTATCATCCTATACCCTCATCCCTACAAACGTCACACCGGCACAGATTTATACTAACTACCCCCTAGAGAACACCATGGGGGTTGAAATCATGTAACAAATTAACTTACAATATCACACCCTCTCTATTAACCCAACATTCTTTGGGGCTATTCATTTTTTATACACTAAGCTATAAATGTGTCAATGGTTTAATGTTGCTAATAGAGGAGCTCATGGCTAAACAATACCAGTCGCTCGGGTCAATCTTCAGGTTAAGCCGCGCTTGCCTAGGTTGCTCCGTGGATGGGTGACAGCCAATTACATACCGAGTTTCCTCCGTCCCTTGGAATGCACGTTAAACCGTTGGTCCCGGCTGTCATTTTTAGATCTTTGGCATTCGTTACAGGAAGTCAGTGCCACGAAAGTCTGACAGCCAGTCTTACGTCTTAGTCTTAGTATTACCCAGTACTAACTGGTTTCTGGAATCCAGATATTCAGTCGTTCCGTGTAAAATACTGGTATTCAGCTGCATCCGGTTAGACTGGAAGCTGACCCCAACATAGTTTGGAAAAGGCTAGGCAGATAATGGTCTAGTGGTTGCTAGAGCAATTCCTGATCATGGCTTCCAAGCCTGGCCAAGAGTTATTGGGTGTTTCTACTAGGATTTTCCCTATTTTTAAAAATTTATTCAAATGACTTAAACAGACTGAATAATTGAGATTCTTTGCCAAACCCTTCGGAGCTCGAATTTGACCCTAGTTAATTACGTTGCAATAGATTGGCACGTACACTGACATGACTGGGTGAAATGTGAATCTCTGCCTAACTCCTCAGAGATTTCAGATGTGATATTATTATGTTATCTGGCAGCCCGTTCACACGACGACGATCTGTCTTTTTTCACGATCTGTAATTTTTTTTTTGACGGCGGCAATGCTTTTAAAATTCCCGTGTTCACACGCATCACGAATCGTGAAAAGTGTAAAAATCAGGTACGTCAAAAGACACGGATCGTGATTTTTTTGTGACGCATTCGCTGATGCGCTCGCTCCCGAAAAATCACGGAACTAATGTGTCATGACGTATCGTGTTTTATGACGGATCGTCAATGACGGAAGCCGTGTGAATGAGCTGTTACTGTTTCTTTTTAAAATTTCAACATCACTGATTAACCGAACGAAACATTTGTGAAGGGTCCTTGTCTAAAATCTCGGTTTCATCAATTGTTCCTATATAAAAAGTGATAATAAAATTGCCTACATCTGATTGCCGCACTTAATTTTAATAGCGCATCATCACAGATTAAACCGTTACTACCCCATGGGGATCACCATAGGGGTTGATATTATAGAACGAATTAACTTACAACATTACGCCCTCCCTAGCTCGATGATAATGTTATTATGAGGGTGTTGTCACGTCATAAGTTCCATTTTCAACCGACTTCTAAAAAAGAGGTGGTTCTCAATTCGGCTGTATTTTATTTATAATAAAATAATAATAATACCAGCCTGTAACTGTCCCACTGCTGGGCAAAGGCCTCTTCCCAAACAGAGCAGGCACGAGCATTGATCACCACGCTTGATGAAGACGGGTTGGCGATTTCAAAACACTTTTATTCATGTTGTTTTAAAGCTAGATGGGGCCGGTGTTTCGTATCTGACTACTCTTAGAAAAAAAGCCGAAACAAACTCAGAGGTCACTGTCTCTTTTAAAGTCCAGACATTGGTCAAATCATATGAGGACCATGCAGATTAGTGTCTGAGATGGTGTTTTGATGAAAGAACCACACAAATTTGAGTGGACCTGTCTAGTCAGTGCAAGCATTTGTCAGTGATTGTGTAGGTCAACTTATAACCCAAGGAGCTCAACGACACAACAAACAATACCAAAGAAAGGACATTTGGGTAGGCCGCATAAAGTACTCAAACTGCCAGACAATCGTTAAACTAAACTAAATCGAAATAATAAAAAATATATCACCCACATCGTCCGCATATCCACAGTAATAAACAAAAAAATAAAATAATACAACACTTGAAAAGTAAAAAAAGAAAAATAATGTCAAATAAATCGGAAAAATAATAATAATTAATAATAGCTATACTTGAAAAAGTAATGTCAACAAAATCACAAAATGTAAAAAAAAAACCATAATAATACAATAAGTACTTGAAAAAGTAAATAATAGGTTGGGGAAAGAGTTTCTTCGCATTTTTAAGAAAATTCAAAACATTTTTTTAATATAGTTTATTTACATTTAACTAAAGTGTGTAGGTACCATTTTGTTCGATAACTTTTTGCCATCTTGTAGGTAGGGACATGATCCCATTGCTATAGAAATTTTGGGACTTCTGACCAAAATACCGCGACAACTGGTTTTGGCAGTACTCTCGTGATGTTAACCTGGCACTGCCTAAAGAATTCTGAAGAGACCGAAACAGGTGGAAATCTGAAGGTGCAAGGTCAGGACTATACGGCGGATGCATTACCACCTCCCAGCCAAACTCTCTTAATTTTTGCTGAGTGGCTAAAGATGTGTGAGGTCTAGCGTTAACATGATGAAAAACCACACCCCTTCTGTTGATTAATTCCGGCCGCTTTCTCTCAACTTCTTGCTTTAATCTCATCAGTAGAGTTCAGAATCGATAGTCCTGCCTGGTGGTAACAGCTCATAATGAATAATGCCCTTCCAATCCCACCACACACACAGCATCACCTTGTTGCGAGTTAACCCGGGTTTCGCCACAGTCTGTGAAGCCTGACCGGCCTTTGACCACGACCTTTTTCGCACGTTCTTGTCGTACGTGATCCACTTTTCATCACCAGTTATCAGCTTCTTCAAAAATGGTTCGGTTTCATTACGTCGTAATAAAGAATCACAAATGAGTACACGGTTCATTAGGTTTCTTTCAGTGAGCTCGTGAGGTACCCATATATCGAGCTTTTTCGTGTACCCAGTTTTTTTCAAATGCGCCAAAACTATTTTGTGGTCAATTCCCAGTTCTTCAGCTAACGTCGTAACTACTGATATGCCAATCTTGCTCCACTTTTTCAAAAATGGCATCAATTTTATCCGTAATAGGGCGACCAGAGCGACGTGCATCTTTGACATTAAAATTTCCGGATTGAAAACGCTTAAACCAAATTTGTGCTACTCTCACAGACACTGCACTAGCACTTGCACACATTTTCTTAATTTGAATTTGGAATTATGTTCTTTAAAATTTAAACTTTCAATGATACCAAAACCAGCCAGATACAAATAGTATAGCCAAAGAGATCAGATTTCATTACAAGTTCATACATACTATAATGCGAAAATACTTTTTCCCCAACTACCTAATATGTAATGTCATTGTGTATACAAATTTAAATATTTGTTAGTTCATAACTCCGTGATTACTGGTTCGATTTACGTGATTATTTTTTCATTTGGCAGACGAAGCTCGCGCAATAAATTCGTTTATTCACATTGATTGGGTAGTTTTTGAGTTATCTTCTATAATAGTATTGACATGAGATTTCTTTTACAAACTCCTTGGGTTTGTCAAAGACAGTTTTGCCTTTCAAAGATATTACAATACTTGGTACAGGATGGCCAGCGAAATTCAAATTTTCTTACGTTTTTTGCAATTTGCCGGTCAGTATCAGGCTGTACATTGAACTAAATTTTCATTTGACAGACGAAGCTCGTGCAATAAATTCGTTTATTCACATTGCTTGGTTTGAGTTATCTTCTATAATACATTTTTTTCCTTCCACACACACACAGCGCCAATATATGTCAATGTGGATGATCTGCTAATAATTTTTAGTAACAATAGAAAATGAATACTCGATAAGAATTTGTGTGAGATACGAGTACCATCATATCACAATTAAAAAGACAGAAATAAAAATTATTTGCATAAAAAAAACTTAATTAAAAAAAAAACTAAAATGGTAAATAGCTTTACTTACGGAATTCGGTGGCAAAAAAGTCAATCAAACAAACAAAACTCACCTTTTATTATCCCGATGGGGTAGGTAGAACTATTAACAGGATTTCTAAGATGGGATTTCAGGTCAGAACTTTGCAGAACATCGTGCAGGTCATGGTGATCAGGTGTAGAAAAAATAAAAGCTTATAATATATGGCCTGATACTCGTAGTTAAAACTAGGTCCCTTTTAAATGTTAACTAGGTCCCTTTTAAATGAACGTTTGATTTTATAGTAAACTGAATAATAATGAATTCTTCTCTCAACAGTGGTTAAATTATTACTGCTCAGTGTGTTGGACCAATCAACACTATTCAAGTTTATTGAATATAACTAACCAAAACGTAGACCTATCAATAAAACCGGTACCTAAAAACAATTTTATCTCGACGCACTAAAGATAATTCAAGAACAGTTCAGAATAATCTAGAGTTATAACTAGATAAGCTTTATTGCCCAACACGTCATAATATCACTCCACTCTGGCCAATAAAAATAATTAGCAAATGTTTTATACAGCCCCATTCATCACTATTATGAAATCACTAGCAATTACTGAAGGAAAATTACTCTGAAATTCTCGCAAAGGAAAACTTACTCTACCATTTCAACTACAAACTTCAAATTCCTTTGACTGAAATAAACGGTCTTAAAATAATATAACAAGAATATTGACTATGGAAATTCAACTGTGACACTCAAGAGTTACAGTTGAAAATTGTGAAAATGTGTCTTCAGTATCAGATTTTCACAGTAACTTACCTAGAGGAAAGAGGCTGGTTTGCCATCTCGTTCTAGCACATTGTGAAAGATATTTCTATCTCTTTCACACACGCTCTATTGATTTTCCACAAGCGGATGGCACCTTTAAGAGGAGGATATTTGCATTCTGCAATTTGCTAAATCTACTGAAGAATTTTTAGGGTTCCGTGTAATAATTTTGAACGTAAAATCTTGTAAATCACCTTCGCTGAGATTGTTTCGTTGTGGAGATGAATTCATGAATTTTCCTTAAGAAAAATATGTGTGTTTTGAAGAAATGTAGTCTGTTTTCATCAGTTTTAACAAGATTTCCCAGAACTAAATTACCACAAAAACGTTCTGGCAACATACATATTTACTTTTTGTAAGCTAGGAGGCATCTCTGCTGGAATTTATATTTTCAGATAGCTGTAACCTGGAATCTACAAACCGAGAGTGAATTGGTTACTTCTTGACAGATGTGCACTACCATTGACAACATCCCTTCCCTCTATAACATAACATTACGCCTGTAATCCCCGAAGGGTTAAGCAAAAGCGTCCCTAATAGCCACACCCACAGAGATGGCGAGCCTATTGCCATCAACCGGGCACAAATCCAGACTCCGTGGCTGCTACTGAGAAATTCCTAATGGAACAACCCAATGACACTTCTCCCGACCTGGGAATCGAAGCCAGGACCTCATGCTCATGCATCACTAGACCAGCACGGCAGTCGGTTACCAATAAACAGATCCATAATAGTCAAGCGAAGTTTGAAGTTCAAGCTCTAGCTATAGACAAACATAATTTACCGAATTGGCGGTATATCGCAATCTCTAGCTATGTTTGCAGATAAAACCTAGCAGCAGCCAGGCCAGGTGACTTCAACCAGACTCCCGGGAGGTGTTTTATTCCTGAAACGACTGTCATCTGACTTCAACAACCGAATTACTCTTCTTTGCTCTCGTCTCTTCGCGTATCGCTGGGTTGGCTCTTATAATCTTTAGGCGCCATTCACATCGCTGGAAAGCATCGTCATCTGTAAGGCCAAGGTTTTGCATGTCCTTCCGTACATTTGTCATCCAGGTAGTCTGCGGTCTACCTGTCCCTCTCTTTTAATAGCCATGGAAAGGCACTTTTTCACGATACAACAACAACTCAACTACTAGCAGCTGAAGTAGTTTTTACCAGTAATCAACTAAATTTTATTAGTTTACCTTGCCTACTGGCTTATATTTAAACCGCTACGTGCCTTATGACTAGAAGCCGACCCCAACATAGTTGGGCAAAGCCTAGGCAGATGAAGATGATGAAGTGCCCTATGCTCATATCAAAAGTTCCTGCCAATACAAGAGGCAAATAAAGAAAACTTGAAAAGCCTCTCCTCAACAATGAAGACAGAAAACCTCCCCTTCTCCAAATTACATAACAATCGTCGCATTAAACTTTAATTGGGTGTAAAGAGCGCCCCCTTAAATGGGAGCCACCCATAGTGTACACAGCTCACTCACACAAAGAACGGATCGATGTGATTGGTCGGTTCGGGCGAGAATATTGCGCAGATGTTACTACGGCTATTTGTGCTATGCAGATATGGGGGTACAGGGTGTGGTGGAAGTTTGTGGCGAAAATATTTTTATTGGCAAGTCTCTTCACACAACATCACACCTGTAGTATCCGAAAAGGTAAGCATAGGTCTTCCGCCACCCCCTCATTTCGCTGGCAACATAACATCACGCCTTGTAATTTCCGAAGGGATAGGCAGAGGTTTACCTAATAGTACACCCACAATTCGCCAATTATGTTTTAGTTCCATGTAATAGAGGGCGAGCCTATTGAGCCTATCAACCAAGCACAGATCCATACTCCGTGGCTGCTACTGAAAAATTCCTGATTGAAGAACACAATAACACTTTAGCCGACCCAGGAATCGATCCCAGGACCTCATGCTCGACTGTCGCGCTTGCGACCACGACCAACGAAGCAGTCAGTCAGTTTCGCCAGCAAGTGATCCAAAAAGACAGTCAAAACAAGTCCAATACCTCTCACAAGTTTGAAGCAACCTGTATCTCAGACGTTGGTAATGACACGTTTAACTGTATTGCACGTCTCACTCACACATGGACACTGAAGAGAGGGGGTGGAAGGGGGAGGGGTGGTAGTCACACAATGAACGTGGAGTCTGGGAGAAAGGAGACATTTTATTAAAGGAATGGGTGTGAACAGCGTTCTGGTGCTTTGTTAATTAATTGGGTGGAATCTTTACTAATTACGGACCGGGAATTATTTTGTTTGTTATACCTAGTCAATAAAGTACATAAGAGGAAGTCTGAAAGTGGCGCCGGTGACTGAAAAGTTGTGCAGTAATCGTTTATCGTGGTATGGACATGTTATGCGGAAGAATGAGAAAAATGTAGTGAGAAAAATGTTGAGTTTGAGTGTGGTTGGGTATAAGAGTAGAGGAAGACCAAAGAAACGATGGATGGACTGTGTGAAGGATGATATGGTTAGAAAGGAGGTGACTGCTGAATGACGAATAATAGAGAAGTATGGAAGAAGAAGACATGCTGCGCCGACCCCAAATAAATTGGGATAAGGGCAGGAGAATGAAACCTAGTAAATAAAGTATCTGTACTATGTAAGTTTTGAATGTTATGAGGGTCAATGGTATGTCTTTTTACAATCCAGATAACAAGCATGATAGATTAGAGTCTGAATTTTAATAAACTTTAGTTTAGATGACAATTATTATGCCCGTTGTATTTCTGACAAACATCAAAATCTTTTATTTTTGTTTATATATCACTTTTCCTGTTGACGGCGATGTGGACGAATTTTTTGACGCCCCGTAATTGTACATATTTTTATTCTTATTTTAGATCTAATATTAGTTTGTAAATAAGGTAATTATTTTGATGATTTAATAAAGGTATTTATTGAGATATTTTATGGAAACAAATAACAACAGACAGATACAAAGACTAGCTTTTCTAACATTTAATGACGGTAATAGTTTATTTTGCATGGATACAGCTTAAATCCATTCGTAAAAAGGTCATACCTATGTATTTATTAGCATGCTGAAAGGATATGCGCATGTTGAATACGATTTAGTTAAAAAAGATACCTTTTCTTTCCGTCCAAAATCAACCAAAAAGATAATAAAACCAAAGTAATCCTAAACGTCCCACATAAGGGAAGCATCAACGAATTCTGCGTCAAATCCATATTGGTGTAAGAAAGAGATGGTTATATGTGTTGGAGAGGGACGGGGCACTCAATCCATCGTCTTACAATCCCATTTCCGACAAGTATCACTCCTTTAGCAAATACCTCCCACTTATGTACAGGCGACGGAAAAAGTCTATGATCATATATTTGATACAATGACCTAACTTTCATATAGACTTTCATGATTTATAATCGTCATTTTTTCAATTACCTGTAGGTCATATAGGCAGTCGCTCGATGTCAAATACTGGTATACAGACCATCTCGAAAAGATGTTTGAAACTGTTTTATTTATACACGTACTCACCGGTACATCAAAATATTAACGTCTTCACACAAAATCGTTCACCAAAAAAAACATAGACATTGTTTCCGCGTCTGTACTCTATGCCCAGGGGTGGCACTTATCTCTGCAAGAGCTTGGGGGCGGGTGACGAGCTGGGAAGGGGGTGAGGGGGTGTTATTTGTCCCCCATTACCGAGCTGTTAGTATAAGCGGCTACGGGGCCCATTTGTAGAGTGTACGTAGGTATGGATGCTGTGTCGAGAGTAGAGAGATAATTGCGTTTGATTAAATGGGAATTAGTTAAGATCATTAACTTGATATGGATGTAGATACTTTATTATTAATATGTAATAATACAGTACCTATCTATCGATTATTAAACTGTAAAGCAGTGATAACCTAGTGGTGTGACCGTTGGTCTGCAACGGTAAAGGTCTTAAATTCGAATCCAAGACACGCACCTCTAATTTTTCGGACTCATGTACGTATTGTACAATTATCACATGCTTCGGTGAAGGAAAACATCGTGAGGAAACCAGCATTCCTGAGAGATATTTCTGACTGCATGTAAAGCGAAGACAGAGGCCCATGGGCGGCATAAAAACTCTGACCACACTATGGTTAGTGTGGGTGGCATTAGGCATTAGACACTAACCACATATACATGATGTACCTTGATCAGCACCCTTATTAGCTTACTTGAAGCACTTTTCTATCGCAATCCGAATGATTTTGAATCCGTGACACTGCCAAGCAGACGAATTTTTGAAAAGTTTGCTCGGCAACGTGAACAACGCAATTTCTGTAGTTGAATTGTCAAAATGGGTCTTAACCGGGCTCGTCGTTCGGTAAATAGTTTGCAGTCAATTCCAATTTGTCAATGATAATTGTTGCCATCCCGGAAATATCCTGGATGAGGCTGGCACAAGAACGTGGAGCCTGGCACAAGCAAAGAGAGGGCTTTACCCAGCAATGGGTGAAGTCAGGCAGTGGCTGATGAAAGAGAACTTTTTCATGAGCACTGCAACATAAGCCGACTGCAAAAAAAAATGAAAACACAATATACCTAGTTATTATAAGCTTAGCTCGTCTGTGTTTACGAATTGTGTCCTTTTTTGCGCCTGGTTTTCCCCGATTTGTCTCTTTATGGTTCGAAACGAATATTCTCATGGTCGTCCAGTAACTAGGATTCAACTGTTATAGAGAGCCGTGGTGCCTCAGACGTGACGGCCCCAAGTTCACGAGTAACTTCGAAAATTACTTTAATTCATTTCATCAGCTCTGCTTTCAAAACAGTGTCATTTTAAAAGTTCCTCATTTTCTCCATCTGATATGACATAAGTAAAAGATTTACCTTTGAAGGTACGAATATTAGTTCCAAGACCTGACAAGAGTGTAAACAAGACCTCCAAATCAATTCCCTTTTTTTGCCAAACTCAAAACAACCAAAAGCCCTTAAAAATTGGTCGGCCATAACCCCAAAATGAAGAACACCGATAATTGGTTGGAACCCAACACCGCCCGACCAACATAAACTAGTAACTCGACACTAGCAATCAGGGTTTATGTGCTGAAAGCAATTTTCCAGCGACATAATAAATCCTAAAGCGATAGATTCGTCCTCTTTGGTGTATGCTGTTTGCGACTTGAGTGTCGATGCTCTCTGATCGTTTTAATTTTTATTCATAGTTTAAAGTAAGAGAATAGTTTTAATTCGTAAAACGAGTACCAAACCTTAAACCTATAATATACTCCTTTTCTGTAGTTTTTGGAATAGACCAGAATTGTAGCAGGCGTAGAGATGACTTGGATTATTAAAAAAAACTGGAAGAAAAAACTTTCGCAGCTATAAAGTTCAAAAAATTCATTTTTACTTCTATGCACAAGTCATTATAGCTACATATAACGACGACTCGAGAGGCGTTGTGGGCACACAAACGAATTATTGTTTCGACCCGTATGCTGGGTGCTTAGCACCCGAAGTGCAGCTTTGGACAAAGTGTCAGAAGAGAGTAGAGATACTTACTAGGCACCAAAGAGAAAAAAAAAATTGACTTAAAATAAATAATAATAACTATACAAAAGAAGTCTTATTACAAAACGTTAATTGCTACAGTTTTTTGCCAGTAATTTGTCACAAAGACAGTCTAAACACTCAGATAAATATCGTTTCATAATAATCGGAAATAGTCGTCACAGAAGCATACAATTGAATTTAAAATAATTTATCTACCAGCTTGAATAACCTTAAAAACATCAAAATATTACACAATTTCTAAACAAAACAGTCGAAATAATCCAACATTTATTTCAAAGACAATCATGCGAGACCAATATGGCGCGCACTTTCGCGCCAATTCTATTCAATATGTCGGCTGGCAGTAAAAAGAAAATGGGCTAGAGAGGAAACTAATAAAAATACGATAGTCCACAATAAAATGTTTGGCGTAAAAATGTTTACTTTCAAAACTGAAATGTCTTAAGATTCTTACAGAGACCATTTTGGTGTATTTTAAGTAATTACAATAAAGTACCTTAATGGGCAACCATTAAAGCATTAAAAAAGAGGTAGAAGAAGTGTTGGCAGAGAAATAGCCATATGACATTATATTACATAGAATATGGAGGACTTATTATAAATGAAACACCTGTACATTACCTGTACCCATGCAACCAACCATGCCCCAACCAAATGAATAAATGATTATGATTACATTCAGAAGGTTGCGGGTAAGACCTGGTGGAGACCCGCGCAGACCTGGAGGCATGACGCAAAAGAAAGGAGGCCTATTACTCAGCCGTGGGTGGAACAAGGCTGCTAATGGTGATAAGGACCTTCATAATCTAGAAGCCACTATGGTGCACCATCAAGTCCGGTTTTATATCAAAACTAATCGTTTTACTTACTTAATTCGTTACTTGAAAGCTTCTAGAACGATAGAGAAGCGATTGTGCTTTCTGTTCGCTTTCGTTTCTAATCAGTTGATTCCTGTTCCTCTTGCTTTGATTGATCGTGAAGGGTTCTTAAAAAGTAGCGATGATATGAGAACGGAAGTTTTTACATTTGGATTGAAAATGGACGATTAGTCTGAGCTTTGGGTTACAGATACTTTCAGCTGAGGCTAATTTTTTTTTTTTTGGACTGAAGATGAACCTGCAGTTAGCTTTAGTTGCTAAAAAGATGATTCCTATTTATTTGAATTAGTAACCCCGTCGCTAACAAAACTATGAATCAATATCAAGCCAAAGAAAAATGCTCAACATAAATAGGTAAGTTACAAGTATCGTTCTTAAGTTTAGTGTGGGCAAAGCCGCGGGCGTTACTAGTAAACAATATAGAATAAAAACAAAGACGATCCTATAATATTTGGTATTCGGCGCTTAGATCCTTTCGGAAACGAAACCCTTGTGATATTTCCAACGGTTCTTGAACGAATATTGCTCCCGGCGGGTCGATTTCGAACGAAGCGACAAAAGATTTTGCCTTCAAAAGAAACAAATTTTCGGAGCGGCCATTTTTGATAGACACTTGGGTGGGTTGGCTAATTTTGCGAAAATGGTTTGTTTTTCAGCCTCTAATAAATAAAATTCAAGGCCCTCAGTAATTCTTATGTCCTCAATAGAATTAAACATAGTAAACTGTAACATTATGTCATCATTTTGTTACCCGATGTATCGATTAATTATTTAGATTTATCAAACTAAATAAATTACCTTGATCGATTGAGGATTGGATTCAAATGTAACTCAACTTTCGCTGTCTCTATCGCTTGAAGTTTCAGGAAATGGATATCTTTAAAGTTAATTGCAATAGTATTTTGGGGGTAATTTTATAGGGGGTAAAGCTATAGCAATACATCAAAATATATCTCAAAGCCTAATAGCCTATATATAGCTCCTGTTTTCCAGTCCCAAGTATCCTGGTACCAAAACAAAAAGGTTTATATTGTTTTCACAAATCGGCCCCCGGCCTGCGTTCGTTAGATTGTGCGATTGAATTTGTTCCGGCATCGGCCATTTTATTCCATTTGATCACTGCGAAGCGTACCATTGTTTTGTTTTTTCAAATGGATTTTTTGGAACCTTTTTTCGTTTGTGTGTGCGTATAATTCGCAGGGTGAGAGATTTTGTTTCCGATACAAGTGTCGCAAAAAGGTGGTTTTGTAAATTGAATGAGTTTTGCTTTGGGATTTGTTCCTGTTTATTTGGACAGTTTGTAAGGAAGAACTACCACTAAACCATTATTGGTTTACCAACATGTTACTGCCATGTAGTAGGATGGCAATAGGTTGCAGAGAAGAACTTTGAAATATTCAGTGGGTGTTTATAAAGAAATACACACTGTAAGTACATGATTTGACACTGAAAAGACTCACTGTCAAGACTCAGGAACACTGCTTATAGCTTTTTAAGCAGAAGAACTATGGAACATTCAGTCCTAAAGATGTAGTGACCAAAATTGGAAAGAGTAGGTCCATATCATCATGCCTGTTATCCCCGAAGGATTAGGCAGGGGTGTATCTAATATACACCCACATTTCGCCAGCTATGTTAAAGTCCCATGTAATAGGGGGCTGCCATCAACCGGGCACAGATCCAGAATCCGTGGTTACTACCGAGAAATTCCTGATGGAAAATCCAATAACACTTTGCCCGACCCGGGAATCGAATCCAGGACCTCATACCCAGCATTCGCGCTTGCGACTAGGTTCCTAGAATTAAAAATAAAATACTTTGGCCAATCGTCAATGAACACAGTCTCTCAAAACCTCGATTAACACCCATTTAAAACGAAGATTAACTTCCCTATCACTTAACAGAACCATCTTAACTGAACCGATCCTTTGCGTCAAACTTGTAACAAACAGAGTTAACGAAGGGACGAGTTTTTGCGTCACACTCATAACTCATGGTTTAATGTTTAAAGGACAAATTGGTTCCGGGAATGTGGGGGTCCGGAGTTTGTTGAGAAAAAAGGAAGATTAGTCATGCGTTATCAGCTGCTTATTTTGTGCAATTTCAAGCGTATTAGAGCAATAGACGGAGACAGAAGATAATATGAGTAGATCGAACCCACGCCACTTTCTCATGGGGTAGTCATCAAGTGCAGAACGCTACGGTCTTTGGGAACGCTGGCATAACGACCTTAAGCTATGGCTGATTGAAAATATCGTAATGAAACTACTTATAACATGGCGGCTGGAGGTTCGTTGATGTATCCACATACCTTTTGCTTCGTCCACGTTCATACATCTGATCATACACGCGCCGGTTGCGAGTACTAAACACCTGACCTTTCTGAAAAACTTCACCAATACGGTTAATGTATGCGCTACCTATCTGAAGGTGGTTGTGAAGAATACAATTGTGTGCCCGCACTCCAGCCAGAAGTGACGTGGAGGAACACCGTGTGGTTTTAGTACAGACCCCTTCGCCGGCCCCACGGAGGACATCCATTGAGGATTTCCACACGTAATAAAAAAAATGTCCTACCTATCTACCGTACCTACCTAAATATCCTTTGCAAGTCACCTTTTATTCATCTTTTAAACATGACTATATACCAATGGATCGTGAATTCATTATATTATGCATTGGATACATACATTATTTACGGTTCTAGCTTATTTGTTTTCTTCTTTTTTATTTACAAACAACTGTAAGTTGTTTAATGAGAATAATATCTAACTTTTGCATTAAGGCGATTACGTTTGAAGTACCGAACTCATATTTTTTGTTCAAAAATATTCATGGATTATCTAGCTAGTTTTTTGCGCCCATAATTTCTTCAGCGCTCGCAAATTTAACGCTAAATATGGTCCAATAAATCTAAACACAAAAACTAGGCTCACTAATTTATGTTACCTTTGCTCCATTAAAAACAAAAACATCAAAATGGCCGCTAAATTGACAGCTGTTTTCGCACGGGTGGTCGCGTTCACAGTTAATCCTTATAATCCGACCTGTTTAGATAACTAATGAACACAACTTATCCCAAAATCGTTAACATGTGTTTTTAGAAATACTGTTAAGCTAGCAATGTGATATTATAATCTCAGTTTAGAATCTTACATGAATTATGTGTGTCAGAAAGCCATTTACCATTTTTTTTTCAAATCTCGAAATGGTTTTAGGCTGGGTATTGTAATGTTTCATTTTAGGAACTAAATTCATCAATAAGACTGGTCTGAAAAAGTTGCAAAATATGCATTTCAAAGAAATAGTAAATCTGATTTCAAATTTTAGAAACATCTGATTTCAAATTGCTACCAAATTAACTGATCCTCCGGTTAACAATCTCTTCCACTATAAAATCCCATGAACTAAACAAAAAACACGCCCTTATCGTTAGATCTAAATAAATATCATTCAGAGGCCAAATTAGTTTGAAAAAGGCGCTCATTTAAGTAAAACTATTTCTGTTACCCCGAAAACATTAAACTTGACAGGATGATATCGCGAAACAATAATTGTTGTAACGACAGAATCCGACCGAATTGTCTCTGATGGATCGATGAACGCATCTGAAAGTGTAAAGAAAAAAAATCCTCCAAAATTCAAAAAAAGAACCGACGATTGTTAAGAAACACGCTTGACTTTTTGTGTTGCCCTATTTTTGAACAGTTTGGGGAGAAAAGTTTTTATACAGCTCTGTGTTGACGTGTGTAAAATGTAACGGGATGGAGACAGAATGTGTAGAATGTGTGCATTGTCGCGCCTGGTTAGGATGTTAGGCGGAATGAGCGGATGTCCTCGTGGAGGACGCGTGTTTATAACGGTGATTCGTAAAGGTCTGTTGTTATGGAAACATTAGTAACAGAATGGCTCCTTACATGCACGGGAATTGCTTTACATTGTTATGAATTTTGGAATTATTCACCTCGTTATTATTAAAGTCGTCGAGCAGACAAAATTTTCAGACGTACAATATACCTATTACGAATTCTCCTTCAAAATCCTTCTTATTTAATTCGAATTCTTATTCAATTCGATTCGATTTCGAACTAGAACTAATCGAGGTAATTTTTAATATCGAAATTATTTCTCATAAAACTATAGCTGCCACAATGAATCACAAATTGGAATGTTTCAGATATAATAGTAACAAACATACAGACATGATTTACACAATGCTCTTTCACTTACGTAGTGTTTACCTACTACACGTCATTGCCACACTATATCAAATTATTGCTCGGAATAAATCTAAATAGGTTACGCGCTAGTAGTTCAGGAGATAGACATACTTTCAGCTACATCCTTTTTGATTTAATTTACCACGGATTTACAGAGAATTACCAACGAATTATAAAAAAGCGACTATCTCAGAAAGGCGGCTGGGACAGATTGGACACTTACTGAAGTTGAAGAGTAAAGAGCGCAATTTGGAAGAATCTCATCGCAATCCAATCACAATCCACAGCGAAATCTACCAGTTACTGTCAGCCAGCAGCACCCCACTCCCGGGCCTATGGACCTTGCCCCATGACCCAAGAATACTCAGGATAGACAGAAATTAACAGAAAACAGAGAATGATGAAGTTAGCCAGTCGTAACGTTCTAGTCGAAAACCGAAAAATTTGTTAAAGGATGAACGACAAGTTTACTTGTGTGCCTAGCTCCTCACCCGTAACCCATATCAGCAAATCGTCGTAACAACACTAAAATATGATTATAAAAAAGCAGTAAACGGGTAACGAAACTAAAATTAAGTGCATTAGTTTATTAGTCAGTCTTGTACTAGCGAGCAAAAAAGTTTTAGGATGGACTGTGTGAAAGATGATTTATGGGCAGAAGGTGATTTTGGATAGGTCTGTGTGAAAGATAACACTACTCAACACTAAAAAAATATCTGATTTGGTATCATATCATTTCATATTGAGGTTGACTAAAATAAATATTTATAGGCATTTTATTTTGATAGCACGTATAAAAGCGAAAAAATATAACTTTTAACCTTTTGGCGTATGTATGATTTTAAAATTGAGGGTAGTTCGAAAATACGATTGTATTGCAAACAAAACATAGTTTACTTAGTGTAATTATTAATCTTCAAAATATCACACGTGTGTGTTAACAGTCCTAATTTGTTTTGTTATATTTGCGGCGAATCTACGGCAAAATCGAAAAAAAAACAATTTCAAATCAACGGGGCGTATCAGTCCGGACGTGAAAAATCTGATTAAAGATTAGTCATTTACATCTACCCTTAACCATATTGAAAAACAAGCATGGAACGCTTTTATTGACGTGACTATCGCAAAAAAATAAAACAAGTTGGACCGCTACCATAACATGGGATGCAAAATGTCATTAAAATTGCATTTCCTTCACTTACGTTTGGACTTTTCCCCGAAAATATAGGTTCAGTTATCGATCAAGATGTAGCTGTAATCGAAAAACAATGGAAGATGGGAGCCTGCTATGCTCGCAGATTACTGTTGGAGCCTTGTCTGAGAAACTCCTGGATCCCATTACAGGAGGAAAGCAAGCTGCTTGACTTGTCTCTATTATCATGAAAATGAGAAGTGATGGAAATACTTTATTTACGGATTTCTATTAGGTCAATAGCAAGGATAAATAATTACATAGTAGGACCGCTGATAAAATTTGTTGAGTAGTGATTTAGCTAGAAAGGTGACTACTGAGATGAAGAGTAGTAGAGATGAAGATGGAAGAAGATGATATACACGCAGGAAAACGAGGAGCAGTGTTGTCTCATAGATTTTGGCTTTAACTTTGTATGTTGTGTTAAGCGTTCAGGAGTTCTTTCGTGAGGAGACGATCCTGGCCATAAGGTCTGTCATAAAAATGTATTATCACCAGAACCAAAGGTATCTGCAAAATTTTAACTCAATCAGTTAGTGGGAACTGGTTTGAAAATCAGTTGCAAAATTTGACTAATACGTACTAACCATTACCAACCAAGTAAATAACTAACAAGGCAAGTTAAATAAAAGCTTATACGATTCGGAAATTGTGGCCGCATGGTGGACCATGCCACACTCCCTCGCACAGAGAATTCGTTGCCACTAGTACCAACAGATACTCCGTTGCCAATAATACCATTGACAGTACCATGATGGAACTACTGATGTTTTTTTTAATCACTAGTACCATTTTAAAAGAATCTGAAAATAATGGAACTAATGTTGAATGTTGTTATCACTAGTTCCACTTTATTATTTTAGGTACTTGTGAATTTTTTATGGGTGTAAAAAAATTGAGGCAAAGCACTTAGTTTTTTATAATAATTATAATTATTCAATATTTTTTTGCCTACTAAAAAACGAAGAATCACCAGCCAACCAGCCTGCCTTAGACATATTTCTCGACGGCATGTAAAGCCTGACACCAGGTTAGGCACTAACCACACGATAAAGAAAGAGAACAAAGTAAAGATAGAAAAAGTAAATATTTGTTGATTTTATTGAATACACTGGCCATGGTACTGTTAATGGTTCTAGTGGCAACGAAGCGCATGGAGAGCAGTCAGTAAGAAAAACATAGTTTATTAAACGCATGGCTGCATTTATTCCAAGATTTGAATTTGCAAGTCTAATTAATTACATTGTGTGATCACTTCTTTTTACTTACATTAATGTACTAATTGCGTTTTAATTAGCTTCTTTTGTTTGTTATCTGTTAATAGATCGGTTGCTATCTGTGCACCAGTGATTTTTGTTTAATTGTGTAATAGGCAACAAAGTGCCTAACTTTGTTGTTAAGGACGACTTTTTGATCAGTATGCAACCTGATTTTTAACTGCAAATTAAAAAAAAAAATGTTAGAAGTTTTGTTGTGCGGGATCCAATGGCGCTTTTAGCTTGAAGACACTCAACCACACGAATTTGTGACTTTGAACTCCAAGCAATGTGTCTCCGCCAATAGCTTCGGATAGGGTATATGACCTTTCGATGCCAGCAGAAATCGCGAACGTGGCTTGCTGCAAAACAATTATGTATGTATTCTAAGTACAAATTCTACAATAAGAAAGACATTCTGTTATAAAAATATAGATATAAGTAGTTACTTATCTGTATTAAAGATTATTTTTTTTATAAGAGCGAAAAAGAAGCCATTAGCCTCATTTTAGTTCGGACGATGATGACGTGACGCGCGACACCACGCCGAACGTTATGCGACAATTAATTTTCATAATACTGGTGAAAAGTTGTCGACTCAAACTGATTCCCTGACGTTGAGTGCGTCATTACCTAATACGATGATACGGATTATTTCACCCAGATAGTTTGAAACTTGATTTGGTTTATAAAAACTTATTTTTAAGAATCAATTCAATAAAAAATAAAAAGAAGTCTGAAAACTTTTCTCCTCGACTCTCCTATTCATCTGTCATCGCGACAGATAAGTGCGCAAAGGCGCGAACGAACGAGTGTTCGGATACATTAGCGAAACGTAATATAACATAGATGCGTTCATATTAACTGAGCTATTGTTGAAGTGAAGGCGCGAATGGATGGCCTGACAGGCGGGTTGCCAGGAATAAAATTTAGACATAGAGAGACAATTATTCAGTTTGGAGTAAGTTTATACTTAGGAGCTAGCCTAGCTAATGGTTTGTCGTATATAAATAATTTCATGGACTCTTGGCTTGACTGCCTTATTGGTCTAGTGGTCAGATTCATTCTGATTCAGATGTTCGAGAAAAGTGTTATTGGGGATTTTTATTACAAACCGCAAATCCCAAACTCCTAAAACTATTGGTCGTTAGTCCTGCGTCTCATCACTAGGTACTCGGTCATGTCGGATGCGACAGTGAGTCAGCGACAGAAGGGGTAATGCATCTGTGTTTCCGCACACACTTGTGCACTTACTAACATAAATATTCGGGAATTAGGCGCATGTAATATCATTCTAATCTTTCCAGCTTCTAAAGCTGCTAGAATTAGGAGCTTTAGAAGCTGCTAGGATAGAGAGGGATAGGGCTAGATAAGGATAGCACGGGATAGCACGGGATAGCACGGGATAGCACGGGATAGCACGGGATAGCACGGGAAAGCACGGGATAGCACGGGATAGCACGGGATAGCACGGGATAGCACGGGATAGCACGGGGTAGCACGGGATAGCACGGGATAGCACGGGATAGCACGGGATAGCACGGGATAGCACGGGATAGCACGGGATAGCACGGGGTAGCACGGGATAGCACGGGACAGCACGGGACAGCACGGGACAGCACGGGACAGCACGGGATAGCACGGGGTAGCACGGGATAGCACGGGGTAGCACGGGATAGCACGGGGTAGCACGGGATAGCACGGGGTAGCACGGGATAGCACGGGATAGCACGGGATAGCACGGGATAGCACGGGACAGCACGGGGTAGCACGGGGTAGCACGGGGTAGCACGGGGTAGCACGAGATAGCACGGGATAGCACGGGACAGCACGGGATATCACGGGACAGCACGGGATAGCACGGGATAGCACGGGACAGCACGGGGTAGCACGGGATAGCACGGGATAGCACGGAACAGCACGGGATAGCACGGGACAGCACGGGAGAGCACGGGACAGCACGGGATAGCACGGGATAGCACGGGATAGCACGGGATAGCACGGGATAGCACGGGGTAGCACGGGATAGCACGGGATAGCACGGAACAGCACGGGATAGCACGGGACAGCACGGGAGAGCACGGGGTAGCACGGGGTAGCACGGGGTAGCACGGGGTAGCACGAGATAGCACGGGATAGCACGGGACAGCACGGGATAGCACGGGACAGCACGGGATAGCACGGGATAGCACGGAACAGCACGGGATAGCACGGGACAGCACGGGAGAGCACGGGACAGCACGGGATAGCACGGGATAGCACGGGATAGCACGGGATAGCACGGGATAGCACGGGACAGCACGGGATAGCACGGGATAGCACGGGATAGCACGGGATAGCACGGGATAGCACGGGACAGCACGGGGTAGCACGGGGTAGCACGGGGTAGCACGGGGTAGCACGGGATAGCACGGGATAGCACGGGACAGCACGGGATAGCACGGGATAGCACGGGATAGCACGGGATAGCACGGGACAGCACGGGATAGCACGGGACAGCACGGGATACCACGGGATAGCACGGGACAGCACGGGGTAGCACGGGCTAGCACGGGATAGCACGGGATAGCACGGGGTAACACGGGATAGCACGGGACAGCATGAAATGGAAATGGTTTCTGTTTGTTATCCTTTAACACCCCTACTATTTTTTTTTTCTAAATATTCTCAATGTACAGAAACGCCACGTCTACCGATTTATTATATGTATAGATATAGATAGATTTCATACTTGGCGATCAGTTCTCCTTAGGTAAACAGGTTATACATCTTTTTATATACATATAATAAAATTGTAACAGGCCGATGTCTGTACATTGAAGATATTGAAAATATAAATAAATGGGGGGTCTTAAATAAATAGGGGGTCCACAGAAGCTAAAACAACAGTTTTTAAAATTGTTGTCTGTCTGTATGTTTGTACGCGCATTGCGCAAAAACTACTGCATGGATTTGAACGCAGTTTTCACCGCTCCAGTGCGAGTGCTAGATGCCTAACTTAAAATATAGGCTACATTTTACCACAGGAAATATTCTTCATACGAAGTCGCGGGCAAAAGCTAGTAGTTTTATAATATTAATGATTATTGGAAAGAATTGCGTCGGTATTCATTATAAAATAGATTTCACTCTTTTACGGAACTTCTATTAAAAACCTGGCAACCCCACATAATTCTAAAATATGGCGCGAACAGATTGCCCGATGACAGCTTTATAGTCCACCATTTTGGAGTCCATTTAGTAAACGCAGATAAATATTTATCGGCCCAATAACATGCGTTATACTGATGACTAGTGTTTATTTTCGTAACTGAGAGCTCTCTGTGAATCGGATGTTTGTCCATAAATACGAGTGTGTTAGACATTTTTGAGAGCTGCTGAGCTATTAATCTTAAAAACAATGATGATTACTAAAAACATTAAGATGATGCGTTTATTTATACTGTCTGGTTCTAACTTACAAATGAATTGGGTACTGATGGTAATTTTTTTCACTCATAGGAAAAAGCAGTGGCGATCTAAAAGAGTACAATCATAACTTTTGAACGAATATAGACAAAACAAAGCTCTGCCTTTTTCCAATATAGTTGAGGACAGCTTCCAGGCTAACGGGATGCTGCCAAATACCAGTATTTTACTTGGAGCAAATGCCTATCTGACCTCCACAACCCAGTCAGCACTGTTACGATACATCTCGGTAAGACTGGTTATCAGACTTTTGGGCGGGCCACTGACTAAGTACTTGTAACGACTGTCAAAGATCTAATAATGACAGCCAAGGACCAACGGCTTAACGTACTTTCCGAGGCATGGAGGAAACTCGGTATGTAACACCCATCCACGAACTGACTTTGAAAGCGCCGCTTAACCTTAAAGATTGACATAAGCACGCTCGTAATTTTAGCTATGCCCATGAAACACCAATGCATGAAAGTCGAAGACCCTAAACTATTTTTTGTAAATTATTGATGATGACCTAGTTGTATTGTATTGTATAACGAGCTGGTGTCAGCAACTCCACGTCCAAAGCGCGTATTTTGCATAGTTACTTAGGAATAAGAAACTGCTCAGTTAGGTAGGTCTAATTTTGAGAAAAACCACAAATTTGTACCCAACTCGGTTGGGCAGTGTTTACCTCTTTATTTCCTATAAGCATTTCTATACACAAAAAAATAATTTTGTGTACATGTCAATATATAAAATGTACAGTGTATAGGCCTACAGGCTGGCGTCGACAATATGACAATAAATGAAAATACTGGTAATACAACTTCATAGGAATATTTATAAACTATAAAAAAACCATAACATTGAAAATAAAATTAAAAAAAAAAAAAAAACAAACTAAATCTCATAACTGTTAAAAAAATAGAACACCAATTTTATTATGATTGGTTTACTAATCTTAGGTATAACTTGCACTAATTCACATAATAATATAGAAATAAAATTCAAGGAACGAATTTGCCACAGGTTTTTGAAGTAGCGAGTTGGCAACATATGTTTAGTGTTTATACCTATGTGAGGATCTCTAACCTGTCGGTGCTAGCCTAATAATCTACATCATGTTGAAAATGCTGAAAATGAAAAATAATGTCCTGTGACTAACTTGCTGGATATATTCGATTGATTTTTTGTACGCAGACTGGAAAGTTCATGAGGTATACGAAGTTTAATTATTGTCGTATTGTCGGCGCCACCCTGTATAAAATAATACATATAAAAATCATTTTAAAAAAATGAGTATACGGGGTGGAAGGGACACCGAATCTCTTTCTCATTTATATAAATGAACTCAACAAGCTCCCCCTCGAAATTGCAAGATTTTTACGTATGCGGACGATACTGCCCTTGTTACAGATGGTTATGACTGGCCCCAGACATACCAAAACGTCGAGGCTGCGCTTTCCTCTGTAATGAAATGTTTGTCCGACAACTTGCTCAATTTAAACGGTATACGTTCCCTTTGCTTTTAGGTCAAATCTGTGTCCCCCAAATCTTAACCTAAGAGCTTGTGATTCCTTAACGCAGTGTAGCTGCCTCTTCCTCACTAAATCAACTTGTGTAAGGTATCTAGGATGTACTTATTGATCAGCATCTCAACTGGCACCCGCAAATAGTCAAGATCACGTCACGCTTAGGTAAGCTATTATATGTCTTCAAGAAGCTACGAAATTCAGCTGATCATGAAACGCTTAAACTAGTATAATTTGCCCTACCAAAGGCTTGCCCGTTTGTGGTAATGCCACAAAAATGTATTCATTCGCCTTGATAGAGCCCAGAGAGCTGTCCTAAAAGTAATGCTCTCTCTTCCACGTAGGTGTCCCACTGTGCAGCTCTATTCCGATTGCAAGGCACTCACAGTCAGGCAACTTTACGTGCTCCTGTTTACCCTACGAAACGCCAATTCTATATTATTAGCCCTAAAATGTCATCCTAAACAAAAAGTTAAATATTTTTTCATGCCCCAAATATAAATTCAAAAACGTACTTAAAGATTATCTCCAAACATTGAACTATGATAACACAAAGGATCTTCTGCTGGGTAATTTATAGTGATGATGATTTATAAATCTAAATTTTATCATGAATATCACGCCCTATATTTTCTCACTACACACACACACAAACATACACTTGTTCACTACACACACGCTCACACCCTACATGTATACAACTCACCATAAAGTTTAACTTTTTATTTTGCTCTTTATTTACATTTAGATTCTGTTTTCTTTGCCACCATTTCTTACTGTGTTGAAATGTTCCGATTAACTTTAAATAAGGCTTTGTTTGTTTACGAAGAATCACCGACTCTTAAGTCACAAGCCCAAACCTAGTTTAGGAGTCAGAGTATCTAAATTATTGTGACCTAGTAATAAGCCTTAAATGTTCTTGGTTTTATTGATATTTTAATCAGCTGTTTCCTACAAAAATGTAATAGGTACCTACACGGTCTAAATGTATGGAACAACTGATGTTTTTTTTTAATTATTTACCGATGAATAATTTCCATGTGGGGGTGGAGTTCAGAATAATGTAGGTACTGAATACGTGGTTTCCGTTTCGCGTCGGTGTCCCTTCCAGCCTGTAGAATGATAGTGAAGCAGTTGGATTTAAACAGAAATTTATCACGTGGGCTTGGATGACCATATCCCTAACTATGAGGAATAGCGAAAAATACTCAAAGGAGACCCGGGCCGTAGGTAACATAAAAAATAAAATATTTTGTTAAAAATTAGCTCCTCGTTTATTTTATATATGTTTTTTCAAAATCAACGGCTAGAAATATAGTTTTTTTTTAATCTTATGATTTACTAGTATTTTTTAACAAAACCAAGCTCGAAATTCTTTGAGGATTTTCCCCCTCATAGCTTTGGATTTGTGTACCTACTAGTATAGATATGCAGTCGGAACAAAGATTGACTACCATCATTTTATTATATTTAGGTAATCAAAAGACTGTAAAAAACTGTAAATCTTGCTGAATTTTACCATTTGATACTTATAGCGCCATCTAGTGGTAACCGTTAACAACTTCTTAGCGCCATCTGGGATTGAATAGGGAAATTAATAACTCTGTCTCCATTTTTGTTGCTGGTTTTCATAGATGTCACTAGTATTTATTGTTGGCTTTGCTGGCAACATTTGTACGTTTCTTTTCATACCCTATCAATGTAAAATGAAATAAAGTTTGATTTTGTTAACGAAATAAAAATATGATAAACCAGCTGGAAATGTAATATACAAAATTATGTCAAATCGTATGAATCACAGGGAAAAATACTTTCAGTTACTCGCTTTAAACCTATAATTGTCAACATTTGATAGTTATTTCAAGTAAAATGGAATAGCCAATCTGACAGTGCTGCCAACTGCAAGAAGTAGGAAATCAGAAATAACTTGTCTCAAATCCACCATTTTCCCTTTGTAACTAACCGGTGTTCAAAACACGTGCGTACGATCAAGTTACATGGAAAACTTGTGTGATCACGGTGCATATTAAATAAATACTTACACTAAAAAGTGCGCCGGGTTTCGATAAACGGTCGACGTGTATTAAAACAATAGAATGAACACCGAAAAGCTAAAGAAGTTGCAGTCACAGGTGCGCATCGGCGGTAAGGGCACACCAAGACGCAAGAAAAAGGTTGTTCACGTTACTGCAGCGACAGACGACAAGAAATTGCAATCGTCGCTCAAGAAGCTGTCAGTGAACACAATTCCTGGCATCGAGGAGGTGAATATGATAAAAGATGACGGTACAGTAATACACTTCAACAATCCGAAAGCGCAGGCTTCCCTCGCGGCCAACACTTTCGCTATCACCGGTCATGGAGAGAACAAGCAGATCGCCGAGATGCTGCCCGGCATCCTTAGTCAGCTCGGACCTGAGGGTTTGAACCAGCTGAAGAGGTTGGCGTCTAGCGTCGCCGCGCCGAAACCACTCGACGAGGATGATGAGGTCCCTAACCTAGTCGGCAACTTCGACGACGCATCGAAGCAGGAGGCCAAGGAGATCATCACGAACGAGAAAGAGAAGGAAAAGGAAAAAGATAAGAAACCCGAATCAGAAACCAAAGCTGCAGAAAAGAAAACCGATTAAACTTGCAGTCGGCCACAATGGTGTAGTTTTTAATTTTGCTCACCCAGTGACAAAGGGTTTCCAAAGCCACAGAGGTGTCTCAAATAGTTCTCATTTTGTTTTACATTGTGTTCCTAATAAATGTACTTTGAATTTATCATTTTCTACATTTATTTGTATGTGTAAATTGTGAATGTGGTTATGTTGGTACAGGGACACTGTTTTTTTTATTATTTTTTTTCTAATTACATGTGACTTTGGAAACCTCTACCATCCCGATTTAAAACTGCTTAACTCTTATGCCATGCACTAATACATTATTTTTAGTTTTATATTGTAACATACAGCATAATGGGATATGAAACTTGTCGATTCTCTTAAAATAGGACATAGTTAAGTGTTAATGAACCTATTGTTGAGATATTGGCGTTATAGGTAACATTTACATTATATTGAGAAAATATAATATTATACATTATTTTTGACAGTGCACCAGAAAATCATAGAGTATATAATGAAATCCTATGTATAGTAAAAAGGTGTTCAGTACACCTTAGAATATTTTTAAAATATTTTCTAAAGTTGTTGATTCATGACCGTGGTAAAGATTTGCTTTCTTAAAAAATAGGTATAAAAACAAAGGTTTAGTCACAGGTGGCTCTTTAATAGGTTATTGAGCTAATGTTGTATAAATAAAATTATAAAAATTGCAAAAATTTGTAAATGATTAGAGTTTTGGTATCTGAAGAGAACATTAAAACTTTGATCGCAGAAAAAATGGACTTTTATTTTACTACTATTACCAACATAATAATTTGACTTGTACCCAGACATTTACCACATGGACCCTGAGCCTACTGAATAATTCAAATCATCTAGGATTTGGATTGAAGTAAGGTAGCATGCTGCTACTGAAACTTGACTCATTGACACTTGTTTTCAATATTTCAAATCACCTTGAATAAGGCTGCCTCATTATTCAATGCCCACTTCATTGGCATAACACATCAGTATAAAGCAAAAATGTGTGGCTCTTACATGCAAATTGTTTAGGCCAATGTGACTTTCATTCCCATAGAAACAAATTCCATATTAGTATACCAAGATTATCCATTAAAAAAAAACAATATTGTTCAAGAGAGATATTGTCTAAGAGTAGAACCTGAACCAAATTTTGTGTAATACGCTTTATAACCTGAGTTGAATGAATAGGTTCATTGGAACATATTTGATCGTTTTGGTGGCTCCTGAAATTTTAAATCAAGTTCAAAACAATACAAGCCTATACTATATATTCCTTTTCCTAGTTTTTCATTACAAAACGTATCTGATTTTCGCGTTTCAAGGCATGTTAGGATTTTGGAGTCAGTCGAATTGACTCCAAAATCCTAACATTGAATTCATATATTTGTATTGTAGTTGCATCAAGCGACTTTTATCATAAAAATATTTTGTGGGAAAGGATACTGTGGTTACCGGTTAGTCAAAAAAGATTGGTTGGTACTGTATCGTGAATTTGTAATACATACTACGTACATTTTTTAATTAGTAATTCATTGCATGATTAGATGACGATTACAATACTCTTGCGTGTTCGACCTAAAATAGTATTATTATCTCAATGTATTATTTCATAGAAGTTATCAGTATTACAAGTAGTAGTGTAGTGTGTATCATGAGTAATGTATTTTTCAAAAGCGAAAGAAAGAACGGGTATAACTTGTTTTTATATTGGTATTAGCAATAACAAAACGTTTTTATTTTTTGCTGGACGCCCGATCCTAAACCATATACATATAATAATTCGGGTGTAGCAATGTTTGACTTTCACTTTGAACATGTTATAGCATTTAGTTTAAAGTGAATCAATATTCTAGATACTAAACAGTGAATGAATTTATTTTAATCAGCTTCTGTGAAGGATCTCAAATTTAAAAGCGTATTTAAAACTAAACTTCAAAAAAATAATCAGGCAGTATCATGGTTACAGAACGCACTCATTCGTCCACTGTCAACTAGTCCTGTGCCAAACTGTCAGTCGACTTGTCAAGTTGCGAAAATAAATATTCCCTGAATATTTTTGTGTTCAAAGTTTTAAGTAGGGTATCCTAGATTTTTGTGCTACTTTTTTATAATGATAGCACGGCCGTGGACCGACGATCTGCCAAAATGCAAAAACTCTTGCGTGGCATCTTATTTCTCCCGTTTAGGAGGTGGAAATACGAACACAACTGACGATTATCTATGTTTTTATTGCCAAACCGAGGATAATTTGTAAGTAGACTTGTTTTTTCATATTTACAGTAGTTGAGAAGTGATATAAGCAGAGTAAAGGATTAAAAACCCTGTAGGTTTGCAGTTTGCACAGAAGTTAAGCATGATTCTATTTTTGGCTTTCTCCTTATGTCAGATATTGTTATTATCTTTATGTATTGATAATTCCTGAACATGCCGCGAGACAGTACCTATAAACTAATAATTTAAAACACTATATTACAATAATAAAACTAAAACTGTAATTTATGTGGACAAAGCCAAAGGAGTATGTAAGGATCGTAGCAAAAGGCATTATATAATTATTATAGTTTTCTGCCTACCTCCATGGAATAAGGTGTGAGTTTATGTAGGTATGTATATAAAACTATATTAGCATATTCAAATGGAATCCTAACATAAGTGCTATATCATCTTAATATGCCCTTAGTACCCTGTATGGAGTATTTGAGCCACACAATGGTCTGGATGCAGCGAGGTTTATCATGCAAAGGATGGCGGCAGAGATCCTGTTCCCGCCACCCTCAGCCAATACTGACGAGGAGATTAGGGAAAGGCTAAGGTAAGATGAAGTCATATCTGAAAGAAATCTTACATATCTTATCTGATGTAAGTTTTCAGACAATCACTAACTAAAGGAATTACAGTCAAAATCTGTTACAACAACATTGAAGCAACTACTCATATTTGGACATAAAAACCGGTGATGTTTTCGACGTACAAACTACTTAGAACCTATGATTTTGTTCAACATAACCAATATGTTGTTCTAAATGATGTTGTTGTAAACGGTTTTAACTGTATATAATTAATTATTTATCTGTATTTAGAAGGGGAGGATTCCCTCAGTGGTCTAGTGGTCATAAGCGTGACTGCTGAGCATGAGGTCCTGGGTTTGATTCCCAGGTCAGGCTTAGTAGGAGCCAGGGAGTCTGGATTTGTATTTGGAGCCTGGTTGATGGCAATAGACGACCCGAATGGCGCAGCGGTAGTGAGGCTGCCTTACGTTCATAGGGTTCCGGGTTCGAATCCCGGTAGGAGCAAGTGTTTGTGCGATGAGCATGGACATTTGTTTCCGAGTCATGGATGTTAATATGTATAATAAGTATGTATTTACAAAAAAAAAAGTATCTATGCAGTATATCAACTATCTGGTGTCCACGACACAAGCCTCGTTGCTTAGTGTGGCACTAGATGGCGCTGTGTGTAATGTCCAGCAATATTGTTATAAACTTGTTGTTGTTATTACTTAAACATTACTGGCGAAACGTGGGTGTAGGAACCCTACGGTGATTTCAGGTTTTATGTTGTTATTTAGAAGGTTACAACAGTTGTAGCCTTCTAAATCAGTTACTGAGATGGAAAAGAAATTATGTCCCAACCACAAATTCACGGAAATATGATGAGACCGGAGCATTCAGACATTTCCATCAACCCTCATATCTGTTCACTTCACATAACACAATGTTCTTTAATTGTTTTGTCTCTTTTCTTATAGCTCGACATCAGAAGCATAAGGTCGGATGTACCATTACAGAGAGTATTGTACACCTGATCTTATGGTTCTGAGTATAAGGTAGGACAAACAAATGCAGAGAGTATTGTACAGTCACGAGCACCAATATGTATACACTTTCCTAAATTAAAAAGCAATTTTTGCGAGAAATAACGATTGTAACTTGGAGATAGGATATATAGTTGAAACCGTTTACGACGACATCATTTAGAACAACATACTGCTTATATTGACTACAATCATAGGTACAAAATACTTTGTACCTTGAACACATCACCGGTTGTTACAACTTGCGGTTTTTACGACCAAATATAAGTGGTCCCTTCGATGTCGTTATAACAGATTTTGACTGTATATCATAAAAATAGGAGTTTCAAAATACTATTTTCCTAACAACATGAAATTTTTTTTACAAGAATCGTAGGCGATAATATTACTCTTAAAAGTTGCTAAATGTTTACATATTGTTGCTTGTGACTGTACATCTGATCATAATATGTTTTTGATGATGTGTAGCATGCCATTAAATTTTCCCACTCTGCTAATATTTCAGGACGGCATTCATATCGGTGGAGAAGGCATATACAGAGAACTATGACGGCATGATAGCTGAGAGAACCAGCCTGCAGTACCAGTTACAGACACTGAATGAAACACAGGTCATTTTATTTAATACTAGCTGACCGGCGCAACTTCGTGTGCGTAACATTTTTGATTAGTGCTCCGCTCCTATTGGTCGCAGCGTGATGTTTTCTAGCCTATAGCCTTCCTCGATAAATAAGCTATCCAACACTAAAATAATTTTTCAATTCAAACCAGTAGTTCCTGAGATTAGCGCGTTCAACCAAACAAACAAACTCTTTAGCTTTATAATATTAGTATAGATTATATTAATAATATCAGCCTGTAACTGTCCCACTGCTGGGCAAAGGTTTCTTTCCATACAGAGAAGGAACAAGCATTGATCACTACATTACTAGACCATAATGTACCGTATTTCATTCAAATAAAGAGTCTTGAATCATGCTCAAGACGGGTTTGCGATTTCAGGCTTATATGAATTCTTCTTTATCGTGTGGTTAGTGCCTAACCTGGTGTCAAAGTTTTTAAGCTGCCCATGGGCCTCTGACTTGGCTTTACACACCGTCGAGAAAAATATATCTGCTATTTCTATAATTCATCACAATCTTTCCCTTCACTGAAGCAAGTGATAATTATACAATACACACATGAATCCAAAAAATCAGAGGTCTTGGGTTCTAACTTGAGACTTATGACTTGGCAGTCTGATGGTCACACCACTAGGCTATCACTGCTTATGTTTGATATTATGTTTATTTACAATTGCAACAAAATTGAATACAATTTTATTCTTAACAACTATAAACTGGTTATTAATATGGGACATTGAAAGGCTTGGTACTTGGCCTCCCGTATGCTAGCGGTAGGTGGTGTGCTAACAAAAACACTATAAACTGGCCTCTTATAAATGAAACTCCATTCCACGCGGCGGCATACTGTAGACATAAAAGGGTGGTGTCACTTGTGTGACTCTGCTTTTTTAAAACTTATGCTCTAGTCACACCGACGCGATGACGTTTGGCTAAAATTATTATCACTTACTTATATTAAACAAGCTCTTTCCCGCGACTTCGGGCACGTGGAAGTTTAGGTTACTTCATGTTACGATTCGATCAGCCGAATAGAGTAACTTTCGCATTTACAATATTGTTATGGATTTATGTTTTTTTTCTTTAAATTGTTAATTAATGATCATTATTCTCTAGCTTATGACAACCGCGTCTTAGTCACGGCGGCCATTTCCTTCTGCATGCCGTATCTTTGATGCCGGCCGCAAACAGCAATACATACTATGAATAAACACATGCGAAGCCTGAAAAAACCCTGTATATATTTCCTTTTGTCATTTTCCAGGTGTCCCAAAACTACAACATCCTAGCTCGCCTAAAAGAAATCGACGTCCACCTCTCTGGGGGTGCAGCCGTAGTCATCGCCCTGGTCCATGCGAACAAGTTATTCGTGGCGCACGTGGGGGACACCCGGGCCTTGCTCTGTAGGACTGATGACAATGCTGTGTTGAGGGTTGTGCAGCTGACGGTGGACCATAGCCTGAATAACGAGGATGAGCTGCTTAGGCTGCAGCAGTTGGGGTTAGATGTTAATAAGTTGAGGAATGGTGGGTATTTGTGATACTTATTGCCTGATGATAAGAACATAACATTTACAGGATGGGATGTAAAGTAATTAAACCGTTGGGAATTTGTGTAGAAGAATATCAGCATTGTTTTGAGCATATTTTATCAAAAATACCAATAAAATTATAAAAAGAAACAATGTAAACTGCACGTCAGTAGGAAGACTTAAATTACGAAGTCCATATCAGCACGTACTGCGTCAGAGTAAAGCCAGTTTGATAGTCAAACTGTTCACAGTTGCGGTTCACACGTGCAGGTGACTGTATAGCGTACTAATTTATTTATTCTTCTTGGTACAAAAACTATCAATGGGTACTTTTGTTACTTTTTAATTCTTCTGCACAATTTGCTCCATCGAATTGTTTGTGGAACAGTCAACCGCACATCAGTGGTTCTAAGAAAATCGCCCTTACTGCTACGAGATAAAGACGCTGTCAATGTCAAATTATAAATGTTTAATTGCGACCACCGATGCGAGGTTGACAGTACTATTTTTCTCTAATACTTACAAAACATTTCATCATTCCTTACAGCCCAGTACCTAGGCAACCAGACTGGCACCCGGTGTCTCGGCAACTACCTAGTCAAGGGGCTGTACAAGGCCTTCCCAACAATCAGTGCCGCTGTGACTGAGCCCGTCATCGCCGCCCCGGAGATACATGGACCTATCATACTGGATGAGTCTTGCAGGTAAATGAATATAATATAATATAAATAAATATAAATATCGCTGGACATTACACACAGCGCCATCTAGTGCCACACTAAGCAACGAGGCATGTGTCGTGACACCAGATAGTTGATATACTACATAGATACTTTTTTGTTTGTAAATACATACTTATTATACATATTTAAACATCCATGACTCGGAAACAAATGTCCATGCTTATCACACAAACACTTGCTCCTACCGGGATTCGAACCCGGAACCCTATGAACGTAAGGCAGCCTCACTACCGCTGCGCCATTCGGGTCGTCGAATGATGCCTTCCCCATATCAGTGACTGAGTCTGCTCCTATGATATCCATATATATATATATGATAGGCCCATGCCTATCATACTAGATGAGTCCTGCAGGTGATTCTTACTTTCTTACTATCTATAACACCTAGACAAGACCTCAGTTAGTCAAGTAGCTGTACAAAGCTTTTTCGATGATCAGTGCCGTTGTGACTGAGTCATCGCTGCCCTGGAGTTGTGGGCCTATCATACTCATGCAGTGATGGTAAAGATTAAAAAACCCGTTTGGAACCTAACAAGCCCCTTTGGAAGCAGGCGGGACCCACTGAAATATCAAAATAATTAAAACATGGAATGGGCCCCACCAGCTTCCAAATGGGCTTTTTTGTGGTTTTCAGTCGGGTTTTTTAGTTTTTATAAATCTTTTTTTTTATTATATGTAAATAATTTTGTTTAAGTGTATTTAATTGCAAACTAATTAGATTGATATCTCTACCTCTGACCTCTTGTGCCATTTGATAGCATACTGCCTTGCTAATAATAAGCTTAAGTTGTTTTTGTTTACAAAACTGCAAGGTTGACCCAATAAATGTAAATAAAATAAAGCAGTATTAATTTTTGGTGCGTCTACAATAAATAATGATAGATTACCCTTACTGTCCCACTGTTGGGCAAAGGCATCCCCCAATTCCATGTGCTCTTTTCCTGTGCCTCCTCGAACCTGAACTCGCGGTACGCGTCCAGATCGTCTCGCCACCTCTTTCTGAGCCGGCCTCGGCGGCGCCGCCCGTCTCCCGGCGCCCCTCGTGCATGCGGCTGACGTGACCCGCCCAATCCCATTTTAGCCTAGCAGCCTTCTTGGCAACATCTACTACGCCCGTTTTGGAACATTGTCCTCTTCGAGTAATGTACACTTTATCCTATTTATTTCAGATTCCTAGTCCTAGTAAGCGCCGGCGTCTACAAACGCATTCAAGAAGCGAAAGGAAGCTACGAGCAAACGAACAAACAACTAGCACAGATCATAGTGGAAAACTTTAGAAAGCAATCCAACTTCAAAATGGTCAGTCAAGCAGTATTGGAAGAAATCGAACAAGAATTTGTATCCTACTGCGTAAAGAATAACCTAACACCAAAACCTAATACTCACATGTCATTGCTAATAAGAAATTTCAACTTCCTACCTACGAACGAAGATGAAAATGCTGCGAACCATAGCGTGACTAAGAACGCCTCGGTACGATTCAATCCGATCGTCCAATCGAAATCGAATACGTTACTAAACGAAATCGATTCTGAGATTTATTCTTCGGGAACGGGAACGAATGAAATCGAGACGAACGATTCGAATATCGATACTAATCGGTCTATGGAATCGACGTCTGATATTTATCCCGTTGGTAGGCCGTTTGATAGAGATAGAAAAATAAAAGGTTATGTGGACTTTTCTTGTTATTTTGAGAATGTTGCTAAAGCACGGAAGAATGGGACGCTGCCTGATTTTATTAAGTAAATATAAGTACTAGGAACTTGGGAGAATTTTCTGCATTCTGGTCATATTAATCAAGGTTCGATGTTTGTGATACATATCAGATACTTGCACTACACTGCCGCCCCGCAAATGGGGTGCATCTACGGAAAATGTTTTAAGAAAAATAAGCCTTACTAAGCATAAAAGATGGAGATCTCCTATCATCAGATGGGCTCTTTTCTGAGTAAAAGGGCCACAGTTATAATAAATACAGGAGATATGGCAAGGAGGCGTGGCGCTTGCGAACGCATCTAGCCGCAAAGAGACTTGTTGCCAGTTTCGGCCATTAGTCGAATGTCAACTTGCGACGTCTTCACTGCTTGTGATTTTTTACAAAATGCCGCTTTGTACAGTGGTTGTTTGCAAAAATAACACCTCTATTGTGAATTATACGAAAGATGGCATCTCATTTCACACGTTAGTACTAAAATATGATTGTTTTTCATATTAAATTCATTAAAACATTACTTCGTGATACTAGAAACACGATAAAGTACCAGAAGCAATTATTTTCATTAGGAACAACAACCATTGTTTGCTTAATACACATCGATCAATGAATCGGCTGGTCTAATAGTGCAATGGATAAGTGTTTTACTGATACTCTCACTCACACGATAGTTTCGTGAAGCGGGTGTGTTTTAGGTAGATAATTAGAGAGGTGATGTCACTTTTGTGGTTGTCGATATTTTATACGATCCCTTAGTACGAATGATTACACAAGGGTAAAAAATTAGACTATTTTTGTTACATGGAACTTTATAGCTGTTGTTTACTAATGTGTGGTACTTAATGATAAAAATTATATAATTAATTACTGAAAAATACAATTCATTACTATTTCTTGATTACTCGACTTATCTTTTATTGAATCAAGTATGGGTTTTTAATTTATTGCGTTACTCTTACACATGTATCATTAATATCATCATCACAATTCACACCTTGGTTTTATTTTAACATTTTAGCTATCCGAAGTATCCAAAAATAAAAGAAAAGTGGATAAATGCGACAGGAAAAGTTCCAAACTGGTTTCCCACAAAAAATAATACGATATTATGTTCGTCTCACTTTGAGCCTAAGTGCTTTCAACCATTGAAGAAAGACTATATACCAACACCTCGAATTCAGATACAAAAATAGTACTGTATTTTTATATATAAAAAGGGCAGATTAAAGGTAACTGAATTTCATCGATACTATTTTTTCTACGATTACCTCTTCGCATCACTAGTTGCGATGTGTGTTTATTCTGAGTCCGTAGCTACAGGTAGAAGCCCCGCCCCATGTATGCCTGTGTTCTATTTGTGAGTTTATTAGTGTTGCTGTAAGTTTCTCTGTGTGCGGGAGAAATATGAGCTCGTGTGCCGTTCTTATAGTTTTTGCTTTTGTGTTAGTGAATTAAGTGGGGAGAACACGGCGACATCTGAACACGAATACATTTGTTTACAAATCATATCTCCTGTATTTATTATATCTGTGAAAAGGGCCAACCGACACTACAGTGCATTTTCTTTTTGCTGTTACTAAAAAATTCAGCGAAAGATACAAAAAATTGATAGGAACTAATCAGGTTCAAAATAACTGTTCGAACACCGCTTGCCTTATAAATTAGTGATAATTATTAGATAGAAAATTAATAGTATGTAATGTATATAAATGTGAAGTATAGCATTGACAGTACAAGAAAATGTTTGTTGTTTTTTTGTAAATAAAATGTTATTTAAAAAATATTTTGTAACTTATTTTCTACTTTCGTAACTTCCAATTCAAGGCTATTGAAAAGACTGGCAATACAAATGATCTTCATTTTGTAAATTGGTTTATAAAACGAAAATATTGTACTAACTAGATGAGGCCAGTGTTTTCTATCAGACTACTGAGAAGATACAGCCGAAATCTTAGCCGAGTCACATGAGGGTTATGCAGATTAGTGTCTTGAGATGGTCTTTTGAAGAAAGAACCACACAGGTCCAGTCAGTGTACACATTTTTGTGTAGCTCGACTTATAACTCGAGGAGATCAATTAGGTACATTTTTTTTGCGTCAAGTCCGCCCTTCTATTCCCACACAATTGAAACTCCTGAAAGCCAGAATCACCAGAAAAGCACCGAGACAATAAAGCTCGATGAAGTCCCAGAGAAACAATTTAACTGTCTTGGATCCCGCAACGAAATTATTCAGAAAAGAATACCAGAGGATATGAAAATATAATTTCCACTGACATAAATATGAATGTTAGGAGGTCGTGGCTAAATAATAACAGCCGTTCGGGTCGATCGTCAGGTTAAGCCGCGCTTGCCTGGGTTGGTCCGTGAATGGGTGACCACCCATATATGCTGAGTTTCCTCCGTGCCTCGGAATGCACGTTAAGCCGTAGGTCCCGGCTGTCAATTGTAGATCTTTGACAGTCGTTACAGGTAGTCAGTGACCCGAAAGTCTGACAAACAGTCTTTTCAAGGGGTACCCGTCGTATTACCCAGTACTAACTGGGTTGTGGAGATCAGATAGGCAGTCGCTCCATGTAAAATACTGGTATTCAGCTGCATCCGGTTAGACTGGAAGCCGACCCCAACATACTTAGTTGGGAAAAGGCTAGGCCGATGATGATATAAATACGAATGTTACTGGTTTAACGGATTGAAACCTATTTCAATCAGGGACTGATAAATTGGGTTCAAGGTTTATCCGGTTAGACCTAAAACCTATGTTTGATTAACCATTATACGTGCTAACCATTTAGGCTGTAAACTGCGCTAAGCGGGAGCCATAACCACAATAAAAGAGACAAAGCATCGAGTGCGGTTTTCTTGCATGTTTTTTAAGCGCAGAAATGAATTCTGTTATTATAGGCTGATTAACCCTATTTTACAGGTTAACCTTTACTTTAGGGTTTTTCGACTAACCCGATAAAAACCCTACACCGGTAATCTTTTCGGACCCTGGTTTGAATACGTGTAATTAGTGGGGGTACTTTTATACAAGCCTAAAAACTTGACATGCCCTTATAACTACTTCTCGTGATGTTAGGGTTTCTGAACAGTCTGGTAGCTTTTGAATTTATGGGTAAAAAAATTTGATGTCTTATAAAGTTATAACATTTTGCTAAACCTTGAAATTTTGCATGCTATGTTTTATCTTAGCTAAACGCGTTTGAACCATTTTAATTTTATTTAATACCACCGTACCATGTTTTATGCAAATAGTGTGACTGACACTGGCTTGGCCACCATCAGGGATTTTAATTTTGATAACACAAATAATTTGTCGGTAATTAGTCGAAATTTGTCGCCCAATATCAGAATTTGTCGGTCACTGGTTCAAAAGTTATAAGGGTTTATAGGTGGCCGATCTGTAGAGACTCTCCCCAGCTTGGCCACATTTATATCTCAAAAACTAGTGCACCTAGCGAAGATCTGTTTTCTCCCAGATTTAGTCGGCAATTTGTCGGAATTTGTCGCCAAGCCACAGATTTAGTCAGTGTGTAATTAAAAAGATATTAAAGAATTCAATTTCTCCATACATTGGTACAATCAAGTACAAAATATTTAAAGTAGTTTCTAGACAGTAGGTATCTATGATGTCATATGGTGGAATTTTTGTTTCGAAATATATAAATATAAAGTTATTCTATAATTTGAACCCACCAAAGGAAAACTGTATTCACTACCTATAAACAGATCTACAGTAAATATATATGTATGTAATTATTTATCGAACAAAATGTGCACTTAGTCGCTGGCAGATAAATCACTACGCTCCGTTTCATTTATGGTGAGAGGAAAGAGATAGATGCGAGTCAGTTTACAGTGGAGCTCATTATAAATAGTTAGGAACTCGAGTAATAAGTTTTTTTTTTAATTAGATAAGATAAAAACAAAGTTTATAATCATTTGTGTGCGTTTTATATAAAAACGCACACAAATTATAATAAACTTTTTTTTGTTGTCCTACTTCATTATCAATATTTCATAAATTACCGCACATTCCGATTGAATAAAGTTTACATAGCTTATTTGTATGCGGGTAGCATTATAGGTAATAGCGTCGTATCGGGTCGCGGTCGTGTCGGTGAAGAAATGAAGAATTTCGATGACGTGTTGTCGAGTAGGTATCGTTCGGCATCAGTGTTGGTTTCAGCCAGGGTCGTGCAATGAAGAAACACCCATTGTTATTTTTATTGGATAATATTATATACTTAATAGGTATCTAGGTACCTACCCACATCTTTAATTTTATAGGTATTTTTAAAATTTTACTGTGAGTAGGTACAATAATTTTAAAGTAATATTTTTTTTTATATTTCAACAACAGAAATTATTATTGTAAAGTAAGAGCTTAACTTTATAATTTGGTAACACAGTTGCATGCGACTGTACATCTTGACACCAATAATTCACCAAATAGACCATGAGCAAGATTTAATGTTTTCAAAGAAGTTTAAGACTCTAACCTAGTAATTTAAAACATAAAAACATGAATCTAATTGTGAATTTATCTCTTCCTGACATTTC
Source organism: Standfussiana lucernea (assembly GCA_964057025.1). Classification (NCBI taxonomy): domain Eukaryota; kingdom Metazoa; phylum Arthropoda; class Insecta; order Lepidoptera; family Noctuidae; genus Standfussiana; species Standfussiana lucernea. The sequence continues at coordinate 1,946,090 of OZ059807.1, read as the reverse complement.
TAAGGACTTAAGACTGATAAACTAGAAGTTTATTACACATATTACTAGAAATATTTTTTCTCTTGCCAACGTTTCGTAAACTCTTCGATCTAGCTCTTGGACTATACCTTAAAAAATTAACTCATTATATCTTCTAAACTAAGACCCGACTAAATCTGTGGCTTGGCGACAAATTCCGACAAATTGCCGACTAAATCTGGAAGAAAACAGATCTTCGCTAGGTGCACTAGTTTTTGAGATATAAATGTGGCCAAGCTGGGGAGAGTCTCTACAGATCGGCCATCAATACACCCTTATAACTTTTGAACCAGTGACCAACTAAATCTGTGGCTTGGCTAGAAATTCCGACAAATTGCCGACTAAATCTGTGAGAAAACAGATCTACGCTAAATGCCCTAGTTTTTGAGATATAAATGTGGCCAAGCTGGGGACAGTCTCTACAGATCGGCCACCTATAAACCTTTAGAACTTTTGAACCACTGACCGACAAATTCTGATATTGGGCGACAAATTTCGACTAATTACCGACAAATTATTTGTGCTATCAAAATTAAAATCCCTGATGGTGGCCAAGCCAGTGTCAGTCACACATGCAAATAAATGATTTAAATGTTTAGGGGGTAGCTGTATCCTTGGCCACTGTATGTAATAGCAATTTTATAGCCTGTCTAGCCAAGTCTTCATGATTAAAATAAGAAAATAAAAACAATTAGAAGGTATAAACAGTCTTTTCACAATTCTTTTGCCTTCGACAATAACCCAACATCAATCTTATCGTAAACACAATAAAGATCACTATGATATTAGCAATGGTGCCAAATCGGAGGTAAAATAATTGTGGAAGTCCTGTAACTATTTAATTAGCAAGTAGATGAAGATACGTAATACAATAATAATATAAAACATAATAATTAAATGGGCTTGTAGTCCAACTTGCTCTCAAGTTTCTTATTGTCGGCCACCTTGCGAACAGCCTTCATTAGATCCTCCTGTAAATAGAAATAATAAGTAAAAAAAATTTGCATCTTTACCTACATCATTTAAGTTTTTTTTTTTTCGTTCAACTTCTTCGAAATTAATATGGACATCATTTGATACACATTAATTCCAAATTGTTACATTATTGATTGAATTGGCGTCGAATATTAACCTGCGAATCAATAATCTACGCACTAAAATCTTATTAAGCACTACGGAAGTATTAGTGGTAAGTACACCCAAGGAGTAAGTATTTCTTTTCACTTTCTGATTTGCAGGGATTGAAAAGACTTATGGAATTCGTCGCTGCAAGGGGTCTTCAGTACAGGGACTTCAGTAGCTTCGAAGCTTAGAAAAGGTTAGGTAGCGCTTATATCTTTGCTAGGGGACGTACAGAATACGGCTAGCCGAATATACGCATCGGACGAGCTCTATAGCAAAAAGCACTATCACGACTGGCTGCATTGAAGTGAACAGAAACATTTTTTTTTTTGTATCCAAAATATAAAAAAAAATATTTCACGTAAGTCTACATGGGCACTTATCATGAGGTGCACGGTTCCTGTTGGTCTTTTGTATGAAGAAGGGCCAGCAAGAAACTCCATGGTTAAAAAAAACTCTTATAAAAATATATGGTTTTACAAAGCTATTGTGCTAATGCTTATATAGTATGGACAGGCAACAAGTGGTAACCTTTGATTATATAATGTCTAGATGGAGCGTCAAGTGCGCGCAAACGTGTCAAAAAGTGTCAACCAACTATTGGTTCACAAGTGCTTGCCCGCCAATCAGTGCAGATCGTGTCATACACCTAAAACTTATCTTATTTAATAAGTCTATTTTTTAATGTGATTTATGAGAGAATTGTAGTAGCTGGTATCATTATTTACGCACACAAAGACATAGACGCATAGTGTAAAACAACGCCTGCACGCACACATACTTGAAAATGTTGACTCGTTTTCTTTGATACGATTGTAGGGCGACGCTCTATCTAGACATTATATAATCAAAGGTGGTAACTTATTTCACAAAAAAAAAAACAAAGCTAGCTCACGATTCGATCAAATTATAATTGAAACAACATCTCACCTGTATAATATACTCCCTCTCAGCCCTAATAGCGAAGAGTCCGGCCTCAGTGCAGACGTTCCTGAGATCAGCGCCGTTGAATGTGTCAGACAGTTTGACGACTGCCTCGTAGTCCATCTCGCCGTGCTTGGCTATGGGAGCCGCGTGGATCTTTAGGATTTCAAGTCTGGAAGGAGAATAATATAATCATGTATTCATTGATGGAGATATAAATGTTTATCGTTGATTGTATGGGATAGATTGAGTATTCTTTATTATGTACATCATACAAATTAGATGAGGGATGATATGAATCATAATAAAAGATATCCGCCTCTGTGCTTAAAGTGTTAAATAAATAAATATAAGAGTGTGATAATACATTGACTGTTCAAGAAAGAAGAGACCAAGATTTTGCCGCATTTTGTAACTTGGAGCAACAAAACATCGCAATTCAGAAAAGAATTGTATCCATAAATTTAAGCAACCATACAAATTGCCATTAACATAATGATATATCCACTTGTATACGTAGAAGGCCCAGAAAGTGCCCAGGCCCTAGGCAAAGCAGCTTAACAAGTTCCAGAAAACATTTAGCTGTCTTAGAACAGGACTGTAGCTTCATCCTTTGACAATCCAAATATGTGGTTATTTGAAGTAATGGGTTGAGTTCGAAAACTCGCAATAAAAGAAGTCAAATATAGAACAATGGAGGTATACAAATACCGTAGTTTCTTACTTCCATCCACATCTAGCTGATAAACTAAAAAAACACAGGTACATTATACAACAATATTTACCTAGCCTGCTCATTAGGCAACGGAATCTCAATCTTCCTATCCAGTCTACCAGGCCTCAAGAGCGCAGGGTCGAGGGTGTCAGGCCGGTTGGTAGCCATGATGATCTTGACCTGGCCCAGGGAGTCGAAGCCATCCATCTGGTTGAGCAGTTCCATCAATGTACGCTGGATCTCACGGTCGGCGCTTGTGCCTTCCGAGAAACGGCGCCCACCTGGGGAAGAGAGGAGTGTTTTGATTAGATAGGGAAAAAACATAACATCAGCCTGTAATTCCCGGTGGGTTTGGCATATGCGTATCTAATAGTATACCCACATTTCGCCAGTTATGTTTAAGTCCCATGTAATAGGGGGCAAGCCTATTTATTGCCGTCAACCGGGCACAAATCCAGACTCTGTGACTGCTACTGAGAAATTCCTGATGGTAAAGCCCAATAACACTTTGCCCGACCTGGGTATCGAACCCAGGACATCAATGCTCAGCATTCGGACTTGTGACCACTAGACTAACAAGGCCGGGAAAAAATATGGGTGAATTTATCCAACGAAAACACATTAATGTACACCCAAATTTTTTACAGTTATTTTAAAGTAGCATTTACTTAATAGAGGGCAGATAGGCATCTCATTTTATCAGGTACAAATCCTCATTTCGGATTTCTGCTAAGAATTCTTGAAGGACCCAATAACAATTAATAGCTGACCTGGGTATCGACTTCAGATTTAACAGAACTTGCACTTGCAATAGTCAACAAACTAATGAGGCAATAAGTGTGAATAAGATTTGATGAAAGTTGTTAGAATTGTGTTGCAGAGGCCAACAATGTTAAGCAGTCGAGAAGTCCCATCCAAATTCTTACAAGGTGATTTAAAAAAAATAAGAGCCAAAATCAGATCATCAATTATACTATGTATCGTATACAAGCTCCTACAGGTTACGCCCTAGTTCCCAGATGTTTCTGGGATGATAGAAGTCAGCAAGTTGGTCTACATACCGATGGCATCAATCTCGTCCATGAATATGATGCAGGGCTGATGATCACGCGCGTAGTTGAACATCTCTCGGATGAGACGCGCCGACTCGCCGATGTACTTGTCTACGATGGCTGATGATACCACCTGTGAATAGAATAGTGTTATATCTATCTATATATGTATATAAAATGAATCCCTATTTTCCTTGGTCACGGCATCACGCGTGAAGGGCTGGACCGATTTCGCTAAGTCTTTTTTTGTTGTGTTTGTTATTGTCAGAAGGTTCTTATGAAAGAAAAAATTAAGAAAGTTGAGATAGTAGTAGGTAGGTAGGAAAAAGTGCATTGCAACGCATGCAGGGTACAACTAGTATTATAATAAAATATAAAATAATAATCTGCATGTTAAAATAGCCCACACAGACAGGGTACTGGAACAGTTATTGCCTTAAATTGCTTGAAGAGGACCTCTTACAAAGAGGATGAGAGGTCACTAATCCGGGGCACTGACCTAGGTTGTTGACTAAGCATTGTAAATTGTCTAGCACATTGTAACTACCAGTTTTCGCCCGTTCATACGGCACTTTTTCGCCTGAAGTGTCACGAAATTGTCGCCCGTTTAGAGGTAACGGTCGACATACTTGCTTCGTGTGAAAGTGCCTCTATTTTTAATACAATTTATGATAAAGGACTTCAAGGTAAAATCGGAAGCAAAGCCGCTGCTTAAAAGCTTTGGGAACAATTGCATTATTGTTCCTTCAAAAACTATAATAACCCTTCCTTCTGGCTATGCCGTGGTTGGGTAAAAAGCTCCTACTTTAAAAAGTAATAATAGTTGATATTTTATTCAGAACTGTATTCCTGATTCATAGAGTACAAACCTTCAAGAAGTTAGTATCGAGCTGCGACGCCACGGCCCTAGCGAGCAGAGTCTTGCCGGTACCGGGCGGGCCGTACAGCAGGCAGCCCTTGGGAGGGGTGATGCCGACGCGGACGAACAGTTCTGGGTTCATTAGGGGCAGTTCGATAACCTGTAAAATAAAGAAATTATAGTGATGTGTAGGAATGAGATTTGTATTATTATGGTGAAGGAAAGCCAGGTGCGTTTTCGAAGGCGACGATTAGGTACTGGAATTTGGAATTCTGACTTAAACGGCTAATGCTGCTTGCGCAATCTAGCAAGTGTTAGTAGAACCTGAATAGATGTTGCTACAGTTACGCGTTATCGTTTGTGGGGTGCTTTAATAAATCTTCACAATGATAAGTCTAAGATTTCGTTAAAAAAAATCTTTTCAAGGAATAATTTTTATTTTTAACCGACTTCAAAAAAAGGAGGAGGTTCTCAATTCGGTTGTATGTTTTTTTTTTTTGTGTTTGTTACCTCATATCTCCGTCATTTATGAACCGATTTGAAAAATTCTTCTTTTATCTGAATGGATCTACTTCCCGATTGGTCCCATAGAAATTTCATCAAAATCGGTTCAGCAGTTTGGTTTTGAAATCAAAATAGTTGGAAAAAATGTCATCCAAGTAAAAGAAATTGCGAAATTGATACTTGACAAGGATTTGTGTGTGATACTATAACTAAAAAGGGTAAAATAAAAACTTGGAAGTCGGTTTTTTTTTTGCAAAATAGTTTTTCTTTAGGTAATTTCTTTGTTACATACCTCTCTGAGTTGTCTGATCTGTTCCTGCAGACCTCCGATGGCAGAGTATGTGACATCTCCAGGGTCTTCATGACTCATGTTGTATACTAGAGGATCAACCTGGAATCAATTGATATTTCAAATCATTACAGCACAGCATTCAAAGAATAAGGGAAACCAACAGTGTTTGTTAGTGCCAATGTGCCTAGGAACATCTGTAATGCTAGAGCCACCAGCTCCATAGCAGGTGTGTTGCCATCTTTCAAACTAAGCTCCAGCTGTTACTCTTTTCATTAAAACATGCAGTCAAAGTGACCCCTACACTCTCACCAACAACGCCGTGTAAATGGCCAAGTTTAGGGCCAACAAAATTTTAAATACTGTCATACCAACTAAGAGAAGTAGAAGAAATCAGCACACAACAATGAAGAAATAAAATGGTGGTAGTTCTTCTACAGATAATCTTCTTCATAACCAGCTCTGCTTCAACTTATTGCCTACTTACCTCATTTCACAACTGCCAAGTGATAATATTATAAACATATATTAACATTATAAAGAAATATTTACCTCTCTCGGTAAATGCCTCATGATGGTAAGTGTAGTCATGTCCAGGGCAACCCTGGTGCCTCCCTTCAGCTTCTGTTTGTCCAGCTGACGACGGCAACCAACCACGTAGCGGGGACCATTTGTGGCTTTTACGATGACTGGAAATTGGCAACGAAAACATAATGTATGGCATATCTTCAAAATTGCAGTTACATCACAGAGAGAACACCTGTCTCAAGGAACATTATAAACTGAGTAAGCTGCTTATACTAAGTGAAAAATTAATACTTCAAACTTTAGGCAGGGGGGAGTGTAAGTGGAGTTTAAATCACAAGCTGTATATACATATAGTCTTCCTCCTATCCTGCCTTGTGTCTTAAAATATGCAGCCAAAGTAACACCTGCGCTGCCCCGATGATGCCATGGAAGTGGCAATAGTTTGTGCCAACAAATGTGAATATTTTACACCCATCCTTGTCATTATTTGTCAGTGTTCTTTTACAGAAACATAATAATAGCACACAACACAACAACAGCCTCTCCTTGATGCTGTTGTCCTTACTGACCTTTTACAGCTCTAAACAAAAAAGACACTTAAAAAAAATATACAAACATTTCTCCTCAGTAAGCTGCTTCAGCACCTCCCCAACAATCTGACCGACGCTCTGCAAAGCTTTGAGATCATTCTCGCTCTTGTCATACTGTTTAGTTACATCCTTCAATTTGTCTCGCACTGCAATGAGAGAAAAGTAAATTAGGGACATTTAGGTATGAAACTGAGCATGAATATGATAGGGAATGAACAAAGACAGGATTGTGTGAATTTTGATATGATTAGAAAGGAGTTGCAAGTCTGTCAAAAGTCACCCCTACTTTCGAGATAATGGCAAACCACATTAATTGGGAAAGGACAGAGATGATGATGATGCAAGGAATGCACTGAAAAGGGTACTTTTATTGATTTGCATCAGAAAGAGGTTATCTTGTGATGAACGATTAGAAAAGTAGTCAAGTGTACTAATTTCTAAGATAAATATTCTTAGAGGATATTTTGAAGAAAAACTGTTTGTACATGATTTGTCAGCATAATTAAGAGTAGCCTCAGCCAAATATTCAAACAATTTCACCGTACTTGCCACATTATCAAATAATTTGACCCGTAATCGCTTGGGATGAAAAGAGTAACCTATTTGTACTGAAACACCGAAATTTACTTGATGTTATTACTGGCATTTGATTAAATAAGACAATAATTAGTTTTGATTAGCAATAAATAATCAAACAATGCATTTTGAAACAAAAGTTAGGGTCATGATTCGGCAGAAATGGATGACAAGCAACACAAATACATACTTTCTTTGAGCCTGGATTCTACTTCTTTGTGTTCCATCAACTTCTTTCTGTAATCTTGAAAGGCTTTTTCACGTAGCCCGTCCATGGCTGACGGTCCGGCAGGCATTTTTATTTAGAAATTATGTTTACGTGTTAAATGCAAAAACGAAAATCACTACTGTTTGACAGTTCTCTGTGGGTGACAATTTTAGACTTTAGAATTCAGAAACTGATTGTCATTGATAACGAACAAAACGCACATTTACCAGTGAAAAAAAAAGAGTATTTTGTTGTTGTGATATGAATGCATGGAACTAATAAATACTCGGTCCCTGTATATTAGTTTGTACATTAAAACGTTTCCTTAAAAAAAAAAAAAACATTTTTACATTTTAAAAACTCAAGTAATTCCCGTTGATTTTATTTTTATATCTGAGAACTTTGCTCTTTAAATTCCGTCAAAATAATTATTATCTACCCTCACAGAAGTATCGTCAAAAAATAAGAAATAAATAAAAAGGATTGTCCATTTAAATACAAATCAAATACCAACACCCGTATTTATAAGTAGTCAAGTTAAAGTAATTACTCGAGCTTAAGTAATTATGCTTTATTATATATAATTATGCAAATTTTTTTATGCAATAGACAAGAATTTAGACGAATTAAGAACCGTCAAAGAAAGCAAAGCGAAGAATTCTATCCTTTTACTGTTGTAACTTTATGAAATTAAAACTACATAAAAAATGACATTAATTTACTCAAGTAAACATTTTGACTTGTTTATAGATACGGGTGTTAGAGTTTTCTAGGGAGGGAGAGTCCTCCTTTTCCTGCTATTTAAATAATAAGTATCTAAGTTGAAAGTCATAGGTACTACATAATAGTGCAATGACTTGTAGTGTACTATATGCCATGTGAACGGGAGAAAAAATATTTTAATTTTAATTTTCGAGTTACGTTGTTATAGAATACGGTTTGCGCCTCATGTAGCAGCCCGGAATCGCATTTTTAACCGACTTCTATAAAAGGAAGTGGTTATGTAGGTACTTCATCCGAATCTTTTTATTTTCATGTATTTTCACCGATTTCTCTGTATTTTTTTTCATTTGTTAGACGAAGGTCGCGCGGTGGTCCCGTATAAATTAGGGTAAGAACAATATGCATTTTTCTTCTATGTGGATTATGTGCTAATATTTTCTAGTTACAATGTAAAAATTATGCTTGACAAGGATTTGTGTGAGATACCACAATTAAAAAGGGTAAAAAATAATGACTTTTGTTTGTTTCATGGACTTTTTGCCACCGACTTCCTAAAGTATTATTTTCCACTAAGTATTAAGTGTTTTTATTGGAAGGTGTTTATCCATGCTTCTATCCTCTTCTGTCGCTCAGACCGTCATTTGCTAGAGCGAGAAACAGCGAGAGTGCGGCAGCGTTGACGATGCGCTCGGCAGCATGCTTTGTTCCTCGTGCAGCCATAGGACATCCCCGGCCGAGTGTCTCATTATTCTTTTGCGAATCTCGTTTGTTCCATTTAATTATTTACTTCGAATATGTTGCCCAGATATATTTTTTTAAATACGTCACCCCACTCTAGGAATTTCTCCTATATCTCGGGTGCGTTTACAAACATTTATGCCTTGTTGCATCGACGAGGATGTAGGTACAGGTACAGGACATACCTACTCAAAGTATCAATTCATCGGTAGGTACTACTATACCTGTTTCTTACTATCTCATGGAGTTATGGCTCTCCCTATGTAGTTTAATAATGCCTACCACAATAGGTACTTACTTTGAATCTAAAAAAAATATACCTACTCCGAACTCCATAAATTACGAAAAAAGCCCGTCAAAATAAAAACATCCATCTATTTCTCTTTTCTTTTAAAAAATATCACAATATGATGCATGCCCCGCGCGCCGTAATGGCGGCGGTTTCGCGCCAAAATACTTATAATAAAATAAAGCTGCGCGCGTGTGTTATTTGCACGGTACGTGACCCAGGTTCCGTGGAGATCACGTCTTTTGGGTTCTATCTAGTTTTAGACCGCACGTTTTTATTTACTGTGCTGTACATAAGTGAAAAATAGGTTAACGGACTTGAAGTTTTAGTATCTGTATGTATCTACTAGTCGTATAGTGCCGCATAGTTCTTTAAGTGAATAGGTGACCACCCATTACATATCGAGTTTCCTCCGTGCCTCGGAAAGCACGCTGAGCCGCTGGTCATGGTTGTCATTTGTAGATTTTTGACAGTCATTACAGGTAGTCAGTTGTACGAAAGTCTGACAACCAGTCTTAGCAAGGGGTATCGTATTACCCAGTACTAATTGGGTTGTGGAGGTCAGATAGGCAGTTGCTCCATGTAAAATACTGGTACTCAGCTGCATCCGGTTAGACTGGAAGCCAACCCTAACATAGTAGGGAAAAGTCTAGGCAGATGATGATGGTTCTTTAAGTGCTTTAGGCACTTGAATAACATTGTGAGGATGGCGGTGTCAGTACACATTTGTGAAATTTGTGAAAATTATGGTGAAAAAACAAGATGACCGTTAGTTTCAATCAATGCAAAAGAGACGCAAGAATCGAACGCAATGTGACTTAGGGTCTTACAACACCAATCGATCGATCGTCGATCGAGGCCATCGATCGATGTTAGAATGGATTAGTCGACGTCGATCTACAGTTCCTACTACACTAATTATTGATCGAGCGTCGATCGATAGTAGAATGGATTATCGATCGATGTCGATTGGTGTGGTAACACCCTAAGATTTCTGCGATTTTCGTTCACTGTATAGCGCTGTAAAGCACCGCATCAAAATCTTATACTTAATTTAAATGCAGTTGGATAGGCTTGGATATTATGTTGGTTTCAAAGTTAAGGGGAATCAATCATTCGAACCCCAGGAACCCCAGGTTAGCCAACATAATAGTTAGCCGTAAATAAACTATGCAAGGAGTGTAGTCGACGTCATAGTTTTCTGCACTTAAAATCTGTCGTGGTAAGCAAGCAGTTTCACTCTCAGACTCTCTGCTCTAAGAGCAGACACGTAAAAAAGGGGTCATTCGTCTCGTTTTGGTTCGGACGATGCGACTCGACAACACACCGATCTCATCATCATCTGCCTAGCCCTTTCTCAACATGGTTTTGGGCGGTTTCCAGTCTAACCGGATGCAGCTCAGTACCAGTATTTTACATGGAACGCCGTTGGTAATAATTACGATACCGCACCGAACTAGATGGGACAAATGTGGTGACTTTTGATCGGCTCAAGCTTACTCCGCGTCTATAAGTGTGTGTATGTGGTCACACTGATCACTCCCTAAATTGTCAATACAGTGAGTAAGTGAAATTACCAATGCTTTATTTCTTTGTGTGATAGGCGACACCAGACTTGCGCTACAGTGAAAGTATTACAAGTTTGATGTTGGTGTTATTTAAAATAACACCAACATTAAAGGTAAAGTACACCCATAAAGGATATTAAGTTAGAAATATCTATATAAGAGCGAACAAATCGATTGAAACTGCACACAACTGTCTTGTAAGATATTATAAGTTCTTATTGTTACATTTTCTTAGGCTATGTTCACAGCCTCGGGCGATACCTAAATTGTTTTCATGATGAGAGTAGCTGCCAGGTCTTGTGAGTTGTATGTGTGGAGTAGTAGGTCCCTAGGTACTGGGATCTGGGAATGTCGAGTCAATGTGATTAAATAAAAAAAAACCGTGTTAAGGTAAGGACCATAATATACTAAGCTTTGAATTAGAACATGACCTTGTGCAACTCAAACTTGTGCCATTTTCAATGAGCCAGGTTATTTTTTTTTTTTTGTAATTTTGCAGGTCAGCCTAGGAGGTTTTCGTCTGCTTAACCGGACTATCCTGTGGGTGCCTTGAGTGTAAGGCCTCCAGCCAGGTCAAAAAAAAACTTACAAACTAAGCGACAACACGCTAAGGGGCTGCCCCCTGTGGGGTGTGAGTCTCATGAGCCATGTTAAGAAGACCCCCAAGATTAAAAGCTGCTGCCATGCAGGCTCTACGTCCATACTGTGCCAGTTGCTGCACTGCAGGGCTACTGTGTTGGCTGACTCGCACTGTGTAAAAAGTCAATGTGGCGAAGGCCCTAAGAGGTAAAAGCGAACGAACCGATAGAAAGTGCACACAACTGTTCGTTCAGATAAGTTCTTATTGTTAGATCTTAAGCACTTTATTTGAGCGTAAAATTTTAGTTCTATCGTCAAAATGGTTGAGCTGTTGTAATGGTTCTCGGGAGAACTGAGGGATTCTTGGCTATTATGACATTGGTATCTAATGTTTTATAACTTGAGCACACGGAGATAAGTTATTAAACATGAGGTTGCCAACAGCGGCAGGTCATTGTTGAAAAATGTAAAACGCAATCTTATAAACAATCTCTCTTCTTCTTAGCGTGTCAATGACAATTCATCTCTCTTTATCTCTTTTTACATCTTCTTCTTAATGTTGGGAACTCATAAGAGAGTTAATGATAGTGTTAGTGACAATGTCAATTTGGAAACTTATAACGCAATCTTCTCCATAGTGTTTCGATGGTAATCAAAATTGTCCAATTGTAATACCCGTCAGTTCTTGCAACAAGGCTCACAGGACAGTACTACATGTACCCTATATTTTTTTTAAAAAGGCAAGCAGAGGTGTATGTATCTACTTATAGTTCAGGCAACAGTTTGCCCCAATAACTATGTTGCCGTTAACCGCGTACAAACCCAAACTCCGAAATGATACGGAACTTTTGCTCGACCTGGGATCGAGCCCACAGGACATGAGGTACTGTAGTTGGCTTACAGCTAGTTATGTAAATTTAAATTCCGCATTTTCAAATAGGGGTACAGTTACTGTGTTTGCTTTGTCCACGGTCATACATACACTCCGGTTGCGACACCTAGACCTTACCGAAGAACGTTATCAATATCGAAGTGAATACTCAGTAATAAGATGTGTATAAGAGTAGAGGAAGACCATAGAAAAGATGGATGGACTGTGTGAAGAATGATATGGTAAAAAAGGAGGTGTCTGAAGAGATGACGATTAATAGAGAAGTTTGGAAGAAGACATGCTGCGCCGACCCCAAATAAATTGGGATAAAGGCAGGAGAATTGTAGGGGCCAATGGTTGAGGCACCGTACACTATCACTTTTATGTATGGCTCAGAGGTAGCCAGTTGAGTTGTTGAGTTGTGAGATGACGAAAACCCTAGAGTCCCGATATAAGTTTATTAGTATAAGTTACACTAAGGCTAAGTTGGATGCTTATCCGTGGGCAGCTATGTGTCAACTCAATATTGTTACTAAAATAAAGTCGCGAAAACTAGGTCGCGGCGTAAGCATATTTGCCTGTACGTGAACCGTACAAGAATGATGATACTTACTAATAAAATTATGAAACTTCCCCAATGTTGATGTAAATTCTACAGAGATTCCCTATCTTATCCACCACATTGTATCAATTTGCTATGAAAAATTTAAACCACATTAACCGCTGTTCTGACAATTTTATGATTCACTCGTATTTTTACGATACACACCACAATTTTATGAGTCACTTGAAAAATAACAATTTCTGCGGAAAGCGGCGGTAAACCTGTGTCTGTGATAATCTTAGAAAGTGCTGACATGACGCCACGGGTTTATAGTTTGTGATTTTCTTTAGAGTGTAAATAAATGAACGGGTTTCGGTACTAAAAGTTCGCTGTGGAAGAATTTGTTGGTTTAGTGCTACCTGCTGTATTTTTACAGTCGCTACTCGACATTGTTTAAAACATGACATTGCTGTCTTGAGACTACAGCTGAAGTAAAGAGCATATTAAAGTAGGTACTGAGGTATTTGAATGTGCATTACCTGTAAAGAAAGAGCAAAGAATCAGCATTGCCATGCAACGTGGCAATGGTGCCAGCCTTCCTGGCACTTTTCCTGTTGAGTATAATGCGTACGAATTTTTTGACACCCTGTAATATTTGTCTCCTTTTGATACTTATAAAATTTTTTGTTTTTATTTTAGAGAGTGTGTGTGATTAAGGTTACACACATTCAAGACACCCACACACACATCACACACACATACATCACACAATCACATCACATTCGCATTCATTTATAGGTCTCATAATAAGTTGAAATAAGGAATTAAGACAATATTACAAAATGTTTCATAGTAGACCCCATAATATCCTACCGTAAAGAACCACAATGTTCCACTACTGACTGCTAGAACAAAGTTTAACTATCACAACACAAAGTTGAAAGCTTAACATATTACAAAGTAGCGAGCTGGGATCATGTTATAAGTTTTTATCTTACGATACTTGCACATGCATCTTTGTAGCACTACTCCTGCAGCTACTTCACATAATTCCTTTGAAACGTTACTGGCAAATCAGCTCACAGCAGTTCACTGCTGGACATAGGCCTCCTCAATCGCACGCCACTCAACTCGATTTTCGGCAACTCTCATCCAGTTGCTGCGAAGATCGTCGCTGCAGCCAGCCTGAGGGCGTCCTACCTTACGCTTGCCGATTCATGGTCCCCACTTGATACAATAACACGTCTACCCCAACGGTCATCTGTTCTACGGCTAATATGGCCGGGCCATTGCCACTAGTATAGGTGCTTACTCGAACGGAAAATTTTCTTTTAATTAAATAATGTCATTTTCTGATCCCCCTGACAGCCTGACTTCACCAAATGCTGCACGAAGGTCTCTCTGTTTGTTGTTCGCAATGTTCTGTCATGCTCCTGTCTGTATCTTGATTATTAATATAAATTACTTCTTGGTCACACATCACTTTTATGAAAAGTTAAGAATATATTTTGAAACACTGGCCTAAATGATATGACTATCATTTTGTAGTTTCTGCTCATCCTCGACAATTCAGCAGGGTGATGTCTCAAATAAAAGCGTTTTTTTCGTAAAAAAGGCAAAAAGGAAACCCCTGTGTCATAGTAAGTCTGTACCTAATCTCTTTGTACTTTTATCTGTTTTTTGACGAAAAACTTTGTCACCCGGCTTCAGAGAGCTGATAAAACCAAATCTATGTGTGTTTTTATCACGAAACTCAAGTTCTTACATCCTCAGATAAAAGGGATATTAGATTTGAACTTAGGTCGGGATTTGCTGGCTTTTTCGACCGAGAAATAACTTACGAAGTGAATACTCTCGAATGGCTTTTAAATTGTTCATATTTCAGACCAGCTGTTTCCCGCGGCTTCGTTGACAGCCTAGGGAAACTTCATCAAGAACCCGGGTATAAAGTAACCACTGTCTTAATCCAGATCCTAGTCCACCTCTGAGCCAAATATCATCTAAATCCGATCAGCTATTACGACGTGATTGAGTTACATGATACAAACACAGCATACCTAGGTTTTACCTGTTGTTTTGCTCGCTTGAAGATCGGAACTTGTCCCACGAGATATTACAACCGAGATGAAGAGTATCCTGCACACAGGTTTTCCCATCCAAGAAAAGATAGACACAGACAGAGCTAGCTTTTGCATTTATAATATTACTAGTCCCTTCCCACGATTTCGTCCACGTTCAAGAAATATATCCTAAAGCAATCCTCGTAAGATGCCTAATAGTGTAGCTTTTTATAAGTGAAATAATTTTTGAAATCGGATGAGTAATTTCAGAGATAACCTCCTACATCCAAATCTACCAACTTTACCTCTTCATAACATCGGTATAGAAGTACAGATTTATGATTATAGAACCTATATCACACTAATAACCTACTTTTTCCATATTACTACGACCCTGGCAATCGTCCAGGGAAGGCAGAAGACAGGCAACGGTTCAAACTTCACAATGCAGATAGCATCTCGTTGTCATTTTAAACTTCTCGCCGATAGTTTGTAATTTCCGTGTGTCGTGCATTTAGATTCGTGGATTCGTGGAGCGCGATGTATCTTATAACTTGTGTTATTAAAGTTTTGTCACTTTATATAGAGGTTGTTGGTTGATCTTTAAAAATGTTTTTGTGGTAATTCAAGGCGAATTTTAACAGACAAACTGAACTCGACCAGCACATTTAAACCGCGTTTGAGAGCTGTCAATGTCATAATAAAATTGCTATTGAATATTGACACAGACAGCTATTGAACGCCGTTTAGAAGTTTTTTTTGGTGAAATCCATTCTTAATGTGTATTGTAGTAAAGTAGTGGAAGAGCATTTTGTGAAGGAACTCATCCGAGAAGGAAAAGGAAGAAAACAAACGAGTCGAAGTAGTGTCGCAGTAACTTGTGAACTTACAAAATACAAATACAAATACAAAAATGTTTATTTCCTTATCACAATATTTCTTACATTAGTTTGTGGTTGGAGTCTCCTTTTAATCAAATAATGACTGTATTAGGAGACTCCGCTCCTCCATATATTAGATAATACTACTTAATAATACTAATTTATTTGCTATTTTTAACAATGCTGCTATTTTATTTATGTAAGTATAAGTAAATGGGTGTAGTGGTTAAGTTCGAGTGGTGTGTAATGAATGATGATTTGTGTGTGTATGTGTGTGTGTGTGTGTGTGTGTGTGTGTGTGTGTGGGTGTGGGCGTATGTGCGTGTGTGGGCGAGTGTGTATTTGTGTATGACAGTTAACCTGTCACAAAAGAGCTTCGGTGTCTTCATAAGTAAGTGGTTTTATCCATTCTGTTACAATTTTTTTACATTCATGTAGTTGTTTCGAGTATATGTAAAACTTGTGGCTCAGCTCTGTTCTTCGTGTTGGTACTTACAGTAAGAACAGTGCAATAGATACACGGGCCAGGGGTCCCCTACATAATCATCAACATTTAAATGATAAATGATAAATGATGTTTATTTTGCAAATAGGTTTTTACAAACACTTTTACACGTCTTCTTTTTTAAAACTAGATGAGGCCGGTGTTTCGTATCTGACTACTCTGAGAAGAAACAACCGAAACAAACTCAGAGGTCATAGTCTCTTTTAAGGTCCAGACATAATCTTGATAAACTCACATGAGGACTATGCAGATGAGTGTCTGTGATGGTCTTTTGAAGAAAGAACCACACAGATTTGAGTGGACCTGTCCAGCCAGTGCAAGCATTTGTCAGTTATCATGTAGCTGTAGATTTCTTCGAGTTCCTTGATAAAATTCACTGAAACTCACAAAAAAATATAAGCTTTTGCCCACGGCTTTCTCCACGTGGGTACCGGAAATTATCTCACGGAACGTAATATTGGGATAAAAG
Organism: Standfussiana lucernea; assembly: GCA_964057025.1. Lineage (NCBI taxonomy): Eukaryota > Metazoa > Arthropoda > Insecta > Lepidoptera > Noctuidae > Standfussiana > Standfussiana lucernea. The sequence goes on along the minus strand of OZ059807.1, from coordinate 1,929,478 downwards.
TTTCTTATCAGTCTGTCAACAACTGTCTGTCTGTCTGTCTGTCTGTATTAACAATTTCGTAAACCGTTCTGTAACAATTTTGGTGTACAATAAAGTATATTCTATTCTATTCTATTCTGTCTTAATACTGGTCAGTGTCAGAGCCAAATTTCATCGAAATCTTTTCAGCTATTATAAAAATGAGGTAATATGAAAAGGTTACAGACGGACAGAGTTACTATCGCAATTACAAAATTACGTATAGTATGTATAGTATTGATGCCTGAAATGCCGTTGATATAAGACCCGTTTTCTAGTGGACCCCAGGATTTTTTTTGAGATAATGACGATTTAGTGCCCTTCAATATAGGCTTGCATCCTACAATGCAACTTGCTCAAATAAGCCTGCACCTGACGCAGCTTTTACCCGCAAACTTTACAAATAATTTAAAACTAGTAATTGAGTAAGCAATCTGTACAATGCCAGTACAGCTTCCACTGGCAACGTACATCTTAAAATAATTGTGCTTATTTTAATAGCTACAATGTCGCTCGAGACATTCACACGAAATTGAGAGTTGAAATCACGACCCTTTTAAAACCAAGCATCATATAAGTATACGTTACCGGGAGAGCATCCCGAAGACAAACGCAACGTGTGCGTTATCGGCATGTCAGTGATAACGATCGCCTTTAACGAGAGTGCAGGCGATGTAGTTTGTGGAACTGTTCTATGTTATCATGAATACTTATAGGTATCCCTGGGGGTTACCATGATCTTCTAGTGCAGAAATGTTTTAGAACTTTTCCGGGAGTGGGTAAGAGATGGCGCTAGACAGCTGTCTAGGGCTGTCACTTTCACACTCTCGGAATAATCCTAAAACATTCTTGCACTAACAGCTCATGGTAACCCACCTGAATTGACAAAGAGGGTACGATGTAAGCAGAGGTGTAGAACACAAACTTTGTTATACCGCTTATTTAGGGAAAGTGTTTCAGTTTGATGAACTGAATAACTCTCGAATGCAATTTATTGACTTTAAAATAATTAAAGCAAAGAGTCTTCGAGTCAAATCTTTGACAGTCGAACCGTTACGAGTAGTCAGAAGCCTGGCAATCTAACAATCAGTCTTACCAAAGGGGTCATCATATTATCCAGTACCTATTATCTGGGTTGTGGAGGTCAGATAGGCAGTCGCTCCATGTAAAATACCGGTATATAGCTGCATCCGGTTAGGCTGTAAGCTGACCCCAATGTAATTGAGAAATGGCTAGGCACATGATGATACTGTAAAAAGTCTCACGAACCCCAAAAAAAAACAAAATAATATGTGTAAAAAAATATGGTAGGCCTGTACAATTACATTGATAGGAACGTAAAACATATACCACCACAAGTGATAGCATACAAATACACGATAATAAGTATGTCACTTGTCAAGCCCACTCAATTAAATCTCTACAACCAAATATGATAATATCTTTCCCATCTTGTCGAACTTCAGCAGAATCCGAAGTATTACCATTTGGTGCATCAGTACTCGTACAAGCCGAATGTAGCTCAACTTTGAACGAGTATCGGTGGAATCTCGGGATATCTGCCAATCTTCGAGGCGTACAAATTGAATTTTAGCTGAATACTGACTTGTAGAATTTTGGTCTATGTTTCAATGTCTTGTTTCTGATCTTAAGATGATACGATCTTGGGATCTTGGGAAAAGAATCTTGCAGTTTATGGGTAGGACTCCAGGCTAGGGATGGATTGTAGCGACTTCGTGTGTTTGTGTCTGTGGCATCGAAGCTCCTAATCGGGTGGCCTGAATTTGAAGGCTGTAAGTAATAAACCCTTCGTTCAACTGCCCAACGAGAACCTCTGTCAATGATTTGTGTACTCATGATTATTTTAATAGTTAGGTAGAGGTTCTAAACGACTAGAACATGTTTAGAAACGCGTACCAAAAAAAATATTAGTCTATGATAGGCTTTGCGGTCATTAATCAATTTCACATAATATGCAAGCTCGATTTCCATAAACCATATTTTTTCTTCTTCTTTTGTGTCGTTGGTACGACTTGTTTAAATTTCATGGGCCCCATATGTCGCCACGCTAGTCACGGCGTCTGTGGCGTCCATACTAATGTTATAAACGCGAACGTAATTCTGTCTGTCACCTTTTCACGCCTTATTGTCTGAACAGATTTGTATAAATCAAAGGTATGCCTGGCTTAGGACATAGAATACTTCTTTCCCCGCTAGTTTGTTCCCATGGGATATATTCCGATCTTCACACGAGCGAAACCACGAGCAAAAGCTGGTCTAAAAACAGTCTTCAAACTCATAATCCTCCGAAAGCTCTTCCCGTTCGATCCTGCACTCTCCTGAGCAAACTTTCTACATCATACGAGTTAAGTGCGAATTTTAAAAACCGAACTTAAGTCATTAAGAGTTTCCGAGACGATGGCAACACTGCTTATTGGTTATCGATAGTGTGGAGATTATGTAAATAGGTTAACGAACTACGAATGGACTGCCTCATTGTGGTCTAGTGGTCGCAACCGCGAATGATGGGCATCAGGTCCTGGGATCGATTCCCGGGTCGGGCAGAGTGTTATTTGATTTTTCCATCAGGAATTTTTCGGTAGCAGCCACGGAGTCTGCATTTGTGCCCGGTTGATGGCAATGGCCTCACCCCTATTACATGGGACTTAAAAATAACTGGCGAAAAGAGGGGGTACTATTAGGTATACCTCTGCGTAACCCTTCGGGGATTACAGTGGTGATGTTATGTTATGTTAACGAACTTAGGAAGAAGAAAACTCTCTAAATAAGTGTTGGTTTTTGATCACGTTAAGCGCTGATTAAGAAACTACGATTTTCAGTGAAGGTAAGAGATACGAATGTCTTACGCCGTTGATGTTTCCCGACCGTGTCGGATTGCCTAGAATAAAATAAGTGTGCATCTGTGTTTATGTACACACTAGTGCATAATAATATCTACTGCGTACTTGGCTAATCTTCATTGAGATAGACCGCCGTGACCGTAATTGGGTTGAAAGATAATTATGACTTTTGGCTCAAACAAATAAACTCAAGAAAAAAAAATTCAAACACTTTAACAATTAGGTACAAGTTATAATTACTGGAACATTTGCACAGCGTCTTTTTCCTTCCTTTTCTCACTGTTCACAGCATCATACATAGGCTTGAAACGCATTATCAGACTGCCTAAAGAATGAACAAAAGCAGGCAGATACGACCATAGATGTAGGACATTTGTTTGGAAGCTGTACATCTTGCACCAAAGCTAAGTTATCATGCTCCTTTTCAGCTACTTCCGTTTTTAAGCTTAGTTTCATGTCAGCACTCTCAGCTTTTCTTTGCTTGAAGGCAGTTTCTCTGGACACTCCTTTATGTCCATTACAGCTGTCGTGCAACAGTCAAAACCATGGGATACACGAAACGAAAGGACTTGCAAGTAGAGGTAGAACTAATAACACGTTTATTTTGTTCCCATAAGGCTCAATTTTCTCCCAACACAAAAGTGGGATAAGTTTGATTCGCCAAATTACGCTACTATAATTAAGTACGAAATTTTACGTTGCGATTCATTCAAATTTACGCTTTATGCATACAATATATGCGTTTGCAATTGCCTGACCTCACATCACCATCATCATTGAAGTACCAGAGTAAGTACCAACCTGGTAGAAGACAAAGACAGCTTGGACAACAGAAAGGTATACAAAACATCCAGGGACACAGACAGAAGACAGGTAACCAACAACAAACAGAAAATAGAGAGACACTCTCACGCATGAATTTTATTTAAATTTTACTACCGCTGAGAATTTTGTAATGACACCGGTTCTAAAAGTAAAATACATAAATCAAAGTAAAATGACAGCTATAAGTGCAACATGATTCTTTTGGCGCTTAAGTGACATTGACAGGGCGCTCTTGGTAATCATTTGTGAAATCGTTTGTGGAAATTGTTTGAAAGGACAAGATGGCGTCAATAGTTCCGATTAGGGGCACGCGCCAAAAGGACCATGCAGCACTATATCGTTTTCGAAATTGCAGGTTTTTTATAGCAAGTTAAAAAGTATCATGGAGAAAAGAGTCTTGAAATTTTTGTCTATGGTGGTTGTTCCACTAGGAATTTATTTATAACTAGCTGTCCCGGCGAACTTCGTACCGCCTAACAGTCAATGAATTCTACCCCACCTACCCTACCTACTTTACCCACCCTACCAACCCCATCTAACCCACCTACCCTACCTACTCTACCCACCCTACCTACCTACCTACCCTACCTACCTGCCTACCTATCCTACCCTACTAGTACCTGCCTACATATCCTACTCTCCTAGTACCTGCCTACATATCCTACTCTCCTAGTACCTGCCTACATATCCTACTCTCCTAGTACCTGCCTACATATCCTACCCTCCTAGTACCTGCCTACATATCCTACTCTCCTAGTACCTGCCTACATATCCTACCCTCCTAGTACCTGCCTACATATCCTACTCTCCTAGTACCTGCCTACATATCCTACCCTCCTAGTACCTGCCTACATATCCTACCCTCCTAGTACCTGCCTACATATCCTACCCTCCTAGTACCTGCCTACATATCCTACTCTCCTAGTACCTGCCTACATATCCTACCCTCCTAGTACCTGCCTACATATCCTACTCTCCTAGTACCTGCCTACATATCCTACCCTCCTAGTACCTGCCTACATATCCTACTCTCCTAGTACCTGCCTACATATCCTACTCTCCTAGTACCTGCCTACATATCCTACCCTCCTAGTACCTGCCTACATATCCTACTCTCCTAGTACCTGCCTACATATCCTACCCTCTTAGTACCTGCCTACATATCCTACTCTCCTAGTACCTGCCTACATATCCTACCCTCCTAGTACCTGCCTACATATCCTACTCTCCTAGTACCTGCCTACATATCCTACCCTCCCAGTACCTGCCTACATATCCTACTCTCCTAGTACCTATCTACTTATCCTACTCTCCTAGTAACTGCCTACATATCCATAAAACAAAAGCGTGCGTGACGTGAGCTGTCAATTGCGTAAGATGTCAAATCGAAGTTAATTAAAAAAATCATTCTATTCTTTTTTTGTTTCCCGTGAAATTTTCTGACATGTTAATGGTTATTCTGCTATTCGGAACGGAGACGAATCCAACAAAACAACGATCATTAAAATCGGTCCAGCAGATCTCAAGTGTTGTAACAAACCCGACTTTGTTTTATATATATAGAAGATATATTCTATCTATAACACTGGTCAACAGTGGTTTTGTTGCCCTTGATGTAAGAGTGGTTTCGAGTACCTGTATGCCAACAATTCACAAACCTATGGATGAATTTGGAAGATTGGCTCTGGTTTTTTTTAAATCTTCATTTTCATATTTTTTTTAATGCGTAAAAATGAGAAATACATAGCAAGTATATTCATAGCTATTAACTTTTTATTTAAAATTATTATTAAATGTTGTTTTAATATTAAATTAACATACATAAAAGTTGAAAAGAAGAACAAGATCATAAAATTTATTTTAAACTTCAGAGAAACGCCTTTCGTTTTTCTGTTATATTTTTTTGGGGACAATCTCTTTTTAAAGACCAGCAGATACCTTTCTTCCATTACTTTTAAATCCTGGTGGAAACGCTCTCCCTGTTCTTCACTATAATTTACCAGATTCTCAGGAAATCTATCCAGGTAGCTGAGGAGAAAGTGCAACTTTATGCTCATACTAGCTTATGCCAGCAGCTTCGCCCTTGTGGAGTTCGATAATTGACCCACGGGGTCATCCTACCGGGATGAAAAGTAGCCTATGTGCTATTCCAAACTATAATCTATCTCTGTGCCAAATTTCATCCAGATCTGTTCAACTGTTCTGGCGTGATTGAGTAACAAACATCCATCCATCCAAACTTTCGCATTTATAATATTAGTATAGATTTGCTCCTAAAATTTTAAAGCTTCCCAACATCTTCTGCACAATTTCGGCGGGGAGGGAGGTCACGTGATATGTCAATGAGCCAAATCAATGCGCACAAACCGAATTGTTACAAAATACCAAACACTTCATAATAATTCGTATTCTAAAAAGCCAATTTAAAGTGTGAATTATTAAAAAATTCAAATAAGCCAAAATAAAAAAAAACCAGAGCCAATTCAGTACTTTCATGAATATATACGAAAACTGTGGACTTGAAATTATAGAAATCCGCTGAAACAACCAGGGCAACAAAAAAAAATTTTTTTTTGTAGAGCTGTGTAATTAATATACCTACGTTAATTAAAAACTACATATTGATTTAAAATAATAATAAAAATATGTAGGTACAATTATCAAAATGGGAAAAGATTACATTGCGTCCAGATCGCTGTCAACAGGAAAAGTGCCCAGAAGGCTGTCAGCATTGCCACGCTGGATGGTAATGCTGATTCATTGGCCAAAATAAAACATACCAAACATACAATAAAAATAAAATTATTTTTTATATACATAATTATAAATTAAAAATAACCTAAACTTACAAACAATTAAAACATACCGGTACATAATCTAACTGGTAATGTGCCCAAGAGACTGGCGGGACTGCCCATGCTGTATGATATTGATAATGCTTAGCCTTTGCCCAAGGTAAAAGCCAGCCCTTGGGTCACGGGAAGCGTCAACTGCACGTTTGGATATTTCCTTGAAAGTGAGCACTCGGACCCCAACCCCCGTACAGAACTACCCGTCTTCCATGGAAACAAAGACATGCCATTGCCACGTGCCAAGCCATTGGGTTCTAATAAAAGAGATTAAAGAGACTTATAGAGCGGACATGGGAATATTTTCATACAGTAATTTTGATCCGGAACATTTTCAATTTTGACACACGAATGCTACCTGACAAGCGGGCATGTGACAGTAGACAGAACGATTTGTTACCAAGTTGTAATAACATTTGGATTACGATTTTCCTCGTCTTGTGCCGTAGGTATATCGCTCGTAAATATTTGAATGTCTTTGGTTCACAGCTGGAGCCGACGGTGACAAAACCAACTAAAGACAAGTCTTATTAGCCTCTTTTCTCAGTGAAGCTTTATAACTATGCTTTAAAAAACTGACAAGTCTAAAGATCACTGCTAGCTGTCACTTTAGTTTTTACATTACAAAATTCCCAGCGATAACAATATTTCAAAACAAATTATTGCGTGCAAGTGTTTCCACAGTTGTTATTTCTTGCTGGTTTCCTATTTTCTGTTTGTGTCCCTAAATCCTTTGCGTGCCTTCCTGGTGTCTAAGCTGACTTTTTCTTCTACAAACCTAGTATTTTGGTTCTTCAGTGACGATGCCGATGCTGTTGATGTAAGGATAGACGACCGCAAATTAAAATAGAATCGGAATAAAAAATCAAGCTTAATTTCGTATGAATATAACCGGAATTTGTACAACTGTAACGCGAAATTTCGACAGTGCATCAAACCTAAACCACTTTGTAGGAATACAAAGTAAGCTTCGTCCTGAGTTGAACGGGCCACGCCAAGAGAGCAAAATAAATGTGTTTTCTAATTCTACCTCTGCTTGCAAGTCCCTTTGTTTCTTGCATTCCGTGTTTCGACTGTTGCTTGAGAGCTGTAATGGACATAAAGGAGTGTCCAGACACCTGCCCTCAAGTAAAGGGAGGTGGAGAGTGCTGACCAGAAACTAAGTACAAAAAAAACCAAGCTTATAAACGAATGTGCTTCACATGTGGTCATATTTTCCTGTGTAACTGTACAAACAGCTGACTGTGAACTTTGATTTTATGAAAGTATTAAAGTTGTTGAAAATCGGCCCACCGTTTTAAATTTTATACCTTTGTTGTTCTATACAGCATGTTTCAGGAAGTTGGATCACTACTTAGGTCAACAATCTCATCGCGTAAAATAATGAGCTGTCCCGTATTTATGGGGCAGCTGTTATTAATTTTTGTTTGGTGATACGTAAGGAATACTACCCTGAGCTCCGTTACTCTTGTTAGAGAAAAAACAGCGAAGCTGAAGTGAGAGTGCGCCCGGAGAGATGAGCAACGTTCGTCACTCACTGGACGCTCGTCGGAAGAAATCACCGTCGTGGTAGACCGCGGCGAAGGTGATGGCACAGGATAGAGAAGTTTGGAAGAAGAAAGGGGAGGCCTTTGCCCAGCAGTGGAACCATCAATAGGCTAACAAAAAAAACAAAAAACTATTACCTAAAGCTTTATTAAGCATTTAAATCACTTTGAAATGACGCTCAAAAGTTTTGTCCATATAATCATTCTCCTGCCATAGTGGTTTCACTATTAGGATTCTATTTTCAGTTGTAGCTCGGAGTTTGGAAGTTGATGGTGTGATACCCTCGTGCCTCGGAAGTCTACTTTTATGTTAGATAAAGGAAATTAAACCCTTGAAAATGTTAACAAAATCCGATTCAAATAGGAAAGTAATATTTTTATAATAATTTCTAGTCTTCATTAAATGAGTAGTCTAGTGGTTAGTCTTTATTAAGAGGTCCAGTTTGTTACTTTGAGTTTGGATGTTGTTTTATAATCTTCGAAACTTTTCATTCGATTTCAAAAATTCCTTCACCAATGGGAAGCCACTATATTACTGAATGCTCAAAGATTTATTTTTAGTGGATGTTTGAAAAGCTAGTCTGATATAAAATGGAAGATGACTTAAGTTCTCTTAGGTACAGTTTCTACTGCACCTTTTTTTTTTTTTTTGGGTGGGAAATCATCAAATGACCTCTCTCGCTCTGGGTGGAGCGGGAAGGCGTGTCAGACTCTTACTGACTAAAACCCACCCGTGTTCCTTCACTTGCCTGTGCCAAGGTGCCAAGGGTCATGGTAACTCTTTCGAACAAATCCGCAACCCTGGCAGGCATCGGTCCTAGTGGACCCCGTCTGGGTCTACTGCACCTGTGCTTGAGTTTTCTGGAGACCAGCCATCAATGTGAGAATTATATAATATCTTCCATACCGATGACTAGTCTCTGCTGACATTTTTAGATTTAGTGAAAGGCCACAATATCTTCGAGAAGTGTCGCCTGTTGTTAGTGTTTACATACACACAACTTGGTCCGGTGGGGGTATTCCGATGAAGCAGGGAGTGACTGCGGTGCCTCAACACAAACTATGGCTCACCTCCTGTCCTGCTCTATGTGTTATTCCACCTGCACTTTGATGGACTTGTCCGAAGCCACCACCAAGGCCATCGAAGTGGCAGAGTTCTGGTCAAAATTAATTTGATTTAAGAAAAGGGAATCATCGACACGACGAAGAAGAAGAAATGTTTGGCTGATTTTGGAAACTGAAAACAGGCCCTGCCCGAAGGCTCCTGTCTCATGACGCCCTACCAACTCTGCTATCAATTTTTCATGCAAATTATGCTTGCTGAAATATTCCCCGGGCTCACTCTACCAACAGTAAAACAAATCTAAAATTAAAATAAAAACTGTTTGCACTCAAAAATCTTTAATAGTAACATAGCTAACTTCTTAAAAAATACACACAATTACACCTGCATCATACTATTACTAGGGTTACATTTGCAGATACACATTTTATTGTCAATTATTTCTGCAGTCACTTTCTCCGCTTTATTTCTTACACAGCAATTAATTAAACATGGACATAATATAGGATAAAATGCCACGAGGAATAGCAGAAAAATCGGCAAACAATATATGCAACACATATGTTTAAGAACTATTCAAGCTTAGTTTTGTAAATTTTTGTGCTTAATTGTTTTTTAATCTTCGTGCTTCCTTGTCCTTGTTGAGCTTAGGAAGACTAGTTGTGCTTTCCTCGTCTTTAAGGGAAGTCCAAGTGAAGCAATTATAGCAACAAATAAAGCATACGATACAAGGAATTACAAGCCTTACTACATGCATTAAAAGGCACATTCGGCGGTCAATCCAAACCTGCCTTGTTTTTGCCTTTTGTCTTCTTTGAATTTGAGCTTAGTTTGTGGTTTCAAATAATAAGTTTATCTTTTGTATCAGGTACAAATCCAGCACTTTATGTAAAATTCATCCTTGTGTTGTGTTCTGTCCCTAGTTTAATTCCAAAATCATATCAAAAGATTGGTTTTAAAATATTTCAGAAACACACACTCAGTGATTTGATAATTATTAACACAACTACACGTGGAATTTTAAATAATTAAATGAAAAAATTTGTTTGTTGTCTCTTTTGGATTTTTAATGACAGCGTTGTCAAAGTTATTAGTTATATCCTAAGGTTATGTCAGATAGACAAGAAAACCTGAGTGTGAAAAGTTAAGTATTTATTGCGTATGCAACGAAACGTTGGACCGATAAAGCGGAGGAGCATAAATGCACATTCACCCTATAACGTTCTCATTGTTGGCACACTGTATGCTCTCCTATGTGGGACACAAGCCTCCCCTCTTAGAGAGGGGATGGTTTATAATCCAACACGCTGTGGGTCAGCATGGTGGAACATGGCCCATTCCGTTGTGTGGGTTGGTAGATGTCACATTTCTTCGAATTTTCGGTTCTAGGACACACACACACACTCACCTCAGTCACACTTACCCACACTTTCCACAGAACGCAGTGGTACCTAATTTAATTTAAAAAAAAAAAACGTAAACTCTTATATTATTATTATTATCTTGTTTTTTTTCCTCTTTTATATTTGTAAACACTTTTTATGCATGCCATATCTTTAATGTATCTCATTTTTGTCTATCGCTTCTTTTTAATATATTTGCCGTAATTTGCGAGGCTGGCTGGCTGGCTCTTGTGCTGCAGGAACTCCTAGTACAAGAGCCAGCGCTACATTGACGTTTGTGTCTCGAAGCAAAAATAAATTATTAGGACACTCTGGATTCACTCTATATTATGTTTTCCTTCACAGTTTTATGAGGAGTGTTGATGAAATAAATTACACAAATTAACGCGCCCGCCTGGGTTCGAAACCACGACCCTACGAAATCTTAGGGGGGTCGTTACGACTGAGTCACCTCTGCTTATGACCTAAAGCGTACGTTAGGCATTTCAGTCCGCCTTTGATTTTCATACGATTTAATTAATAAATAAATACGATTAAAACTAGACCAATACGATCAAAACTATATTTATTATTCAACTGGCGAGGAAAGAGAGTCTTTAGGATGTTGTTCGTTTCGTTTCGGTTTCTTCGGAGGCTTCTCAAATTCCTCATCGTTATCAATATGTACTACTGCCCACTGGCAACACTTTAGACCTGGAAATTGTATATAATCATGAGTCCTGGAGGTACTTGACTGCCTCGTTTGTCAAGTGACCGCTAAGCATGAGGTCCTGGGTCAATTTCCAGGCTGGGTAAAGTGTTATTCAGTTTTTCCATCAGGAATTTCTCGGTAGCAGCCACGAAAGCTGGATTTATGTCTGGTTAATTGTTAACACTGGCGAAATCTTTCAATTTTTCTTGACGAGCGATATCGTTCTACCCAATTAATGGGTCAGGAGTGCAGTCAACCCATTTATAATACTAGTATTCAACTGCTGTTCGGTAAGGCGGGAAGTCCATCACGACATAGTTGGTAAAAGTGGATGTAAGCAGACGAATTTCGCCTTTAAACTCAAACCATTTAATGCAATTAGACCATTACGGGCACACAAACAAATGAAACTACATATCGGTCCCAGTCACAAGGTATAATAACTGTGAAAGTACTGTAGTTGCCCATTCCAAAGCGTAGATCTCTATGGAGAAGAATGAGCAAGAAACTCCATGGACACTCGTTTAAACCAAAACATTGTTACAAAAACTTCACATTCATGTGGTGATTATACATAATTATACTTAAGCAAAAACGGAAACCACATACTCAGTACTTACATCATGCTGAACACCCCACATAGAAATTTATCGTCGGTTATCAGAAAAACTCAGCTGTTTCCTACAAAAGTGCATTACCTACACGGCCAAAATGTATGGAACAGCTGTTTTTTTTTTCAGAATGATGTACTGAGTATGTGGTTCCGTTTTCGCGGCGGTGTCCCTTCCACCCCGTATGTGACAGCGATGTAAAAAGACGTGTACCTTTACCTTGGAAGCACACAGGCAGACAGGAAAGGCAGGGACTCAGAATGGACGGAAAACAGCACCAACGTGGAGCACAGATGCAGAAACACATGTGCCCATCTGAAATGGACTTCCGACTAGTCCAGAGGAATCCTCGAATAGCCCAGGGAAACTCCAGGGGAACCCATTGGTCTTACAAGCATTTTTGCCTGGATTTTTTGTAGGGGTGCTTTGCTGATTTTGCCATTGCGATCTTTGAGAATAGACAATGATTTATATTTGACAGTGAAGGTAGACCTGTGTCAGGTAAAAGATTAGAGCTAGAGATTTGATTGTCAAAGTTTTTTAAGGTTTTATTCACTCTCGTTATTAGTAAGGTTCGTTTTTTGTATGCCCTAATAAAAATTCCTGAGAGAGCGAATTACGTGGTCGTGGCAAGTTCATATGTATTGTGTAGCGGGCCGGTGTCCGCAACTCCACGACCAACGCGCGTATTTTGCGTACGGAAGTTCATATGTATTAGAGTTAACTGGTTTTTTTTTAAATAAAACTACCCAGGATTGCAAAACCTTTTTTTCCAAATTCAGAGCAATTTATGTTTATAATACTTGTTCATAAGTGTTTTGATAAAAAGTATTCTTCTCCATGTAAATCAATAAACAACACCACACCACTCTCCAACAGATTGACCCCCAACATCATACTTCCACCCCGCTGACGTCACAAACAATAAATTATAAAATGTAACACCCCTTTCAGGTCTTCATAAGTTATTAAAGTCGACGCGGATGTCTCAGAACTTAATCTTAAGTGAATTTCACCAACTTCGGAGCACGCTTTAAGAAACTACCGATTCTGTACTGCTGTATACAGGGTGGTTTAAACGATGTCAATTCAAAGGGAAAATGTGGGACTAGAAAGTTATTGCAAACTTTGAAGTTCGATATTAGTTTGAGTTTTTCTGTGATAAAAATTGTGTTTTAAAGTTGAAAGTTCTTGTGACCTGGTTTAAGATTTTTACCGGACTTGGTTGCAGGACTGAAAGCTTTGTATACCTAGCCTCGTTACCCGTGACTATCCCGTTGGTCTTGTATTCGCTAACACGACGGCTAAGCGTGGGGTACTGGGTTCTATTCCCGGGACGGGCAAAAAGTGCTACGGGGTTTTTCCGTTACAAATTTCCCAGCCCGGAGTTTGGAAGTTGGCAGTATGATACCCGCGTGCTTCGGAAAGCACGTTAAGCCGATGGTCTTGCGCCTGATCTCTTTCCAGTAGTCCCATCGGACTATAAGAGTGAGGACGTATGTAATTTATTCAGTTCTAACTTTCTTTTTAATTTTAATACATATATAATTAATAAATTAAGGCTAGATTAACCCGTAAACTAATAATTAATATTATGTTGCTTGTCGGCAATGAGGAAGTGAGATAATCAACTGCTTTCAAAAAGCCATCGTCAATATTTCAAACAACCTGTATAAATATTTGTTTTAAATGTTCCCGCGATTGTTTTTGTTTACGAAGTTTGTTTGTTTGCACGAAGTTGGTGTTGGTTTATTTAATAATAGCTTTTAACTCGTAGAACTTGAGGCTAAAATAACTGTGTGATATATTTTGGTTGTAAATTCTATGTTAAGCGTGATATTTTTTTCCGCAAGTGGCGTCTTATTTGGATCGTAGTTGATGGCGTTCTGTAGCGTTTGCCTACCTACGGGAAAAGTGTGTTTAAAGGCGAAGGTTTCTTTCTTGTTTTGGTCGATAAAAATGTATCGAATTTCGGAATAAACGGACCCTTCACAAAGCCGTCACTCAAGCGTTCTGTACATCAAACTAAGTAAACGCAAAAATTATTGCTGGGAAACGACTTTTCTTTTTTGGGGTGAATAATCACTTTTATGATGATGGATGCACTGATTAGCACACGGATCATGCAGGGTCTACAAAAAAACTTGTGAAATAGTTGGAACTTTGACCTCCAATATCTCCGTTACTAGAAGGTTGCCAGGTATGGTCTAAAAAAAAAATTATCGCTCAGACGGGGAGAACGATGCCTTCTGGCTTCGCTAACGGTTTATAAACACCCATTATAACTCTTTAGTAATTATCAACACTTGGTTCTCCTTCCTAGGTCGTTAATCCATTTCAGTTAGATTGCTTCCTTAGGGGTGCGCAGAAACTATACTAGGTGTTTTTTGCATCCTCGTCAAATTCAAGGAGGTAACTATGCTAATGATTTTCGACCGGAATCAATAATATAATGAGTAGGTATTTTTTATTTTTTTTTCTTAATATCGGAAATTGATAAGTGTACAAAAATATATATACAAATACATCCGTATTAAAACGCGGCCCGTCTAATACTAGCCCTATAACCGCGCTTTCACACACACAAACAAACGCAGACGTTTATTCGATAAACGGGTGATTTTCCTCTTTTTTATAGGGCTACATTCTGAAATAGTGTCAAATTAAAACAACTAAAAAAGCAACCTTTATTATTATTGACCAGGTACCGAAATTTATATTGATTATTTACGTCTTCTATGACAACCTCCTGAATTTTGACGAGGATGCAAATCTACACCTTGTATAGAACGCCACGTGCGATTTAGATATCTAAATCCCAACGTACTCCTGTTTCTTCGTCCACGTTTATACTCCACGTGCCTAACCTTTTCCCAACTATATAATTATGTTGGAGTCCAATCTTACCGGATGAAGCTGAATTTTACATGGAGCGACAGCCTATATCTGACCCCTACCAAATTGGTTCCACGATAGTAGTTCAGACAGGTCGTTAAACTTTCAGGCTAGATCCATATTCAATCTAATCTATACTAATATTATAAATGCAAAAGTTTAAATGGATGGGTGGATGATTTTTACTCATTCACGCCAGAACAGCTGCACGAATCTGGATGAAATTGGGCACAGAGGTAGATTGCTGGAATAGCTCATAGGACTTTTTTTCTCACACTTACTCCTCAAATTTTCCACAGCAAACGAAGTTGCGGGCAGCAACTAGTTGATACATAAACTCATGGGTTTCTTCTTCGTTTTTCTTTTTTCTCACAGATGTAGGTAGGACCCACATAACGCCATGTGAAAGATCACATGTTCCTTTTGCTTCATCTACGTTCTTCATCTGATTTCTATTCAATTCTAATTTTAAATAAAATTCATACGTACATTGCTCTAGAACACAGACCAATCAAAATTATGCTCTACTTAAGCAGAACTTAACATAAACTTAAACCTTACTTTAACTCTAGTTAGCACATGATCTTAACAAACAGGAACAGTTTAACCAGGATTGACGATAGTTGTTATAATTCTCAATCTAACTCTAGTTACAGTTAAGTTAACGTTAAGTTAATGTCAGTACAAGTTGTGTAAGTTAGCGCGGCGCGGTGCTTAACCTGATGTATTAATGTTACTAATTAATATCTATAACGTTATCTGTAACATCGTGACATAATTAATTATATTTATGTAAACGGTGTAGGAAATTGTAACATACCATAACGTAAACATCACGCCTGTCCCAAAGGGTTAGGTAGAAGTGTACATAATAGTACACCCACATTTCACCAGTTATGTCTAAGTCCCATGTAATAGGGGGAGAGAATATTACCATCAACCGGGCACGAATCCAGACTCCGAGTCTGCTTCTGATAAATTCCTGATGAAAAAACCCAATAAGACTTTGCCCGACCCGGGAATCGAACCCAGCACCTCTTGCTCAGCAGTCGCACTTGCGACTAATATAGCAACGAAGCAGACATCGATGTGAAGGAAATCATCGTGAGAAAATGTCAGTCATTTACACGACGGAAAATCCACAACTTAAGTCTTGCTTTATGTTAACTCATTTTGAGACACCTCAAACTTATTTTATTTTTAATCGAGATCGTAAATAATTGGAACTGAGCACATCTGCTGTATTTCCAATGACCTGTGGGCTAAGATTGGTCTTATTTGGAGCCTTGACGCAGCCAGAATGCAACGCGGCACACCCTGTGGAAGATGGCGGGATGAGCTGAACGAAGCAAACGACGTTTGCTTCACACTGACCCTGGGTAGAAGGAGCTGAAGTCATGAAGAGAGCTCTGTGCCCAGCAATTCGATGATACAGTAACCAGTAATTGAACTCAACATTAGTTCAGCATCTCTAATCGTCCACTTCTTTTTCGTTTGGTTAGTGCCTAACCTGGTGCCAGAGTTTTTATGCCGCACTCTGACTTGGCTTTACATGCCGTCCAGAAATAGGTTTACGTTCCTTCACCGAAGCAAGTCATAATATACATATGAATTCGAGTCAGAGAATCAGAGGTGCGTGTCTTGGGTTCGAACTCGAGACCTATGACTTGGCAGTCCGACGGTCACACCACTAGGCTATCCCTAATTATTAGTTTCGTAAACTACCTACACTGAAAATACTTGAGCTATTTTTACCACCTACACTAAAACTAGGTACCAACCTACTTCTCTAGAGAACCTACCCAAAGTTTCCTTAGTACTCATAAGTCACATAACACACATACCCAAAGTATCGCTAGCAAGTTGGCAGTTCTGAAAACTTCATTACGCCCTACTTGGGCTGAACATAAATTTGAAATCGTATTTTCAATTATGTTGTGTGTAAGTTAACAGGACATTTCCCAAGTGGCGGGGTCTGACTTCCCCTTGTGGACATACGGATGGAGAGGATGGTTAGCGAATTATGTTGGATAGTTTTGAATAATTTTGTGGTTTTTCTAAGCCAAAGGCATTTCAATATTCTCGCAATTGACGGAGCAAGCTTACCATTCAAGCAGCTTTTTGAATCAGCGTGTTCGCGACAACGTCATTCGATATAGCGGTTTTCGACTTAATGAGTTTTCGAGCTGACTTACCACTCGTAAAGTTTTTCGAAATAGCGTGCGTCGCAATAACGTCAATCAAAATTTCATATCACTCGCCTGTGTATTGTGAACCTATATTTTAGAAATAACCTGCCTACACAAGTACACTATCTCTTTGCTTGCTAGCCAAACAAAGCTCCCGTATGTCCATGCAGACTTTGCCAAAGTGTGCCTAACTCAACAATCAAGTTGGCTACGTTTGTTTCGATATGTGAGACTTCTCGGGAACTACATCTTGTATTATATATATCATATATCGAGTCTTGTCCCGCCGGGGCATCGCTGATCGAGACTGTCTGCGACTCTTCCTAACTTGGTTACCGTGTAGTTGGAGCTACTTTTATATGGTTGTTCTTTGGTTTGTATGCATAGGTGTAATGGCATTGTAGATACCACGAGAATATTACTTCTATAATTTAAAACGCCATAAACGTAGAATAATTTGTAGGCCTGATTCAAGAGTTTCAACATAACATCACGCTTATAATCAACGAAGGGTAAGGCAGAGGTGTACTTAATAGTACACCGACATTTCGCCAGTTATGTTTCCCATGTGATAGTGGGCGAGCCCATAGCCATCAACCGGGCACAAATCCAAACGCCGTGGCTGCTACTGAGAAAATCCTAAAGGAAAAACCCAATGATACTTTGCACGACCTGGTAATCGAATCAAGGAACTCATGCAAGAGTTAGTCAGTAGTAAAACAAAGTCATTGCTTTTTCTTCCAGCAGCCTGTACTGCTGTTATCCATGTAAATGGTATAGGTTCCAGCCATTGTACCAGCAAATGGTGTGGTTCAATGGGTTTAAAAGTAAGGATGGGTGTACCACAAGGCTCGATATTGGGTCCTTTCCTCTTTCTAGTCTATATTAATGATCTACCCCATTTATTTAAAAACCAACCTCAAATGGTGTTGTTTGCCGACGATACTTCTTTGATATTTAAGATAAACAGACGTGCCACAATTCTTGACGACGTAAATAGCGCCCTACTGCAAGTCCATAATTGGTTTACCGCGAATAATTTAGTATTAAATGGGAAAAAAACTAAGTGCATAAGATTTGCCCTACCAAATGTCAAAACTAGTGATTGTGACATAGTATTGAATCAAGAGAAACTAGAATTCGTCGATGAAACTGTTTTCTTAGGGATCACGCTCGACTCAAGGCTACAATGGGGTCCTCATTTAACATCTCTTGCAGGACGGCTGAGTTCAGCAGCATATGCTGTTAGGAAAATCCGTCAATTTACTGATGTAGATACCGCGAGGCTAGTCTATTTTAGTTATTTTCATAGTATTATGTCTTACGGTATTTTACTATGGGGACGGGCTGCAGACATCGAGTCTATATTTATTCTGCAGAAAAGAGCCATCAGGGCCATATATAATCTATTTAGGCGCGATTCTCTAAGAGAACTGTTTAAGGAAATTAACATCATGACAGTACCTTGCCAATACATCTATGAAAACATCATGTACGTTAGGAAAAATCTGCATTTATTTAGTAAAAGAGGCGACAGACACCACTATAATACTAGAACCAGGGACCATCTAGTCCAGCCAGGTTTCAGGCTAGCTAAAGTAGACTCATCTTTCATGGGATACTGTTTAAAATGTTACAATAAAATTCCTCCCGGCATTCTACAACTGAATGAGACGAAATTTAAATCTTGTATAAAACGCACACTATGTAGGCAAGCATACTATAAGTTGGGAGATTACATTGATGATAAAAATGCTTGGCTCAATGCTGGTCCTGCTCCACAACCATAGGGGCAAACTTATTGGTTACCATGGGAAGTTATTGTGGAAGCTGCAGAAGATTGTAAACATATCTTTGCATTGTATAGATTCAATCTCTTAGTGTTGTATAATTGCATAGCACATGTGTGAGTACTATGTACGCTAAAGCTACCATTTACATCTTTTATTGACTCGCATTTTCCCTGGTGGCTGAGAGAATGTCATGCTCACTCAAATGTCTCGCTGATGGTGGCGCGTGTGTCGGGTCGTTTAGTTCCCTCCAAAATGGTTGAGTTGAATGATGGCTGATCCATGCGTCATGTTCGTGAACGGGCGCTGTCAGTTGTGACTGGTCATCTCGCAGCTGCCATGGATTATTGTATTTTTGAATTGTTATTTTTATGTTTTTATTCTGGACGCTCTTACTCGCACGTCTTTCTACATCGTTCTCACATGTATGTTTAATCTCGACATGAATGATGTAACTGAGACTTTGTAACAACATAATGATTTAAAAGAGTGTCCATGGAGTTTCTTGCCCATTCTTCTCCATAGAGATCTACGCTTTCGAATGGGCAACTACAGTACTTTCACAAGTTATTATGCCCTGTGACTGGGACTGTAGCTTAGTTTATTTTTTGTGTTTTGACATTCAAAAGTGCCTGTAATGGTTTAATTGAAATAAATGCTTTGAGTTTGAGTTGAGTTTGAGTTTTTGAGTTTGAGTTTGAGTTTGAGTTTGAGTTTTGAGTTTGCTTAGAAAAAATGACGTCTTCATTCCATAGACATCCATCCGCAAACTTCATTTACGAAAGTAGATTCATTCGACAGAAATCATATATTAATTTCGTGACATCATGAGTAGATCGTGTCTAAAGAACTAAATTATAGGTATTCAGACACTCAGTAACGTCTCTGTTGTCTAGTCTACCTTTTCTAGACTTATATATTACGAGTATGCCTGTCTAAAAATATTCCATTTATTATGATTAACGGTATTACAAGTCTTATTACCTAATAAACTTTAGTCTTCTAACTGTATCATAGTCCCGAAACATATACATTCATATGATATAATTGCGAAACTTAGATTGTGTTATGTATGAAGTTCGGTATATGATGGTATGAGATCGATTTACTAAGTTACGGTTGAGTGTCTCTAGGTATAGAAGTTCATACATAGTTATGTATGGGTAAATCTAATAGTACACCGACATTTCGCCAGTTATGTTTAAGTCCGATGTAGTAGGGGGCGAGACTATTGCCATCAGTCGGACACAAACCGCGACTCCGTGGCTGTAACTGAGAAATTTCTGATGGAAACCCCCAATAGCAATTTTCCCGACCCGGGAATTGAACCCAGGACATCACGCTCAGCTGTCGCGATTGCAACCCCTAAATCAACGAGGCAGTCTGATACTGAAGATATTGAAGTGTTTAGAACAAAACGACTGTCTGGATAGTGTGGTGTCCAAAGGTAGGTAATTTGGTAGGCAGAGAATTATGTACCGTTAGATATTTATGTGTTCTATATTTTATTCGGGTCATGGTTTCATATAAGGCAACTACGCATTTAGGTATATGTATCGGTTATTTGATTATGACATCCAAATTACTGCGATCACAGTCCTATTTTCAACTTATTATTGGCAATACAATATTGTATATTATTAAAGTTACATAGTGATTCACCATGGAAGAACCTGTGTCGTTCTTGGTCGCGTATTGGTTGATATCTATATAACGATCGTAGTTTCTAAGGTAGGATTTCAGGTAATAAAACAAACAAATAAAGATTAAAATTTGTATATTGGTACTTCGTATATTTTTTCATTTACATTTTGAGTCGATAAGAATTAATAGTTAATCGTATAGTCTTAGACGATTTTAATAATTATAATTATATTTTTTTTATAAAGAACTATATAAACGTAACGTGTTCCGAATTTTTATATATTAAAAATTAAAATATTTAACAAATACTATATAGATTATTATACTATAAGTATAAATAGTTTTTTATTAATTTAGAACATTTTTATTGAACAAGTTACTAGATATACAGGATAGCCACCTATAAGTTATTTAATTTTCAAAAACATTCTAAATATTTTCACTAAATAAGAAATAATGGCGTTAAGTTGTATTCTTACAAGAGTTTTAGAACTGTACAAAAACCTGTATGTATTTTTTGAAAACTTTTACACACTTAAACAATATTTTCCACATTTAAATTCAATCATTAAAGTTAAATTATTGCGTTTTTTTATCATTCGCACAACACTTTAAATGAAGTGTTGTGTGAATAATTTTTAATGCCTAAAGTCGACTCGCGACTTTCAAAATAGAACCTGCACAACTAGCAAGGGCTCTGTGCTAGATTGTGGGGTTCTAGATTAATAAGAAAATTGTTACTCCGCATCAAAAATATCTTATATCCACGAAATCATCACATTCTTCATACAAAACATAAAATTTAAATACCATAACTAAAAACATTTTTTGGTACTTTTTTTACAAACAAGAAAGGAAATGTAACTACTATTTATTTGATAATCACACACACTTTGGAAGACTATATGAAATTTTAAAATAGTGAAAAATTATATACGAAAAGAAAACTACACTCTCTATTGCTTTTGAATTCAGTACATAATTAATTTCTAATAATTATTTTATCTAAAAATCTAATTTTATAACTATTCCGGCAATGGTGTTGCAATGTTATTATTTTTACTTAGAATAGTATTAATACTTAATTATTAAGTATTATTAATTAATATTAATTATTAACTCTAAAATACAAGAATCTAGTTTACACCGATTTAGAATTAGGTTGTCGTTGTTGTTCATTAATAATTATTTTACAAGATTTTTCGCAATAATTATTGAGGAAATATTATTTACAATAGTTGTATTTAGGTTGGAAAAGATAAATTTTTTCATTAAAAACTATCATCAGTCGTAGGTATAGTTGATAAACTTTTTAACAAAATTGAATAGAAAAGTCACAGAAAATGTGTGGAAAATTACAAGTAGGTTATCTATTCCTGTAAGAAAAAACAACAAACTTTAAGGATGTGGGTTTAAGGATTACAAACATAATAATACAGAATTAACTCTATATTTCACTAAAAATATAAACAACCCTTATGTACTAGTTGGAAACAATATTTATACAAGTTTAAAATTTTACTGGATAAAACTTTTTACAATTCATAAGATTAGAAAAAATTACAGGAAGTATTTGGTGTTCTTTTTGGTATATTATATTTAATTTTATCTAACATAGAACTTAGATTACATATAAGTACAATATTTACACGAAAAATTAAAACAAACTATTTTAAAAGCGACCAGCGCTGCTTAAAAAACATTTAAAATGATGATTATAAAATTACACCAAAACCTTGGTTAAAATCCTTAGACAAAAGGAAAATTTTATTAAACTAAGGGTAGTATTTACATAAGTTTTCAATAAAGTGCAATTTATTGTTGTGTAGTGCTTGTCGATAGGCACAGAGGCACAGTCATTTTTTTTATTTTATTTTAAAATATATTTAACCTACACAAGACTGTTCACATTGTGAAAGAATTATAAACTTATGTATCTATTAACTACTTAAGGCGAATTTTACCAATGAATCTGATCGCGATCAGTTAAATTAAATTAATTCAATGTTTGTCAATTCTGTCAATATTCCATGCACTGACTTAAAAGCGTATGGACTGGGCATGCTTACAGAATTAACGTGACTACCTACAAAAATCTGGCGCATAAAATGGACATCATTTTCATTCATCATCATTAAAGAAAGCATCGAAAAAGCTTTTAGCGCGCAACCGTTTGACAGCAGATCTACCAGAAAACTCGGCGCAAAACATGGCGACGTGGCCACGCATAGATGAGCTTATGCCGTCACATGAAATTATTGTCAAAATAAGCACTTTAAAAAGTGTAGGTGTCCCTCTTTTCCAATGCGTAGCTGCTTTATTAAAAAGAAACAAAACTGTTTTTCATATGTGTGTGTCGATATTATAGATATTTGTATAAGTATTCTTTCTATAGTAAGTTATGTCGTTTTCATAGGTATATCTCAATGATTTTATAACACTGACAGTGTTCTTGAACGAGGTTTAATTGGGCTGATCATGTTTAGTTTCATTGATGAAATTTGACGTTAGTAAATTTATGCACTATGCACATTAAAATTATGCACTATGTGTCTATAAATATTTATTTGTTTAAAATTATATATTTCTCTGGAACAACAATATTTTAAGGTGTATTATTTTAACGAATCTATTCTATATTGAACTCAGTACAAAGCAATAATATTTTTTTTTTAATTTAAATTACTTTCACAATATAATCAGTATAATTTTTTACACCGCATCTTTACAATGATTGCTTTATATTGGTTTTACATTAAATTGTTGTTGTGATTTAACAGTTTTAAATAGATATATATATTTAGTTTCATACGTATTTTTTAGGAGAAATCGTTCATAAATTCGGTTGTTAACATAGTGAAAATAAATAGGTATATCTTATTCTTTTTACTTGGTAAAAAAAAAATGGTGAGCTCCATTATTTTGTTCGTCCATTATGTTATATTTTTATTTTTTGTAATAAATAATGTATTCAGAAAACAATATCTAGTTAATTCCAGCAATAAAAATTATAAAAGATTTCTCATAAAAATAACAATTCATACAATTTATTATTGTTTTTATTTAGAATGGTGAATCTTAGGATACTCAATGTAGCAAACAAATTTACATGAAAACTACGAATACTTCACTATTTTGTACGTATATAAGCGTATGGGTAAGTCTTCAAGGGATTGTCAAAGAAATAATTATATTATGTAACAAATGTATTTAAATACCAATTAAAAGCTATTTTAGTGATTTTTCTAGCAAGTTTCTAAGACCTTTACCCAGTGTGGTGTAACATGCTAAATGTTCCGTCGTATTTATTATATTAACTACCTACATATATTGTTTTTTTTTTGTGTTTTAAGCAATGTTGTCTCGAATCTTGTTTGTTAAAAAATTACTTAAAATTTGGTGAATTTCTGAGAATAGAAAAGTAAGGATAAGTGGGTAGTATTTCTGTCTATTACATGGGACTTAAACATAACTGGAAAATATGGGTGTACTATGGGTATCACGCTTGCCTATGTTACTCTTTGGTTAGTGGAGTGACTTAAACATATTAAACGAAAACATAATTTTAAAGGCGCATAAGCCGGCAACGAAGAGTAGAGAAAAAACACATAATGTGTTTTTTTCTGAAATATTATTTCATCTGTTTTATTGTTATTTCATTAATCTACCTTTAATAATATTATTTGTTACGCCACAGTGGACAAAGGTATTAAGCTAATGCTAATTAATGTTTTACAAAATCTGATGACATTAAAGCTATGTAATTCCTTTATTGTACTATTAAAGGAATAATTATATAATAAGTATGTATAATTTTTCAAATCCATTAGTGTTTTTGCAGTTTCTTCATATTTTATATATTAATCTATGATTTTTGCTACGAATATTAAAAAATCCTACGAAATTAATTACGTAATAATGTATTTTATAATTTACAATTCCTTTTTTTTATATTGCAACATAAATGTAGTCACTGCATGATTTTTCTAATTATTATTTTCTTAATCTATTGACAGTTTTTTCTTAATGTTGGCACTACTCAGTTATGAACATTAAAAAATAATTATTTCTTTAAAATTATTGTTGATCAATTTTCCTAGTAACATTATTTTGCAACCAGTTTGGATTTTAAATCTTTTAGAATCTGGGTTCTTATTTTGTAATAGTTACACATGAAATGACCATAGTTTCTATATAAAAAGCTTAAAAATATGAACAAGCGACCTAAGACATTATGATAAGATAAATACGTTCTATTTTATGATAACTGTAAGCGTAATTTTGGTTTCACCACTGTTCACTGTTCTATAGACTTTTCTGAATCGTCGTTCTTGGACTGATATTATTAACACTACAATATAAAACGTATCATATCGTTTTAACCAACTAATTATTATCTTTACTGCGAATAATGATATTAATAATTAGTTGATTAAAAGACGAATTCCAAATTAATTTCACTGGGTGTTGTCAAAAATATCAGTCAAAATCCAAACCCGGGATTTCACTGAATCGTTCCAATCATTATTAAAACTATTGAGAGTCCATTCAACGTACATTGTAAAGATTCGGTGCTGCCCGTCGCTGAGCCATCAGGATTCTGTTGGCAACGCAGCGGTAACAGCACACGTAGGCTAAACATCACTTAAACAGTATCCTTCTGAACGCTCTTCTGAAATCCTTGTTGAAGATCGTGTAGATAACAGGATTCAGAACAGAGTTCATGTAGCCAAGCCAGAAGGCTATCGCGAACGCGCTTGAAGGTATCACACAGTTCCTGCAAGCCGCCTTCAATATGTACAAGAAGAAGAAAGGCAGCCAGCAAGCGATGAAGCTGCCCATAATTAACCCTAGAATTAAAGTAGCTCTCTTCTCTTTCTTTCTTGCTAATCTTTTCTTTTCTCTCTCTGGGTCTCTTGGTTTGTGAGGCTTTGGTAGCGCGGGTTCTAACTCTGATTTACGTGGTTGAGACTTTTCTTGTCTTCTGTCGGTCTTTTTGAATATGCGTAGTTTTAAGGGTTTGACGCCACCGCAGCGGCTGACGACCCCAGAGTCTGACGACGATGGTTCTAACTCTGAGACCATGTCGGCATCTATCGCGACGCTGGGTGCTCTGCCCCTGGTCTGCTGTAGTTGAAGCTCTCCGTTTACTGAGAGTGTCGAACTTCTCAGTGGGCAGGATGCTAGTGGATTTTTTTGTACTTGTGCTGATGTTACAACCTGGGGAAAGAAAGTTGTTTTTTAACTTGCATTTAAAAAATGGTGCCAATGGAAAATGCATGGTTAAATGACTGGAAGAGAGTTTACATTTCCGTAAACAAAATCTATAATATTGGCATAAACCAGAGCAAAAATGGATAAAGGGACAGAATTAGCATCGCGCGTCTTTGTACGTCTTTCCTACTACATATAGGGTGTAGATTATTAAAGACATCCCTAAAGAGATCCCTAATTTAAACTAGGTAGTTATATTATGGCGATGCTACTAGAAGACGGCACGGTTTGTGCAGTGGCTGAGCGGCTGGTTCCCTGCGCTGCTTGTCGCGGGTTTGATCCCCACACGGAACAAATATCTGTACGGCCTCCAGGTAGTTGTTTCCGGTCTATCTGTTTGTTTATGTGACTTTAAATGTTTGTAAACGCACCCACGACACAGGAGACATTCCTAGTGTGGGATATTGTCTTTAAAAATAAAAAAAATATGGCGATGCCAATAGGTTACTTTCCATAAAGGTACAAAACTTTATGGAAAGGTTACCCTTGATGGATGTAACCCACTGGTTTTTAAATTAATACAAGTCACCAATTTCTAAACACTGATCCCTTAACACAATATATTGTTCACTTAATTCTCACAATATCAACAGTCAACTGCAACTGATCACAGTGTGCAAATTGACCGAAAGTCAGCCAAACTTGGATCGACCTCAGAACTAACAGTGTTACTTGTAGTTAACTTAGACGCAACTTGAAGCCACAGCTCACAGCTAGATTAGGTTCTAAGTGATAGAATGGAGTTAACTTTACCTGGGTGAAGTCACAATGCTGCTTATTGATGAGTCTTTGAAGATAGTCATTCTAAACTAAGACTAGTGCCAAATATGTTACATACAACTAGGCTTGTGCGTTCTTTGCTTGTAGTGTCAGATAAAAATTATCAGTTATGTCTCTTCATTCTTTATCGTGTGGTTAGTGCCCAACCTGGTGTAGGATTTTTATGCCGCCTATGGGCCTCTGATTTGACTTGGCACACCGTCGAGAAATATCTCTTGGCATGCTGGTTTGATCACGATGTTTTCCTTCACCGAAGCAAGTGATAATTATACAAAATAATAAGATAATTATACATGGTGGCGCCGACAATATGACAATAAATTAAACTGCGTATACCTCATGACGTTCCCAGTTTCCGTACAAAAATTCGTTCAAAAATATCCAGTAGTTTAGTCACAGGACATTTTTTCATATTCGGAATTTTCTACATGATGTAGATTAATAGGCTAGCACTGACAGGCTAACGACCCTCGCATCGTTATAAACACTAAACACATGTTGCCAACTCGCTATTTCACAAACCTTTGCCAAATTTATTCATTAAATGTTATTTCCAGAAGCGAATTAGTGCAAATTATACCTAAGGTTAGTAAACCAATAAGTATAAATGGTGTTGTATTTTGTTAACAGTTTTAAGCTATTTAGTTTGTTTGATTTCATATTTTTAATTTCGATCCTAAGATTTTTTTGATAGTTTAAAAATTTCTATGAACTAGTATTACCAGTGTTTTCATTTATTGTCGTATTGTCGGCGCCACCCTGTATAAATACATTATTTTAATTAAACACTATTTACTGTAAGAAGCTACGTTGTTACTTTGAATACAGTAAGTAGTACCTGCTAGGCTATCTTTCCGTTCTTCAGGCGAAGGTGTCCCAATGACATCAGCTTCACTGGTCGCTCTTATGTCAGACGCTTGCGAGTTGTCATCTACATTTTATTGATTGATTTTGGTAGAATTACCTGGTATGCTACCTTCAGGGTGTCCTTCCGTTCGTCGGGCGGCGGAGGAAGGGTGTCACCCGCTTCGCTTGTAGATATGTCAGACGCTAGCTCGCAGGTCACTGTTGGGATCTGCACTTGCGGCGTCTCTATTGTTGATATTTGGCTTTCGCTGGAAAGGGATAATTGTTTATGTTAATACACTGTTATCAAAACCACAACAAAGAAGGATATGATGTACACTGAAGCGAATCCCGCGTGAGGTGCAGACGCGATTGACCGCGTCTATTCTTTTAATAATTAGATAGCTATGAAACTATTGGCGCCAGTTTGAACACCTCCATACAATTTAGAAAGAAAGAAAGAAAGAAAGATAATTTATTTGTCAAACATGCGTTTACAAAAACTGACTAATCAGACATGCAAGGTATTAAATTAAAATGTTGTGAGCGTCCATGTTTTGCCAATAACGGCGTACAAATTTTGTAGGTATAAAAATTACATTTACTTATAGCCATATTAAATTTCATTACAAAATACACAAGAAATAAATAATAATTGATGTCAAGATATTAAAGTATAAGTATATTATGGTAAAAGATAAATTAAATTATGTCCAGTAAATTTATTAATGTGCAGTCAAATAGTATCAAAAGTCAATTGATTTAAAATTGACATTATTAAATTGTTAGCTTAAATTGTTTAGCTGACACAATTAGCGCGATCGAATTTCGACAAGCATCCCGCGCCGGATTTGTTTCAGTTTGGCCATAGGTTTAAGGGATGAACCTCGTCTATCGGCTTTCTGCCGAGTGCATCGTCGATGCTTGCGTGAGATAGCACTCTCTCTCTGTTTCTCGCTCTAGCAAATGACAAATGCGATTCTGTGCTGCTAAATGATGCGCAACCCTTATGATGCTTGCGAAATTGCAAGCTTACACACGTGAGACTTTCTTATCTCTAGGCCCCGTACAATGCAACGACGGGTAAGATATAAATACATGCTTCAATGTTAAGGTGCATCTAAATAGCGCGTGAGCTATTTTATGTCAGATGCCTGTGTCTGAGGTATGCGCCTAACTTGTGCCCAGTTTCCGCAGTGCATGATTTCCCAGATTGTTTGTATTCCTATCCCCTGAGAGGTATTTTTACTTTTATATAAAGTAACATACCTAATTACTTTTCCACATAAAGCAGCAAATGATATTCGAGAAAGAATCTCGAAGTCATTTTGGTAACGAGAAAAGATTCCAACGATTTTCCTATCCGCTGCGGAATCCTAAAACTCCGTGGCAACCCGGACTTCGAGACCGCTTTCTGAATTCCGTATCTAATCGGGATCCCTTTTATAAGTTCAACGTGTCCGTCAAAAAATAAAAGAGAGTAGTTTTTTTCATTTAATTCGTTTGGAAAACTGTCCATGTTTCCTTTGCTGTAGTTTCAGACGTAAAATGTGTTAGTTACGTAAAATGAGGTAAACCAAACTTGAGTATTTTCGTGTAATAAAGTGGATAGAACATATTTAAAAGCACAATGAAGTTGTTTATAATAATATTACACTTGTGTGAAACTTTAATGCTGTGCTCGACAAATTGCTTTTGTTTTGTGAGTGATCTAAATTTTTATTATATCCATAGTCCCCAGTTATGTTTAAGTCTCATGTTATAGGGCGACCCTGACAACCAGCATAAATCCAAAATCCTTTCAGTAGCAGTCCACTGGGTAATCGCTAGTGAAAATACCCGAGAACACTTTGGCAGAGTTGCACATAGAACCCAGGACTTCATGCTCGGATATCACGCTTGCAACAACTAGGCCAACAAACCAGGACAGCAGAATACACACGAATATAAGGAATGAAGACTCTTTGAGATGCATAAAATCACGGCTGTAATTCCCGAGGGTTAGGCAGAGGTGTACCTAATAGTACACCCACATTTCGCTAGTTATGTTTAAGTCCCATGTAATGGGGCGAGCTTATTGCCATCAACCGGGCACAAATCCAGACTCCTTGACTGCTACTGAGCAATTCCTGGTGGAAAAACCCAATAACACTTTTGCCCGACCCGGGAATCGAACCCCGGACCTCATGGTCAGCAGTCGCGCTTACGGCCACAAGATTTTTCTTTTAAAATGCAAGTAAAACAGTCATAAAGATTGCAATACGGCCAGACTTTAAGGAACAAGTTTGTATAACATCCAACTCCAAGCAACAAGTTCCGAACATCCAAATCAGTAGTCTACATTCAGCAGAACATTGAAACATAAAGACATGAAATGAAATCGTTCTGAAAATGTTCAACCGGTGGATTTGAGCCCACTTGTTGAAAACACACTTGTGAACGGGTGTTTCATTTTTTGTTCTCACATCATTTCTGTATCAGTTGAGATTTTTAAAAGAGTTGATTAAAAGAGAATTTCTGGGAGTTCGAGCTGTACTTACTTGTCACGGTTAGCTGAAAATTTCCTAGCGGCAAACATTATCGAACTTACGTCTAACAATCGTTTTTGGGTCACCAAGTCTTTGGATGGAGTATAAATAGGTATGACTTTTTATTGCTGTTTTAAAATACACATCAAAACCTTGCTTGACCGTGAATCGAACCTCGACCAGGGGGTAGTTTTTCTGCCGGTGCGATAAAGAGTGCAGGTGGGGGATATTTGTTTCTTCACAGTGTGCTACGTTCGTTTGCCGCACTGTCTTACGGAGATGATGTACTGGATACGTGGTCAGCGTTTGTACGTCGGTTTCCCTTCCAGAATGTATGCATAGAAAAACCCCACGACAATTGTCGGGCAGTAGCCCACCAGACACCCGTCTGGTCAGCGGATCCCTTTTCTATAGAGTATTGAAGAACACTGTTCTTTACACACTGTTCTTAATACTTCTAAACGTTTCTACCACCTCTCCGCAAGTCGCGTTGCAGTGTCTCATGGTATGAGACACTGCAATCTTTTTTCATTTGTTTCCTCTGCAGTGGATGTCGCGATGCGCGTTTAAAGGCACTCCCTCACTTGGAGCATTCGCTTGTAAGAATCTTCTTTTTCTTTATCGTGTGGTTAGCGCCTAACCTGGTGTCAGATTTTTTTTTGCCGCCCATAGGCCTCTAACTTGGCTTTACATGCCGTCGAGAAATATCTCTCAGGCATGCTGGTTCCTCACGATTTTTTCCTTCACCGAAGCGAGTGATAACAAAAAAAATACCGTAAGAATGAAAGGCGTATTATTTACCCGTTATTATTACTAAGGTGTCCCGAGGGCATGGGGTGAGTGGAGGGCATCGGTCGCGTGCCCTTCGCCGGGTTGCAGAAGCTTGTCTGTTGCTCGTTCTATAAACAGAAGGTAGACATTAGTATTCTAAAAAGTGAAGATAAAATCTTTGAGAAAAAGGTACAAAGGGACGTCTTTGCCTGCTGGTGGGGCAACTTTTTGCAGTATATCAACCTCAGTTCCCAATTCTAAGTTGAAATCGATAAAAAAAAACTAAATCTAGGAGCCTAACCTCCGTCGCCTTAAAGAGAGCATTCATGAATAATTGAGAAGATGGATCAAATCAAATCAAATCAAATCAGGTCACATCGAAGTAAAGAAAAGCCACATTCTGAAGAAACAAAATGTAATAGTCTTTTGTTATGGCTTTCCAAGAATCTCCTGTTCTCATCATCTCCCTGCCCTTGTCCCATGTTACTTAGGGTCGGCGAAACGCGTTTTTTTCCTCCATTCTGCCCTGTCAACTGTCACGCTATCATTAACTGCTTTTTCTTTCATATCGTTCCTCACACAATCCATCCATCTTTTCTTTTGTCTTCTTCTCCTTCTCCATCCATTAATGTACTTACTAAGATTAATTAATTACCGAAGGGTTAGGCAGAGGTGTTAATAGTACACTCATATTTCGCTAGTCATGTTTTAGTCTCATGTAATAGTGGGCGAGCCTATTGCCGTCAACCGGGCACAAATCCAGATTCCGAGGCTGCTACTGAGAAATTCCTGATGGAAAAACCCAATAACATTTTGCCCGACAAGGGAATCAAACCCAGGACCTAGTGATCAAAGAAAAATACTTTGATTAATTATTATATTCGAAATATACTCACAGCTCTAGGTCTAGGATTCTTGCGGATCCCTCTCCGCGCTCTCGCCTTGGCCGCGTAGTATATCCTGATGTAGACGAACACCATAATGCAGGACGGTATGTAGAAGCTGCCCAGCGCCGAGTATACCACGTAGCCGATGTCATCTGACACCTGGGGAAGAAGATGATGAAGGTTAGAAGGGGTCATGAAAGAATGGTTGTAGTAAGGCTGCTGTTGGTGCAACGCAGGGCTTGAAATTAACGTCAGGTTAATTTTCATCACACACTAAGAGTACTTTTGGCACAAGCGTATTACATTTTATTCTTTTGCCTATAAACGCAATTATTTTTCCTTCTTTCCTTCTAGTTTCGGGTTGGACTTGTCGAAGTGCGTAGCCTGACAAGCACGGCATGGCAAATATATTGCTGGAGCAATAGTGGTGGAGCTGGCACGTGACCTGTTATAAGCTTAAAATGTATCAGACTATAGAGGCCTCTCCAATATCCGATTTCTTTTTTTTAATAAGTTTAATGGCCTGGTTGCTGAGACCTTTTAGCCATCCAATATCCGAGACAAGTCTAATAAGGTGCACTGTGTCTGTTATTTCAACAGCCTGTAGGTACAGTGAGACATACAATGAGAATGGTATTACTGTATTAAAAAAAAAACTGCCACTTAGCTGCATTGCTTTGTTCAATATAAAGAAGGCAGTTACAGTTTGGTTTTACAAGAATCTCTAGTAAAATTGTATAGTAAAAACAAAATGCATTAGTACCGTAATTTTTCTCTAGTTTTCCCAAAGGTGACAGGTTGCAAATATAATACCGTCTTGGGCACGTCCTCAGATATTAGAAGGAACCTTATTACTGTGGACACGTCCTGTAAGCGCACGTGACTCACGTGGTATTGCAGTTGTAGTAGACAAATTGTATCGTTTTATACGAAGTAGGCGATCTGTTTTGGCAACCGCGGTGGTTGCAGGATTCGTTGGCTGCAGTTCGTAGGATGAACATATTTCTTTCGATAGATGTAAACGATTATTTTTTATAGAAAACCACTTCGGATGGACACTGAAAATATCCGAATTCTGTCATATAAATTGTATTGTAAAGAGGTAAAATAGTTTTTTTTTTAAACCAAGTTACCAAATCTTGGAGTCAATTAACCTTCTCTATTTCTAACTGTTATAATTTTTGGCTCACTGATCCAATAAAAAAAAAACTTTTGTCTGACAGATGGCTCCACTATTGTCGAGTGGCACTGAATATGTGATCAGGGTGTCAGTGGAGTTTCTTGCCCATTGTTCTCCATGAGATCTACGCTTTAGAATTGGCAACTTCAGCCCATTCCCAGTTATTATGCCTGTGGCTGGACTGTAGATAGTTTATTTTTGACTATCCATAAGTGCTGGCCACAGGTCTAATTTTGTAATAAATGCCAAACTCAAACAATTTATTTCAAAATTATATCTAGAGTTCGAGCTTTTGGAATAGTGGTTGACTTCAAGTCGCGGCCAGAAACTAATTTTACTTACTTTGAGCCGTGATAATAGGTAAGTATTTTTTCTGACCTCGATCGTGATATCATGTTATTTGTAACAAAAACAGCCAGTAACCTTAAATACTTCTTTTTAAAAATTAAAAAAGAGAACAAAGAAACGTTAAACCTTATATTCTAAGCGTTAAACGATAAATCCATAGATACACTTTCCCTTTCTTACAAGGTTTAAAAACTCGGCGAAGGTTGCGTAAATTCGTTGAATGCAAGTGACGCGGAACCGATCAGTTTAAAACTCTTTAGGAAAACGTTTATAAGGAAGATAATAAATCAATGTCTACCGAGCTCTTTCAAATATTATTCTTTTTGAAAACGATTTTTGATTCACATTTTTATAGTGATGAGTGCCTTTGTCCCATTCTACTTGGGGTCGGCGCAACACGTTTTCTTCTTCCATTCTCTTCTGTCAGAGGTCACGGCTTCACTTACTCCTTTCTCTTTCATATCATTCATTCATTCTTTATGTATAAATAATAACGCCGCATGTTAAGCAACGTTTGCCGAGGTTGATCCGTGATGGGGCCCGTGGCTCCATGCTTAGACCTTGTGACCTTGACTGATGGTCCAGGTTGTATAGTTCGTAGTCAGAGGACTGAAAGTCTAACGACAGATGAAGACTACAAAGAATTATTGTTCCTTCTTCATATGAGAAGAAGGTTCTCTTATTTTTTTCAAAAAAGGAGGAGGTTCTCAATTCAATTGTATTTTTTTTTAGTTTGTTACCTCATAAATTCATCATTTATGAACCGATTTCAAAAATTCTTATACAATAATTCTTCCCGATTGGTCCCATAGAAATTTCGTCAAAATCGGTTAAGTAGTTTGGTTTTTAAATCATAATAGCTGGAAAAATATGTCATCCAAGTAAAAGACTTTGCGAAATTGATACTTGACAATGATTAGTGTGTGATACGATATCTAAAAAGGGTAAAATAGACACTTTTTTGCAAAAAAAAAAATAACCGACTTCAAAAATAAAAACACTAAAAAACGTGGAAAATAACTTTACTTTCGGAAGTCGTTGGCAAAAAAGTCAATGAAACAAACAATATTAGTGTTTTTTTTTGGAAGTTGGTTATTTTTTTTGCAAAAAAGTTTTGTATTTTCATCACCCTCTTTGTGTGCTCACAAACAGGTTGGTCAAAATACAAAATTACACTAATACATTTTCAGGTCAAAAATATTTCTAACCCAGATTTTTCCACTGCAGGTCAAAGGCTGCTTCTCTTCTACTTCTCTATATTCTAGGGCTACTTGTGACCCCAGATGGTGTAGTTTGGATCAAAAGATTCTGGCTTATCCTGCCATGTGAAAGGACCCATTTAGCGTGGCAGCTTTCCAAAATTACATGAATTCAGGTATAAAACATCTCAGAATTTGGACTCTTCTAACTTGCACCATGTAAAGATTCTTATTTTGTAACATTCCTTTCAGAGAAATTTAATCTGAGCCCATTGTGTGTGTACAATAGCCATCAGCGATATTGGTCCAAATGTACGTACTTTATAAATGAAAAGTAGACGTTTGCGCGATTGGACACGATTCGGTGAGATCGGTGATATTGTAGTACCTATAGTAATTATTGTCTCTAAACCAATGGTAACGAAGAAAAAGAGAGAAAGGCCTGTGTTTCAGCCGTGGGAATATTATAGGATGAATAGATTATTTGACGGCACGGTTGGCGCAGTGGATGAGCGATTTGCTGCTGCGCTGCATGTCGCTCGGTTCGATTTCCGCACGGAACAAATATTTGTATGACCTACAGGTGGTTGTTCCGGGTCTGGCTGTTTGTGTATGTGAGTATAAATGTTTGTAAAAACGCAAGAACAATACAGGAGAAATTCTTAGAGTGCGGCGATGTTTTTCCTAAAAAAACTATGGAAGTTATCAGGCGTCCCGACTGCACACAACGGCTAAACGAATTAAGATGATATTTGCTACACAGGTAGATCATGACCTGATTTTGGACATAAGGTATCTTTTATCCCGGCAGTACGTCTCCGTGAGAAAATTTCTGACCTCCACACAGACGAAGCCCCGGGCAAGACACGTTACACGAAGCTAATTAACATGTGTCTCACAAGCCTAAATCCCTTTCATTACATCAGCATTTCCTTCCAAATGTGTCCTCTTAATATTATTATTGATCCCACGACAGTTCCTACCAATGCCCGGCCGGTAACTGTGGCCATAACACGAAGTTTGTAATGACCGATTCAAGGACAGTCGTGTCGTCAAGTGTTCGTAATTACTGCTTGGTGGTTGCACTGTGTAACTGTTACATGTAGCGTTGCCAGGCGTCCGGATAAAACCGGACATAGTTAGGCTTTTCTATTGCGTGTCCGGCCAAAATAAACGGTGTCCGGCTTTTGTTAGGCTTTCTACATTTCGTACATACAATTTTTTTGTCGTACCTATTAATACTGAGACAAAATCCTCAATAATGTAGGGTGTTCGGCCTCTTTACCTAAATGTCCGGCCAAACTGGCTGATCTGTCCGGCTATTATAGGTTTGGCGACCTGGCAACCCTAGTTACATGATTATACAGTACACGCTGGGGATCTTGCTGACTAAATTCAGTACTGCGGGTTGATAGTTTTATGACGTTATATGCGTTTAGTTTACCTCATAGGACAGGAACGATGGACGCAAGTCATAGCGCCGAGTTTGTGTATTTGTTGTTGTGTTTGCAGCTAAGTTCTGGGATGACTTATGAGTGTAGATTGCCATCTATTTTTTTCTTTTATCGTGTGGTTAGTGCCTAACCTGGTGTCAGAGTTTTTATGTCGCCCATGGGCCTCTGACTTGGCTTTACATGCCGTCGAGAAAGCTCCTGCTGCTGCCTCTCAGGCATGCTGGTTTCCTCACAATGTTTTCCTTCACCGAAGCAAGTGATAATTATACAATATCAAATAATGCATCCGAAAAATCAGAGGTGTCTTGGGTTCGAACTTGATACCTATGACACATCAGTATGATTTCACTGCTTGCACTAGGCTATCACTGCTAAGATTGCCATCGCCACACTAGGAAGAAGATTATCACTTAATTCCTGAACAATCTACCCTCAATCTCCTCTTTAAGATAGTTTCACGCATCCTTGATTCAAAACCACCTTCACTTAAGCTTTTACCATTTTTTCTTCTCAATAGGAAATTACGAAGGTCCATAACGATTCCATTATACGACCCAAAGACAAAGGTTGTTTTGGAACGGAAGAGTAGATAACTGTTCAAGTGCAATGCAATATAAACTCAATGCTTTTAACAGAACGGTCTGTTTTCGAACTTTGATTTTGTGATTACATTTCTGTAAGAGTTTTTGGGGTGGGGTTTCAGTGTTTGTTAGCTAGTTTTGATTAATTGAAATCCTATTATTAAAACTATTTCTAATAAGAATATGACAGAAGAAAATACCAAAAGAAAAGCATGTTACATGCTGGATTAGCTAAAATTAATCATTAGATGAATCTTACCCTTATACATATTTATTGTAATTGGTTGAGTAGTTCAGGCTAAAAGAATACCACATATACCAACATAGCCTAGCAGATGCCACACCTTCTATTATGAGGCAATGTAAATAACATCTCGCCTGTAATTCTTGAGATGTACATAATAAAACATCCACATTCAATTCAATGTAAACAAAAAAATCATAATTACAAATGTTGATACGGACAGGATCAAAAATGTACCTATATGACGACACGAATAGTGATCTAAAGAGTTATACTAAGATCTACAATTTATTTTAAAAACAAAAGCATATAACTACCATTGCAAATAATGTTAACTGCACGTTTATCATGAAAAAGAAAACACGTATCCCTTATCAAAATAAACACAAATTTTGGCCCATTATAACATGACTTTACAAGAGGAAAAGTGTATAATTTATCACTCGTATTGCTCCTAAAACAAACAGCGTCAAAAAAGTTGTAACTACAATTTGAACAAACTTGCTATCATCCGTGTGTCCCCAACCGTTCTAAGTAACAATATTGTGACAGCGCAGTAAGAAACGACGCGAAAATAAACATAATAACTTTTAAAACAGGAAAATGTGAGAGCAGAAAATTACACTAACTTTTATTATTTCCCTAAGCTAAAATTTATACTTCAAATTATCACGATGAAAACTGTTTATTGTACGTACAAGTTTTCCCTCTTTGCACGCCTAATTTCCCCCTCCCTTTACCCCTACTTGACCCTATAAATGTTGCTTATAAAGCCTACTGGGGTAAGAATGTATTGTTTAAGTTTTCTTAAGTGCAATGAAACGCTGTGTGGTATGGAAAGTTTGTGTTTTAAGTTTCTATGGGTTGTTTGCCTGACGTTTTCAATGATTTACCGGGGCAATGGCGGGAACGGAGGTCATCTGTAGGTAATTTTATTATAATGTGAAGAAATATTTGACAAAATGGCGTTATGACTTTAGTCGTTAGTTAGAAATTATGCTTTCAGAAATTTTCTTTTCGATTTCAAGTTTATCTCAACCATCTGTCGAAGATTGAATTAATTATTGTATCCATATCCACAGAAAATATCCTCAAAGTTGTGAGTGAACTGCAGCTAGGCTACAGCTAGTAATTTAACAGAATTGTATGTATTTAAATTTTCAGCAATGAGCTAATAGAATTAGTAATATTGTAAACAGCTGTATAACAATAATTTAGGTATACAATAAAGTAATTATTAGATTGACTGCTTGGTTGGTCGAGTGATCGCAAGCACGACTGCTGAGCATGGGGTCTTGGATTCATTCTCGGGTCGGGCAAAGTGTTATTGGGTTTTCCCATTAGCAATTTCTCAGTAGCACCCACCGAGTCGGGATTTGTGCCCGGTAGATGGCAATAGGCTCGCTCCCTAAAACATGGGAGTTAAACATAGCTGGCGAAATGTGGGTGTACTAGTAGGTACACCTCTGCCTAACCCTTCATAACAGGCGTGATGTAATGTTATGTTATTTAATTATTAAATCTTATATCTATTCGTCATCTCTGTGGCCACACCTCAGTTTTCATTAGAACGTCTTACACCTGTATCTAACTGTTATTCGTAAAGCGAGTGATTTTGTGGCAGGCTGTCTATTGACATGGAGTATAAAATAATATACATACATAATATATCTAAGTGAATCCCTCTATAGAATAGAGGGAAGACGGAAGAAACGATGGATGGGCGGGTGAAAGGAATGGGGTGAATATTGAGATGACAGCTGATTGAGATGTAGTGAAGAAGACATCTTCTCGCGTATCGATGGCACGTCTTATGCAATTACTTACGGGCCCTGGCATCTGTGGCGTTTTATGTCCTCTAAACTGTAAATGTAGGGACTCTTTAGGTATGCCAGCAAGTGCACCATGGTCTGGTCGGAAACACCGCATTAACAATAAGTGTATAGAACTCTTTAATATTCCACTTTGCTAAATGTTGTTTGAAGCGCCTAGCCTATCAAGGAGCGCAATCAATGAAGTAGAGGATATTTTTTGGATCAATGCCTGTTGGAGCAGACCAGTTTCTGAGAAGTGTTGGTGGTAGCTGGGGGGACCCTGCTAATCGGACCAACGACCTTCGAAAGGAAGAAGGCTGGATGCCGAAGTCAGAGGACTGATTGTTTTGACGGAACTTGGCAGAGGCCTAAGTCCAGCAGTAGTTTGCAATTGACTGAGTTGATTGATGATGACAATTCCGAAGCATGAAGGTAAAGAACGGTCACCCATCCTTTTTCTCACTACAACAATCACTGCTTAGCCTCACTTATAGATTGGTTTAGGCTATTATTATACCATGAGCCCCTTAAAACTCCTATAGTCAATATCACTAACCGAAGCAAGGTAAGCAGAACGATTTTAACGCAACATTAGGCATTATTAACGATAGCAGTATAAAAAGAATTGTTGGCATATTCTGTTTTATAGTTATTGAAATGAATTTTATGCTGACTTTGGTTTTTAGCGGTGATACTCACATTTTTATCGGTTCTTATAGAACAGGTCAACGCTAAATATGGGCTTCAAAATGACATACCTACACTATTCTAAGTTCCAAATACGTAAACATGTAGATGCTTTCAAAACAACGACTTTAATTTATACACATACATTTCAGTTTACGCTACAACATCAAATATTTTAAGAACCGTTTCAATAGTACTGGTCATTCTTTAGTCAACAAAATTAAAACAGTAACATAAAGTTGATATTCGTTGAAGTATTGTAAATTAGCTGTTGACGGCGACCTTCGCCCGCGTGAAATTATTATAAAAATATTACTTCCCTATTTGAATCGATTTTTGGTAACAATTTCATGGGTTTTAATATTGCACGGAACCCTAATACTTTTTTCCAAAAGAAATGTTGCCTAGTAGTTACTCCTTATGACATCAGCATCCAGTTACTTTTTAACACGAAACCCCATGCTTTCTATGACTGGTTAACTCATAAATGATGTTCAATTTGCTCGATAAACTCACATGAGGACTGTATAGATGAGTGCCTGAGATGCTCTTTTGAAGAAAGAACCACACTGATTTGAGTCGACCTGTCCAGCCAGTGCACGTATTTGTCAGTTATCGTGTAGCTCGACTCAAGGAGTTCAACGAAACAACGAACAATACCAAGGAAAGGACATTTGTGTAGGTCGCTTATAGTACTCAAACTGCCAGACAATAGTAAAAACAAACAAAAACATAAAATTTACCCCACATTGTCTTCACCTTTACACTAATAAAATAAAATTAATAATACTTACAAAATAAATGTTCACAAAAATCATTACATGTCACAATTCACAATAATAAAAATAAATAAAAAAAAAAACAAAAATTAACAAAGTAAATATTCATTTCAAATCATTAAAATAAATGTCAAAGTGTATAAAAGAAAGAATAAACAATAAACAAATGAAAATTTGAATCTTCGTTCGCTCTTCGTTTTGAATCTCGACATTCATTGAGCAAATTTAATTGGAGCAGCTTGATCCTTTTTATCTTCGAGATAGTGATTAACGTTATAGTAGGCTTTTAGACATAGTTACCAGACAGAGACCGGCTATTTTAATACCCCACCGCCATTCAACCTTAAAAACCCCAAAAAAGAAACGATACAAAAAGGACTCAATAAAAGGCAATTGTAACCTAAAGAATTCGATAAGGTTGCGAACCAAACCTAGTATGCAATAAATAAAAATAAAATCCCTCACCGCAAAAAATACTTTATTAAAGACAATCGCACTAATGCAACGCAAAGGCGAGCTTTTTTCTATGTTGAATAAAAACAGGGATCTTTTTCTCTAAGTGGTAGGGTTAGCAAAACAATCTGCTAATTTCTTTTTTTTTTGTTTTTCTACTAGAATTGTTAATTAATCGCATACAGAAAGTAAGCGGTTGTTAACGGTTTTGTTTTCAGTTGTCGTGTTTTTTCTCTATCGGTTAGTGAATGTAGTTTGTAACATAATTAAAAAGCTTTATACGGCCTATAGAATCACGCGCGAAGTCTCGGCGAGAAGGCTCGCCGGGACAGAGTGTGAGAACCGAGTAGGTCTCTACACTCATGCGACCTTCTCCCGAGACCCGAGCAACCCTTTGAAGCGGGCAAAAAGACCGACACGGATGGGAGAGCAGGCGAGCGCGAGAACGAGATGGCGAGAAACCAATCACATTCACGCTTCTCGGGGTTCTCGGGGGTTCTCGACGTGAGTCTGTAGGGTCCTTTAGAAAATGCTTGGTGCTTTTAGTCCATTTGTTGGTCTAACATGTCTTACATTAATTAAAAGAACTTGTCTGTGGTTAGAAAGCGCCTTTCTACTTTAAAAGCAAGCTACTAAATTGCTCAACTACGTACCTGTTTGTATCTCAATTTAAATAATGTGTTACTGATTGCGTAGTTCCTCTGTGGTGGAGGCAACCGTAGGAATCGTAAAAAATGGACAAGATTGTAAAAATGCCCACGTAAAAAAAAATGCCCAAAGCATTACGGATGGCTAAAAAAATTTTGTCGTGTGAATCAATCAATTGCTCCTATCTTTAATTACTATTAACATCAATCAATAAAAAATTAGGAAATAGAGTTGAAGAACTTACACTATCACGGGATATATTACGCGATAAATGTTTATATTGAGCTCCCGATATTTCGACGCTGTTGCAAGCGCCATGATCAGTTTTTACCATCCACCCGCATTCTCCAGTCGTCCATCTCGTGATCGAAGTGTTATAATTGAAGATTTTGAAATTTAACCAGTCTTACAATCATGAAGTCGTTTGAAACTTAGGTAATTATAATATATAGTATAGTTTTTTTGGAAATGTTCCACCTCTCCACTGCTCTGATTGTGAGAAATCAAGGCTTTCAGGATTTTAACTGATACTTTTCTGAAAGTTCATGAAAAGATCAAAAAACAAAAACCAATTTGTTAAAAAGTACATCTGTTTTGGAAATTAAGCGTCGTAATGAGCAAAAATTGATTTTATAGTTTTTTCTCCAATACAATTTCGCGTGTTACGAACTTTTTTCCAAAAACTGAGCTACCTATTTTATTACATCACTAAGCACGCGTGTTGGTCGCAGGCAGTCCAACATCGTTAAATAAGAAACTTTGACCATTATCATAGTCCAAAGCATGTTCGACCTAGGCTCAGTTTTCGGCCTAACTAGTTCTATCAGAATATATCTGTCCCTCATTGTGTGAAGAAAACTTTGTACATAACTAAAATTAGGTCCAAACTATAGGCGAAATTTGAACGTGTTTGTAACTAAGTACTAAATAAGGCTTTAGTCCCACAGCCGACGAGAAGCGACTTACTATCTACGATTTTTTCGCTCAAAAAACGTGACCAAAGAAAAGGTCTCGTGCAAGGAAAAGAGATACATTTCTATACTATATATATCATCTAATATTATAAAGCCTAATCTCAGATATTACTGGTTCGAATTGAAAAATTATTTTAGTGTTGGATAGCCCATTTATTGAGGAAGGCTATAGGCTATATAAAATCACGCTGCGACCAATAGGAGAGGGCCATCAATAAAAATGTTACGCAGACGAGGTTGTGCGGGACGCGGGTCAGCTAGTATTACAAATTATGTATTAACAGTTGATTGTTGACTGCTCACACAGCCGGCGAGTACGTTTGTCGCACTGACAAGAGCTATCAATGAGAGTACTCGCTCAGCAACGCTCGCTTGGCAGGCAGAACACTCGCTGAGTGAATCTCGCTTGGTACATACGCATACCAGCGAGTACTCGCTTATCGCCGTCGCACACTCATTGCTCGCCAACTCGTTTTTAACCGAATCCCAAAAGGGGGAGGCTTGAAAGTGCAAAATAACTTTAGCTTCGGAAGTCGGTGGCAAAAGAAAGTGAATCAAACAAATGAGAGTCACCGACTTCCATAGCTAAAGTAAGTTTGCACTTTTTTTGCGTTTTTTTTGGAAGTCGGCCATTTTTTTTTGATGTTGCCCGCTAATCGCTGGCGGTAGGACACGTGCTTATCTAAGTTTCGACTAATAACTGAATACTGTTCGCGTGTCGATAATTTGCGATAATTATTGTAGTTTTATCGATGAGAATCGAACTATTCTTCAGATAGTTTTGCGAGGAACTCTCCAGCAAATAATTTATTGTTAAACAATTGACACTGATTATTTTTATTAACAAGCTCTAACAAAAACCTATTTGGTATTTTAAATGTACCGGCTCTTCAAATTACGTTTATAAATAAAAAAGGATTTAATATTTGGTGAAATTAACATTATTACGTTTTATTTACTGTTTTAGACAGTTTTCAGTTTATTTTGTATTTTTTCTAAAATCATTTTAATCAGACTTAACCATAACTAGGCACACTTTTGCCTTATCTTTCACGCGTGATGATTTCATTTATATTCAGATCCTTTAGTTTCAGAAAAAATTAAATCGGCAAAAATATTTTTATTTATTTCGTAACGTTTTTTCTGCTGTCGCTACCTCCGGAGAGAGCGACAAAATTCGTGGAATCAATGAGCGGATCCCCATGAAAGTAATGCAGTTATCTTGTAGCTCAGCCTCTCTGGGGTAGCCTGATTAACTGGACTGCTTACCCCCTGTACAGGAGCAGCATTGAATTTTAGATTGAAAAAAGACTTTTTTGAGTTGTGGGAATAGGTAAATAGATTTGTGGTTGCTTTATGTCTGTCGTTGGGGTAATGTACTTGTGATAGATGGTTATTTTCTTGTGTTATTGAGAGGTTGATATCATACTTATACAAAACATGCACCATACCTACCTACATACATAACATCACGCCGGTAATCCCCGAAAGGTTGGGCAGAGATGTACCTAACATTACACCCACATTTCGTCAGTAATATTTGAGTCCCAAAAAATATTTGAGCCACAAATCCAAACTCTGTGTCAGCAACTGACAAATTTCTGATGGAACAGCCCAAAAACATATAAAAAAAAAACAAGTATCACTGACTCGTAATAGAAATATTACACACATACAGTTACATTACATTGCCCTACCTGAGAATCGAAACTAGGACTGCATGCTCAGCAATAGCGCTTGCGACCAACGAGACAGTCTACTCAGTGAACACCAAATGTTACGCCTGTTAAGCTTGCCCGTCATCATGTGCTACGAAACCGTAGCAGGCGTAGAGGCTACAGCTACGTCGTAGCAATTTTGTAGACCTTGATTGGTGTAGAACTAAATACATTCTGATAACAATCATTTGTTAAACGATAACTCTTGGTTTCGTTCAGTTAATCTCGGTGCTACCATACAAAATGATACAGTAATCAGCTTGCGGAATGTAAACGGAGATGTTATTAAACGTAAACAATGTGTTTTAGTCATCAACGAGGCGGTAATGGGTTTCGGAGGTTCGAGGAAAAATTTATTTGTTAGTTTCGTTTAAATGGGTAAAGTATATTATGATCACCCCGTGGCTGTTCGTCAGCAAAGTGAAAGTATTGACATTACGTAGTAGCTGTGAAGTGTTGCGCGATTGGTAATGGTCGTGGATTCGAACCCAGGCAATCAGTTTGCTTTGTGTAATTGATTTTATCGCCACTGCTCTCAAAATGAATAAAGAAAACACCGTTAGCAAACTGGCATGTCAAAGCAACATCAATTTGAAGACGTCTGACATCATATCAATCCGTACTGGGCCCGCGTTGTTGACAATGGTTCACTCCTTCACATAGAGACCTCCACAACCCAGTTATTACTGTGTAATACGATACCCCTTGGCAAGACTGATTGTTAGAATTTCGGGCCACTGACTACCTGTAACGACTGTCAAAGATCTAAAAATGGATGCCGGGACCAACGGCTTAACGTGCATTGACGTGAGGAAACTCGGTATGAAATTGATGGTCGCCACCCATCCACGGACCAACCTAGGCAAACGTAACTATCGACCTGAGCGGCTGTTATTAACTAGACACGAGTTCAGGCTTATTATTCTATGTGTTTTTTTAATTTACACGGTTTCTTCTAGGCAAGCGTGCTAACGCAAGCCTATCACTATCTCTACAACATAGTATAAAACATGCAAACATATGTATGCTTGGATCTTTAAAACTACACAACGGATTTCGATACGGTTATTTCAATAGATTGAGTGATTCCAGAGGAAGGTTTATATGTATGATACATGCATGTTATAGTAGAGAAAACATTAGTATCTACATTGCACCCGTGCGAAGCCGGGGCGGGTCGCTAGTTAAGTATAAAAAGCTGTGCC
Organism: Standfussiana lucernea; assembly: GCA_964057025.1. NCBI lineage: Eukaryota > Metazoa > Arthropoda > Insecta > Lepidoptera > Noctuidae > Standfussiana > Standfussiana lucernea. The sequence goes on along the minus strand of OZ059807.1, from coordinate 1,884,722 downwards.
TGTGACGGTCATTACGAGTAAGAAAATTTATCATACCAAACAATCTCGTGCTCCACTTCAGATTGTGTAAAATAATGCCACATCAAAATAACAACTCGCTCCTCGTCAGCATATTGTGACTATTTTCAGTAAAATACGGAATTACGATTGTGATACCCCACTGATTGCAAACTGTAATGATATGTGTATTACACTCGTGTTTATCTGGTATGATTACTATCATTTATTTCCTGATTGCTTTTGGGAGTAATAGTCTTGATGTTGACATAGTCAGGAGAATATAAATGTTTTATTAAGGAAAAATAAAAATCTTTTTGCAAAAAAAAAAATAAACGACTTCCAAGAAAAAAAAAAGACACTAAAATTTGGAAAATAACTTTACTTGCAGAAGTGTGAGTACTGATTATGATTAATAGGATAGACAATACTTTATGGTACACTGAAATAGAAACACAGCTGTTTTAAAATATTGCTAATTTTATGGTTACAATGGCGGTCTTATCGCTGACATCGATATGTTCCAGACAACCTTTGGATGGGCTGTACGAACATAAAATAAAAAGGGGTAGTCAATACTACACATTTTTTAAAATAATACAAGTAAAGTTAACGAATGGACATTTATACCAAACAAACTTAATATTGCTTTATTCAACGCAAAATAAAGAGCCAAAAAACTAGTCCCCCGAGTAAACAATCCATAAAAACATCAAACAACCAAATAATTAACAAAAATGTGTCCCAAAAATGATTAAGTTGTTCGTTTAATTTGCGTCCGTAATCGAAAATTGATTGGTAATTAATGTTTAATATCAATATCTGCGTAAAGTTTGCCTGTCTGTCTGTCTGTCCGTCCCGGGTGGCAATTTACAACGATGAATAGTAATTGAATGAGTGCTGCTGTTTTAAAAGGAATTTAATAGCTTTTTGATGATGTAAATAATAAAGTTTATTGTGGAAATGTTTGTAAGTCAATTTTGGTAGTATGATGTTCGCCTGAAATTGTTTGGAGTGAGGTATAATGAAGGAATAAGCAATGATGACCACGCTTTGTTCATTGCATGTTGGCGATTTAATATGGTCTAAAATTATATCGTCAAGAGGTTTACATAACTATATAATTTCAGATAATTCTGTTAGACAATGGAATAGAAGGCCAGGCTAATTTAAACCGCGGTCAATCACACGACATAGTATAAGCCTAAAATATTTCCACTGCTGTATAGAGACTTCTCTATGTGACAAGAAAGTGACCGTATTCCACATAGCGGGTCCAGTGCGGGCTGGTAGATGTCACATCTAATTCGAATTTTCAATATCAAATCAAATCGATTTTTTGGTTCTACGACTTACAGAATAGTTTATAGTTTTGCCATGTTTGGATGTTATGGTCAAAACTCGACAAAATTCCAAAGTTAGACATTTTTTATTTTACTTTTCTTTGTCGCTGGTAAGTATTCGTCGCCACTGATAAGTATGCGAACAAAAGTAAAACAACAGATAGAGCTGGTAGCACACTGAGTTTATTTGAAAAGCGACACAACTTCAGTTCAGTTTTAACTATCGCAGGAGTCAGGGAATTCCATTGCATATGTGTACAATGTTTTATGTCAATATATATTTTTAATTTTAATTTTTAACTTGTAGGTATAGGAGTAGATGCAACCGCCCTCATATTCTACTAATAACACAGATACAGCACTAATACAACAGGTTCCATACAGTGTTTTACATGCCGGGTTCCTTTTCCAAGATGTTTTTTTTTTGATACACGTTATGTTGAGTGTGATAAAAAACATCAAATCAAGCCATCAAGTCAAACCTACTTATGAGTTAGTTATAAAATAATGATAACAAAACCCTGGGCACCAAACAATAACGTTAGCTAAACTATTTATTATTTGTAAATCATTAACCAAACATAAAATGAATATTTATGTTAAATAGTTGTCTATTAATCAATGACTGTTTGTTTTTCATTATTAAATAGCAGCCACGGAGTCTGGATTTGTGCACGGTTGATGGCAATAGGCTCGCCCTCTATTATTACATGGGACTTAAACATAACTGGCGAAATGTGGGTGTACTAGATATACTTCTGCCTAACCCTTCAGGGATTACAAGGCGTGACGTTATGTTTAAAAAAAACAGGTATATTCACCTTATTTTTACCGAGATTTTTTAACTTCCTGTCTTTCGAGGCAAGGTGGGGGTTTCTCGAAATCAATGTAACACTTGCCGTATAAATCACAGGATCGAGAAGTGTTTAAAAATAATTTTGATGTAAGTGGGGAAAGTTTGTTATTGCGGCCGAGGCGAAATACACACACGAGCCGCAGGCGAGGGTGCTATGGAGCCGGGAACTGCAGTAACAAATGCCCACGTGTATCAAACGACGTTTTTCAATAAACTTTTAGTTTTTTGGTTTTAGTTTTGAGTCCAAATTTGTTCAAAGTCCAAATGAATAAAAAAAAAATAAAAAAAAAAATGGAGCCGCCTCACCACGTGTGGAATTTTTATTTCCACACTATAGTGCGGGAATATAAAAAGAAAACCACGAGGGTGAAATCCATAGCATGTTGAACCTAATCGTAGTGCTATAAGAGTCAGTTTTCGAGGAAGCGTATTGAAAAAAACTTTGAAGTTCGATTTCTCCAAAACATCCCAGTTTGGACCCCAAGTTATCGTTATTGAACTTTACAGCAATCTAGTGAGGATAACAAGGTTGGGCAGAGGTGTACCAATAGTACGTCCATATTTTGCCAGTTATGTTTAAGTCCCAGGTGATAGGCCAGCCTATTGCCAACGACAAGGTAAAAATCAGACTACATTGTAAAGTACCATCATCCATTTCACAACTCAAACTCAAACTCAAAGCATTTATTTCAATTAGACCATTACAGGCACTTTTGAATGTCAAAACACAAAAAATAAACTAAGCTACAGTCCCAGTCACAGGGCATAATAACTTGTGAAAGTACTGTAGTTGCCCATTCGAAAGCGTAGACCTCTATGGAGAAGAATGGGCAAGAAACTCCATGGACACTCTTTTAAATCATTGTTGTTACAAAGTCTCGGTTACATCATTCATGTCGAGATTAAACATACATGTGAGAACGATGTAGAAAGACGTGCGAGTAAGAGCGTCCAGACTGATCCTATATGCCCATCTTATCCCAAATTTCGATAACTAATATCGTACCTATTATGTTTTGTTTAAACATTGTTTCCCTACCTTTAATTTCTACGTTCCACACAAACTAAACGTGACATTGGCTAAATGTACAAATCGTGCGAAGCCAAAGAAAAACAAAAAAAAAAAAAAACAGACTACGGGCTGCTACTAAGTTTATAAACATAATATTTTAAGTAAATCTCAAATAAACCAAAGGAAAGGAAGTTCTTCAGATAGGTCAGGTGCGTAACACTCGCAACTGGTGTGCGTGTATGACCAGATGTATGAACGTGTACGAGGCAAAAGGAGTATGTAAGGATCGTAGTAGATGACGTTCTATTTTTTGCCTATCTCCATGAGAAGAAGTCATGTTTATTTATGATGTCAATAACGTAGTTAAGGAATATTCGACGGGTATATATTTCTCAAAGATTGCCAACGAACCAAGACATTTTAACTGATCCAACCAAAACACAGGAGGATCTTAACCGTGACGAGATCACTTACAAAATAATGAAAATTGAATGCTTAAAATCGGCAAAATTGACTGTTGTACAGAATCAAATTAGAGAAAAGTTTTCGCAGCAATGACTTTCAAACGACCTACGACCAATTTGGCGATACTGAAGTTATAGAAAATAATAAATTTAAGTAAAACGGAGAGAGTTAAAGGACGCCATAGCTCTGGTGGTAGTCTTTGTTAATTGAAATGTTACGTTAATTAATTTCTACCCGATTGTGGAGCTAAAAGGAAAGTTTTCATTATGAAGTTTGTGCCATCTTGGGAAATTATTTTGATTTTGTACTGAAGAGTGGTTCCCATTCTTTGTTGGTTCACAGATTGACAGCCCATCTGATGGTAAGTGAGAACAGCATACGTAGATACCAAAAATATATTAGAACTGAATTTAAAATACAAACATAACATCAAGCCTGCAATTGTGCACTGGATTTTAGTTCACCTAACCGTGGACAAATGAAATGACGAAAGAATTTATGTTATTTTTGAACACCATGGGTACCTATGATACCTACAAGTTTAAATTTGTAATAATTATTTAAATGTTATTAAATTCTATTTTGTTCGCGTTATTTTTAACCGACTTCAAAAAAAGGAGGAGATTTTTTTTGTGTTTGTTACTTCATATTTTCGTCATTTATGAACTGATTTGAAAAATTCTTCTTTCATCTGAAAGGATATACTTACCGATTGGTTCCAAATTTCATCAAAATCGGTTAAGTAGTTTGGTTTTAAATCAAAATAGCTGAAAAAATATATCATCCAAGTAAAAGAAATTGCGAAATTGATACTTGACAAGGATGTGTGTGATACTATAACTAAAAAGGGTAAAATAACACCTAAAAGTTGTTGTAATATGGGTATTTTGTCTGAAATAAAACACATTTTTTTATTTTTGTAATCCCAAAAGGTTAAGCAGAGTACATAATATATACATAATACATTTCCCTAATTATGTTTCAAGTCCCCGAAATAGATGGAGAAGCTATTGCCAACATCTGAGCAAATAAAACTCCCGTCTGCTACTGAGAAATTCTTGTAGGAAAAACCCAATACCATCCAAGCTCAGCTGCCGCACTTGCAACCTACTAGGCTGTCATAGACACATTTCGTTTTGTAAACAGCAATATCCAAACAATTTATTTTCGCAAACCCATCGCAATCGTAGTGTTGATGAATACGCTCTCAGAAATAAATGCGCATAAAAATGGCGGGCATAAACAGCTGATTTGGGATTCCTTTTTCCGCGTATACGTTTCAAGCAAATCGGGAGATTTTCAGATTCGCTTCGGGATACACACTTATCATCAGGATTGGTTCGTTGTAAGGTAGCCAGCTTTTCATTTGCATTTTCTGGGGTTTTTCTCTTCGTCGTCGTTGCAAAATGATGTTTAATATTTTTGACTGAAACTTATTCTAACATAACATCAAGCTTGTAATCCATGAAGAGTTACGCAAAGGTGTACCTTATAGTACACCCACATTTCGCCAGTTATGTTTTAAGTCCCATGTAGAAGGGGGCGAGCCTGTTGCCATCAACCAGACACAAAGCCAGACTCCGTGGCTGCTACTGAGAAATTCCTGATGGAAAAACCCAATAGCACTTTACCTGACCTGGAAATCGAACCCAGGACTTCATGCTCAGCTGTTGCGCTCGCAACCACTAGACTAACGAAGTAGTTCTCTCTAAACGAACAATAGCGGCAAAATGGTAAGACTCATGATTTAAATGTCCGTAGGTTTCGGCTTCGAAATTAGAAAGGCATTTTACTTTGAGTCATTTTACAGAAAGTGGAGTAATTTAACTTTAACGGTGAAAGAAAACGTCGTGAGGAAAATGGTATGTACCAGGTAGAACGGGGTGAATAGAGACGCAGGGTGAATCGAGGCAAAAGCCTTGATTCACCCCTGCATCTCTGTCCATATTAATTCAACGTTCAAATCCCGATTTGAGTTAATTAGATTTAAGTTACCAAAAAATTATCTTTATATTTACTTAATTATTTAGAGACCTTGTTGGCAAAATATATTATACGTTTCTCCTATTCACGATGTTCAAGATTAAACATTCGAAGACATGTGACATCTACCCACCAGCATTGGGCCGGCGTGGTGACTACGGCCCGATCCCTTTAAAAAAAAGATATGTCGGAGAAAGCGATAGCTTTTAAACATCAAGTTGCTGATTTGACCATTGTAGTAGGGGTAAACGCCGTGACGTCAGATGTTGTTTTAATGGCGGCACGTGGACAGAGTCGTTTTGTAGAGTGGGGATTGTGCCGAGATCACTTTTGCTCGGAACTCCAACCAAGTCACTCCTTCAGAACGAAACTGTCGGTTTGCCCATTTTGTGGAGATTATTTGTTAGTGTTATTTAATGTAAATTTGTGTTAAATAATAAACTGTGATTTTTGTGTACCGAAACCAAAACTATTATGTTAACATTTCATCATGAACCCGGTACCACCGAACCCTAATGACAACGGCGCTATCGCTCAGCCATCGCTTACGCCGTCATCAGAATTGGGATCTGGACTCTATTCCCACTGGCGTGCTATGTTCGAGATGCAGCAGAAGAACATGATGCAGCTGATCGAAGCCATCAAGACACCAACAGTGGCACCTCAGATCATGCTGCCAGAAATTAATCCGGAGCTACCAGATACCGATCCACGTGCTTGGTGCGAAACTATCGATATTTGCCTCGACGAACGTCCACTGGAGGGTGCATCGCTTATTATAGCTCTGAGCAAAGCCCTGAAAGGTAATGCGTCATCGTCGGCGGGCAGCGCTGCCAACGCAACGGCGGAGCGACGCGTCGATAGCTGCGAAATAGCAGGTGTTTGCGGGCAATTGGAACAATCCGGTGAGTCGTTTTCATTTTGTTTTGATTCCGGCGCCGAATGTTCTCTCGTTAAACAAAATGTAGCTTATAAATTCTCGGGAAAACGTTCACTTTCAACCGTGCAAGTAATTGGTATCGGTAATAATTCGAATGTTTTTAGCACTGAACAAATTCTTAGCGATGTTGTGGTCGACAATAACGAACTGTCAATTTTATTTTACATACTACCCGACGATTGTATGAAATACGATGTTATGATCGGACGCGATATTTTGACACTTGGCTATACGGTACATTTAACTGAATCTACCCTACGTATTTCGAAAGTCACAAATGTAGGTTGTTGCGATTTACCTCCCGTAATTGATCTTTACAATGTTGATTCTGATATTTCAAACGAAAACAAGGACCGGTTGACGTCCCTTTTGAATGAGTATTCGAATGCTTTTATCAATGGGTTATAACGACGATGATGAAACCGGAATTGACCTAACAGAGGCGAGAGAACACGCGGTGGACGGTATTGAGAAGAGTGCGGCTTATGAAAAAGCCCGTTTTGACAAAAATAAGGCCAAAGTAGTTAATTTCAGTGTTGGTGATTTGGTTTTAATTCAAAATAAAGAACGGAATCAGATTAAATTAGACCCCAAATATAAGGGACCGTTTAAAGTTGTAGAAGTACTTGACGGTGATCGTTATCTTTTAAAATCTTTGAATGGTAATAGAACATACAAGTATGCTCATGATCGCATAAGAAGGATGCCACAAGGTCATATCCCCAGCGAATTAGACGTAATTAGTGAAGAATTGGAATTGGATTTAGATGATGCGGGTGAAGGCCCATCAACTCGTTCCGATTAATGTCAATGCACAAAGTATTTCTTAAGCGGACGGTTTACCGGAGAGAAGGCCCGGTAACATGCGTCCTGTTTAGGGCTTATCAGTGTGAAGGACTGATACTGTCCAATCTATTGTGTGCACGACAGCGAGAAGGGCTGTATGTGATGTATCAGATATTACCAGCGAGAAGGGCTGATAATAAGTTGACTACTTTGTTTTTACTTGGTGCATTGATATTGTGTTCTAGTTTATTTCATTTGACTTTTCTAAATCTTGATGTGTCGCTTCAAATGCAAGTCCTTTGTTTGAGGTCAGGTAGGCCGAGCAATCTTATATTGTCTACAAATGCATTTTGTTTTGTCGCCAGGTAATACAGCACACGAGGACGTGTGACTTGTCAGTATGGCCGTGTCGGAGAAAGCGATAGCTTTTAAACATCAAGTTGCTGATTTGACCATTGTAGTAGGGGTAAACGCCGTGACGTCAGATGTTGTTTTAATGGCGGCACGTGGACAGAGTCGTTTTGTAGAGTGGGGATTGTGCCGAGATCACTTTTGCTCGGAACTCCAACCAAGTCACTCCTTCAGAACGAAACTGTCGGTTTGCCCATTTTGTGGAGATTATTTGTTAGTGTTATTTAATGTAAATTTGTGTTAAATAATAAACTGTGATTTTTGTGTACCGAAACCAAAACTATTATGTTAACATTTCATCATGAACCCGGTACCACCGAACCCTAATGACAACGGCGCTATCGCTCAGCCATCGCTTACGCCGTCAGATATGTTTCCCAGCAATGGAAATATTACAGGCTTCTTATACTTTATTCTATTTATCTCTACAAGCTGAACCTTCTCTAAAACTCGTGACATGTTTACGACTGGGTATGCACAGAATCATCGTCATCTGCCTAGCCTTGTCCCAACAATGTTGGGGTCGGCTTCCAGTCAAACCGGATGCAGCTGATACTAGTATTTTACATGGAGCGACTGCCTATCTGACGTCCACAACCCACTTAGTACTAGGTAATACGATACCCCTTGATAAGACTGGTTGTCAGACTTTCAGGCTATTGACTACCAGTATACATAGTACTACACATATTAATTATTATTACGTATTTTCACAACAATTATAAATAATTGAAAATAAATACTGTATTAATGAATGTTAAACAAATTATTGACCACATTATTGAAACGCCGATATTGTAAATCTTTTGAGGGTTTATTAATTAATGGCATAATTTTAATCTTGTTTAATGTTATTGAAAATTCAAAGTTAAATGAATGTGGTTGGTTTAATTTATTTCCCTTTAAGGATGCTGGCCACAACATGACCGTGCAATGAACGTATCAGGAAAAACAATCTCCTTGGACCATTGGATATAGTCTTATACTTTTCAATACACAATATAAAATAGGATATAGTTTTATGTTTACCAGTACACAAAATAAAATAGGGTTTAACCGCGTATGATGACCGTTCCAAAACCCGTTAAAAACGGGTATGATACGCTGTTGATACGTTCTAATGGGCATAGTAGTCAGTGTCTAAATACTTAACATCATTCAAAAACAGCATCTGTTGTTTACCCCCTTACAATATAGAACTTCTCCAATATTTTACAACAAAATGACCTAAACCTCTTCCAAAACTGTATTTATTAAAGCCGTCTAGCAACCTAGGGCTCAAATTACGCGTTCTAGCTTGATGGGCATTAAAGTCTTGCCCGCTGAAAGTACTGTCCCGGAAATTTATACTACGACCACCCCTTTTCACCCCGTTTCACCCCTTTAACTCTGACGTCATGGCTTGTGAACTAGTGAACTATTTTAGCCAAGGTACTGTAGAAATTCTATTTCATTTGTTTGCGAAATTGTAAATTGGGTTTAGAGTTTTTAAAGACATTGTTTTTAACTTCAACTTGCACTTGTTTGCGACTAAAACTATCGAATCTTTAAATGTTTGCCTTCATGTCGATTCGTGATTTATTATTCAGAATGTTTCCAGCAATTTTAGTAGGTGTACGTGATAAATAATGGTCGAGTGATAGGTTGTGGTTACCGAAGAAATGAGGAAAATGTAGTGAGGAAAATGTTGAGTGTGAATGTAGATGGCTATAAGAGTAGAGAATGACAAAGAGAAGAAAGAAACGATGGATGGACTGTGCGAAGGATGATATGGCTAGAAAGGAGGTAACTGCTGAGATGACGAGTAATAAAGAAGAATGTAAGAAGGAGACATGTTACGCCGACCCCGGATAAGGGCATGATGAAGATGGGTTGCGGTTCAAAACCCAACAAGTAGCATTTGTGCTAATAATAGTACGTATAAGTATTATAGTTTTACGTGCGGGCCTAGAAAAAAATCATTCTGTAAACGGTAACGATGATGGAACAACAGATTTACACGGAACTGACATACTGTATCGAACAGCTTTTGTCGATCCTATTGAAAGTCTTTATGTAAAGAAGGATCGCTTTGAAATCGACCTTCACCGAAGCAAGTGACAATTATACAATACGCACATAAGTCTGAAAAATCAGTGGTGCGTGTTTTGTTGTGGGTATATCCGATGATCGAATACTTATAGTGACGTCCTAAAGTTTAGGGCCTAAACTAATACAGAAACCGTAGCATACCTAACAATGCCAAAAATCTTAAGTCAAATAAATTAAAACAAAATTAAAAAGTCGAAACGACGCAGCCCAGCGTAAGCCACACTCAGCCTGTAATTTCAAAATAAGGGGTTTTTCAAAAACCAATTTTCTGTATAAACACCGGTTTGTGATCCGACTGTGTTATTTATTATTTAAATATTATCCTTAACCGATGGTGGACCCTAATTGAAAAGCCGTTTCGTAGGGCCGCCATAGGGAAGATGGGGAAGGGTTTAAGGGATTAGGAGTGAAGATTATAAAGGATTGTACTTATAACTGTTTTAAACAAATTAATATTGGGGTGTAATTGTGTCATTAGAAGTGGGTTGTGCGGAGAAAGAACAAGACAGTATTGAACTGGCGTAGGCGCCCGTTTTGTGCATTAAAAAGAATTTCAGTGATTTCGTGTGGATTTGAACCCCACTCTGCCTCGTTGGTGGTGGAGCCGTAAGGTCCTGCTATCAACTCCCAGATCGAGCGAAGTATTGTTGGGTTTCCATATAGAATTTTTCAGTATCTGGACTCCGGATTTGGGCATGTTTGATGGCGATAGGCCCGCCTTCTATTACACACGACTTAAACATAACTGGCGAAACATAGGTGTATATATAAGGGACAAGGTACAATTCTGCCTAACCCTTCGCAGATTACAGGCGTGCTGTAAAGTGAAGTTAAAAATCATGTTTGTTTACAAAAAACTTTTATCTTTCTTTAGTATAAAATCCGGGTTTCTTTTATCAGTAGGAAACCTTATTCCTCGGTAAACTTACGAGTATACACCGTAGTTTTCGTCGCTCGTAACTTTGGCCCAAAATAAAACTTTCTCATATGTAACGTGAGCAACTTGGTGAAACTATGCCAAATTTTAACTTTGCAGGACAAACTTTCACAAAGAGAAGCATTTAATATGTGACAGATAAGTTGGGATGGGTGCAATATTGTACAGTCGGCATTCTTTCTTTCTGGTAAATCAAATTCTTCTAACCTAACAGACAGGTGTTGTTTTATTGTATTTTTGAATTTTCTACATATATGTAAAATCTCGACATGAATGATGTATCCAAGATATTGTAACAATATTTTGTTTTAAAAGGGTGTCCATGGAGTTTGCCCATTCTTCTCCATAGAGATCTACGCTTTGGAATGGGCAACTACAGTACATTCATAAGTTATTATGCCCTATGACTGGGACTGTAGCTTCACTATTTTGTGTTTTTTTTTGACATTAAAAAGTGTCTGTAATGGTCTAATTGAAATAAATGCTTTGAGTTGAGTTGCCGGGGCGTTTCCCGCGCCACTTTTTCTCTCCAGCTAAAACACTAGGAAGTGGTGTAGGGCGGCTATTTTGGGGGACTGTCTAATGTATTTTGATGCTCAAAATGTACTGATTCTAAAATTGAATTGTTTGTGAAGTTTCAGGAAAATTTAAATAAATGACTTTTGATTTTGAGGGGAACAAATCGCATGGTACTTTAATTTGTCCAGTGTTGAAATAATTTTGCTCAATCAAAATTAACTGCGATCGGTCCAGTGACCACAAAAACTTCACAGCCTGAAAAATAAGTTAGTTTTTCAAGTCATGTTTATAGAATGGTAAACAAATAAAACAACCAATACAAAAAAATAATAATATGAAAATGATAATGTTATTGTGAGTGCGATATAATACGATGATGAACATCACATTAATTTATTATAATGTAATTACTTGATACAGTAATTTTATTCTTCGATTGTCCCATAAAATAAAAATATGACACTTACAAAATATATTTTAAGATGAACAAGACCTTACGTACTCATATCTCTTATTTTATTATTTGAAGAACATAAACGGTAATGTCTTCTACATTAATCATTTACGTGTACCTCTGGGTTTATTTGTACCCTTTTCGGTAAAGCTAAAGGGGTTGAAGGAGGAAGAGGAGGACTTGGCCTCAGAGAGAAACAACGAGGATCTGTGGTTAAGGTTTACAATACGAGAAAGGACTGTTGATTAAAGGACATTCTATAAAAGTCGGGCACCACGCTACGCTACGCCACGGGTTGCACGCTCAAGTGATACTTGTCCTGCAACACGCGACTCATCATCTACCTAGCCTTTTCCCAACTATGTTGGGGTCGGTTTCCAGTCTAACCGGATGCAGCTGAATACCAGTATTTTACATGGAGCGACTGCCTATCTGACCTCCACAACCCAGTTAGTACTGGGTAATACGATACCCCTTAGTAAGACTGGTTGTCAGTTTTTTGGGCCACTGACTACCTGCAACGACTGTCAAGGATATACAGTTGACAGCCGGGACCAACGGCTTAACGTGCTTTCCGTGGCACGGAGGAGACTCGGTATGTAATGGGTGGTCATCCATCCACGGACCAACCTAGACAAGTGCGGCTTAACTCGAAGATCGACCCGAGTGGCTATTATTATTTAGCCACGAGCTCTTCATGCAACAGCGACTAATAAACAAATAATAAGCGACTTAAAAAAACACTTAAAAGCTGAAAATAACTTTACTTTCGGAAGTCGGCGACTTGTTTATTTCATTGACATTTTTTGCCACCGTTTTTTCCTTTTTAGTTGAAGTATTCCACAGAAATTTCTTGTCATGTGTTAATTTTACATAATTAACACATGACAAGAAACGTAGTTACAAAAAAATCCTCAACATGGACGAAGAAGAAAAAAATACGTATTATAGAAGCTCACTCATAAACTACCCAAGCAAAGTGAGTAAAATTCAACTAAACCTTATATCTAAAACGAACACATCTGCTTACCTCTTTGGGGAACATATAGTCGTAACTCTATGTTAACTACTATGACAATATCACACAAGCGACCAAAAATACCAAACAAAGCGTTTATTTTCCCATCCCAAACATTGCTGAAACAATACATAAGACAATTGTAATATACATACGCACCTACGTATATAACCTTTATATAGGTCCAGCTTTTAATATAAAAGCCCTGAATGGTCCTTATGTACATTGTGAAGCAGAAATAGCACTGTTCGTACCCAAAGAGTATGTCACCGTTGTGGTTTTCAATTCAGCGTGGATTGGAAACCACACCCATGCTGGTATGGCTGGCCCGTGGTGTACGATTTCTATGTCAAATTACCCGTTGAAGCTTGAAAGTGATAATAGAATACATATCTGGTATGTATTTAGCTATCCCATTGATAGTGCCTAGTCAGGTGAATGCAGTTAGTGAATTTGGACAGGGCAGGAGTTGTGAGTCGAATAATCAGTTGTTCGAAGCTGAGAAAACATTACATTACTTACCTATAACATGATCGCTTGCCAAAAGAGAAGAAACGATCTACGTTCAAATGGCGAGAAAAAGTCTTGTTTTATGAATTATGATACTACAACAGCATAATAAGTACTCAGAAATGGAAATTAATAACCAGTAATTATCAAAACAATTCTGTCAACTGATTTATTTTTAATTAGAGAGCACACATTAAAATAAAACACTTTTAACCTGTACACATATCAATTCTATAAAGCGACATAAATACATGTACCAACTACATGCACTTGACGGCGCTTCGACCTTTTTTGAGAGTGTCAAGAAACGTCCAGAATCACAGCAGACATTTTGACAAGTTCGGGTTGACGTTTCTTCACTATGACGCATCACCGGGCTCTTTTGCAGGCGGCCGTCAGACGGTGCAGGATCCGTTTATATCAAGCAAGACGTGTTCGGTGGAGTGTCGCTATATCCCAGTTAATTGGTAAATGCTGATTGCAATATTGCTATTATTTTGTTAAAATAATAATCATGCATCGTTAATTTTCTTCAACACGTAGTTTGAATTCTCCTCGCCCGCCTACCCACGATAGCTCGGCAACCGAAATGAACCCAGAATTGACTGATGATGGCCATGTGTCGTTACACTCATTAATGTTCCAGCCAAAACGGTAATTTAGCGACCAAATTCATCGAGAGTGCTAAATAAAATAGCCCAAACTCCTGAGCTATAAAAGAAAATAAATTAGTTTCTTTCTTTCTACTCGTAACAGCCACAATGTAGAATGTACGAGCGATATTATCAGACGGCGTACATGTAAAAATTATGCTCATACGTCTCCCTGCCAAACTCGAACATTTTTACTACGCGGACTTTGAGTAGAGATGGGACAAGTAACGATGTTTTGGGCTAAAAGTTATCGATAGTTTTTTTTTTAGTATCTGGGGCTTTGGCTACTTTTTTTTAAATTTTATAATGTGCGTCTTATTAGTGCAGATTAAACTGTCGTTCTCTTTCTTGTCTAAAATGCAAGTCAACAAAATACTATGATCAGTAACTAGTTCACTAGAAATGGTGGGTACGTTAAAAAAAAATTAAAAATAAGCTTGTGTTTTTAACCGACTTCAAAAAAAGGAGAAGTTACCATGAGGTAACTTCTCCTTTTTTTCTTTTATCTTCGTCATTTATGAACCGATTTGAAAAAAAAACTTCTTTTATCTGATTTCTTTTTAAAGGAATTTCTGATTTTAGGAATTTTTTTTTTGAAGGGATTTCGATTGGTCCCATGGAAATTTCATCAAAATCGGTTCAGTATTTTGGTTTTTAAATCAATATAGCTGGAAAAAATATGTCATTCAAGTAAAATAAATTACGAAATTGATACTTGACAAGGATTTGTTTGTGATACGATAGCTAAAAAGGGTACAATAAAATCTTTTTTGCAAAAAATAACCGACTTCCAAAAAAAAAAATAACGCAAAAAAAGTGGAAAATAACTTTACTTTCGGAAGTCGGTGACAAAAAAGTCAATGCAACAAACAATAGTCACCGACTTCCGAAAGTAAAGTTATTTTCCACTTTTTTGTGTTTTTCTTGGAAGTCGGTTATTTTTAGGGTTCCGTACCTCAAAAGGAAAAAACGGAACCCTTATAAGATCACTTTGTTGTCCGTCCGTCCGTCCGTCTGTCAAGACCGTTTTTCTCAGGAACGCGTGGAGGTATCAAACTGAAATTTCTATATGATACTTAGTTCTACTGTCCCTGGAAGCTGTAGAAAAATCAACCTTCTAAGTCAACGCAATCAAAAGATACAGCCACTTAGGCCGCAAATTTCCGCAAATTTTCGAAACTCGCACGGGAATCAAAACCTACAGGGCACTTCCCGTGAACTTAGAATCTTGAAATTTTGTACGAAGTCACGTCTTATAGTACAGATATAGGAAAAAGTTATATACCCACAGGTTTGTACGGAACCCTCGGTGCGCGAGTCCAACTCGCACTTGACCGGTTTTTTTGTTTATAGAATGTCCTTTACTCAACAGTCCTTTCTCGTATTGTAAAGAAAGTTAAAAGCATAAAACACTACACAGTTGGCAAAAGACACTTAACAATTAGTGTGGTATGAAAATGCAATGCACGTGCATTAAATAATAATATTAGAGCTCTGTAATAACTTTGTTGTTCAGAACAATAAAATGTATCTATGTACATATACGTCAACATCACACAGCAATCTTATACACCTAACCCAGAATGCCTTGGAATGATGGCTTTTATCTCTCTTATATGTTTACCAACCCCATATAGGTGTAGCATGAACTTTAAGACCTGAAGTACTATAAACCGAAGTGTTACGACCTACACTAAGGACGACGCGTAGTATACAGTAAAAGTCACCAATATGTTATATTGGAAAACTTTATGATGCAGTCATAAAATGAAATAATATTGTGGGTTGAGCGATTCATGGAGAATAATTTCAAAGTGCGGTTGTTGGTTTTAAATAATATTGTTCTTTTTATAGTTTTTTAACACTTCCATCAGCAAACTGATGCGACAATGCCACCCCAATCGACAGACCGTAGCGAAACTGTTACCGGAGATGGCTACATTGCCGGCTGGCGCTGCGGTCAAGCGGCGACCGTATACAGCAAACAGTGGGCCGTCACTGGCTTTAACAGAACAACAAGACTTTATATTTTGTTTACGAAACTGCGAAAAAGAAATGCCACTGCTGTTTAAGTTGTGATGTCGCGGCCGGAATGAAACCGCAACGGCGTTGTCGTTTGCGGTTATTGTTAACTGCAACACCACCGTTCTTTGCGATCTGCTGTCGCAATGGAAGTGTACATTGATTGTGTCTGTGTTGTGTCGTAAAAGTTTTGATGTTGAAGTAAATATTGGATTAATGACACCCTGTTATTGTTGGATTTACTTATGTTGAGCAACTGTGGTTGTAAAGCTAGTTTATTCTGAGAACTATAAAAGAGTGAATAGAAATAAGATTGCAGTTTGCTTTTGATAATACTGGTCTTAAGTGCTAAGGTATGTATTCAATGGTTTTTTAGAAGTCGGATGTCTGGTAACAACACCATAATCACCTTTATGGCATAATTTAATTAACGGTATTTTAATCGTCTTATGGTTGTATAAAATAACAAATTTTAAGGGATTTTTAAGTATGAACACCTTTTTATTACCACAAACAGTAAACCAACGATGTCGCTTATGAAATTAAAAGACAACATAAACCAGTTTTATTTTTTATAAATAAAACATATCCTCCAAGAAACATCGACATTTATTTACAGTTGTTCCCCACCCTACGCCAATTTATTACACAAATGTGTGTATATTTGGTACACGCTGAACTCGGGAATCCTTTTTTACTAATACGCCATAGATTAGAGTAAAAGCATAGTGATGTGGAGTATTAATTTAAGGTTACTTCAACATAAAGATATATGGAACGATATATAGACGAAGGTTACTTTGTTATCTTGACTACGTATATAAAATGTGGGTTAATGTTACGAGAATTTTGTGAGGAAATGTTTAAGATGGGGATACTTTGTAACAGGTAGAGTGGTTTTACGAGTGTAATTTTTTCTTATATGCATTTTGGATTTTCGTGCCAAGTGTTTAGAATACTATTTTAAATAATGATTTTTATTTTTGTCCACAAATAGCGCAGTGCTTTTCAAATCTACCTCTCCATTCCATAAACGTGACGGAAACTATAGATACAAAGCGGTTAATAGTTAATTTTGGATCCGTTATAGTTTAAATTGCCAAATACGAGCCACCCGTCTGAGACAGTAGCTAAAAGCTTCTTTTTAACCGACTTCAAAAAAAGGAGGAGGTTCTCAATTCGGTTGTATTTTTTTTTTGTGTTTGTTACCTCATATCTTCGTCATTTATGAACCGATTTGAAAAAAATCTTCTTTTATCTGAATGGATCTGCTTCCCGATTGGTCCCATAGAAATTTCATCAAAATCGGTTGAGCAGTTTGGTTTTTAAATCAAAATAGATGGAAAAAATATGTCATCCAAGTAAAAGAAATTGCGAAATTGATACTTGACAAGGATTTGTGTGTGATGCGATAACTAAAAAGGGTAAAATAAAAACGTTTTTGCAAAAAAAAAATAACCGACTTCCAAAAAAAAACACAAAAAAAAGTGGAAAATAACATTACTTTCGGAAGTCGGTGCCAAAAAAGTCAATGAAACAAACCATAGTCACCGACTTCCGAAATTTTTGCAAAAACGTTTTTAAACTTTCGATCAGGATTTAATCTCGCTTAATCGACTAAAAACAAAAACCTAAAATGTATGATAAATGACAAAACACTCGGCAAATGTTATTTAAAATACATAATACATATATAACGTCGACCGAACCCTTAGTACATGATTCTAATAATTTATCTAAGCCTTCAGAAGCATTCTAGGTTAGATCGTAAAAACTAGGTCTAGCCACAAAATAGATGGTTACAGAAAATAAGCTTCGTGGGGCTCGTGGCTACATAATAACAGCCGCACGGGTCGATCTTCGAGGTTAAGCAACGCATTCTAGGTCGACACGTGGATGTGTGAACATTCATTACATACTGAGGTCGGAGCAAACCTTATTTTAGAAAACTAAAAATACTGACTCTGCCCTGTATCTATATATATGAAACTGCAGCATTTATTAAATCACACCCAGAATTATTTGAGTACCGTACAAGGAGTCGTCATGCAGACCAGCTGTGCGTTCTACATTCCAAAACAGCGCTATTATACAAAAGTTTTGTTTGTATGGGACCAAAAATTTATAACAATATACCCCTAAACATCCGAAATATCAATCAGGTTAGGCTATTCAAGAAGAAACTACACTGTTTTCTCATAGATAATAGTTATTTGTTATACAAGAGTGCAAAGTTGCTTTTTAACCGCGTGTTCAATTTTGATGACCGAGCAAGCGAAGGATTCTAAAATTGAATCACGAGCGCAGCGAGTGATTCAAAATTAGAATCCTGAGCGTTAGCGAGGGAATCAAAAGAGCACGAGGTGAAAAATCTTTGCACTCGAGTGCAACACGTAACTTTTCATTCCACCTCAGCGAGGAAATGACTAAATGCAAAAAAAAAAACGTTTACAATCACAAGATAGGTACACTTTTATTTCAGTTTAGGTATTAATTACTACATTATGACAGGTAAGTATTACAGAATAATCTTTAAATTATAACAAAATAATACTAAGGTATAATTAAGAAAATTTTAAAGTAACGTTGCTACAGTTATTTAAATTGAGTGTAATATTTTTGTTTGGTACTGTAATATTGGTGTTAGTCACTTGTGTACTGTTTTTCGGTAAACTATCTGTCATACTTAATAGTTGTACCGATTCATCGGATTCCCTTGGCGTGAATGTTGGAGAGAGAGGGAGATGGTTAGGTGTTTCATAACGGCTTATTTTTGATGTAGAAGGGCCAGTCCAAGGATCCGATTGAGGCTCTTTCAGTGTAATGGCTCCTACGATGCCTTCACATATTTTAGACTTATTTTGGATGGAATCCTCTATGTATCCCTCTACAACTGCATTGGACTTCCAGCCTCCGTGGCGCTTAAGGGACAGGAGATCAGCTCTGGAATCAGCCAAAAGTGTGGCTGAAGTTCGTCGGAAACAATGACCCGTGTACAACAGGGGTTCTGGAAGTTCAAGAAATGTTGCTATTTCTCGTGGGATACTGCCAATTTTATTAGTACCCATAGGCTGTCTAACACACTTTCCATTGCGATACTGTAGAAAAAATCGATTGATTGGAGTGTTAGGCGGGCGTAAGGCTTGATATTTCTCAACAATCGTTACGTATTCCTTGCGAATGACGAAGTTGCGGTCTCTTTTTGTCTTTGTATTAGGTAAATTAATTAATAGTAAGTCATCTGAATGTTTCTCAATGTTTTTGACATTAAGTTGTGTTAGTTCATTAGTTCGACATGCTCCGTTTATTCCAATAATAAGAACAACCTGTAACGTAAACAGTATTGTAGTAGATAAATGAATAAAATTGATATGAACGCATAATTATGCCTATCAACATCTACTAGGTATACTATTTAATTGAGATTAATATACTTAAGTAGATACTGAATGTGCAACTGACTTACTTTTGCCGCCAAATATACGGAATCGGGTGCTTCGTTAAGAAACTTTTCAATATCAGATACTGTGAAAACCTTCGATTTTTTTGGTTGATGACCAGATGAGGCTCTTTTTAAAAATGCCACTAATTTAGGATAGGTATCGATATGTTTGTCTTTTTTCATCTTTATTGTTGCTTTTAGCATCGAATACGTACTCCATAGAGTGCTTGCTTTCTTGTTCTCGGATAATTCTATAAAATATGCCAGCAAAACGTTTTCTGAGAAAGTTTTGGCTCCTTTTGCTAGTCGCCACGTGTTGAACATATCGTACTGTTTTAAATACTTCTCGCGTGATTGTTGAGGGAGAAAGCTCATTTGCGCATTATTAACAGTTTCAGTCAATTCTGTTGGCGTCAAGCAAACTAACTCGTCGCTAGAATCACTCATTTTAGTTTTTTCATTTGTTTTCAAGTTTTTTGTTTTTAATATAAGGTTTAACAATGACGTGAAAAAATGCCGCGTAAAGAACCGCGTACAAAGCAAATTGAAAAAAGAACACCAAGAAGGTTCCGAGTCTGAGTTTTTAACAAATTAAAAAAAAGTTGTATGATATATTCGGCACCATAGAGGTAGCAGTAAATAGGTTTAATGTTTTTTTTAATTCACAAACTTAGTGCACACGATGTTCTAAATTCAATTTACTTTATCCTCTAGAGAATAAAAACGGCTTTTCCACTCAGATATTGAAGATTAAAAATACTCTTTCCGAGATTGTGGGATGAAAAGCATATTATACTTTAAGCGAATTTATGAATGATAAAGACAGACAAATGTAAAGGATTAATGTAAATGTAATGTAATGTAAAACTCACCATCATTTTATTTTAAATATGTATACCTAATAATCTAAATTCATTTTAATTTAATTTTAATCTTATGACTAATCTAATGCAATTGAAGGACTTAAACATAAGTGTAAGATTAACCAAATTTTGCATGCTTATATATAGGCTGAGTATGGTGAAACAACAAACAATGTAACATCTCCTGAAAAACCCATATTATGCAAATAAAATGATTTGATTTGATTTGATTTGGAGACCCCTCCTTAAGTGCAAGCTAAGCAAAGTCACGGCTGACATTCGTAGATCTGTGACAGTCGTTACGGGTAGCCAGAATCCGATAAATCTGGCCACCAGTCTTATCAAGGGGTATAGTGTGTTACTCATTACCTGGGTTGTGACTTGTGGAGGTAAGACAGAAGATCCATAGAAATTACTGGTATAACCGGTTGGACTGGTAGACAACTCCAACATGATTGGGTAAACGCTAGGCTCTTCAAAGAAGGCCCACTCCATATAACAGGCGAGAACGGGCGCACTCACACATAGACGCGTATGTACGGTGATCTGAAAAAAATGCCGGTCACGAGTGCGCTTGCATTCGCTATACAGTAGATACGTGAAACGTGTCAATGTGTGCGTGCGGTTTCGCTTGTTGTACGGAGTTAAACTTTTGTACTATTCTGTGTTCAAGCTACTCAGTGGGAATACACGGAGGTACTGTCAGTTGGCATAGGACCTAACGGTTATGTATTTATGAGTACGTGTGTATGATTTATTTACAGCTCATGCTGAATGTGTGGATTTGGTAGTAAATGTAATTTTGCAGTGGACAAAACGGTTATGGCAGTAATGTTGAAACAACGATGTAAGCAATTGATTTAAATCTTAAAGCGATCGTCACATTTTGTTTTATATTATATTTATTCATCATATTAACACAAACGGTAACGCGTGTTCAGTACCTACATAATTCTGAAAAAAAAAACTATTAGAGGAGCCAAATAGAAAATTTACCTCGGTAATAACAAAAAACAGCTGTCCCACACATTTTGATCGTGTAGATATTGCGCTTTCGTAGGAAACAGCAGATTCAAAAAAAAAATTACCCATGAAAAATATGTGTGTGGCCACATACATATTTTTCATCTTTTTCACTGCGGTGTTTGGATGTTTGGTGAATTACTTACTGAACATGATGGTCACGATTTGTGCGCCGATGTTCCCTCCACCCTGATACTCATGTTTCTTCACAACTACGTTGTAGCAATAACATACCCACCCCCATTTTCCACCCCTATTTTCAGCTAACAGGGTTACGCCATTGGCGACTCCAGACAGTCAACTTTTTGCGACACGCCTGAACTAACCCTTTACGTTTTCATACTTGTTCTTTTTTGATGATGTTCAATTACTTTTTCTAGATAAGTTTTTGGCTGGGTACCTTTTACATGGATATTTTGGCGCGTGGTTATAGTCTTTAAACTAACACCGACATTTTGTTTTTGTTTTTCAATACTTTTCCCACAGATAATTTTGCTACAGATAATTGTCTTACTGATAATGTTATTCAAGCGCTACAAGATCCTTGCTTCACGAGTATCTTTTCATAGTATAAAACAAAGTCGCTTGTCGCCGTCTGTACGCTTAGATTTTTTAAGCTACGTAACGGCTTTTAATGCATAATTAATTATATCAGCGATAGATAGAGTGATTACTTAATGAGAAAGGTTTATATGTATGTATAATACATGCATAGTGTTATAGTAGAGAACAGCCGAGAAATTCAAGGATATTATGTTTTTATTACGACAGTAAAAAACATGTTTTTGTGAGCTTACATTGCAAACGCTGGCTAAACCTTATGGTGTGTCCAGGATCTGGTGAATGCACCGCGAATGCGTCGCTTGCGAGGCACTTGCGGCCTGATCTAGGTTACTTCGTACGTACTACTCTGTCAAAAAAGTACCGGGAAATAATCAATTTTTTTTATCACCTTTAAAGTATGCTCCTTCAGAAACGATACACTTACGCCAACGAATAATCCAATCATCAAAACATTTATTAAACGCTTTTTCCGCAATTGACTTCAGTTCTCGCTGCGAATTCTCCTTTATGTCTTATACCGAATGAAAACGGGTGCTAGGAAGTGGTAATTTCAGTTTAGGAAAAAGAAAGAAATCGGCTAGAGCCATATTTGGTGAATAAGGTGGTTGTGCGATGGTATTTGTTGAGATTTTGGTCAAAAATTCGTTCACTATGATGGCCTTGTGCGAAGGCACATTTTCGTGGTGGAAAATCCAAGAATTTTCTTTCCACAAATCTGGCCTTTTTTGTCGAATTTCTGACTAGCCGAGCGGCAACATGTTTCATACCCAAGCAATTATTTAAAATGGTACGGATCGACTCGTGAGACACAGAAAGTTCAGCGGCTATCTCTCTCAAAGTTGAATGAGGATTTTCAGCCACTATTTCCTTCACTTTTGCGATGTTAACTTCAGTTGAAGACGTTGATGGCCTACCGGAGCGAGGCAAATCTTCCATCACATCTCGACTGCTTTTGGACGCTTTGTACCACTCATAGGCACGTGTTTTTGATAAAATCGATTCACTGTAAGCCTTCTGTAACATTTTCAGGAACTTTGAATACGAAATTCCATTGCCGATGCAAAATTTAAGACAAACTCTTTGTTCGATGTTTTTGTCCATTGTGAAATTCGCAATACACGCTAGATATGATCTAACTAAAACAGCAGTGTATTTAATCTAAATAAAAAACAGAAAACAGTTGTGCCAATCTGACAACAAAAATAAAAATGTGATTTGGAACCATAAACAAATCATCCATTACCGATACTTTTTTGGCTGAATGTATGTGAGTTTTTGTATATTCTCTACAAAAAAATCCTATTGGTATTTTATTGTTTCAGTTGCGTCTAGTTGATTGGATCGGTATCTTATTGGCAAGAGTTCAGGTTCAATACTCGTATGCAATATTTTGTGCTATTTCTTCTATTTTAAATTTACTTAGTCTTATTATTTGTGAAGTTATGCAAGGCGTTATGAAAGTTTAGGTTCTGTTTTGAGGTATTTTTAGCGTACCTGTACCTAGTAATTTATTTTGTTTTTGTAACTTCAATTACTTACTCGTAAAATTTAATTTATTAATGAAAATGGTCTTTAGTTTTGTTCCGCTCTAAAGGACCATGGGCATTTTTCTAAGAACTCTGGGCGACCAACAAAATTTTTAAACAAAACAGTACTAATTGTCGCAAAGCAGCTTGCAAACAAATTAACAAACATCATGAACTCGGTTTAGCTCTGATCGCGTTCAGTTTCAGTGGAAAAATACAACCTTAGTGTTCAAGGACCACTCAAACCAAATTAAAGTGGATAAAGGTCACTCAAAACTTTCAAAAGCCTCCCAATTTCATCAAAAGAAACAGTCTGTAAACGATGACCCTTCCATTAAAGCCAGTAACACACTGACTACAGCACATTCACACCCAAGATTCCACAAAAAGCGCCCGAAGAACATTATGAGAAAATTTCCATACCGTTTTACTAAAGTGTTGCTTTTTCTCCATATGTACCCTTTTAGACCCCAAGTGGTGCTTTGATTGTGACAGATCCTAGGGTCCCAGAGACCCTTATTACATGGTTATTGAAAAACCGGCTAAGTGCGAGTCGGACTTGCATAAGAACGCATAAAAACGGAACCCTGCTTACCACCGCTAAGATAGAGCACAAAACGCCGAAAAAACATTTTTCTTGGACGGGGGTATCCCATTTAATTTTTTATTTTTTGTTGTTATAGCGGCTATAGCAATACACACTCTGTGAGAACTTCAAGTGTCTACCTATTACGGTTCAAAGATACAGCCTTGTGACAGACAGATGGACGGACACACAGCGGTGCCTTTATAATAGGGTCCCATCGGCACCCTTTCAGTACGGAACTCTAAAAAGGGAGTTTTAAAGGCTAGTGTGAATTGCTGCCTTTTTGTAAGGTGATACAGGTTAAGGGCGTTTTAGTTAGTAGTAGTATTTACTGACAGAGTACTGTTATGTAAGTGAGGTCTTAGAAATTGATGGGTGCTCTCAATGGTGCCAATTCTTTGGAATGGACCGTATTCAACAGTACTGTGTGAAAAGCAAGGGTTATTTTTCTGATGAGATTCCAGTTTTCTTTTTTACTATCGCAGTATTTAATTTTATGGAATATACACATACCATACATAACATCACGCTTGTAATCCGCGAAGGGTTAGGCAAAGGTGTACCTAATAGTACGCCCACATTTCGCCAGTTATGTTTAAGTCCCATGTAATAGAAAGCGAGCCTATTGCCATCAGCCGGGCACAAATTCAGACTCCGTGGCCGCTACTGAGAAATCTCCTGATGGAAAAACCCAATAACACTATGCCACTATCGTACCAAAAATTCTAAGACATTTGAAAACCAACCCCTGTGAATTACTACACACTCCCCTCCTACGAGGAAACCCTTGTGCCAGCGGTGGGAACGTTAACGTAGACCAATTTCCGGTTTCACTACAACATAATACCTAAGTGAATAAATGAATAAAAGAACTCTGTTGCATTTTCTACGCTAAGCGCAGCACCTAGAATCGAAATTTCAACAATGCAATATTATTATTTAGGTATCGCTTAGTTTAAGAACGGACTAAAAACTCTTTACATTTAAATATTTGCTTAAAACAAATCATCATCTGCCTAGCCTTTATCCCAAACTATGTTGCGGTCGGCTGCCAATCTAATCGGATGCAGCTGAATACCAGTATTTTACATGGAGCGACTGCCTATCTGACTTCCACAACCCAGTAACTGGGTTATACGAAACCCCTTGGTAAGACTGGATGTCAGACTTTCGGCTTCTGACTACTTATAATTATTGCCAAAGATCACAAATGACAGGCAGGACCAACGGCTTAACGTGCTTTCCGAGGCACGGAGGAAACTCGGTATGTAATGATGGTCACCCATCCGCGGACCAACCTCGGCAAGCGCGGCTTCACCTGAAGATCGACCCGAGCGGCTGTTATTATTTAGCCACGAGCTCCTCATTTGCATAAAACAAATATGTTCCATAAAATATGTGTGTATTATACTCATAAACAGCTCATAATTTTATAACTTTGTCCCACAACAGGAGCTGAACAAACGAAATATAAAATATTATGTACACACACAGTTATTAAGACCACAGTTACCACATTAAGTTTTTAAACCCCGTTTACACACGGTCCTAGTTAAAAATGTGCCAAAAGTTACTCTCATTCTATTTACCTTACTTAAGCTAATGTCAGATGCTAAGCGAGTAAATTCTTTTTGTTATTTCACGTTCACTAGGCGTGTACCCAACAAAAATTAATGAATTTTGATAAATTTTAACTTAATTTTGTACTGAATTTAGTATTAAAAATCATAATTATGCTTTGGATGTATTGGTCCCCTCGTGAGGTTTTTTACGTCTTTTCGAGATCAATACTGATGAACTAAATTACACAAAGGAAAGTGCGGACTTGGGGTCTATCTCTCTCTTCTCTTCTTAGTCGTTCACTCTTGACAGAGTGGTCGTAGTCATGCGGGGTCGCCTACAACTGCGGTCGCTGCGTTCGTGATCCTTTACCACCGGTCTCTATTGGCCGCATGGCGAGGACAGTCTGCCCGAGGGATCTTGGTGACATATTTGATGGAGTCTGTCCATCGTGTTGGTGATGGTGTTGGTGTTGGTGGGGTTTATCTAAAAACTTGCAAATTGAGACCTCCTCTGTTCTCGTTTTATACGAGTATGTGTGAATAAAAAATACTTTTACTTACGTACGTATATATTTTCGTTTTCGCCATATTAATAGTAAGAAACATCCTCATAAATATTTGTTGTTACATAATCAAAAGACGTTACAAAGGTAGAAGGCTGGAAGAGTATAATGGGGTCGTAATGATCACATGAAACAAGGGGCAAATGGGGGTAAATGGGTCGAAACACATTCCCTTACAACGTTATCTTTAGATGTTATGGTATCTATTTTTTATAACTTAGAGTGTTTGATAACCCCTTGAAATGGCTTACAGAAAAGTGTTTGTTGTTGTTGAAGTATAATAGGCAGTTGATCGATTATGAAGATGAAATGTGATTGTACTTAGGTATTTTGATACCATAGGGAAGACAACGCCACACCCTATCAGTGAAGTCAACAAGTATAAAAAAAAAGAAATAAAAATCGTTTATTATGAAGGTTATGCATACGCAGGTTCTATTACATACAAGAGATGTAACCAATTGCAACATCTCTTGTGTGTAATAGTAGGTACCTGCTTAAAATATTACCTAAAACTAGTTAGCATAGTGTTGTTGCTAGTGAACCCCAAACTAGTATCTTGGGGCTCACGATATTATGACATTGACATAATTATGTAACTAAAAAGTGTATGTTATCCTGGCGGAATTCGGAGTAGTAATTACAAAAGAAACTCTTTGACAGCAATTGCTACAGCTATTTAGATTATTTATACATTGCCACTCACTAGGAATTTCTCCTGTATCGTGGGTGCGTTTCCGAACAGCCAGACCCGGAAGAACTGCGTTCATGTAGAACTACAGAGTCTTCAGAAATGTCAGATGTCATGGAGTGTTCCCGCATTGCGCGCTTTTTTATCACGTATTTTTACTAATATTCACGAGTGTGGTCAAGATTGAGCCATTCCTGATTAATTATGACTTGAAGATTTTAAGTAGAAAATTACTATCTAATTTGTTAGTACTTGGAGCAAGAAAAAGAAGATAGAATTAATGACAGGACCTTACTCACCAGTGGCGCCATCTAGTGAGCTCAAAAACGATAGCCCTCATTGCACCATCTTTTAAAAACAATTTGTCGATTGTTAACCTACAACTTCCACTTCTCCGAGTCACTCAAGTGACAAGAGATCCTTGGGGCTCTGTACTCATCCACAAGCCCCCCTAGAGATAAGTAAGTACGCTTATTTGTTATCATACCAAACGGGTCGGAAATACTGGTTGTGTACGTAATGAGATTCGTTTCCCTCGTCACAATGGCCCTTTTAAAATTCCACATACATATTTTGTGAGTTAAAAGGTTCACTTTCTAGATGGCGACTATATATCTTTGTTTGTTATTTTTCTGTCTGTTTATGTTTTCACATTAGTTGTTTTTTTTTGTGTTGGTTTAAATATGTCTGCCATGGTTGACATCTTTTTGAGGGTGTATTGTACTGGTGTTTGGTTCTTGAAGTGTAGATATAATTATGGATTTTGATGATATGGGAGCAGGTAAGATTAAAATAAAAGACGGTTAAAATAAAACCAATAAAGGATATTTCGTTGTTACTACATATGGACCAGAAAATCCAAGCCTAGTCGAGGAAGCGTAGTTTGTTAGTAAGTATACCTGTTGTACCATTTGACCAATTTCATCAAAAAGAACCAGCTCTTAGAATATATTATAAAATGAATGTTTCTAAAAAAATCTATTCCTCAGTAGCACCCACGGAGTCTGGATTTATGCCCGGTTGACGGCAATAGGCTCGCGTCCTACATGACACTTTAACATAACTGGCGAAATGTGGGTGTACTATTAGGCACACCTCTGCCCAAACCTTCGGGGATTCTAGGCGTGGTGTTATGTTATGTAATGTTTCTAAATTAGTTAATTAATTTACAATACTTCAAAGTTATCTTTAACCCATTCAATTAAAACGTCGTCAAACCGAAACTTTCCTCAACTCTAGCCAGGTACCATTCTAAGTCTCGTAATTAACGAACATAACTTTTAACAAGTAATTTCTGAAAACTCTAAAGAGTCCTGTAATTCCTGTCACTGACATTTTCATCTCGATTCATACGAAAAAACTTCGTTCTTTACAAAATAATTACGTTATTAAAAGTTACACATTGTCTTCCTCGGGTTTTCACGGAACAATAAGTATATATTTCTATTTCACAAACAGAGAGACATACTTCTAAGTTGGAACCATTTCCTAAACTTTAAAACAGGCATCTTTTGTGCAAAGTTAAAATGGTTAGACCATTTCATTACACACAAAGAAATCTTGGCGGATCTCTGACGAAAAAGTTTTTTTTTTGTTTAAGGGGATGTTTGTCTGGCTTCTCCGTACAAAATAATTGGAGAAAATTATTTTCGTTTAAACATTTTGCTTGGTCAGGCATGAAAAACATTGGTAGTTTAGTTTGTTGGATTAGGTAAAGAGAAGTAAAGAACTAAAATGGGAAAAATGAAGGAAAAACGGATATGACATCATCATCGTATTCTGCCTATTCTGTCGGCTTCCAGTCTTACAGGATGCAGCTAAATACGACCCAGTTAGTACTGGGTAATACGATAGCCGTTCTTAAGACTGATTAAAAAAATGAAATGAAATAAGGAAAAAAATACATACCCGTTGACAAATAGATACTCGTAAAAGAAGAATAAGATTTTGTTTTGTCTACTGTATAATAGTTTATTTATAAAATATATTCAATGAATAGGTATGTTTCCTTGGATTGTTTGTTGTTTTTTGTCTTATAATATAATTTTTTCCGCAGCATTTCTGTCTCATTGAGCCAAGGAAGACGACAGTGGAGAAACTGGTTACCTGTCACTTCTTCGCACAGTTCTTACGACTGGGAAAAAATCGACATTCCTTCATTAAATGTAAGTTTAATCTTCTTCTTAGTATAGATGGCAACCTAAATTGTGTCGGCCCAGAACTGGGCCACGAGTTTGGCGCCTTCAGTAGTGTCCATCAGATCCTGTAACGAACTGACAACAGGAAACGCAGATTAAGTGCCCCATCGTTTGTGGAACAGCACATCAATGAATCTCCGCCTGAGCAGGTTTTTCTGCGGCTAACCTGGGTTTGGAGTCTTCCTGCAGGACTTCTTGCAGGTTAGGTAGGGATACACTCTCGCCACAGCCTCAGTCGGTCCTTAGACCGCTTGCCAGTGAGTGGGGTGACACACTTTAAAAAGCTGTACGGTTTAATATTAGACAGGTTGTATGTTTTTTTTTTTTTTGTGTTTGTTACCTCATATCTCCGTCATTTCTGAACCGATTTGAAAAATTCTTCTTTTATCTGAATGGATCTACTTCTCGATTGGTCCCATAGAAATTTCATAAAAATCGGTTCAGCAGTTTGGTTTTGAAATCAAATAACTGGAAAAAATGTCATCCAAGTAAAAGAAATTGCGAAATTGATACTTGACAAGGATTTGTGTGTGATACGATAACTAAAAAGGGTAAAATAAAAACTTTTTTGCAAAAAAAAACCGACTTCCAAAAAAAAAACACTAAAAAAGTGGAAAATAACTTTACTTTCGGAAGTCGGTGGCAAAAAAGTCAATGAAACAAGCAATAGTCACCGACTTCCGAAAGTAAAGTTATTTTCCACTTTTTTAGTGTTTTTTTTGGAAGTCGGTTTTTTTTTGCAAAAAAGTTTTTATTTTTTATTTATTCAAAAATGATAAATTTTCTAGCTGATGGCGAAATCACTATACAAATTGATTGCGTCACGAAAAACTACTTTATTTTATAATAATTATCTTATGCTATTTTTTTTTTTATAATCTTATGGTAAGTAAAGATACATCAAAACTTTACAATTACATTTTATGTTATGATATACCATGATCATTTTTTTTTTAATAATTATGTATGTTTCGACTCTCAAATCTTAAAAAAATATTTCTTTGTGTGGAGGAAAAAAGAAAGCTGCCCTTAAGTATGAGTTACAACTTTTTCGAAATTGGTGGAGTTTCGTTAAAAAGTTTAAACGAAGAACAGATGACAAGCGGTGACGCGCGTTAACAAATATACCTATGCAATACTTTGTGCTTATTTTGTCTGTTATTATAAAAAGTGTTTTTCAATCAAAAGGATTTCAACCCATCGGCTTCCACAGCAGCGAATTGGGACAAACACGCCAGTTTAACCGCGCGAAACAAATTCGTATTTACAAAATTAGATGGTCACTGAAGCAAATATTTTAATATAAGCAAATTCACCTGTGTGAACACACTAGGTGGTTTTTCGGTGCGCTTACGGTTGGTGAGTTTTCGTTCCGTGTGGCTAGACACCAGTAATTCCTTTTAGTGAATGTTTAATATAAGAGGTATTTGGTGTTTAGTGTCGGGAATTGTAAATAGGAACTGTTACAACCGTGGTCGTTCAAGTCCGAATTTGTCCGACGTTTTTGGCGAGAATATGCCATCTGTCTTTAACCATAGACTTGTTTAAGGCTCTCAAAGGATGAATGTGCCTCAGCGATAGGCCCCGCTGAGCACAGCTGTCATTTAGCTGTCATTTGTAGATCTGTCTAGTCTGTCTTGTCAGAAGTCGGAAGCCCGAAATTATGACAACCACTCTTGCGAAGTAACCCAGTAGCTTGGTTGTGGAGGTCAGGGGGGTTACAATGATGATAGTGCAGGAATGTTTTAGTACTATTCCGAGAGTGGGAAAGTGACAGCGCTAGACAGCTGTCTAGCGCCATCACTTACACAGATCATGGTAACCCACCAGACAGGCAGTCGCTCCATGTATTCAGTTGCATCCGGCTTGACTAGAAGACGACCCCAAAAGTATTTTCCAAACATTAGGGTCGAGTTAGTACTGAAGTTTTGTATGAGCAGGTGAATATTTTTTTGCGAATTCTATGATAGCGTATCCCTAAATATGACCATACCTTTTTTATCGTGTGGTTAGTGCCTAACCTGGTGTTAGAGTTCTTATGCCACCCATGACCCTCTGACTTGGCTTTACATGCCGTCGAGAAATATCTCTCAGGTATGCAGGTTTGCTTACCCTACGATGTTTTCCTTCACCGAAGCAAGTGATAATTAAACAATACGCACATGAATCCGAAAAATCAGAAATTAAGATTTGGCAGTCTGACGGTCACACTACTGGGTTGCACTGCTTCCTTACTGAAACATACTTTATAATTATATTCCATTCCTATATACCATCAGAACGAAGGAACTCCTATCTCTTCTTAAGATATACCTACTTGCTAGTACGTACCAAAATACCATTATATTACTCGCCTCACATTTCACAGAATGGAGCACAAACCATTTGAAATAACGGTCTGCGATACCATCGGTAGTACGATATATCAACTAGGAACCGTTGTTGGTAACTGGTGTCCATGGAAGTACATCATAAAAATATATCGTATGCGTAAAGATCGGGTTATCTTAATTTCCTTGCGAGGAGTTGAATAGGAATGGAATATTTAAATGACTGAGGGGTACTGGAATCTTGCTATGATGACTGCCATTAAGGGCTTTTTGTCTTATCATGTGGTTACTGTGTTTACTGGGGTTACCGACGCACAAACGGTTACCACGTTTTCAGTACATCATTTTGAACGTCCCACTTAGAAATTTTCATTAATAATACCAGCCTGTAACTGTCCCACTGCTGGGCAAAGGCCTCTTCTCATACAGAGAAGGCACGAGCATTTGATCACCACGCTTGCTCAAGGCAGGTTGGCAATTTCAGACTTAATAAGTCCAGGTTTCCTCATGATGTTTTCCTACACCGACGTCTGTGATGTCCAAGATAAACTTAGAAAAGTAAATATGAATTGAAAAAGTCACATTGGTACTTGCCCGGAGTTGAACCCTCATGCATGAGAGGCGACTGTTTTTTTTGTGATGAAAAATTACACAAACAAATGGATGAAGGTCGATCTTAGTGAGGATCTTGTCTTAAAAGAAGTGTGTTGCAGTTGTTTGTCAGCCCTTTGATATGTGTACACCTTTAAACAAAAATATTATCATTCGATGAGGTATTGATGATGCAATTGGTAAACAAGTATTAAGATACATTATTTTTAAATACTTGCTTTCTTATTATTAAATACCTTGCTCTGAAACGGACGTGCAAGGTATTAAAACCTATATTTCATTCTATTTTAGAAAACATTTTCAGTGTTTGGTTTGAAGTTTTATTTTCGGATATTGAGGAATTTTCTTTTTGATAGGTAATGAATTATTGATAGTATTTATTGCTTTGTGAAATATGTGTGTTTTGATATTTCTACTTGTGCAGTTTATTATTTCTGTGGAGATTAATAGGAGTATTCTTTATTGGTATAATATTTTAAGGTTTTATATAGTTGGTTTGTGTTTAAAATTTGCTTTAGTTTATAGTGTACCATAAAACTAACTGTCTTGTTGATCTAGTAATCTTGTTGGAAGTGTTACCCACTGAGCAGGAGTTCTTCGGTTCGATTCCCAAGTCGGCAAAAAAGATCCTGGAATTTTCTATCAGGAACTTTTTAGTAGCGGTACGGAGTTTGGATTTGGGCCCAGTTGATAGCAATAGGCTCGCCCCCTATTACATGAGACTTAGAAATAACAGGCAAAATATGGGTGTCCTAAAGTTACACCAGGCTAACGGTCGTTGAAAACAGCCACTCGGGTCAATCTTCAGGTTAAGCCGCGCTTGTCTAGGTTGGTCTGTGGATGGGTGACCACACATTACATACCGAGTTTCCTCCGTGCCTCGGTAAGCACGTTAAGCCGTTGGTCTCGGCTGCCATTTGTAGATCTTTGACAGTCGTTACATGTAGTCAGTGGCCCGAAAGTCTAACAACCAGTCTTACCAAGGGGTATCGTATTACCCTGTACTGGGTTGTGGAGCTCAGATAGGCCATCGCTCCATAAAAAATATTGGTATTGCAGTGTTGTTGTGTGTGTTTACCATAAGACTTTTATTTTCAAATGTTTTATTTACAGTCTCAAGCAATGTACGGGTATCCTTTCAAACTCCTCATATTAATAGCAAGGACGTTCAGTTTCCTGCTAGCGGACAGTCGGTCTCCAGCCAACACATCAGACCTGATCAAGTGTGATGGCATCGTCTTCCACAACGTCTACTATGATAAAGAGCATCTGTTCGGAGATCTTGGGAGACCTTACAATTTGGTTATGCATAAGTAAGTGGTTTCTTCATTCATTTTTCGTGAGTTTCTTTGTTAAATCGTAGAGTCTAAATTGCTGAACGGATTCTGATAATTGAGCCCAATTATGTTATATGATACCGGCTCTCTCACTGAGAGGAATATTTTGTCCCAGCTGTGGGAACGTTATGGGCTGATAATGATATAATATATGTTGTATATAGTAAGTGTGGAGCCACTCTCTACTACAAGGAGCTGGTGGCTAAGTAATAACTGCCATTCGGATAGATCTTTAGGTTAAGCCGCGCTTACCTAGGTTGCCCCGTGGATGGGTGACCACCCCTAACATAGCTCCCCCGTGTACGCCTCCGTGACTCAGAAAGCAAGATAAGCCGTTGGTCCCGGCTGTCATTTGTAGATCTTTGACAGTCGTTACAAGTAGTCAGTGGCCCGAAAGTCTGACAACCAGTGTTACCAAGAGGTATCGTATTATCCAGTACTAACTGGGTTGTGGAGGTCGTATAGGCAGTGGCAGTATACAGCCGCATCCAGTTGGACTGGAAGCCGTCCCCAATAAAGTTGAGTAAAAGGCTAGGCAGATGATGATATGTTTAGCAAGTTAGGTTGCCCTCAAGATAGGTGGTGTGACAATGCTTGCAGGGTGGCTTTTTGAAGCCGGGTGAGGGGTGCTAAAAATCGAATTGAATGTCGTAAGAGTGGAGAAGCCTATAGGTCCAGCAGTAGACCGCTGTGGTCTGATGATAATGTATAAGAGCTCATTCACACGGCTTGTCATAAAACACGATACGCCACGACGGAGCGACGTTCACATTGCATACGGAATCGTATTTTATCACGATCCAGCAAAAAAAACGAATTAGTGTTCACATTAGTTCCGTGATTTTTCGGGAGCGAGCACAACAGCGAATCCTTCACAAAAAATTCAGGATTCGTGTTTTTTGACGTACCTGATTTTTAAAAGACGATACGTGATTTAAGACGTGTCCGTCATTTATCACGATTCGTGATGCATGTGAACACAGGCATTTAAAAAGCATTGCCGCCGCCAAAAAAAATGACGGATCGTGAAAAAGACGATACGTCAAAAAAAAAAAAAAAACCGAATCATCGTCGTGTGAACGGGCTGTAACAATTGTTTGGGTAGATGCTTCAAGGGGAAAATAGTATGCTTACCAATTTTTCTACATACTATTTTAATTCCATTTTATTTTACAAAACAAGGCATTAGTGTATTCTTCAACAGTATTGTTATTTTAGCATTTTACCAAATAACAAAAAAAAAACAAATCACCAATTATTTTCCCAATTATTCTGATTATCCTCATTGATTTTTCCATCATTGCCATTCATTTAATAGCGAACATTTGCAGGATAATGATTACTGCCTTTTGTGCCTCTCTGCAGGGCAAAGGCCTACATATTCTATTTTCCGTTCTTCACTCTACAGAGCTGTCTCAAGATTAATAAATAAAATTGATGTAATTTCCACATAGTTGTTGCCAAAAACATTGTCACTATAATTAAAAACATCATAACAGGTCTCTCTCAAACTGATGACGTAACACTGTGATCAATTAACTCGACGTCAGTCATGACGTCACGTTTTTAAAAACTTTAAACAACGCGATCATGATTTTATATTGGCATTTTAAAATGACAGGTATGAGTAATGATGACAAGCTGAAATTATGAGTTTGGTCCTGAGGTTCGGGTAAAAATCAAAGGACCAATTTCAAGTTTATTGAAATACTAGCATATGCCTGCGGCTTCGCCCGCGTGTACTTAAGTTATTGTCCCACGGGTTTGTACTACCGGGATAAAAAGTGGCCTATGTCTTAATCCAGCTTGTGAACTATCTGTAAGTCAAGTTTCATCCAAATCCGTTCAGTAGTTTTTACGTGAAAGAGTAACAAACAACCATACATCCATATATACAAACTTTCGCGTTTATAATACTATAAAAGTAAGGATTAGGTTGAAAAATAGTGTCTGTCACATATAGAAGGAGATAAAATTAATCACCAACCTTTCTTCTTGCGTATTAGTTTTTGTATCAATATCTAAGAAAATAACCTCCTTCCTCGCCTTGTTGGTGTAGTGGCCGCAAACGCGACTGCTGAGCTTGAGGTACTGGGATTGATTCCCGGGTCGGGCAAATTGTTATTGGGTTTTCCATCAATTTCTCAATAGCAGCCACAGAGTCTGGATTTGGCATTTGGTTGATGGCCATAGGCTCACCCCCTAATACATGGGACTTAAACATAATTGGTGAAATGTGAGTGTGTACTATTAGGTACATCTCTGCCTAACCCTTCGGGGATTACAGGCGTGATATTATGTTAAATAGCCTTTATCTATACCAGATGTTTTTGTTTGCCTTTTTTATGCTCTATATTTCATTCATACATCGGATTTTTCCATTGGGTAGAAACCACTAAATGCCATCTGCCACGATCTTACATGGTATATGTACATTTCAATTAAACAGTATATTATTTCCCACAGATTTTCAGGCATCCTATTCTTCAGTCACACCATCCAGAATGGTTCTGAACTAGACTTCGGTATCAGAGCCTGCCATCTCGAGAAGAGGACCTGCAGAGAGATCCAAGGTGTTCCAGGAGGCTACGCCATAGCTTACGACGCAGGCAACGACGACATATACTTCGGTGGCCACGACGGCATCTACAAATACAACTTTCTAACAAAGGAAGCCGATTTTTTCGCCGAAGAGGGAAAGTCAATCTGGGGATTGTTTGTTCGGCGAAACTTTTACTACATAGAGTATCCCACGCAGAAACTGTTCGTCTACAGAGATGACCGTTTCATTCAAGTAGCCGAAGCTATTAATATAGAAGTTGATATCTTCTTTGTCTCCAAACATTTCGATATTTATTTCGCAAATAAAACAGCCTTGTATAAATTAGAAAAACCGATCAAAGAGCCTATAGTTTTAAATGACGAGGTTGTTATCAGACAGATAGTCGAAGATAACTACGGAGATGTGTTCTTCTGTGCAGGCGATGGAATTTATCTAGAAGATAAACCTTATCATAAAACGAAAAGAATCGCTGAAATTGACCAGGCTTTTGGCATGGCTATTGATGAAAAAGATGACATAATATATTCTGATACAAATAACATATATCGGTTGATTCCAAGTCAGTATAGTAACGTCTGTTTAAATGCTATGATCAATGAGGAGACGAGAAGGCACAACTCTTTCTTAAGTTAAATATTTTATTTTTAATGCCGTGGTTTATGTACATATGGTTTGATAAACCATCAGCAGTTCATGTAAAATTATTTAAAGAAAACAATAATTAAAATTGTTTATATCTAAACAATATGTTTAACAAAATACCCTGTCCGATCCGTGAGGGTATATATTAGATATCGAGATTAGATTCTTTTTTTATGTGAGCCGTTTTGGCCAACAAATAAAAAAAATATCCCGATAAAAATAAAATAAAATGTACTAAAATGAGGATACACACATGGCAACACAGGGGCGCGGGCAGTGTCACTGCCAGCTGTTTTGGTCGCTTCTCGGGTAGTGACGTCATAAACAAACAATTGACGATCAAACATACTAATGCCGTTTTAAAATGTTGTTAGATTTTAGGTTAGATTAGGTTGTAAATGGTAGTAATTCGAGCAATAAATCATGCATTTTATAATTCATACATATGTATGTTTACTTTCATGAAAATTGTATGTTTCGTATTTTGTTTGGTAATGTCACTGGTATACCTATATACCCCTTTCGGATCGAACATGGTTTTTAAGATATTGTAAATGCCTATTAAAAGTTAACATAGGGTTCGCCATAAAAGACAAAATAGATTCAAATAAACTTAAATACAATAAAAGCAAAACTAATGAAACGTAATATTGTAAATATTGTAAAGTTATAGTGAATAATAATATCACACATATAGGTACATATATCATAGTATAATTTAAAAAAAAGACTTTAGAATAAATATATAACTATGAAAATTTTGCTTTTATTTAGCATATAAAAAAGCAAATGCCAGAGACAACACTTTTTATTAATTGCATTAAAATGATAGTTTTTTTTTAATATCAGATATAGTCATGTTTGGTTGTAGTATCTCACACAAATTCTTGCAGTAACAATTTTTACAATGTAACTAAAAATTATTAACACATCATCCACATGGACGAAGAAGAAGAAATATAGAGGATAATTCATAAAGTTATATGGGACAATCGCGCGAGCTTCCTCTGCCAAATTAAAAAAGAATCTTTTAAAAAAATTTTTTTAGAAGTCGGTTAAAAACTCACTATCACAGTCAAGTGCAATGGAATGTCTTAGGAAAATTCAAAAGCGATTTTCTCGTACTATTATGGCTTCCAAAATATTATGTTTTGCATTTATCGCATTGGGTTAGCCTGTAATGGTAAGTAAGTAAGTAGATAAACAAAATAAATAAGTAAATGTTCATGAAAACGTTTAACGTTAATCAATACAGTAAGAGAAAACCGCTTTTGAATTATGCTAAAAGTTTCAATTCATTGCTCGTGATGGTACATTGCCATGTATAACATGTCCGACTAGCCTTTCTCAAACTATGTTGAGGTCGGCTTCCAGTAAAATCAGATGCAGCTGAATACCAGTATTTTAATGGAGCGACTGTTTAAGGTGGCAATCAGTCTGAACTGGGTGGGGGTATTTACTGGGTTGTGAATATCTGACGTCCACAACCCAGTAAATACCCCCAAGTATTTATTGGGTTGTGGAGGTCAGATATTCCATCGCTTCATGTGACATACTGGTATTCAGCTGCTTCCGAATAGACTGGAAGCCAACCCGTCATCCTTGGGAAAAAGCTAGGCGGATGATGATGTACTCCTTCATAATATTTTCAATCAACTAGCAACAAATCCATTTGTTGTATTCTTCACCGAATGTTTATTATTGTTGCAACAATGGTCAGAGAAGATAAACAAGCTAAGACATTCAATTAATAACAATCTGTTGGTCATTGTTCCAATGAATTCGGTACAGAAACATGTGTGTCGGAAGCATATCGTTGGCTGTCATATTATTTTGATTCGGATTCGCTATGGATATTAATATTTCTAGTTTTATGTAAGTAGCCGTTTTACATTTATTTATCTTCTTAGCGTGTCTATGATCTCAATTGAGTCGGCCTAAAATTTGGCGACGAGTTTGGTACTTAATTTATTATTTCTTCTTCATACAATTTAAATTTTGCTTTGTGAATTATTCTGATTATAAGATGCTGGGTTTTAAGATTGTTGTTATCATTTAAGCGTTTTGGTAAAAAACTGTAAGCTTAGAATGTATTTCTGAATAAATAAACCAAGTATCATTTTAGTCCAGATATTATTCAGAGAGCCTAAAAAATGTCCGCAATCAACTTTACATACCGAATATTTTTAAAGCTTTTTTGTTTTGTGGGTCTAGCCTTGCACCTTAATCTTTATTATTTCTCATTTACCTCAGTCTACATTTCAATTATCCATGAGAGAGATTTATATTCATTAGCGAGCGTCAGTCAAATATAGTGTACATTTTTTAATTGGCAAACTGGATATTATTCAGTGCCTATTGTACTAATATTTGCATTGTTAGTAACAGTCTCGTTATTATAATCTTATTTCAGTCATTTTCAATGTTTTTTTCCTACGATATGGCGTTTCGTTGGCGTGGCGTACGAGGTGATTCGACTTAGAACCAGAGTTGTCGACATAGCTCACAGAATAAGTAAGCTGAAGGGGCAGTGGGCCGGCCATATTAGCCGTAGAAACGATGACCGTTGGGGTAGACGTGTTCTTGAGTGAAGACCGCGAATCAGCAAGCGTAAGATTGGACACCCTCAGGCTCGGTGTAGCGACAATCTTCGCATGGTGGTAGCAACTGGATGAGAGTTGCTGATAATCGAGTTGAGTGGCCTATGTCCAGCAGTGAACTGCTGTAGGCTGATGATGATAGCGTTTCGAGAGTTCATCTAATAGTGGTGGTGATAAACTAAGAAGTAGTGAAGTTCGGGTTTAACGTTGAAAAATGCAATAATACTCAGTCCATTGCTCTATTGTTTCAACTGTTTTTCTAATTGCAGGAATCCGTCAATGATTCTCAAGCTACACATTTTCCTGACAGTCGCAGCATCCGTGACAGGAGTACCAGAGATCGCATGCAACCGTCTTAAGATAGGAGAGAATTGGTACGACAGGGACACCCTGTGGGCTAACATCGGAAGACCTTACAACCTCAACGTTCACAGAAGTTCCAATATCCTATTCTTCAGCTACTCACTCCCAGAAATATACTCCGATCTTGAATTCCAGCTAGCATCTTTGAACATGGATACCAGAGAGTACCAAACTATAGCTGGTATCAAAGGAGGCTGCGCAGTAGCTATTGACCAAATGAATGACGATATATTCTTCGGAGGCAGCGATGGAATCTATAAATATAACATGCTGACAAAACTAGCTGATTTCTACAAAGAAAAAGGCAAGAACATCTGGTCCTTATTCTACAAAAAGAATCTATTCTACATAAGCTACCCGGATCAAAAACTCCATATAGAATACGACGGAAAATTTGCACCAGTAAAAGAGTTTGAAAATTTCGAAATTGATCACTTTCACGTTAGTGGTGTGAACGTTATATATTTTGCTAACAAAACGGGTTTATATAAGTATAATAATGATAAAATGGAGTCTCAAGTAGTGAATGAACTTATCACTGTTAGGCAGATAGTAGAAGATAATGAAGGAGACACATATATTGTAAGTAATTGTGG
The DNA here is from genome assembly GCA_964057025.1 of Standfussiana lucernea. NCBI lineage: Eukaryota > Metazoa > Arthropoda > Insecta > Lepidoptera > Noctuidae > Standfussiana > Standfussiana lucernea. The sequence continues at coordinate 1,844,664 of OZ059807.1, read as the reverse complement.
AGTATTTGTAGATGGTAAGTTCGAAGGTATGAAGAAGATTTTGGATATGAAAAATATCTACGGATTAGCTTTCGATAAGGACAATAATTTTATTTATTCTGATGATAAAAATATTATTAAGCTTGTCTTAAGTCTTGTTGGTTGTGATAAGAAAAAAGGACATTGGTAATAAATCTCTTATTAAAGTGTTGTTTTTCTTCTTACATTTTCTTTAAATAGATTTATTTTGTGAGCTCAAATTGGGGCAGAGCTAAATTCAGATGGGCAAATCATTGATTGGAATTTTGAAATTACGTTCATGAAAGCAAAGCGCAATTACAGCATTTAATGAGGAATACCAAACTTTTTGTAAGAATATTCGACTCTCTTTGGGTATACACAAAATATAGTATAGAATGTATGTATGTCATACAAATTGGCATATTATATCCGAAAGGTATGGTCCATGGGACCAACATTGTAATCACGAAAAATAAACTTGTCTCATACATTTGGCTCGAGTCGGTATTGTTGTATGGGACAGCTGATATTTTTTTCCGGATTATGATCCTGGTCCCATGAAGGAAAGTGTTTAAACTCAAAATCAAAGCATTTATTTCAATTAGACCATTACAGGCACTTTTTTTTTCTTTTTTTCGTTTGATGATCTGTATTGACATCCTTAAAATATGACCACACTTTTGTAATACAAGCTGTTTATCGTGGCTAAGCAACCTTATCATCATCTGCCTATCCTTTTCCCAACTATGTTGGGGTCGTCTTCCAGTCTAACCAGATGCAGCTGAACACCAGGGTTTTACATGGAGCGACTGCCTATGTGACCTCCACAACCCAGTTAGTACTGGGTTATACGGAACCCCTTAGTAAGACTGGCTCAGCAACCCACCGCTCCAATATAGTTGGTAGTGACAAGCGTGATAAAAGTTGACCACAGTTATTAAAAAAAAAACATTCAAACACATGAAATGATTACAGAAATGTTCGTGAAACTGATTTTATTTGAACATAAAATTCTTTTAAATTAAATATCATTCATAAAAACAGGTTGTTGGAAAATAATTTCTGTGAAGCCAAGGCTTAATTTCATGCTAGAAATCTGTGTGCATTTTATTTTTCACTAAGGAGGTTAATTAGCTGATCATAATTAATATACCTACAATCCTACATCCGTTTTTAACCCTGTTTTAGTTCTGAATGTTTTATAAGGAGTTTATAGGTATTTTAAATTGAGATTTTGAATATGAAGGCAAGCTTTGTGAAAAAGCAAGTGTTGAGTGTGATGAAGCAAGACAGGATGTCTAGAGCCATCTCTTTCCCATACTGGAATAGATCTAAAACATTTCTGCATTAAGACGTCATTGTAGGCCATTTGCTTTATACGTCATTAGAACGTACTACGTATGTACGGTCGGCCAAGAAAGTGGTGTACCAGTTTTGATTTAGTTTCCCGGTCATCGAAAATTACAACAAGGTTCGTTATAAAAAGATATTACTGAAAGAGACAACATTATCATGACGTAAACCTATGTATTTAGTATTCATACGTCATATGTCACATATAAGTACATGACATTTTAACCTTTAGTATAAATGAAAAGGACATTAGTTTCTACAAAGCAATTGAAATGTTTCCAAACAAAAGTAATAAAAACTATTTAGACAACCGAATTCCATTTGAAAAAGAAAACTGACAATTGACATTTTGTCAAATATATGCAAAAAATCGATATATTTTCCGTGTTATTTTTCAATCAACTGCATATAAAATCATCTCAATGCCTGCCAACATGACCATTGCCGAAAGAGCACAAATAATTGCCCAATCTAATGAGGGAAGCAGTATCAGTGCGATATCCCGGAATTTGAATATATCGAGGCGTTCTGTCCGCTTTTGGATTCGTCGTGAAGGAGAGGAGGGAAGTTTGTTGGATCACAGAAGAAGTGGTCGCCGGCCTGCACTCTCCAATAACGATAGAGAATTCATGAGACGGGAATATGAAATCAATGGTTTTAAGCCCACAAAACATTTTGCGGAGATGTTCGATGTGAGTGCCCAAACAATAAGGAATCATCTACATTACATGGGGTTGCACCACAGGCATTACGCCAAGAAAATATATTTGACGGATGCTCATAGACTTGCTCGTCTGAACTTCGCCAGAGAGCACTTAGAGTTTGATTGGTCTAATACAGTGTTTTGTGATGAAAAAACGTTTAAATCCAGTCAGCATGGACGTCTTCACCTTTGGCGATATAATTCAACACGGTATAAAGATGATCATGTAATCCCAAATAGAGAATCAGGTCGAATTTCCGTAAATATTTGGGGCTGGATGAGTACGGATGGTGTAGGAGAATTGTGTTCTCTACCTCCTCGAGCGACGGCTGTAAATTATATCGACGTGCTTCAGAATGCAATGCTACCGACAGTCCGTAATGTTTACCCGGAGAACGAAGTGCCACAATTTTAATTTTGTTCAAGATAATTGTTCAATTCATAATGCGAGGATCGTAAGAGCCTGGTTTCGTTCACACATTGACGTAAGGGTAATTCAGTGGCCCTCAAGATCGCCGGACCTCAACCCGATAGAAAATCTTTGGGGCCTTATGGTCCAACGATGGTCGCATCAAAATGAAAGAACCAAACAAGCTCTTATTAGTCACTGTAATTATATCTGGGAGGAAATGCGGGGAACCGATATTTGCTCACGGCTTGTTGGTTCAATGAGGTCTCGTCTTTTAGAGGTTATAGAGGCCAACGGCGGTTACACCCGTTTCTAATTTTTAAAAATTTTCAATATCTTCTAAATATTACTATATATGCTATGTTTTTGTTTGTTATAAGTATTTTAAAATTGATTGTAGAAATTTAATAAAAGGATAAATCTATTTTTAGCTTGTTTTTTATTGATATTGTAATTACAAGTTTACAGAAATTGTAGGTTTGTGGACTCGCCTTGTGCCTTTACAATTTTATGTAACTTGTTGATTACAATTCTGAATTTGTAGATACAATTTTGTCATCAAAATCTACAGCCCCCCGCCGTTGATTTTACGACGTCATTGGTTCCATCAAGTTCAAACTAAGAACAGCTGTCACGTTACAAACAGTAATAGTCGTTATCAATAATCAGATAAAGACAGCAATAGAAGTTGTCAGATCGATCTGCAAGCGAAACTAATCTTTATCACCTATGAATCTGCAAGCGATATTCAACCTTAGGGTGGTACACCACTTTCTTGGCCGACTGTACCTACCTACCCATAACCACACAGTGTTACAAAACGAAAACAACTCTGGACAAAAATTCAACAACATTTTTCGTTTAATTTTCCATTTAATTAATTACGACAAAACACTATATAGCCATTTCCACATTCGAAATTTCAGATATACGTAACCAAACTTAATCATCGGCATGTTTTTAATCCGGCCCCAGGACTCGCGTGCGAGACCGAAAACAGGTGATATTTTAAATTTTAAATCCGATTCGACATGTACAGAATAATTGAAACGTGAATTGAATATTTTTATATTATTTGTACGATGTGCTTGTGTGACATGTTTTGACTACCGAATTTAAATATGGAGGTAATTTTTGAAGCAATTTCTGAGTCGGTTTGCGATAAACTGTTCTTTTTTGTTGGTTATATTGCTTGTCATTTATTTAATGGATTATTTTTATGTTATTTCCAAAATCAATTGGTATTAAAATGAAATATTGGTTATTTTGATCATAAATGAATGTTAATGTGGTTAATGTTAATATAAAATTAACTTTGGTTTTAAATATAATTGTCCCTTAAAATTGTGGTTATTAACCTTTGATTATATAATGTCTAGATGGACCGTCAAGTGCGCGCAAACGTGTCAAAAACCATGTCAACCAACTATTGGTTCACAAGTGCTTGCCCGCCAATCAGTGCAGATCGTGTCATACACCTAAAACTTATCTTATTTAATAAGTCTATTTTTTAATGTGATTTATGAGAGAATTGTAGTAGCTGGTATCATTATTTACGCACACAAAGACATAGACGCATAGTTTAAAACGACGCCTGCACGCACACATACTTGAAAATGTTGACTCGTTTTCTTTGATACTGTTACGAGCTGGGTATGGGATAAATTAATTACTACCAATCAGACAATTTAATAACTTTATTAAACACAAAACACTTAAATCTTAATCACAAGTACACTACTGATCACTATTCGCTTGGATATCGCACTTCTAGTTCACTTCGATTCGCTCCGTTGTATCGCCTGAATCAGACTACTCCATGTGTGTCGGCGCTTGTGCTTTTTATACTACCCCATTATTCACGAACATTCCGGCGATGTGTAGAACGGTTCGATAAAAACATCAACAAAAAAACATTACCAAGTAGTAGGCAAAAAAATAATAACCTACTTGTACCGAATAAAGAAGTAGGTACTTTATGCCCTCGGCGTACGGTCGAAATTACAATGACAATTCCTAATATTTTTTATAAGTAGTTACCTACCTAACTTTGAACTAATAATAATGGCACGCTTCTCGAAGTTTTTAGCGCAAACACACTGAATCACGTCCTTTCTCGAAAGATCTCGTACGTACGACGTAACACTGCCCCCTCCTTAGACATGCTCGTCCCGAGCATCATTAGCCCCGTAGTATCGGGCCAATCGGTCTACATGAACAATCTTAGGCGCACCTCGTAGACCCTTCTGTATTCGGTAGGTGACATCGTTGATCCTAGTCACGACTCGGTATGGTCCATCCCATTTTGCTTGCAATTTCGGAGACCTCCCCTTGCTCCGCACTGGGTTATGTAACCACACCAGTGAACCCTCGTCGAAAGCCCTACTGTTTGCCTTGCGGTCATAACGGGTCTTCATCTTCTCAGACATCTGTTGGCCGGATTGTCGGATATGCTCATAAACATCATTCAGCTTGTTACGCAAATCATGTGCGTAATCTGTTACACTACGTGGAGCATCAGGGGGAGTTCCAGTGATTAAATCTGCAGGCAACCGTAATTCCCTTCCAAAGTTCGCGAATGCTGGCGTCACAGTCGTACTTTCGTGGACTGCGCTGCGGTAGGACAGTAGAAACGGCTGTATGTGCTTGTCCCAATCCCTTTGCCTACTTTCCACGACTTTTGCCAGATATCTTTCCAACGTTTGGTTGAATCGTTCCACCATTCCATCAGATTGTGGGTGGTAAGAGGTGGTTCTGGTTTTGTAGGTACCCATCAATCGACAAGTTTCCTGAAATACTTGCGATTCAAAATTCCTTCCTTGATCGCTGTGTATTTCTAAGGGTACTCCAAAACGACAGAAAACTTCCTGAACTAATTTATCTGCGACAGTTGTAGCCTCTTGATTAGGAATGGCGAAGACTTCTGGCCACTTTGTGAAGTAATCCATGACCACCAGGAAGTACTTGTTTCCGCTCTCACTTTCTGGAAATGGTCCCGCAACGTCTAGTGCTATCCGTTCCCAAGGGGCTCCAACGTTGTACACTTTTAATGCACCTCGGCTGCGTGTGTGGGGTCCTTTCACGGCCGCACAACTGGTACATTTGCGACACCAGTCCTCCACATCATCTCGACAGTGGATCCAGTAAAAGCGTTCTCGAATTTTTAGTAGAGTCCTTTTTACCCCCATATGTCCTCCTGAACATCCATCATGGTAGAGCCGTAGAACATCTGGTACCTTAGCTTTAGGGACAACCATTTGTAGATGACAGCTGTCCCCTCGAGCGTTTTCCCATTTACGGCACAAGACTCCATCCTGGATCACCAAGCTGTTCCATTGCGCCCAATAACTCTTCGTGATGGAACTCATCGCAGCCACATCACTCCACTTAGGTTTAGGAGCACCAGCTTTGATCCACTCGAAGATTGGTTTGATGTCCGAGTCATTTTGCTGAGCCTGCTGTAGGGTTTCCTTCCATTCATCGCTGAGATCTGTTCTAAGCATCCTCACGGACACTACTTCCTTAGTCTCTTGCCTGGCACAGTGCTTACAGTCTTCAGGACAAGGTCTTCTTGACAAGGCGTCTGCGTTACCGTGAGTTCTCCCACTGCGATGTTCAGTTATGAAGTCAAACTCTTGTAGTAGTTCAATCCATCTCGCCACTTGCCCCTCTGGATTCTTAAACTGTAATAGCCACTTCAATGCAGCATGGTCAGTTCGTAATTGGAATTTACGTCCCAGCAAATATTTACTGAAGTGCTGCAATGTCTTTACTACGGCGAGTAGCTCCCGTCTTGTAACGCAGTAATTTCTTTCTGGTTTGGATAAAGACTTGCTGAAGTAAGCTATCACAACCTCTTGGTCTCCTTTCCGTTGAGACAGCACGCCCCCAATTCCAGTATTACTTGCATCTGTGTCAACTATGAAGTCATTTTCAGTGTCAGGATATCCCAAAATAGGTGTATTGCACAGACGTTTCTTTAATTCCTGAAATGCGACGTCGCAGTTCTCGTCCCAACAGAATTGCCGCTTTTCCTCAGTGAGTTTGTGCAGAGGTTTCGCAATGTCGGCAAAATTCTTGACAAACCTTCGATAGTAGGAGCACAAACCCAGAAAGGCTCTGACCTGTGTCTTGTCTTTCGGAACTGGCCAATCCTTGACGGCGATTACTTTTTCCGGGTCTGTTTGAACACCTTCCCCCGAAACTATGTGTCCTAAAAAGTTTACTTGTTGTCTGAAAAACGAGCACTTTTTCGGACTTAACTTGAGATTTGCTGTTTGGATTTTCGACAGCACTCGCTTGAGGTTTTTAAGGTGATCTTCAAATGTACGGCCCACGATGATAATGTCGTCTAGATATACAAGACATGCGTCTCCAATCAATCCGGCGAGTACTTGCTCCATCAACCTTTCAAACGTCGCAGGAGCATTGCACAAACCGAATGGCATAACTTTAAACTGCCACAACCCTTTTCCTGTTGAAAATGCAGTTTTCTCCTTATCCTTGGGGTCTATTTCTACTTGCCAGTAGCCACTTTTCAGGTCAAGTGTGGTAAACCACTTCATACCAGTCAGCGTATCCAGTGTGTCATCGATCTGTTACATCCTTCACCTGTACCCCTTTTGGTCTACTCAGCAGCCTACGCTGCATTCCTGCTGCTGACGCAGCATCCTCTCCTTCCTCTCTCCCCCTCATCATGTTCTGACACCTTCAGTCGTCTCCCAACCGTCTTCCCGTGCACATGTATCTTGCACTCGTGTTTTTTATTGTTTTAATATACAAGTTTATTTTAGCCTAAAGTAATTTCTTTTTTAAAACCCAAATTCGGAACCCGGTTATAACATTGGTGGCAGCGTAAAAGGGATTATAAATCCTAGGAATCCTAGCTGAAAGTGCTAAATTCAGTGCCTAATTTAAAAGTGAAAGTGCTTCAATTCCTGAAAAGTTCCAGAGACGACTCATCACACCGGTAAAACCCGGTATTGGCCTAATTCAAGGTCACTCCAGTTCCTGAGTTCCAGAGACGACTCATCATACCGGTAAAACCCGGTACTGACCTAATCCAAGGTCACTCCAGTTCCAGCTCCAGTTCCAGTTCCAGATCCTGCGAAACCATGAAAAACATGTACGCAATAATACTGTGAGTCGTGAACATATTTTCCTATAAGTACAGTGATCAAGTACAAAAAGTTCAGTTCGACAGTTATAACATTCTTCAACGGCTTATCAACGGATGTTATGTCTCGGTGCTCGTCGCAGATCCAGACTCAGCACACTGCATAAGCGATAAGAACACATTGTCGGACTAATTCCAATAACTAATCTTGTTTCCAGACTTATTATATCTAGTTATTCTTTTAGTATTATAAGTTGTTGTCAACCATGTCCCAAGGTAACAAAGCCGTAAAAGAAGAGTCTTCGGGAAACATACCCCTAAGTGTCATCCTAAAATTCATAAAGCCCTTTGATGGCAGTAGAGAAAAATTAAATGCATTTATTAATAATTGCGATAACGCCATTTCCCTAGCCTCTTCTAACGAAGCCGACATCGTCTTCAAGTATATAATTAGCCAACTAGATGGTAAAGCCGAGATTGCTTGTTCAATCAAGGAATTTGATTCGTGGCCATCCCTTAAAGAGTTCCTTCAGAACCAATTTGGGGAGCGTAAACATTACGCTCATCTCCTTGCAGAACTCCAGGATTGCAGACAAGGTGCTCAGGAGAATGTTAGCCAATTCTCACTTAGGATAGAAACCTGTTTATCACAATTGCTTACAGAAATTTCTATATCAGGTCACAAGAAAGGTGAAATATCTGGCAGAGTAGCTGCAATGGAGGACTTAGCCCTCCACACGTTCACGATGGGCCTTACCCCTCGTATCGCAAACATCGTAAGATGTAGGAACCCCAAAAACCTCAATGACGCCATAAATTACGCGATTTCCGAGGAAAAATTGCAGCAATATTCCTACAAACAAAACTTAGCCATGAAATCACTTCGTCAAAATGATCCAACAATTAGGTCTAATAGACCCAATAACTTTAATAATAATTATCAATCACAAAAACCTACCTTTCAACAACCCTCTTCAAATGATCCATTCTGCAGATATTGCAAGAAATCAGGGCATGTTCTAGAAAAATGCCAACTCCGCGAATATAATAATAAAAGATTCAATAATCAAAATAGATTCTCCCCTTCAAGTGCGCAGCCAAGCACATCTACTTTCAAACCCCGTATTAATGCGGTAACTGAAGTTGAAAGTTATGATACCGTTGACAACAATTTAAACTAAATAATGTCCCGAATAAGCGTCGCACGGGACAGATCAATTCCATAATAGACGACGCTAAATCTTCCATGACCCATGGACAGGGTAACCAGCCCCAAACTCGTGGTCATCCAATTGGAGTCAAGCAGCAGGGTAACCAGCCCCAAATCGTAGGCTCTAAATCTTCCATGACCCATGGACAGGGTAACCAGCCCCAAACTCGTGGTCATCCAATTGGAGTCAAGCAACAGGGTAATCAGCCCCAAATCGTAGACTCTAAATCTTTCATGACCCATGGACAGGGTAACCAGCCCCAAACTCGAGGTCATTCCATCCGAGTCAAGCAACAGGGTAATCAGCCCCAAATCGTAGACTCTAAATCCTTCATGACCCATGGACAGGGTAACCAGCCCCAAACTCGAGGTCATTCCATCCGAGTCAAGCAACAGGGTAACCAGTCCCAAACCGTAGACTTCATCCAAAATCCTGAAAATGAAAAACATATTAATGAAGAAATATACGAATTCACATCTAACATACCAAATAAATACTTACCTTATATAGAAGTTAATTCTCCCGTGTCTTTTAGAGACCTATCCCTTCTCGTCGATACTGGCGCATCTATAAGTTTAATTAAAAAATCAGTCATTGACGACATGCCTGTTATTGACGAATCGATTAAATTTAAAATCAAAGGTATCGATTCAACCATTGATAATCCTCTATGCACATTAGGACAAATCCCTATAACCATCTATACACATGATAAATCTCATAGTGACTGTAAACACCTAACACATATATTCAACATAGTTAATGAATTAAGTATGTCCTACGATGGTATTATCGGCAACGACTTATTCAATTCCATGAGTGGCAAAATTAACTATGATGAAGGTGTGTTGTATTTAAAAGATATTAAGCTTAAAATGCATTTCAATGAACCCGTTTATACTATTACCCCACGCAGTGAAACTGTAATCGAATGTACTGTAGCAAATCCAGAAATCAAAGAAGGCTTAATAATCGACCAACATATTTCCCAAAATCTACTAGTAGCAAACTGTTTAGTACAAGTAAAGAATAACAATCGTGTTAATATTTCCGTTGTTAACACCTCAGAAGAACCTGTAACTATTCCGTCTGATCTTAGATTATATTTAAAGCCTTTCGAACTGAAGGCTTCAATCTCTATCGGTACTTTAGACGAACCTCATACTCATGAACGCACAGAAGAAGTTCTAAAGCAGCTTCGCGTGTCCCATCTTAATCCAGAAGAAACTGAGGCATTATACTCTGTTTGTTCTCAGTTTTCAGACATTTTCCATCTACCCGACGATCAGTTAACCTGCACTGATGCAGTAGAACATAAAATCAAAACCACGTCTGATAACCCCATTCATGTTAAGACATACAGATTTCCCGAATGCCATAAGAAAGAGGTAGATTCTCAAGTTGAGAAAATGCTGAAACAAGGTATAATAAAACCTTCTATGTCTCCATGGTCCTCACCAATTTGGGTAGTACCCAAAAAGCTCGATGCTTCCGGTCAAAGAAAATGGCGCGTTGTAATCGATTACCGTAAACTTAACGACGTGACCATCGGCGATTCCTATCCTATTCCAAACATAGCCGAAATCCTAGATCAATTAGGCAAGTGCAAATACTTTAGCACATTAGACCTAGCTTCCGGTTTTCATCAAATAAACATGTCTCCTGATGATTCTCCCAAAACAGCATTTTCAATCCCAACAGGGCATTACGAGTTCACTCGTATGCCATTTGGATTAAAGAATGCACCGTCCACCTTTCAGAGATTAATGAATTCCGCTTTATCTGGTCTCCAAGGCATCCAATGCTTCGTTTACCTTGATGATATCGTAATTTACTCATTTGATATCCCTTCTCATATAGATAACCTAACTAACGTATTTTATAGACTCCGTCAATTCAGTTTGAAACTACAACCGGATAAATGCGAATTTTTAAGAAAAGAAGTTTCATATTTAGGCCACGTCATTACTGACAAAGGCGTAAAACCAAATCCTGAAAAGCTAAGAGCAGTTCACGAATTCCCTATACCAAAAACTCCTAAGGACATCAAATCATTCCTCGGTTTCGTCTCTTACTATCGCAGGTTCATCTCCGATTTTTCTAGCATTGCAAAACCTTTAACAAATCTACTGAAAAAGAATGTAGAGTTCGTCTGGTCAAATGAACACCAGTTATCCTTTGAAATCCTAAAAAATAAATTAACTACAGCTCCGCTATTATCATATCCTGATTTCTCGAAACCATTCCTTCTCAGCTGCGATGCATCCAATTATGCAATCAGCGCTATTCTTTCCCAAGGCGAAATAGGCAAAGACAAGCCCATCGCCTATGCCTCCCGTACACTCAACAAAAATGAGTGCAATTATAGTACAACTGAAAAAGAATTACTTGCAATTCTTTTCGGCTGTAAGACCTTCCGTCCTTACCTATATGGTAGAAAGTTCACAATAATTACCGACCATCGTCCTTTACGTTGGCTATTCAACCACTCTGACCCCAGTAGTAAACTTCAGAGATGGAGATTAAAATTGGAGGAATATGAGTATGAAATAATATATAGAAAAGGAAAACTAAATAATGCCGCTGATGCATTATCCCGTTATCCTATAACTAAATCCGTCAATCCTATAAATCCTATACCTAATACTTCTAATGAGAATTTAAACTCACCTAATTATGACGAAACATCGAATCCAGATGTCCTTCCAGCTATCTCTCCGGACGATCTAATCCAACTTGAAGATCTTACAGACCCCCTTATCCAACCTACAAGCTTACCAGAGTTAGGCAACCTTGATGATCTAGATAATATAATAGATGAAAACTTACCCTCACCTTCCACTGATCATCCAAATCCAATATCACCACCTGATGTCCCGAGCCGTAGTAACTCCAGTACCCCAGATGGTAATTACTCAGACTTCCTTAAAACTACTGCTAAGGATTTTAATCCTAACGTAACCATAATAGAACACAATGAAAGCCTATCCAAAACTGATAAAAAATATATCATTATCCCTACATCTATAGATATGGACGAATCCGTCCCATATACTCAAGAAATCATATCTAATATTCCTAATTTGAGCGAATTTTCCTTACTAGAAAGAACATTACATTCCTTCCTTAAATATGAATCCGAAGATAAAGTTTACTATTTCATTTTCACCAAGGTCAATCACTTTGACACTTGCACATATGAAGATATCTACAAGTGTCTTAAATCCGTAAGAAATGAGTTAGTTGTCAGCCTCACAGGGCAAAATAACCCTCAAATAGCTATAGCTGATTTTAATAATCCTTTCGACACTCATCAGTATATCAAACTATATAATATGATCCTATATTTATTTCACAACTCAGAAATGACTATACACATTTATAAAAATACTATTATCTATCCATCACAGAGTGAAGTCCCTAAAATCATGAAAGAAAATCATGATCTCCCTATAGCCGGTCACTTAGGTTCTGGTAGAATGCTGAAACGCATCCAAGAAAAATACTACTGGAAAAACATGAGAGTAGACGTCGAAAACTACGTAAAGAAATGTCCACAATGCCAAATTAATAAAGCCCTTAGAAGAACCAATCGTGCCCCTATGCAAATCACATCTCTTTCCACACGACCCTTTGAACGTGTAGCTTTCGATATAGTAGGACCACTACCAGAAGCCGGTAACGATAAATATAAATACATATTGACTCTCCAAGATGATCTCACCAAATTCTCAGCCGCTTATCCAATTACCAACACTACTGCTGCGGAAACATGCGAATGTTTGGTTCACTTCATTACTTTATTCGGGATACCCAAAACAATTCTAACAGACCAAGGCACCAACTTCACGGCCGAGCTATTTAAAGAAACATGCAATTTATTAAAAATAAAACAATTATGGTCCACCCCGTATCACCCTCAGACTCAGGGTGCTCTCGAAAGAAGTCACTCCACCTTAAAAGAGTACCTAAAATCTTATGTAAACGAGCAACAAAACAACTGGCCCCGTTTTGTGTACACAGCTATGCTTGCGTACAACACAGCCATTCACTCAACCACTCATTTCTCTCCCTATGAGCTTGTATTTGGAAACAAACCCTATATACCGAATTCCATCTACGAGGAAACTGCAGGCGCAACTTACCCTGAATATGTCCGCATACTCCAAAATAGGCTCAAGTATTGCCGAACAAAAGCAATAGAACATATACAAAAATCAAAGACCAATTCCAAAACTTATTATGACATTCACACAAGGCCAATTAAATATAAAGTCGGTGACCTTGTTTACCTTAAAAATCACTTACGCCTTAGAAAAGCTCTTTCACCAATATGGAAAGGCCCGTTTAAAATCGTGAAAATCCATGGCAACAATACCGCGTCACTATTAATTAACAGACGTCACGTCAAACACCATTTTGACGAATTTAAAATAGCAACTAGTAATGAACCATAGTACCTTATTTAATATACAATTCAGTTAATTTAGATTACCTTTCCTTACAGAATTGGTTACATTTATCCTACCCTGGCGTCAAACAGTCAAGAATATATCCAGCCAGCATCAGGTGACGCAGGCATATATTTTGACCCTATTGGCTCCCTAAAAATAACCGATGACACTTTAGATATTATCATCCCCATAGACATTTCTTTTATTCAACCACATTTAGATAACATAAGGGATATCCTAAGAACTTCTCAATTCCTATGTAATCAAAGCAATGCATACTATGAAGGCGAATGTCACTATTTGTTCCAACCATTGTCATCCCGTTATTCTGATATAGTTAGAGACTTTGATTCCATTTCCCATCTTATATCTAAATCTTATAAAAGATCCGCCTGGTTTGGTGGAATCGGCTCAGTAATTAAACAACTGTTTGGAAATATGGACCAAAATGATGCCGAAAAATATAGTAATGCTATTCAGACCTTAGAGAATGATCAAACTAAATTGGCAACCCTCATGAAAGAAAACATGATGGTTACAACATCCACACTATTGTCCCTTAAAGAAGTTATTGATAAAATTAATGCAAATGAAGCTAGCCTTAGTTATGCCATTGATATCCTAAACCAAGAAATGACAAATTTAACATTAGTTTCCAATAAGCTATTAATTAGGTCTAAAATATCGGGACTGTCGAATATTTTAGAAAGTAGTTTATTAACCCTATCATTTAAGTTAGAAGATATAATTAATGCTATTATGTTTAGTAAGTCCAATATTCTATATCCATCTATTATTACTCCTAAACAATTGTTTACAGACCTTGTAAGTAATTATAGATTTCTCCCTAGTCCTAAGCAATTACCTGTACCTTTAATCTTAGACAATATCCATATTCTAGAAAATATATCCGATGTATCCAGTTATTATGCAAATAACAAAATAATATTTGTATTACAAATACCTTTAGTAAATACTAAAGAATTCGATTTGTATCATACTACACCTTATCCTATTGCCCTGAAAAATGTAAACAAAACATTGTACTCTACAATAATACCATCCACTAAATATTTGGGCATAACTAAAGATAAATCATCTTATTGTAAATTAAATTCACTTACCACCTGTAAAATTGTAAATACGCAATATCATATTTGTGAAATTTCCAATGTATACTCTACATCAGCCGTACCAATATGTGAAACTGAGGTTATTTCAAAAGCTTTGACTTCCGTTCCGTCTCTCTGTAGGACCGAATTCATAAATGGTAATTTTGAAACCTTTCATAAATTACATAGTAGTCAGTGGATATACATGATCAGTCAAAATTCTAAAATAACAATAGAATGTAATAATCAAGATTTATTTGAATCTTCTATTTCTGGTACTGGTATACTAACCATACCAGACAACTGCATTGCCTATTGCAACGATAATAAGCTAATACCTAAACATAGCATTGAAATAAAATTAAAGCCAATAGTATTGCATTTCGAATTAATTAATGATACTTGTTGTAGTTCCACCACATATTTAAAAGAAAATATTAAACTTCCTTACGTTAATTTGAAAAACATTAATAATTTAGACTCTCTCTTCTCAAATTATAATAAAGTAACTGATCAAATTAAAACAAACCTTAATTCAGTAATTGAAAAACCTCATATTGTCCTTTACGGTAACTATTATTCCTATACAACTGTTATTATAAGCCTAGTTATAATCTTAGTTATTTCCTATAAATTGTATTGTTATTGTAAGTTAATTAAGAAATCTAGATGTACCCCTTTACCTGATATTCCCGTAGAAATGGCATCTACAGATGTCGAAGATATTCCTGCTCCTCGCCTCCGAATGACCTAAAACCCGGAAAACTTACCTTTCCTTCTGGCGTCAACTTACCTTCCACCCGTAAGTTTCCTCCTAATCGGGGGGCTGTTACATCCTTCACCTGTACCCCTTTTGGTCTACTCAGCAGCCTACGCTGCATTCCTGCTGCTGACGCAGCATCCTCTCCTTCCTCTCTCCCCCTCATCATGTTCTGACACCTTCAGTCGTCTCCCAACCGTCTTCCCGTGCACATGTATCTTGCACTCGTGTTTTTTATTGTTTTAATATACAAGTTTATTTTAGCCTAAAGTAATTTCTTTTTTAAAACCCAAATTCGGAACCCGGTTATAACAGATCCTAGGCAGCGGGTAGCTGTCCTTCTTCGTGACGTCGTTCAGTCGTCGATAATCCACACAGAAGCGCATACTGCCGTCCTTTTTCTTTACTAGGACCACAGGAGAACACCATGGACTCGATGAAGGCTCTATAACACCGTCCTTCACCATTCCCTCAATCATGGTTTCCACCTCTTTTTCTCGTGCAACTGGCAGTCTTCTTGGTCGCTGACGGATTGGTAGCTCGTGGCCTGTATTAATCTTATGCTGAACAAGTCCAGTTCTCCCTATGTCAGCATCGTTTGAAGAGAAAGTGTCGGCGTACTGAAGTAACAACTTCTTAGCCTTGTCCATTTCTCCTTTAGTTAAATCGCAGTTTTCCAAAAGCGTTGACACGTCAAATTTTGCACTACGAATTTTATTTCCGGTAGGCGGATCCTGCAATTGACGCATCCAAGCTACTTCCTCGCAAGTACCGATCAAGGTGCCCTTCTTGATCACATGCTCCTTGTAACTTGGATTCAGTATGCGTACTGCTGAGACGTTGGTGGCCTTGACCAGAGTACGTGCCATCTTCCATGGGAAGTCATTGTTCACCCTTTCTATCAGAACACTTCGATCTTTGTGTCCAGAATTCTGTGGTAATCTAATTGGCACAATTGTTTCTGATCTGCGAGGAAGAACAATCTCTTTCAAGCAGTACACTTTTCCTGATGGTGCACCTTCCATGAAGACTTCATGTGAACCACATTTCAATACTCCTTGATCAACGTCGATCTCGCAACGATGTTTCCGCATGAAGTCCAAGCCCAAGATGCAATCGTCCACTATATCGGCCACGATGACATTGTGCTGGTAAGTTCTATCACCCAATTTTAACTCCACCTCCTTTTTTCCTCGGACGATTATGTGCTGACCGGTAGCTGTTAGTAATCGTATACGGTCGTGGTTATTGACGTAGTCCCCAAGGAACCGACTTGCTAGGTGAGAATTGACGACCGTGTGAGAAAGCTCCAGTATCCAGCGTCAGTTTGCATGGTGTTCCATTGACTTCGCCTTTGATGGTCAGGCTGTTCCCATCATGTGCTTGCGAGATCAAGATTCTCAGGGCCTTTTCAATACCAGCCAGCACTCGCCCTCCAGTCCTGGCATTTACTCGTTTCCCTGCTGTGGCTGGGCAGTCACTTCAGCCACCCTTCCCTGCTGATCTTCTCTCGGAGTGCCGCGCTTAGGACAGCTTGACCGAAGATGACCCCTTTCTCCGCAAGTGTAGCACCTAAGACTGTACCCTTGCGGCCGGTCGCGTACAGGAGATGCTACAACCTCTCTGACGCGGTGCGTTCGGTGGTCCTGCCTCACTGCCTCTACTTCTAAGGCATGGGCCAAGGCGTCTTTCAGCGCCTCATGATGCCCAAGTCTCACAGCGGCTCTAACTTCTAGGTCGCGTATTCCATCAACGAACGCTTGTACCAGATTCCCATCGATAAGTGCAGGGGCAGACTGGTATGCTTTCCGAACCAGCTTTTCAACTTCGAGGGCCCACTGCTGTAGATTCTCGCCACTACGTTGAACACGATCTTTCAACTTAGCACGAAATACGTGCTCCAGGTGCGCGTCACCGTATCTGGACTCTAACGCCTCCAGCAGCTGCTCGTAGGTTACATTCTTGCCGAGCGCCTCAAGAATATTAAGGGCCTGGTCTCGGAGGGCCAAGGTGAGCGCGGTCATGGCTTGCGGTTTTGTCCATCCATTCGCCTTCATAACGGCCTCAAATTGAATTTTATAAGCCGGCCACGAAGATGTGCCATCGAATGGAGGCACCTTAAAGCCCCGCGCTGAAGGTGCAGCAACTACTGAAGCTACAGTCAAGTCTCCAGTCTTCAGTTCCCCCAAAGCTTTCTTCACCCCAGCGATCTGAACTTCGGCTTCTGAGAGGCGATTCTCGTGCTGCTGTACCTGATCCTTCATCACCTTTAGGTCTTTGCCAAAAGTTGCATGAAGATCCTTTATGAGGAGCATCTGCTCGTCTTGGCGGCGGACCTGCTCCTCTTGGCGGCGGACTTGCTCCTCTTTGTCTCGCTGCAACTGCTCTTCCAACCGGCGAACCTGCTCCTCTTGACGGCGAGCCTGCTCCTCTTGACGGCGAGCCTGCTCCTCTTTGTCTCGCTGCAACTGCTCTTCCAACCGGCGAGCCTGCTCCTGTAGCAGCGCCATTAAAGCTGACAAGTCTGGCGCCATTGATGCTGTAGGAACTGCGGATGGGCCAGCGACTGGCACTGACGTAGGCTGGACACCACCCGGTGTCTGTGTTGGGGAATCTCCAAACCGCCTTTGGTCCATGTCCTGCTGTCGCTGACTCCTGGTACGGATACCGTCCGTGTCGTCCTTCGGTAGAATTGGCATAATTTATCCCTCACTTCTGACACCAAATTGTTACGAGCTGGGTATGGGATAAATTAATTACTACCAATCAGACAATTTAATAACTTTATTAAACACAAAACACTTAAATCTTAATCACAAGTACACTACTGATCACTATTCGCTTGGATATCGCACTTCTAGTTCACTTCGATTCGCTCCGTTGTATCGCCTGAATCAGACTACTCCATGTGTGTCGGCGCTTGTGCTTTTTATACTACCCCATTATTCACGAACATTCCGGCGATGTGTAGAACGGTTCGATAAAAACATCAACAAAAAAACATTACCAAGTAGTAGGCAAAAAAATAATAACCTACTTGTACCGAATAAAGAAGTAGGTACTTTATGCCCTCGGCGTACGGTCGAAATTACAATGACAATTCCTAATATTTTTTATAAGTAGTTACCTACCTAACTTTGAACTAATAATAATGGCACGCTTCTCGAAGTTTTTAGCGCAAACACACTGAATCACGTCCTTTCTCGAAAGATCTCGTACGTACGACGTAACAATACGATTGTAGGGCGACGCTCTATCTAGACATTATATAATCAAAGTTATTAACGAATAAAAAATAAAAAAGGTAAGGTTAGTGTTTTATAAGAAATTCGTCAAATTCTCTCTGGATAAATGTTTTAAAAAAAACCGGTCAAGTGCGAGTTGGACTCGCGCACCGAGGGTTCCGTACAAACCTGTGGGTATATAACTTTTTTTTATATGACGAAACTAAAAATTTACGGTTTTCGTAATTTTTCCTATATCTGTACTATAAGACGTGACTTCGTACAAAATTTCAAGATTCTAAGTTCACGGGAAGTACCCTGTAGGTTTTGATTCCCGTGCGAGTTTCGAAAATTTGCGGAAATTTGCGGCCTAAGTGGCTGTATCTTTTGATTGCGTTGACTTAGAAGGTTGATTTTTCTACAGCTTCCAGGGACAGTAGAACTAAGTATCATATAGAAATTTCAGTTTGATACCTCCACGCGTTCCTGAGAAAAACGGTCTTGACAGACGGACGGACGGATGGACGGACGGACGGACGGACGGACAACAAAGTAATCTTATAAGGGTTCCGTTTTTTCCTTTTGAGGTACGGAACCCTAAAAATAGAACAAGAATTCAAAACGAATGCACTATCGACAAAGGTCTGGTCAAAGCCAACAATAGGCGCTATTGTCAAGCTATCAACACAGATATCTTTTTTTCCAGCTATCGTTTATTCAAACTGAACTGGTGCATAGAAATTGGTGGATTTTTCAACCTGTGCATTTTATGTTTTGAATGTTATATTTTGAAGCTCTACACTTCTGTTTTCTCTGAAGGATTGTTTATGCTAGACGTATACTATTAGGAACCATTGTTGTTTGAAATGTATATTTGATTTGAAAGATACCTACATAAAATATGGACACTTCATACCCAAGGGTATTAAAGAACCCTTCACGAAGCCGTCAACGACTTTTTTTTTGGTGTGCTAAAATGAGAATTTACAGTAGCGCTCAATGTAACGCAATAACAAAAAAAAAAATGTGCTGATGGATTTATTTAATAGCACAGTGGCCATGCAGGTATTTAAAGCAAAGTAATAACATTTAAAACTCGTAATTTTTAAAACTAGTGGAAATGATGGAAGTTTGACCTTCAATATCTCCGTAAGTGGAAGGTTCCCAAGTAAATTCTAGAACAAAAAAGTGCTTGCAATGACGGAAAGAACTAGTAGCTCTCGGTATTTCTAAGGGTGTTTTTACACCATTTGTGTACCAACGGACATATAACGGACAAGCCTAAACGTAATTATGAATAATTGATTATTGTATAGCCAATATGAGAGTTTATTCCTGACTGCCACCACCAGTCTGCCACCAGTGGTGGCAGACGCCACTTAAAATGAGCACTAAGAAAGAATTTTAGAAAATTCGTTCTGAAAGTATGTAATTTTTAGATAACATAAAGTTTTATTTTCCTTAAACATGGTATTTAAAGTTATTACCAGTCATCGTAATCGAAATCGTAATCGAAAGTTTTATCGATATGAAATCCCAACGAGCGAACGACTGCTTTTAAACAACTTCTGATAAAACTGTTTTCTTAATTTTAATGTTTATTCATTTTCTGCGGTCGTTTCGAATTCATTGCATAAATGCATAAACGTTGGGACTACCTCGTTGGTCTAGTGGTTGGAAGCACGACTGCTGAGCATGGGTCTTGGGTTTGATTCCCGGGTTGGGCAAAGTATTATAGCGTTTTTCCAGCAGGAACTTCTCAGTAGCAGCCACGGAGTCTGGATTTGAGCCCCGTTGATGGCAATGGGCTCGCCCCCTATTATATGGGACTTTAACATAACTGGCGAAACGTGGTTGTTCTTTAGGGTACAACTTTACCTAACCCTTCGGGGATAACTGGCGTGATGTTATGTTATGTATGAATAAACGTAATAAAAAAAATTACTTGTATGAAATGAAATTACGTGAAATAATATTCAGTGGCCTAATAACTGTAAAAGGTGAAGTAATCATTATTTTACTCATTAACGTAATGGAGTTATTTTTTAATTTATTGCAAAAAAATATTATTTCGTCAGAAATGAAATTCATAGGCACATCAGGCGCGTGCATTGTAGGCAGGCATTGTCTACTTGCTTACCTCATAAGATCCAATTAAACTATCTTAAACTATCAGTACATAAATAAAATATCAAACTCAAAGCATTTATTTAAATTAGACCATTACAGGCACTTTTGAATGTCAAAACACAAAAAATAAACTAAGCTACAGTCCCTGTCACAGGTCATAATAACTTGTGAAAGTACTGTAGTTGCCCATTCGAAAGCGTAGATTCTATGGAGAAGAATGGGCAAGATATATCAGTCATCACCCATCATACTTACTATAGTGAGTAAGATGGTTTATCCTATAATTATTCTAGTTTCACGCAGTTACAAAAGAAATAAATGATAGGAAATCTACACTTTCTAACGTGCTCAAAGCTTGTTAAGTCTTATAATTAGAATAATGCAAAAAAATAATAAAAAAAGGATAAGTCCTTTTCTTAATTATTTTTTGCATTATTCTTATTATTATTCTAATTTTAATGTAATTTGGATGATTGTAATGATTTAAATATGGATTGCATGTATGATGTTACTTTTATATTTAGTTATAGGAATTCAGACACGATGTAAAAATCGTTATTGAATAAATGAATTGAATTGAATTGAAAATAAAAGTAGAAATTTTGTAAGTCGATTTCGCTTCCATTTATTTTCCACTTACTTCAGTAACCTCATTTGGCTCGCTGTAAAGCATGAAAACGTGATTACAAATTCATACACGTTGACATTAATATGTATGAAGTTAAACATACAGAACGAACCATTATGCACGAATTTACTATGTCCCGTCAAAATTACCGCACTGCAAAACTCTGGACGAAAATGTCAAAATGCACTCGGTACTGCCGGTCAGTGAGCGAATGAAATTAAACAATTGCGGCCTATGCGTCGTTGTAAAGTTTCGAACATATTTTTTTCCCACATTTTTATTTTTGTACCACTGTGTCGGTTTTTTCGTGTCAAAACATCAAGTGTTTTTGGATTTACTGAATAGAGTTTTAAAGTGTAGTGGCAACTGAATGCAAATCCACAATTTCCTATACTAAAATAAACCAGTTTTAGATTGTTTTTATGTGTTAAAAGTTCTGTATAAATAAAAAACGGTGCTATTAAAGTCAACTGGGTGAAATGGTTTTATAGGCACACGCTGACAACGAATTGAAATAGCAATAGGTATGTATGACTAAACTATGAGTACTTTACTTGCAAGGTACTCGATAGTACTGGGAGAACGTATTTGCGCCAAGCCAACATGAGGTCCTGGGTTTGATTCCCAGGTCGGGCAAAGTGTAATTGAGTTTTTCCATTAGGAATTTCTCAGTAGCGGCCACGGTGTCTAAAATTGTGCCTGGTTGATGGTAATTTGCTCGCCCCCTATAACATAGGACTTAAACAAAACTGGCGAAATGTGGGTGTACTATAATTAGGTAGACCTCTGCCGAAACCTCCGGGGATTACAGGCGTACTGTTATGTTATGTTATGAAGGTATTATGTAGGTATATGACAGTCTGGGTCGCTGAAAATAATTCAGGGCATCCGTTAGGATTCCGGATTCCGGTTCTGAAAATAAGGCAACTACTTAACTTATGAATAAATGATTGTCCTCAGCGACTTTTGAAGTAACTATCTTCAACTTAAATGCTGGACGTAGGTCTTTTCTTCAAAGTGCATATTATTTACAATTTTTTGGCTATAATATAAAAACTGCCTTAGACACTTTTCACTGGACATAGGTGGGAGTGAGAGCTCGTGTCGCTCGCGCGGCTTAATAACAACAGCCGCTCGGGTCGATCTTAAAGTTAAGCCACGCTTGCCTAGGTTGGTCCGTGGATGGGTGACTATAATTACATAAAGAGTTTCGTCCGTGCCTCGGAAAGCACGTTAAGCCGTTGGTCCCGGCTGTCATTTGTAGATCTTTGACAGTCGTTACAGGTACCTAGTCAGTGGCCCGAAAGTTTGACAATCAGTCTTACCAAGGGGTATCGTATTACCCAGTACTAATTGGGTTGTTGATGTCAGATTGGCAGTCGCTCCTTGTAAAATACTGGTATACAGCTGCATCCGGTTAGACTGGAATCCGACCCTAACATAGTGGGGAAAAGGCTAGGTAGATGATGATTTTCGTTCTAAAAACCTGATGTTAATGTCTCAGAAATCTTACTCACACATTTAACTCAACACAGCAAACATTTTCTCCTAACAAAATTAATCTAGCTATAACAAAAACATAATTCTCTCTAATTTCCTACAGCCGAAATGAAGTACCTACGAAAATTCCTATGTTCGAGAATTTTCGGCTGGCGGCCATTTTCTTTTAGAACTTTCGAAGCTAAATGACGCTCTGGTATTTAGAGTAACTAGCTTACCACGTTTATTCGGTTGTATGTAAGAATATACCCGTTGGTATATACCAGTTTTATTCGTCTGTTGTTATATTTCTAGTTGAGATTGTTTTCTTTTATCAAGTTCAAGCTGTACCTGCGTATGTGAGAAGGTATAATTGTATAGAATTTGTGTTTGTTATACTAGACTAGCTTTTGCTCGCGGCTTAGGTTCGTTAGCTATGTACGGAAATTAACCCACGGGAACGTTTTAATGTAGCCAATGATACTCGGGGATAATATAGCTTCCCGTTAGCGACACAATTTTCGGAATTGTGTCGCTAGTTGTTGTGTCAGTAGTTCCGAAGATTACCCCCTACATACAAACTTCAAAAAATGTTACCTCTTTATAATTATGATGAGTTATGATGAGTTACGTCGTGCTAATAGGAAAGTGTAAGATAGAATGCCCTCAGGCTAGATGGAGCGTTAATTATTGCCTGTAGCTGGTTGCAGCTGATTGAGACTTGGCGATAATCGAGCTGAATAGCAAGCAAATTTGAGAGACTTATGATGATCTATTGGGTTGCAGCTGAAAAGCAGCGTCGGGTAGTATACCTTGTGTTGCCATCTGTAGTCATTATGCTGGGCCGAGGCATTAATAGCTTATTTTGTTTAATTTTAAGGTGTTTCTGATTGTTTTAATGCCTTTAAACACAATTTTCTTACTTTATTTATTTTTATACCTAGTAATGGACTGCTGTAGGTATGCCAAATAATAAAGACGTACACGTTGTTAACCTTTAATTTTCCTATAAGTTCTCAGATATGATCAATTAATCAAAACTAACAAATTTAAATAACACACATACCTGCTACAATGCCATTTCAAAGTAACATGTACCACCTCGACACTTGTTGGCAATAAGGTCGTATCTTACATAATGCTGTACCTACATAGGTACATAATACTTACAATAATTTAACCACAAACATTCTTGCACAAACGTTTTATCGTCCGTACCTGAAACAATAAAAACAACATTATGAATCATTCGCGATAAGAAAGAAAGAATTGCTGGTGCCATTTTTAGGTGTTTCTTGTCGTAAAAGTTTGAGATGTGTCGCTTTCTAAGTAGGTATGACGGGAGTGAGGTAATACTTCGGAGAGGAAATGATTTATAGACAGAATAATATTGAATGTTGCAAAAATGGTACATTGAGAAAATCCACATTTTCTCAGTTTTGAATGCTGTGGTATATTGTCTGGTTGGAAGTCTTCGAAAATGGGGAGGCCACTGCCCAGAAGTGGGATAAAATATATGACACTTTATTTGGCTATCAACAAACGGTATACAGGGTGGCGCCGACAATACGACAATAAATGAAAACAGTGGTAACAGTAGTTCATAGGAATATTTTTAAACTATCAACAAAATTCTAGCATCGAAATTAAAAATATTTATTTTTCCTAACAAACTAAATAGCATAAAACTGTTAACGAAATACAACACCATTTATAAATATTGTTTAACCAACCTTAGGTATAATTTGCAATAATTCGCGTCTGGAAATAACATTTAAAGAACGAATTTGGCAAAGGTTTTTGAAATAGCGAGTTGGCAACATGTGTGTATAGTGTTTATACCGATGCTGTCGTTAACATGTCAGTGCTAGCCTATTAATCAACATCATGTAGAAAATTCCGAATATGAAAAATAATGTCTTATGACTAAACTACTGGATATATATTCGAATGAATTTTTGTACGCAGACTGGGAACGTCATGAGGTATCATCATCTGCCTAGCCTTTTCCCAACTATGATAGGGTCGGCTTCCAGTTTAACCGAATGCAGCTGAATACCAGTATTTTACATAGAGCGACTGCCTATGTGACCTCCACAACCCAGTTAGTACTAGGTTATACGATACCCGTTGGTAAGGCTGGTTGTCAGACTTTCGGGCCACTGACTAACTGTAACGTTTGTCAATGATCTACAATTGACAGCCGGGACCAACGATTTAACGTGCTTTCCGAGGCACGAAGGAAACTCGGTATGTAATGGGTGGTCTCCCATCCACGGACCAACCCAGGCAAGCGCGGCTTAACCTGACGATCGACCCGAGTGGCTTTTATTATTTAGCCACGAGCTCCTCAACGAACGTCATGTTATACGCAGTTTAATTTACTGTCGTATTGTCGGCGTCACCATGTATAAGACGGAACTGTTGGCGCAGTGGCTGAGCGATTGGTCCCAGCGCGGGTTCGATCCGCGCACGGAAGGAATATTTGTATGGCCTACAGGTAGTCGTTCCGAATCTGGCTGTTTGCGTATGTGAGTTTAAATGTTTGTAAACGCATCCACAATACAGGAGAAATTCCTAGTGTGTGGTAATGCTTAAAAAAATAAAAACTAAAAAAGTGTGTGTGTGTCCATTTGTTGCACGCCCGACAAGAGACAACTTACCTGGATTCTAGGCCTAGGTTTGTGTCCGATTAAAGGTGATAGGTTCACCCATAGAATTATAACAACACCGTACTCGATTTTTAACCGACTTCTTAAAAAGGAGGAGGTTATGTATTCCACCTGTATGTACACCGATTTCTCCGCGATTACTGGTCCGATTTAAGTGATTCCTTTTTTATTTGGTAAAAAAAGCTCGCGCGGTGGTCCCGTGTCAATTTTATTGACTTTGCTTTGGTACTTTATGAGTTATCCTGTATAATATGCATTTTTCTTCTTCGTTTAAGTTTATGATGTGCTAATAACTTCAAGTTATAATGTAAAATTGATACTTGACAGGGATTTGTGTGAGATACCACAGCCAAAAGGGGTAAAATAAAAACTCGTTTTCAAAAAACAAAAAAGTTTTTGCCGCTAAAAAGCAATTCCATTGATAACACTGCGCGAAATCGAACTCACGCTAAGCAGTTTTACTTATAATTACTAAACTAACGAAACAATAAAACCTTTAAACACTTATGGGTATTCCAATATAATCCCTACAGAATCACACCAACACACACACACAGACCAATTCCCGATAATCATAATACAATTCAACTTGGAAACTCGCAAACTAAACAATGTAGCGCTTTATTATTTTCCAGCGGAACCCTACAGCGCTCCAGCGCTCCATCGGAACAAAACTCATAAATCTGACAAAAGTTATACGTTATTGCTTAATGTTTAGGCACTTGGGTAATAACAATGGTATATTTTGGATCGATTTAGTTTCTGATTTGGGTTTGGAGGGAATTTAGCTCATAATTATTTTCAGTGACCGTTTTTATGATTGGCAAAATCATTGTTTGGTGGGTAAGCAGTTCAGTAATCGTTGTAGTCTACGACTAAATATTTTATAATTGGATTAAGCTGCTATCAGTCCTTTTTTTTCAAGGAGCGACTGCCTATCTGACCTCCTCAATTCAGTTAGTACTGGGTAATGCGATACCCCTTGGTAAGACTGGTTGTCAGACTTTCGGGCCACTGACTAACTGTAACGACTGTCAAAGATCTACAAATGACAGCCGAGATCAACGGCTTAACGTGCTTTCCGAGGCACGGAGGAAACTCGGTATGTAATGGGTGGTCACCTATCCAAAGACCAACCTAGGCAAGTGCGGCTTAACTTGAAGATTGATCCGAGTGGCTGTTATTATTTAGCCACAAACTCCTCGTCCTTATATAGTATAGATAAGTTTTTTCGACTGGCTCGACGTCGACAGCGTCAGAAAAACTCAGTCACCGTCAACTTTTTTCACAAGTGACTGGAACCTTTCGCTCCCCGGCCATGTTTTTCATTAATCCCACCATTCAAATAAATGTTTTGGCAACACAAAACATCTTAATACCTTACTGTAATACAAACTTATAGACCATTCAAAAATAATTACTGGCTTTATTTTAATAAAGCTCTTAGACAGCCGGGTGCTAATGTCTTATTAAAATTATTATTATTAAGATTATGCTAATTTCCTTGGCTTTTGTATCGTTTGGTTAATTTTAAAATAAACGTTGAAATGCGCATTTTTAAGGGGTCTTGAAGGCCTTGAAGAGAATTTGACCAGAGTATTTACTTGAAGTTTAATGTGATCATGAAAGAGGTAAATGAAATGGTGCTGAACATAATACAACATCACGCCTGACATCCCCGAAGGATTAGCAGAGGTGTACCTAATAGTACACCCACATTTCGCCAGTTATGTTTAAGTCCCATGTAAAAGGGGGCGAACCTTTTGCCATTGAAATGGTGCTAAACTTGTCCTAGTTTCTCATTTTTAATCAGCACGTCGAGTTAAGGTCATAGGTACATTCATGTCGCTATATCGCTGAATACTGGGATTCAGCTGTATCCTTTTAGACCCAATTTAGTCGGTCAGCTTTGGCCACCCATCCAGTGAATGACCGCAGCAAGTGTAAATACGACCTTTCTGCAATATACTGACGCTACAGGCGTGACAGCTCGGGTATATCGATATCTGTGTGTAAACTCACATCTCAAGTTACTTCACTACCAGCCGTCGTAGACCAAAAGTCATATTTAAATATAGATCGAAGTTTCGCTAGCATATTTCATTTGACCTCGTTTTTAAGTCTACTTAACCAGAACTCTTACACAAGAATGTCCCACAATTCCAAACTCCCGGTAGCAACCAAGAAAATTCCAAAGAGAATTTAATAAACACTTTTGTAAAAAAAAGTCGAAAACAAAAATACTCGAGTAGTAGCCACCTAATTAAAGTTGTTAGGCGAATTACACAAATCACATTAATTACAAATAATTATAAAAGGTTACACTTTTCGGAGTAATTAAATGATTTCAAAGCTTTTCACTTCGCGTATTTTTATACCCAGTAAAAAAGTTAATTTAATTTTTTCTCTTTGAATGTGGTGCGGTATGAATGGATGCTGCGGTGCGATTTATGTTGGGGGGTAAGCAGAGTCCCTTGTTATGTTAATAGGATGATTGAAGGTGCCTTTATTACTGTTTTCGGGAGAGGGGTGCACCAAAAGTGATGTAGACTAAGGAGTTTTTTATGTACGTCCGGAAAACGAAGTACAATTCTTACTGAATTGTTGAAGTTTGGACAAAGGCTTGTATACTTCTCCATCAATATAGATATATCTTGACCCAGCGTGCCATTTTTTTACTACCTAATATGGCGTTATAAGTACTGTTTAGTTACTGATTTTGATTGAGTTCTTGTTCACATACAAACAAGTTGCTAATTATGATTTTATGTTCTTGAGCTATAACGTTATTATTATTAAAAAAAAACTTTTTTTGCAAAAAAATAACCGACTTCCAAAAAAATACTGGAAAATAACTTTACTTTCGCAGGTCGGTGATTAACTTGAGTTTCGGAAGTCGGTATTTTCCAGATTTTTATTTGTGTTTTTTTGGAAGTTATTTTTTTTGCAAAAAAGCGTTTATTTTACCCTTTTTAGTTATTGTATCACACACAAATCCTTGTCAAGTATCAATTTTGCAATTTCTTTTACTTGGATGACATATTTTTTCCAGCTATTTTTATTTAAAAGCCAAACTACTGAACCGATTTTGATGAAATTTCTATGGCACCAATCGGAAAGTGTATGTGTGTAGTATAAAAGAAGATTTTTCAAGGCGGTTCATAAATTACGAAGACATGGGTAACACACACAAAAAAAAAATACAACCGAATTGAGAACCTTCTCCTTTTTTTGGAGTCGGTTAACAAATTTGCCTGCTACGACAGTAGCCACTTGAAGCATAAAATGCTTAAACCGGGCACGTGAAATAGGTGTTCTTGCATTATCTAGGTACCTACGTCTAAGAATAAGAATACTTTATTTGCTTAAAATACAGGTGTTACCAGTTGTTAAAATTGGTGGTTTAGGCACAAACCATATTTTGCCTTTTTAGAGCATGCAAATATAATTTTATATTATTAAATAATGCGTATTTAAGAGGAATTTAACAAATATTTCCTTAAGCTAATTTAAAGAAAAAAAAATTATAAATAAAAAAAGAAACAAAAAAAAAAAACACATAGTGTTCGTACCCATTCGATTAGTAGTAACATTTCCAGAATTGATGCATTTGTCGCTTCAGTTTTATGGAGTCGAATCAAGAAAGATTTTTAAGAAACGCAGCGGAACTGCACAGATACAAGTTGCCAGCACCGCAAATACTACTTACTTTTTAATGAAAAAATAATATTTTTCATTTTACTTATTGTGTTAATTATATTTTCTCCCATGGATAAGGTAGCTAGTGAACAAAAGTAACTACAGTGATGGAAAAAATTACCTACCTAATTGTAATATGTACTCAATGTATTGAAAATTCAAAACTCTTTTCAATCGCTTGATGTTAAGCGATGATGCTGTGCACCCTCTAGAAATGACCTATTCAGTAAATAGGTATACGTGGCTTTGCCCAACTTTTGTTTTAAGTAAATAAATGCTCTATTCCATTACTTACAAGTCACATATTATGGTAAGAAGTGGATTAAGATACACCACCGCATACTGGCAGTAGTTTACGAGCGACACATCACACATTTGTATCACTTAACCCCTACTTTATGACATGAAGTGGCCGTAGTCTACGTATGTACCTATGATATAGTGTCAGAGATGCAGTCGGTCTATACAACATTAGTTTTAGTATATGCGAAACCTGAAACACGTGTCTAGTATTTTTACGTAAATAATCTATGTACAAAATTTCAAAACTGTTCATGAAAAATCACAAAGTTATAAGCTTGTTATGTTAGCTGGTTGTCCGTACAAAAACATACTCACCACGCGGCGCCCCACTGTGCGCCCGCGCCTAATGCCTATGTTGTGCGCGTATGATTGCGGATAGGTACTAAGTGTCGCTCGGTGTCCAACTCGTTAGCTTTTTTAAATATTTTTGGGACAAAATATAACATGATATAAAAATTATTGGGATCGATTCAGTTACTTATTCTGCACAAACTATATTCAGGTTTCGCATATACTAAAAATAATGTTGTATAACTTATCATAATCAACCTATAACGTTTCCACTATTGGACTTCAGGGCCCAGGGGGTTTAAAATGGCCACTTTAGCAGGACATAAACGGATAATAATATGAATCACATTAAAATTATTACAATGGTCACAGACACAGTTAATACCTATGTTGAATTATCAGTTAGTGACCATTTTACGAATTGTGATCGAATTCATATTAATATCATATGATGTTCTGCTAATATGGCCATTTCTGACCCCCTGGACTTCTTTCTGGGCGGGTGGCCTAGTGCGGGTTGGTGTACTCGTGAACTTTAATTTTAAAAGATAAACCATTGGTTGCCATTGTGATGATGATTTTCTGGGGAAGCGCATTCCACAGAGAGATAGATTGGACTAAGAA
Organism: Standfussiana lucernea; assembly: GCA_964057025.1. NCBI lineage: Eukaryota > Metazoa > Arthropoda > Insecta > Lepidoptera > Noctuidae > Standfussiana > Standfussiana lucernea. The sequence goes on along the minus strand of OZ059807.1, from coordinate 1,814,496 downwards.
TGATCGGTGAATGAAGTCAGTACGGTGAGAGGGACATTGAAGAACACGGTTTTGCGATGAGCGCAGACTCCTATCCTATCGTTGTCACAAATGTACTGAAAGTGGGGAGCCAAGTAACTAGGGGAAGTGGGGGAAACAAGAAAAGAGAACAAAGTGGTTAACGCCCTTTGCTCCCTATGCTGACTTATGGGCAACCACTTAAGAAGAGACCGGTGCTCGGAGACATGATCATATTTCCGCAGATCGAAGACGAGTCGAATGCAGTTATTTTGAAGACGGTCAAGTTATCCGCGTTCAGGTCAAAGTAGCACACATCACCATAATCGATGATGGAAAAAAAAATGATTTATTATATTGGTATTCCAATAGTATGGCCAAAAGGACAGATAGTGATGATGTCATGGGTACAGACATTTGTGAAAGATGATAGAGGCTAGAAAGAAACTGAACTCTGAGATGTCTGGATAAAAAACATGTAGATATGGCATCAACCTTGTACAAATGGCTATCGTCAAGAGAATAATGGTGCATCTTATGAATTATTATCGTCAGTGTAAGATTACAAAAAATAAAAAGTTTTTCCATTAAATACTCGCCTCTTTAACGCTACAAATAATTACTTCATCATAGACCGTACTTTTTTCTTAAGATTCTGCTCCTTAAACTTTAGCCGCACTAAATCTTTGTTATGTTAATTCATTGCTATTAAAACCCAGCAGGCGGTAGAACTTAAACAACCGGAGCGGTTACCATCACCACTAAAAGCAACCTTAATGGGAATTCATATTTAGCAAACAGCATTTTTGCATCGTCGCTGTAGGCTGTGGCGAGGGATGAGCGGAGCGGGGGCGGATAGAGGATTTTATTTCGCAATTCGTAAATCGCTAAATGATAACAGCCGCTCGGGTCGATCTTTAGGTTAAGCTGTGTTTGCCTAGCTCGGTCCGTGGATGGGTGACTGCCCATAACATACCGAGTTTCCTCCGTGTCTCGGAAAGCACGTTTAGCCGTTGGTCGCGGCTGTTATTTGTAGATCTTTGACAGTCGATATAGGTCAGTCAGTGGCCCGAAAGTCGGACAACTAGTCTTACTAAGAGGCATCGTATTACCCAGTACTAACTGAGTTGTGGAGGTCAGATAGGCAGTCGCTCCATGTAAAATACAGCTGAATTTCAGCTGCATCAGGTTACACTGGAAGCCGACCTTAACATAGTTGGGAAAAGGCTAGGCAGGAGGTGACGTGAGTCGCCAGACAAGTTTTAGACACGTGCAGTGCTACAAGGATCTTTTAACGCTTGATAAAATATTAAGTATATTAGGATTTGAATATAAAGTGTTATTAAGATTTTTCATCATACATTTTTCAGAGCAAACCGGGTGTCTGAATTTGTGCCCGGTTAATGGCTCTAGACTCGCTTCTAATTATAATTATTTTTATATATCCTTGTAGTATATCTTAGTGTTGAATTATATTTATTTCAGATATAGATAAGTATACCTTCCACTGTTTGTGTTTGCGCCACCCAAAGGTTGACGTGTAGAAAATGCCTATGTCATTAAGTCTACCTCTGTGCTTTGCTTGATGTGGTAAATAAATAAATAAAAACACGGGAGTTTAAGCTGGTGAAATTTGGGAGTAATAGGTTCATGATGCTACATTTACTTAAAACTGCAGCCGGCGGTCTCACTCCCGTTATAATTGAAAATTATTCCACGGAAACGAATTGAATATAGTCAATTACACTGAGGGATAATGTAGCTTCCATTAGTCTAAGAATTTTCGGAATCGGATCAGTAGTTTCGATGATTACCCCTTACATCCGAACTTACTAACTTTACCTCTTTAGAATCTATACTAATATTATAAAGCTGAAGAATTTGTTTGTTTGGTTGAACGCGCTAATCTTAGGAACTACTGATTCGGATTGAAAAATTCTTTTAGTGTTGGATAGCCCTTTTATCGAGGAAGGCTATAGGTTATATAACATCACGGTGCGACCAATTGGAGCGGAGTATCAATCAAAAATGTTATGCAGATGAGCGGGTCAGCTAGTATTAATATATTTCACCCGCCCCCGCTCCGCTCATGGCACCACGCACCCTATCACTCGAGGGTTTGTTTAAACGCTCCGTTCAAAGCGTCCATTCTCAATTGGTTTAGAACCTATCTCGGCGATGCAGCCCCTTTTTATTATGATGGACTTTTAACTGGTTTATAACACAAACGTGTTCCAAACTGTTACGTTTATGGTCTTCAAAAGTGGTCGACGCCATTTTATTCTTTGGAGACTTTTTAAGGCTTTTTAGTTTAGCGTTAAGTTACGCCACTTGTGTCTATCTTCTTACTTTTTTTCTTTTTCAATACTCTCCTTTGCAAAAAAAAAAACGGGCACCTTCCAGTCATTGGCTTTTCTATGGATAATGTTAATATTTTTAGTATGTCACCAGCAATGACTAGAAATTTCTTATTATCAATGAGAATATAGTTTTTAGCACTTAAGTCATGGAATCGGTGTTTTAGTCAATGTAAACAGAGAGCCGTGTTAGAATGGACATTTTTATGGGTATAATGAAATTAAGACAACGAGTATTTTTATGGTATTTTAATAAAAAAGACTTGAAAAATAAAAATTTATAACGACTATGACCTCCCATACTCGCAGCGATTACGGCATGTAATCGTCTTGGCATGTTTTCCACCAGGCTTTTGATGGTTTCCTGTGAAATGTGTTCCCACTCAGCCGACATCACACGTTTAAGCTCCCTCATGTATTGTGGAAGTGGTTGGACAGATCGTACACGCCTTTATAGGAGGTCCTGGACGTGCTCAATGGGGTTAAGGTCGGGGCTCCGCGCTGGCAAATCTAAACGACGAATACCGACCTCTTGCCTATAAGCATCTACGTCGCCAGAACGGTGGGCCCGAGCGTTATCATCCATGTAAATGGCATCTTCACCAATTACAGTCACTGCGGGTTATGCATGTTGACAAAGGATTTCTGTTATGTACATTTTCAATGAATACTATCTCGGTACGATAGCTGGAAGTTACGCCCGCCCAAAAGATAACGGACCCTTTACCATAAGGGGTGATTTCTTCAAAACACACGTCGGCATAGCGGTCCCCTGGTTTTCGTTACACTCGCTGACGTCGGTCCTCACCATTCAGACAAATTCGAGCCTCATCGGAGAAGAGTACTCCACTCCAGTTACCTAGTGTCCGAGATAGGCCATTTCTAGCGAACCTCAATCGAGAAATCCGGTGCTCACGGAGTAACTTGGGGGCCCGCGCTAGTCGTCGACTGCGTATATCAGCTGCTAAAAGCCTCCTCATCACTGTCCATAGGCTAATTTGTGCTCCTCGTACCTCTTCAAGGTTTGTTTTGAGGTCTATGTAACTGCACTTGCGGTTCCTCAGCGCCTGAGTCACTAAAAATCGGTCGTCTCGTGGTTGTGTGCAACGCTTTCTCCCAGAACCTTGCCTTCTCTGAACGGAACCTGTCTCTTGGTATCGAGTCCAGGTTCTTTGGACGGTTGAACGACTCTCGTTTAACCGCTGTGAGAAGTAACACTGGCTACACCCCTCTTCCAAAATCGCTATAATTTTACTAGCTCTTATTGCTTTTTCTGCCATTACAGTCTACGTAAAGATATCTCTTTTAAGTCACAATAAGGCAAGATTATGCGACAAACATAAATAATTATACTAAAAATAACAAGAAGTTAGTTTTAGTTGCCCGATAACCTTTTAACCGCAAAGTCACACACTGAAAAAGATATTATTATTCTTAAAAAACAAAAGTTTCGAATTTGTAATTAACTTTTTTTTATACCCAGACTCTTTATTAAGTGCCAGTAACATAGTATGGCTATTAAAACTTCTTTATCACTAAATGATTACCAATAATGTAGAAAAAAACCACCCGTTTTTTTGCAAAGGAGTTTATAAAGAAAGAAACTGACTGGCTGACTGATTCACTGACTGATCGATAAACGCACAGCTGACACCGCTGGCTCTAGAAGCACGAAATTTTGCACAAACGTTCCTTAAATGACGTGAGGGTGCACTAATAAAGGATTTTTGGAAATTCATGCCTTAAGGGGTTAAAATAGGGGTTGAAAGTTTGTATGAAACTTTGTCCACGCGAACGAAGTCGCGGGCAACAGCTAGTCAAGTATATTATGCTGCCAACTAAGCTGAAATTAATAGATAAATAGGTGATAGCACTAATCTTATGTCTAGTTATTTTAAAGCATCCATCATTCATTCATTTAAGACTGCCTCGTTGGTACAGTGGTCGTAAGCGCAACTGCTGAGTTTGAGGTCGTGGGTTCGACTCCCGGGTCGGGCAAAGTGTTATTGGGTTTTTTCATCAGGAATTTCTCAGTAGGAGCCACTGAGTCTGGATTTGTGCCCGGTTGATGGCAATAAGCTCGCCCCCTATTTTATGAGACTTAAACATAACTGTCTAACGATGATTATGATGTTATGTTTAAAGCATCCACGCGAATAGAACGGCTGAATTTATTTTGAGTTCTAATCGAAAGTTTCGAATTCAATCACAGTAGCTTGTGACTAGCTCATGTATGGCTAAGAGCCAACGCCACTGCTGAACAACTTCTTTGTACTAGACCAAAGAATTTGAATTAAAGTCCGCACTGTGCAACTTCTAGAGGTTGCATAGTGCGGACCTCCGCCTTCCGCAGTCTATTTTTCTCAATGTGGATGTCCTCAATAGATATCCTTCGCCCTGGGGAGAGCGGAGGGGTCTGTCAGACTCGAACTGTCTAAAAGCACATCGGTGTTCACTCGTACACTTGCGTCGGGAGGCAGCGGGATCTAATGCGACCTCCGCTGCCCCCAGACTGGTAGCGGCACACCTGACCTGCGGGCCCCCTTTTTAAGGATGTCGGTCCATCTAGTTAACGGTTGTCCCACACTACGTTTGCCGGTACGCAGTCTCCGCCATAGGACTCGTTTGCGCCTTCGGCCATCGATCCTTGGACTGGCATGGCCAACACATTGCCACTTACTTACCTATCGTGCAAGCTATGTCGGCAACTCCACTTATTTTCTGAATAATTTCCTTTCAAAACAGGAATATGCATAATTTTAATTCCCAATCGTCTGTTTCATCCATTGGTTTAACAAAGAAATAGTGATAAAATTTTCTACAAACTAATTCTAGCTTTGCTCACAAACATTAAAGGTGTCGTTTCATCTAAAGCTGCACTATTTCGAGCTAAGCTGCGTAATGCTAGCACATATTGTTGTTTGCACATGCTTTACGAAACTAAGTCGTTGGATTATTATTATAAAGCAGAGTTCGCGTTGCACTTTGAATGCAGATTGTGTTTCTCACTTAGGATGTTAGAACCTCTTTTTGCTAAAAATAGATTACCCTGAGCTCTAAAAGGTTGTTTAAGCGTTTCGGGTTAGTAGAAGCCCGAAAATATGACAACTTTGTCAAGAGGTATCGTTTTACCCGCTAATTATGTTGTGATGTGTACAATGTTCAATGGCGTCATGTAAAATAATAAAAAAATCGGCTTCGGCTTCCAGTTTAGCCGGATGCAGCTGAATACCAGTACTTTACATGGAGCGACTGCCTATCTGACCCCCACAACCCAGTTAGTACTGGGTAATACAATACCTAGTAAGATACCCGATAAGACTGCATGTCAGACTTTCGGGAAACTGACTAACTTTAACGGCTGTCAAAGATCGTCAAATAACAACCAGGACCAACGGCTTAACGTTTTCCGAGGCACGGAGGAAACTTGGTATGTTATGGGTGGTCACCCATTCACGGACCAACCTAAATAAGCACGGCTTAACCTGAAAATCGACCCTAGCTGCTGTAACTATTAGGCCACGAGCTCCGTTATCTGTAAAAATTCAGTGTCCTCGGCCGATCATCAACATGTCCAACCCGGTTTTCTAGAACCTTGGCAGTCTGATTTTCTCAACATTAAAATCCTTACACCCCTTACATCAAAACATATACTTATACATCCTCTTTCTAACCCTCTCATTCGCCACTTACCCCCGAAAGGTACTTATTTATAGTAACAGCCCCTCTGGGCCACCCGTTCTAATACTACGTTAACGCATTTTTCCATACGAGGTTACCCCAATTTTTCAGCGCATAGATATTTCCCTTCAAAATGGATTTTGGGTACTGTTAACATAATATATATTATGAGTGTATTTTATGTTTGTTTACCTTACCCGTGTGTTTGTATTTTATGCCTTTAAGTCTGTAAAGGGTTTGAAAAGAATATGGTTGGCTTTGGTAGTTAGTTTTTTTTTTGAAGCCGCCATCTTTGATTCATGCCAGTAGCTGTTTAATGTTGTTGCCAAATTCATCATCGTCATTCTCCTGTCTTTATCTCAAATTATTTAGGCTCGGCGCAGCATGTCTTCTTCTTCCATACTTCTCTATTACTCGTCATCTCAGCAGTCACCTCCTTTCTAGCCATATCATCCTTCACACGTGTTGTTACCATATTATGAAAGCCAATACTTACTATTATTTTACAGTGCAGGTTGTATATGTATACGATCAGATGTATGAACGTGGACGACACAAAAGGAGTTTGTAAGGGTCGCATCAAGTGGCGTTCTTTAGTTTCTGCCTACCCCCATAGGGAAAAGGCGTGGATTTGTGTTGTTCGTAACAAGATTATGAAAAGAAGCTGTTCTTCATTAAAATGATTAGGTACTTCCCATAACCTATAAAACATCAAGTCAGTTCTAGAAACTCCAAAGATACCTTGATACCTTTGCCTTTAACAATTCAACATCATACATCACATTGTTTATGTTGCTGGTGATTCCTTCGCATATTTCAAATGTGTTTTTGGGTAAAATCTTTCAGATTGTGATCGTTTTGTTTAATTTTTGGACCACGTTCAGTCGAAATCCTTTCGTCCAACAAAAAATACCAATTAAGATTAATAAAAATATAACGTAACGCAACTTCATGCCTGTTATTACCGAAGAGTTACGCATAGGTGTATATGGTACACCTTATAGTACACCTACATTTCATCAGTTATGTTAAAATCCCGTGAAATGGGGGCATCAGGGCACAAATCCAGGCTCCTTGGTTGCTACTGAGAAATTTCTGGAAAAACCCAATAACACTTTGCCCAATCTGAGAATCGAACCCGGGACCTCAAACCACTAGACCAACATGGCAGCAAAAAATATTTGAACGAAACTGCATATTTACAAGTAATTTAAACTGTCAAATTGTGTTACTTAAAAACTCTTAAAATATATGCAAGTAGCAGTTCTAAAGCTAGCTTCACAATAAACCGCCAAAAACGACTATCAAAATATAAGAACCCGTAAAACCTAACTGTAAAACAAAAGCATAAACAAAATTCCCGTCTTATCTTCCATTAATTCTTCCCATAAAACAGTAGAAATTCTTCATCTCGACAAAGCCACACCATTACTGTAGCCAGTTTTGTATTTAATTGTAACAGACAGACAAACAGAGGGAGGAATGTTGATTGCGGCAGCCATTTCTATTCGTTCACTTGTAAAAATAATGTGGTTTAGTTTCCTTAGAGTTTCACAAAGGCTTGCTCTTAATTGGAGAAAATGTGTGGTTTACTTGTGTAAGTTTTACAAAGGTAAGTTCTTTAAGAATGGAAGTTTTTTTCATCTTTTGTTTGCTATATAAGTCACAGTTTCGAAAAACCTTTTAATTTTATCTGAAGGTCAGTCCATGTACTGTCAATTTTGAAATTGGTGATTCAATCAATTAAAAACAGTTCTTGAGATTTGACAGTAGGATTTTCTGATGAGACTTTAAAGGCAGAGGTAAGTGACTAATCACCTAATACAAGTCGCGCTTGTTTTGGCGAGACCAACGGGGTTGTTCCTATAATTTGGTAACTGGTTAATGGAGTCATGGGTCCTTAGATAAAATGATACAAAACGTAAATCTGAATAAACAACTAAGATAAAACAAAAAAAAGATAGTCTCGATCCGAATGTCCAGCCAATAACTTCTGGGCGTGTACTCCCGGCCTAGCGTAAGCAACGTTGACAAAGTTACACTAACTTAGCCGATAAAAGCAGTAACAAGTTCCTTTGTAATCACGAATTAGGTAATTGCTTCCATATCCAATAAATAATCATGGCTGACTTAGGAATTGGGATTCTGATATTTGTAGGAGATTAGTTAAAAATACTAGGGATTGTAACTTAGGGCTAAGGGCGAGGTCGAGCAAAGAGCGACCACTCTAACTACCAGTTGGATGGGTCGATTGTCAAGACTAAGCAACACATGCCGAGGTAGGTCTGTAGATGGGTGACCGTTCTTTATATATCGATAACCCTCCATGCCTCTGAAAGCACGTTAACGCGTCGGTCAAGGCTGTCATTTGTGTATGTCTGATAGTCGTTACGTGTAGTCAGAGTCCCGAAAGTCTGACAGCCAGTCTTACTGGGTTGTGGAGGTCAGAGAGACAGGCGCTCCAACTTAAATACTGGTACTCAGCTGCACCCACTTAGACTGGAAGCCGGCCCCTACATAGTGGGGAAAACGCTAGGCAGATGATAATTCTAAGCCAAAACGGCCGCTGAAAATAATCGCCTTGACCTTTAACTAAGTTATTCGCAGAAAATTGAAGCCCTATCTCATCCGCTAGTAATCCTAGTGAGACCTAAGTAATAAATAAAAAGGCTTAAGCGACCACATAATTTGAAGCCAGTTTCATTAGACAGGCTTTATTTTGGTCGTAGAGACCTAGAAAGCTAGGTCTTAAGCTGTCTAGGGCGTCTAGATAGTAAGTGACTTTGTGATATAGACTCAGATTGTTAAAGAGAGAAAAGAATTAGGGTATATCTACTTGAGTTGTTGTAATTTTCACGTCATTTCGTACAAAAGATTTTCTTTTTGCTTCTTTAGTTATATTTTCATTTCGTTGTTTATTTACTTATTATAACTATATGCACAAGTATAAAAAACACTGTACAAAGGCGTACTTGATGCGTTGGGCATTTTCTACCTGTCTACCTTAGGGTGATGCAGAGAGAAAACATAGTAGGTGCAGCATAAAAGAAAATGTCAAGAAAACATTTATAAACAAAATATAACGATACATACAAACAAACAAACAAAATAAAAAAAAGTAAAGAGAGAGGAAAACTAACAACAATTTAATTTTGAGACGAGTCTGCCAGCTTCTTCAGCAAGTGTTCGCGAGCTTTTACTTTAAATGTGAACCGCCTGGTGGCCATCCTGATATTCAGAGGGAGCGCATTCCAAAGGAAGACCGCCTGGACTAAGAAAGAAGATTCAAGAAAACCAGAGCGGTGAGAAGGACATCGTAGAAGACGGTTATTGGAGGAATGAAGATTGACATTGTTGGCTTTTTCTCGTAAACATCTGATAAATAAATAAATATATTATAATTAAATATCAACATGTCTCATCGCAGTGGGGACTTTATAGGATTATAAATGTCCTAATTATGAATGTGTGTGTATGTGGGTGCGTGTGTTTTATGTCCCCATTATTTAAGCGTTTACGTGCCACAACGGCATGTTTACGCGATCGTCGATTTCATGTGTCACATATATGTTAAATGTTATGCAAAATATGTAACTTAACTTCCACGAAAAAGATCCAGGCCTGGATTCAGAATATAGCACCGCCCTCCTGCCCGCAAAAAGATTCTTAAGACTCACATTATATACTCGAAAGCCCTTACACAAAGAAAGAAAAGCGTATATCTATGACCTATGTCAACAAACCCAATAATCATCTATCTTACATCAAAATCAATAACTTGTCAATTCTATTAAAATGCCTAGTAATAGCTTGGAGAGATTATTATTAATAATGTATTAGACGAGACCAGCCGGCTATCAGTTACTAGGACTGTTACATAATACATAGTTCCTTAATACTCGACTCTGGGTATATGGCTTATTGATCAGGTACCACATTATTTAGGATCAAGAAATCTAGTGGCGTTTCCAAACAGAAATCGTTTAGAAACTCTCACACGAAGTCTTGAAACGAGTCAAAGTGGTTCCTTGAATAAGTCATTATTTAAGATGCGATTTTTATTCTGTAGTTTAATAATAATTACTTGAAGTTAGAACTGTCAAAAGTTAGAATTCTTAGCTTTGCTTTCTTTGACGGTTCTGCAATAGACAAGAATTTAAACGAAATTCTTGTCTATTGCATAAAAATATTTGCACAAGTAATTACTTAACCTCAAGTAATTAGTTTAACTTGACTATAGATATGGGTGTCAATATTTAGGCTACATTCTTCTTCTTCTTTTTAGAAAAACGTTGCCCCCCCACACTAGGAATTTCTCCTGTATCGTGGGTGCGTTTACAAACTTTTAAAGTCACATACACAAACAACCAGACCCGGAACAACTATCTGTAGGCCATACAAATATTTGTTCCGTGCACATTGATCACCATTGTCTAGTCTTTTATTGTTTTTTGTACCGGGGTGGAAAATCCCCACGGATGTCCTCCGCCCTCGGGTGGGTGGAGGGGTCTGTCAGACTCGAACTGAGTAAAAACCACCCCGGTGTTCCCTTCCCACACTTGTACCGGGGATCATGGGAACTAGTGCGCCTTCCACGATCCCCGGCTAGTGCCGGCCCGCGCCTGCGGGCGTCCTCAAGTTCACATGGGGAGTGTGGTGTAGAACTCCCCCCGCAAGGTCCAATAGGGGCGCGCGCGGAACACTACGCGCCACCGCCTCGGGTCCAGTTATATGGAGGGGCGGTGGACGTCCCCAAGTCCCCCGTCCCTCTGGACCCCTGTCCCAACTATTTTGTGGTCGGCATTGTGTCTAATTGAACGAAGCTGTAAACCATTGATTTTCAAGGAGGGATTGCCTATCTGACTTCTACAACCGGGTTACAGGGTACCCTCTTGGTGAGAACCGGACCACCGGGGTCCTAACCCCCGAAACGTTTGTCAAAGATCTACAAATAACAGTCGGGTCCTACTTTATACTACAACTGCCTAATTTTGTTTTCCTAGCCTTCATTATCTACTGGATTTTGATCCTTAAGCATTTCAGCAAACCCAAAGAGAAGCTGCAAGAATTATCCACACGTCATAAAGTACACTTCTGCTCAGTTGAACTTTACTACTTGCACAAAAGATTAGGGGGGTTTAAGGATGTTAATTTGTGACAGTGGGAAGCAATGGACAGAAGGTAAATTCTTAGGAAATAACATAACATCACGCCTGTAATCCCCGAAGGGTTAGGCAGAAGTGTACCTAATAGTTGACCCACGTTACGGCAGTTATGTTTAAGTTCCATGTAATTGGAGCCTATTGCCATCAACCGGGCACAAATGCACTAACTTAAACTTAACTTAACTCGTCTTCTGTTTCTATTTCTTTTTTTTGGAAGTTACGACAACGTTTTGTGTGCATGCTGAGTTTAACTGTAAGTGATTGTTACACTTTATTCTGATTTGTAGCTTCTGTTTTATTTGCTTATACCAGTGTACACAATTGTTGGTGAACCAAATAAATAAATAAAATAAAAATAATAAATCCAGATTCCGTGGCTGCTATTGAGAAATTCCTGATGGAAAAACCAAATATCACTTTGCCCGACCCGGGAATCGTACCCAGGACCTCCTTCCTACTCAGCAGTCGCGCTTGCGACCAAAACGGCAGTAAATTCTTATGAATGCACTAAAATTCGACGTTTTATTCGTCTATTCTCCCCTGTCAGACGTCACAGCATCACTTACTCCTTACTCTTTCATATCATTCTTCACACAACCCATCCATCTTTTCTTTGGCCTTCCTCTCCCTCTCCATCCATCAACATCATCGTGAGTGAACTTCGGCAAAACACGGTCAACACTAGTTTTGATCAATGCTGGTTCGTTTTGTGCTGGATGTTTGGAGTAGGTTTCGTTTTAGAATCTGGATTTGTGTCCAGTTGATGGCAATAGGCTCGCCCCCTGTTACATGGGACTTAAACATAACTGGCGAAATGTGGGTGAACTGTTAGGTACACCTCTGGCTAACCCTACGGTGATTAGAGGCGTGATGTTATGTTACTTACCTATTTTGTATTAAGTAAGCCTTCTGTAAACTCTTTTATGTTGTAGCGCTAATCTTGTTTTTTTTTTCTTTACTCCAAGATAAAAGTGACTTGATTAGGGATGTAAAAAAGTTACACCGTTTTTTTTTCAAGTTTTTCATGAACACCATTTTTTTGTGGACATTTTTTGACAATATTTTGCAATGAATGACCGTGATAAACATTGCATTGTATGGGTACAGATATTATGAAGTAAAAACTTGAAAGTCATCTGCCTAGCCTTTTCCCAACTATTTTGCGGTTGGCTTCCGGTCTAACCGGATGCAGCTGAATACGAGTATTTTACATGGAGCGACTGCCTATCTGACCTCCACAATTCAGTTAGTACTGGGTAATACGATACCCCTTGATAAGGCTGATTGTCAGACTTTCGGGTCACTGACTACCTATAACGAATGTCAAAGATCTACAAATGACAGCTGGGACCAACGGGTTAACGTGCTTTCCGAGGCATGGAGGAAACTCGGTATATATGGGTGGTCACCCATCCACGGACCAACTTAGGTAAGCGCGGCTTAACCTGACGATCGACCCGAGCGGCTGTTATTATTCATCCACGAGAAAGTAAACGAATAAAATGCTTGCAATTTTTCTAATAAGAAAATAATAAAAAGATTGGATAAAAGATTTTGACCATATGGGCAGCAGAATCCCAAATTGAAAATGGTTCCATTTAGCCATTATTTTGATTAGTTTAAGATGTCAGTATTTGAAGAATGTTGTGTTGAAGAATGAGTTTTTTTTATATGTGGGTTAACAAGGCTTAAGATTAACCTTATAATTATCTCTGTCCCAACAATTAAAAAGGTGTTATAGTATACAAAATGCTCCCCATTAGGCGCCATGTTCCTTACAAGGTCCTAATTACACCCCACTTTCTTAATTCCAGCCAGCTTTTTAGGCGGAAAACAAAAAATAACAGAAAAAGCATAACTCATTCAGTCATTTCCTACCTGAAAATTTCCAGCAAAAACGTAGGAATACATTACTGAAGTATTTTTTAAATATATTTTTTTCGGTCACTGGCTTTAAAAGCAAATACTCGTTAAAGGAGAGTTTAACGATCTTTTTGGCAACGAAAAGTGTACACACGTTACCGCGTGGCCACGACCTACTCGTTCAAGCGAAACGCGTGTTACGTCAACTACTGCGAAAAAACATTTTAAAGAAAGAAAAAGCATTTATTTGACTCGCACAGGACAAGACAAAATAAATAAAATTAACAATAAAACAAAAACAAATTCTATTAAAAGTAAACATAAGAAAAACATGAAAATGAGACATATACAAGGTGTAGTTTTTCATCCTCGTCAAATTCAAGGAGTTCGTCAAAGTCAAATTCAATGATTCTCAACCCGAATCAATAATAAAATGGGTAAGTAATTTTTCATATTTTTTTCTTAATATCGGAAATCGGTAAGTGCACACCACCCTTATTAAAACGCGGCCCGTCTAATACTAGCCCTATAACCGCGCTTTCACACACATACACAATCAAACGCAGACGTTTATTCGATAAACGGGTGATTCTCTTCTTTTGAGTGGGGCTTCGTTCTGAAATAGTGTCAAATAAAACAACTAAAAAAGCAAAGTTTATTATTAGTAACCAGGTACCGCAATTTATATTGATTATTCACGTCTTCTATGAAAACCTCCTGAATTTTGACGAGGATGCAAAACTACACCTTGAATTTAACTAAAATTGGTCCTGTACTTGAAACTAAAAGGAATAGCTTAGAGTATACAAAGATCTTGCGACGCGATGGTACTCACGCGCTGGAAGTAAGACTTTCGCCCACGGCGGCTTTTTGTAGCTGCTTGCGCGCATATAGTCGTCGAATTCGCAACGCGTGACAGAAGCGCTGCAAACGCGCGATTGTAGCGCAACATCATCACTATTAGGGCATAAGAAACCCGGTTTCGGTCTCTTATTAATCACCGGGTTTCACTACTACTCCCGGGTTTTACTATGCGACTGAAACCGGTTTCCCATGCCCTAATTACTATAGAAGCGATGCAGAATCGTGTTTATGTGGGCGAGATGGTACAAAACTAGCAACACTATCATTACTGACTGTGTCGTGGCCGTTTTGCGTTTGCATCACTGCAAAAAATCGTGATGGTTGATGCTCTAGAAGACCCGCGTTGGATGCAAGTCGCATCGTCTAAGGTTGTGAACGATGAAGGAGAGTGTAATGACCTTTTTGGCGACAAAAAGTGGATACATAATATGTTACACGCTGTTTTATGTTGTGGCAGTTATTTATACACGTTCCAAATTTCTTTTTCGCGTTTACGCTGTCTGGGGAAGTAAATAATTATGTGAGTATATTTTAAGCACCGTCTTTGTGGATTTTAGGGAATATGTTTTTTGTTTGGTTAAGTGGCTGTTAAAAAACCTCGTGGGTTCGTGAAGATTTTTGTAGGTGTTCTGTCGACAGTTTTAAGATTTAGTTTTGGTGACGGAAATTTTGGGTCGTTCTGAGTTCTATTATTTGGATCGGGTTTCTTTGAAGGACAAGATCCGAAATGAGATTTTTCGGAAAAGAAGAGTTAGGTAAAAGACGGGCCATGTTTGTCAGAAAGAGGAAAACTGAATCCCAGCTGTGGGAATGTTATAGGCTGATTAAGATAAACATAATCATCATATCAAATCTGGAAACAAATCTTGATAAATAATCAGCTGTCTGATACAAAACTTCAATACCTACCCCCCTTCACCATAGATTTACAACCTCTTCCTCTATAAATTTGTAATATTAGTCTAATTTTTGATTTCATGTTTGTTTAATTTTACATATATATATTAGTTAAGTATGATTGTGACTAGTTAATTTGTTTATATAGTTTATTTCCACTTAATATTTAGTTCATTAATTTAGACTTTAGCTTAAGTTACCACTTATGTTTGTAAATGTTGTTCCCCTGTTATTGGCAACTGTATAATAAGCCTATTACTCATTACCGCAATGATTTCAGCAAAGCTTTCGATAAAATTTCCCATGCTATACTAATTAATAAATTAGCAATGTATGGTATCACTGGACCCTTTCTGAAATGGCTGAAATCTTATCTCTCAGAGCGTGAATTTTATGTGGTAGTTAACGGTTTTCGATCCACAAGCAATTATTGTATGACTTCTGGTGCACCGCAGGGGTCGCATCTGGCTCCTATATTATTCATTATATTCATAAATGACCTTCCCCACTGTTTTTACTTTTCCGAATGCTTTCTGTTCGCTGATGACCTCAAGTTCGCTCGAAGAATCGAAACATCGAACGATATTGCGCTTTTGCAAGAAGATTTAAACAGAGTTATTGAGTGGTGTGCGAATAACAGAATGGAACTTAATTATAAAAAATGTTATCATCTGTCTTTTTCTAGAAAGGCTCATCCCATAAACTCGGAGTACTTCATAGGCAGTAAAAAAATACAGGAAGTCGACACAATTAGGGACCTGGGAGTACTGTTTGATAAAAAAATTACTTTTGTACCTCACATCGAATGTATTATTAAAAAAGCATCCAAAATGTTAGGGTTTGTGCTGAGAAACACCAGGGGCTTCAAACAGACCGGCACTAAAATAATGCTATACAATAGCCTTGTGCGAAGCATCCTAGAGTATTGCAGTGTTGTATGGAGGCCACACTATGCCACACATAAATTACTTTTAGAAAGAGCTCAGAAACGGTTCCTGTGGCACCTCGCATTTTCTAGGGGAATGAGTAAGCAGCTGCTCTCTTACAATACTAGACTGATTTTTTTCAAAATACACCCATTGTCAGCCCGAAGAGAAGTAGCTGATGCCTTGTTCCTCTATAAATTGCTTAGAAATAAAATTGACTGCCCAAACTTATTGAGTCTCCTAAAGTTTCGTGCCCCGGCCCGTTACCCACGAAATCCCATCACACCGCTATATCCACCCTTGCGCAGAACGGTTCTAGGTGCAAACTCTCCGATCCCACGCCTGTGTAAGATTCTTAATAGCTGCAGTGATCTTATTGATATCCACCACGACAGCATCCGAAAATTTTGTAAAATAATCATTGAGCACAATTCTCCCAGCCAATATCGCTATTGAATGTTAATTTTAAGATTGTACTGAATGTTGTGATATTTTTATAATTTAATTTTAATTTTCTGCTTTAATTTATTGATTTTATTGTCTATTAACTGTTTTTATTGTTTATTAATCTGTTTTTATATACCTATTATCTGATGAATTTATTGCTACAATTGTTAATTAATGTAATTGATTTTTAGGTTACTTAATGTTATTAATTTATTTTAAACGTAAATTATTAAAATTTTATGAAATTGAATCATCAATTTTCTACAAAAACCATAAATGGTGCATGTTGTGTTAGCCTGTAAGTGATTGTTGCACTTGTAAAAGTATTAATAAGTTATTGATTGTAAATGTTTAGTGTAAACAATTGTTGGCTAACCGAAACAAATAAATAAAAAAAAATAAAAAAAAATTACCGCTTTATTTTATAATTTATATACAGAAGCTGTTGGTGTTTTACTACCTTTTTATTACTTACCTTTTTATTAATAAAAATAAAATAAAATAAAATACCTACTCGACCTAAATACATGCGAGAGCTAAACTTATTTCCCGATTTTAATGTTGGTCCATGCAGAAATTTATTTAGTTTGATGGTCTGAATCACATTCTTAAAATTAATATGACCACACTTTTCTGATACTCACTGTCAGTTGCACTTTTCGCAATTAAGATATACAAGGTGGAAGGGACACCGACGGTGAAACAGTTACCACGTATTTAGTGCATCATTATGAACCCCCGCACATAGTAATTTTTCAGCGGTAATTAAAAGAAACAGCTGTTTCATACATTTTGACCGTGTAGGTGTTGCAGTTTTTTAGGAAACAGCAGATTTTTGTTTTTAATAACTGGCTTAAAATTTCTATGTGTGGGTGGGTCCCATCCACCTTGTATAATCAATTACGTTCCCGAGAATTGTCATGTATCATGTAAGTGCGATACTGCAATAAACAATTTTTCATTTTCCAATATTTTCCCCTAAAATAGTGTAAGACAGTTTAGTTGCCTGTTATCTGTGCAATTGTCATTTAAAAAGAGTAATGTCTCAGCACTAACTGTGACGTCACCGCCGCCATTTTAAACTTTTCCGCTTCTATTTTTAAATGAGATAGTTTTATGAAAAGGGTGGGTGGTAAGGGCTGAGCTCGTAATTGCTTTAATGTCCTAGTGTCACTTGCACCTTATAAAACGACAAGGTATGCTTGTCTATACGACAGTTAAGATTCAAACCTATATGGATATATTGCGGACACCGGCAATAACATAACATCATCCCTTGTACTCCCCGAAGGGTTAGGCAGAGGTGTACCTAACAGTACACCCACATTTCGCCAGATATGTTTAAGTCCCATGTAATAGGGATAGAGCCTATTGCCAGCAGCCAGTCACGAAACCGTCAGTGTCCGGTGATAATACTTCAGTAATTTATCTGTCAGAACAGCGTCCGCGATTGTCCGTACCGGTGTAACCAAACCTCTCTAAATCCGCATACTAAGAGAGGTTTGGAATGTTATTACGAGATCGGCTATATTTGTTACTTTTGACCGCCTGTCGGATATAAAGAAGCTGTCACCGAGGATTTTTTAATGAGCTCAGCAGCAAATTGCTGTATTGAGAATATACTCCGAGCTGTTATTGACAATACAAATTAACGGAAAATGGTCGCAGACGCTGGAAACTGACGGATACTTCAGTAGGAGGACTTGGAAACTGACAAAAAGACATATCAGGCGGCAACGGGGTTCGAACGCGCGACACATAACACCGCAGTCCGCAACCAGAGTTCATCGCTACTTCAGCGACTAACTAACACATCAAAATTTTGGTTCCCGTTAGCCTAATGGAATGACGTCATTACAGAGTATTATAGAAGTGTTCGTGTCCGAAAAAATGCCTGTAACTTTAATTAGTCTCCACGGATTTTGCTGCATATGAAATCGCCAAACGTAAAAAAAGAGATGTCCTATTTCCACACCACACGAAGATTGAAAAACTTAAGCACACATTAATTTAAGAAAATTCACGCATATACAAGGATGAGCGTAAGCAAGCAAGCATGTTAAATGAAAAAATTAAATGCACACATTTTGAAGCCAAGGTCCCCGCGGTAAATATTTTATAATAGCTTCACTTAGCTCCAGTCGCTTTAATGACGTCATCGCTCGCTTTTTCGCTCGAGTGCGCTCGCTTGCTGCTCGGGAAAGTATATGGCACTGGTTTGATGTTGGAGGGGTAAAAAGTGTGATGACTTTTTTGTGCTATCTGCTAGTAGAATTATCTAGATATATAGTTAACCTAGTATTTGTTTTGACGTGTGATATTTTCACGGTGGAGTTCGTGCCTAAATAATAACAGCCGCTCGGGTCGATCTTTAGGCTAAGCCGTGCTTGCCTAGGGTAGTCCGTGGATGGGTGACCATTACATACCGAGTTTCCTCCGTGCGTCGGAAAGCACGTTAAGCCGTTGGTCCCGGCTGTCATTTGTAGATCTTTGACAGTCGCTACTATGCGGGTGGAAGGGACACTGACGCTACAGTGGTTACCACGCATTCAGAACCTACATCATTATTTTTAATAACCCACGAAAAACTTCTATTTGAGGCACATTATTATTAATTTTTTTTTTCGGTTATTATAAAAAAAAAACAGCTGTTTCCTAAAAAACTGCAATACTTACCAACAGGTCAAAGATGTATGGAACAGCAGATTTTTCTTAAATAAAAAAAAAAATGACGGAAAATTTGTGTTATGCGGGGGTTCGATAGGCGACCGGTCCATGTAAAATACTCATAATCAGCTGCATCCGGTTAGACTGGAAGCCGACCCAACATAGATGGGAAATGTCTAGGCAGATGTACTGAAATATCTGTCTACCTTTAGTAAGTATTTGATGTTATTTAAAAACTTTCGATTAGAACGTTTTTTAAAGCTTACTCATTGAAATATCTTTGACTGATGACGTTAAAGCAAAAGTCATAAGCGAACTTGTCCCTTTGTATGTTGCTTACCTTTTCTTTATGAAAAGAAGCACTTTCCCTTAACTAGTACAATTACAGGCCAATATAATATCAACTACCTCACACAAGAGCCCTATCATTCTATTCACACCCAATTCATCCAGAAAGCGATGATATTATTATTTATTTTTCTATTCACTTAGTAACAAAAAGAAAATATGAACAATGCGACCCTTTGAGTATGTACTCGTATGTCGACAGAAAGTTAATCTAGGGAATGACACAAAAGTCTCCACTCATAACTTGCCCGGTACACAGCGGTGGGACAATACGGGTGCGGGCGGACCCTGGTGTAAGGCATTAGCTAATGGCGGCGAAGTTGGGTGTGTGAGATGTTGGTAAATGCTGCTCAAACTCAAATTCAAAGCATTTGTTTCAATTAGACCATTACAGGCACTTTTGAATGTCAAAACACAAAAAAAAACTAAGCTACAGTCCCAGTCACAGGGCATAATAACTTGTGAAAGTACTGTAGTTGCCCATTCGAAAGCGTAGATCTCTATGGAGAAGAATGGGCATGAAACTCCATGGACACTCTTTTAAATCAATATATTGTTACAAAATCTTGGTTACATCATTCATGTCGAGATTATACACATATGTGAGAACGATGTAGAAAGACGTGAGAGTAAGAGCGTCCAGAGTAAAATGCTAAAATTAACAATTCGAAAATACAATAATCCATGGCAGCTGCGAGATGACCAGTCCCTACTGACAGCGCCCGTTCACGAACATGACGCATGGATCCGCCCTCACCGCTAGCTGTCACTTGTCTCGCGCAGGCATTACAACCCGCTCACTCTCTTTCAAATTGAAACAATTTTATTTCAAAGAGAGGAGGTTTGTTTCCCAGCAGTGGGAACATTGTAATTATGTTGATTATGCTCGTTTTTACAGTAACCATTACGATTAACATGAAATGATTATTTTCTTTTAAATGAAAGAAAGGTAGGCATCAGTTATAATATGGCAAAAATCTTCCCACAAAACATGTATACAAGCCACTGTATCATTTCATTTTCTTTTAGTCGTCAAATTTTATTTATAAACAGTTAATCAAAAATATTTACAATTTCCAATCTGTCAATAATACACCTATCTTGTGTATATAATTGACAGCGTTTTGAAATGAAAGTACCGAACGACATAATGTAAAAGTCATTCATAAGTATCTATCCGTTCCTATCAACTACGTCATTTCATTTACTTCCTTCCTTTCTTTAGGACATGATAGGTGCTTATTTTTCTATGATAACAATTTCACTTTCTACATTCTAGATAGGCAGTCGCTCCATGTAAAATACTGGTATTCAGCTGCATCCGGTTAGAGTGGAAGCCGACCCCAACATAGTTGGGAAAAGGCTAGGCAGATGATGTTTCTACTATCTACATTCCTTGTATTCTGAACCTTAATCACTCCATACCTTACTAGAAGACCTTGAAGATTTACTCCAAGCCCGCTCCAGCTCCCAAATTACGCCACAAAGTCTACGCCAGCGGAAGAAACTAATTCCTTAACATGGCCAGAACTTAGTTCGTTAAACTTCCGCGGAGCCGTCACGGGCAGCGATGGCATCGTATCTCGGCTGTTCTGTTATCATTCTCATCTGGCTATGCTGAGCAGTGGACGAAGATAAGCGGTGTGTGTTCTGGTTTCAAAGAAAGAATAAATGGTTAGGGAGTTTTTGAAGCGATAGGCGTATTCGGTGTATGTAAAATCCTGGTATTTAGCTGCATCCGGAGAGACTGGAAGCCGAACCCAACATAGTTGGGAAAAGGCTAGGCAGATGATGAGGTGTATTCGTTGTCTGTTTTAGGTTCGTCACATCACTAGCCCAGGTCCTGTTGAAAACCAGCGTCGGGCAGTCGAACAGCTCGGCATTTTGCTGAACTGGATCTATTTGGCGCAGTCTTCAGACACACAAACATTTTTTTGTTGTGTTTAGATTTAAGTACTTATTTTTTTTTGTTTTAATGTTGTGTGCACTAATGCCAAATTAATCATTTTTATCCTTCATTTCTTTATCGATTTTACGCTTCTAAAAGCATTGCCTACGATGAAGAATAGATAAAAAGAACCTTAATAAGCTCTTGACACTGTATACTATTCGAAAGCCTATTTCTTCGTTTTTATTACAGAAACTCATCGAAATCTCGGATTAATACCGCACGAATTGCGCAGATAATTATGTTATATATAAAAAAAAAAAACTTATTTCAGACCTTGATCGATATGATGTAAAGATGACGATGATGTGTGTTGTGTTGTGTAAAGTAACACAAGTTTGTTGGTAAATATCAGCACCACATAAGCTTTACACCTCATTTCAGAGTTTTTGAATTTTACTATACAAAGAAGCAATGAGCTAAAGTCAAATCCTTTTTAACTATGCAAAACTGCTGAACACAAAATACACAAGTCTGTATTACATACGTGTGCGATAATTATGATATTTGGTGACAGTTAGTACAGGTAGTGATAAATATCGTTCACAATTGCGAGTAATTGGTTCAAGTTCACATTCAATTATTTTGCCGGCCTAAAACGATTCTCCTATAGTAGTTCACGTTGTTATAAATCAGTTTGAAATGGATATAGTGAGGAAATGAAATTGAAACTGAAAACTTACAATGGGCCATTCCAAATATGAAACACGCAATCTGATGCTTTAGAAGTTAGATTCTTACATCTCCGAGACTCTAGCTTTTATACCAATAGACGAATATGTAAGAACATAGTTTAAAAGTAAATGGTAGGTATTAAAGACTTCAAGGTTTTTTTTTAAGGTTTATTTGTTTCCATGGACATGAAGGCCCCAACTATACAGCCTAAGAGCGGCACAGCTTTCAAAAGGTCACGGGGCCATGGGGCTCAGTCGTGCTGATCACGATTAATTTCGCCCTTAGTCTCTATCTACTAAAACCCTAGTTTATACACCTATTTCCCTATTTCCAAATAGGGAAATAGGTGTTATATAAACTAGATTTTTTTTTCATGTTACTGAAACTATTATCAACATAAAGTCCCCAGAGACCTCATCGTGACTTACATAACTACAATTCACCCCTTATATTCAGAAAAATAGGGGGTGAAATACATTTCCAAATATACCCCAAAACGGGGCATTACTATTAAAATATTCACTTATATACCGACGTTTGTAGTGCTTAGGTTGGTACGGTTATCGTTCCCGAGGGTGTCGTGTTATCTGGGAACCTGGGCTCCTGTTGATCAATGGTTGTTTCAACTGAATTTTTATTATTTTCGGTTAGTGAATAATATTATTTGAAATATTCCCTTTCGTTCGGTTGGGAAATTTGGAGGTTTGTTTGGGAAATGATTGTCCAAATTGAGTTGTTTGATATGAACGTCATGAACATACTTCTCATTTTCTTTCATTGCGGGTAAGACCTTGTTGAGACTCGCGAAAACTAGGGAAGAATGGGACTATAGGGGTGTGAAGAACAGGGTGTAAACTTCACCATAGAAAACCGACCGGCCCCCGACCAGACGGGTGTTGTGTATGGTGGGCTACTGCCCCACGGTTGTTGTTGGGTTTTTCTATATGCTCTTAACACGCGGATAACCTCAATAGCGCGATTTAGAATATTGATATTAGTTCTTCATTTGTGTCATAGATGGCGCCGTAGTACTTTTTGTACTATGTTGCTGTAGTACTTTTTGTAGTGCTGGTACAGGACAAAAAACAGGAGGCAGAGGTTGGTACAAGGCTGCCAGTGATATTGATGACGATGTTATCTCCCCAGTTAAAATAGAAAACTTAAAACGTAGGTATTCCAATTATATCATATTCTGCAGCCATTATCATGATTTAAACAAAAGTCAAAACTGAAGAGGAGAATAAAGTACAGTGGCACAGTGATCGTAATTGACTATCCGTCGGTATTTCAATAAACCCAGCCAAGGGTAATAAGTTAATTCTCGTCCCAGTCTCCCCTATTGACAATTCGAGCTCAACGAGCGATAAATATTTTTTATTTATTTTTCGTTTCCAAGACTTTATTGTCATGCAAGGACATAATATCACGCCTAGGATGTCACAAAGGGTAGGCAGAAATGAAGTTGATATGTAAAAAATCAGGCCATTTCTAAAAGAGAAATAGAGTCAATCTAGAGGTAGTTCTGTCTTAACTTACTACTGTCATAAATGCAAAAGTTTGTAAGGATAATTTGTTACTCTTCACGCAAAAACTACCAAACGGAAATTTGGCATGAAATTACGCACACAGGTAGTTTAAAACCTGGATTAACACATATGATGATATCTTGTTAGTACGATCCCGTGATAATTACCTACTGAACTCAACGCGGGTGAAGCCGCGGGCATAGCTAGTATGTAAAAAGAGGGGGCAAGCTAATTGCAAGTTCCTAACCTGGCACAGATTGATAGGACCGCTATTATCAATTTCTTAATTGAAACTGGCTTTAACCTCAGCCATCGAGCTCGCGTCCAGTAGAGCAACAAGATAGTTCAATTCAGCATCACTATAAAAGTAATCTTTTAGAATGCACACCTAGATTCTTCTCAAAGTTTTGACCAAGAATGTGGATGGGTATAAGAGTAGAGGAAGACCAAAGAAACGATGGATGGACTGTGTGAAGGCTGATATGGCGAGAAAGGAGGTGTCTGATGAGGTGACGAGTAATAGAGAAGTATGGAAGAAGAAGACATGGTGCGCTGAATTGGGACAAAGGCAGGAAAATGATGACACCCAGATTCTTTGGTCTCATCATCTTTAACTAGAAACCTTAAAAGTAGGGCTAGAGCAAAAATATGAAGGCAAGACAATACAAATATTAATATGTTTGTTCGAGTTTTGTACTGTTTACGTTAGTTTCAGGATATATCAAAACAAAAGATTTGTTCCAAAAACAAACGGTACCCACGAATCCGTATACAAAATTAATATGAAACACAAAAACACATGAAAATGTATGAAACCTGAAAATTCGACCGCATTCCCTGTGACCGACCGTTGTTTTCTTTGTCATACAAAAACATACTTTGTTCTGTGAAAGCTCAGGTGGACATTCGATTGTGGATGGTCCAGTGGATCTTAAATTTGAAAGGTATATAGAACAGTAACATGAAGACAATACGGTGAATTTGAAAGTCATAATTATTTTATTTTATATGTTCTACTTTTGGCAAAAATTTACTATACTATTACATATTTAGAACCACTTCGTGGTCAATGTCATGAGCGCCTGTAATACACTATATATTTAAACAGTTTTTGTATTAAAATAATTTGAAAATTCTACTACTAAATTGTACGACATTGTTCAATGAATCATCATCATCTGCCTAGTCTTTACCCAACTATGTTGGGTTCGGCTTCCAGTCTAACCGGATGCAGCTGAATACCAGTATGTTATATGGAGCGACTGCCTATCTGACCTCCACAACCCAGTTCGTACTGGGTAATACGATAAGACTGGTTGTCAGACTTCCGGCACACATTGTCAGACACAGACTACCTGTAACGACTGTCAAAGATTTACAAATGACAGCCGGGACCAACGGCTTAACGTGCTTTCCGAGGCACGGAGCAAACTCGGTATGTAATGGGTGGTCACCCATCCACGGACCAACCCAGGCAAGCGCGGCTTAACCTGATGATCGACCCGAGCGGCTGTTATTATTTAACAACGAGCTTCTCTCCTCTGTCTCATCATTGTTCAATGAATATTTATTTTTAAATTAGAAAAACTTTAAAAACAAATGAGTTCGCATTCGAATAGTTTGCGGTCACTTGTGGGGCTTGTAGTGAACTTAAGATTACGATCTGCTTCGGGTCTAACCGGATACAGTTGAATACTAATATTTCGCATCAAAAGACTGCCTGCCTATCTGACCTCCACAACCTAGTTACTGGAAATACGATACCCTATTGAACTAAAACCCCAAGTAAGAACTTTGTTAGTCTGGTTGTCAGACACCCTAGAAGCATCTGATCTGCGACGACTTTTAAAAATAACATCACGCCTGTTTTCCTCGAAGGGTTACGCAGAGGTGTACCTAATAGTACACCCACAATCCACTAGTTATGTCTTAAGTCCCATATAATAGGGGGCGAGCCTATTGCCATCAACTGGGCATAGATTCAGACTCAGTGACTGCTGAGATATTCGTGATAGAAAAACCCAATAACACTTTGCCCGACCCGGGAATCAAACCCAGGACAGTTCAGCAGTCGCGCATGCGACCAATCACCCAACGAGTTGGTCATACATAAAAAAAAACTTTCGTTTTAAAAATCTACAAATGGATGACCGCGACCACAGACTAAACGTCCTTTCCGAGGGTCGGAATAATACTGTAGGTATGCGCGTTCTCGAAAATCGAGTAGGTATTTTGAAGAGACCTTGTACCAATTCCGTCGAACAGAATAGAGGGAAATTTCTGATTCGTCCCAAATACTTTCATGCCTTATTCTTTCCCATATCACCGCAGTATCGAGATAAACAAAATGAATATGAAATATTTTATTTTCATGTATGGAAGGCAGCCAGCTAATACATCTGCAAGTCATTTCTATGCTTATGTTAAAGATAAAACGGTTAACTGTCGAATTACTTTATGAGGAAGAAGTATGTGACCTAAGAAAAGATGGAACCCAAATATGGAGAGAATTTATGCAATGTCATTTTGTGAGGTTGCTATTAAAACTGAGCTATTTCTTGTCTCGCGTGACTCATTTTATGGATACTCTGTGAATTATCTTATCTATATTTGTCCGTTGACTGACCTCTTAAAACTGTTCTACTGAATTAACTGATACTATGATAATACCAGCCTATACTATCCCACTGCTGGGCAAAGGCTTCTTCTCAAATAGAGAAGGCACGAGCATTGATCACCACGCTTGCTCAAGACGGGTTGGTGATTTCAGACTTATATTAATTATAAGTCCAGGTTTCCTCACGATGTTTTACTTCACCAATGTCTGTGATGTCCAAGATAAACTTAGAAAGTACATATGAATTGAAAAAGTCACATTGGTACTTGCCCGGATTTGAACTCACAACCTCATGCATGAGAAGTGAGGCCTTAGCCTCTGGGCCATCACGACTGATAACTGATACCTATATGCATATAAATTATATTTTAAAACGTTTGGTTTAAAAAATAAAATTAGTTTAAATTGGTATGTATAATCCTGTAATTATTATACTTAGCCTGATCTCGGATTTAGCAGTATTAGTGAAGTGTTTAGCCTCGTGGGTCTGGTTGATGCAAGCGACACTGCTGAGCACGATATCTTGTGTTTGAGTCCCAGGTTGGGTCAATTATTAATGTGACAGTTCTAAAAACTCATGTTTTTTCAATCAGGCATTCTCATGAAACCTAAATTAAGTGGCGAAATGTGGGTTATATTAAGTGTCCCTCTGCCTAAAATTTAGACGTTTGCAGGTGTGATATACGGTGACGACAAACCCAGTAATTACAAATCAAACACAGTTTCATCAATCGGCTACTGCATCTATCAGCTACAGCTTCGAAGAGCTTCATTGTCTCGGCGCGCGGCGCTTTTCTGGTGTTCGCCACTGTTGATTCTGGCTTTCAGGAGTTGCAGTGGTTTGGAAATAGCGTGGCGGGCTTATCCCATAAAAAAAATCAAACACAGCCAAACACAAAAGTTATTTTTGGACACAAAAAGAACTTTTAAACATGCAATTCTTTAGCTGGCTGTCAGCCAAGGCACAGATGCACACCACCTGCCGTCTATTACAATCGAATCGGATTCATCTCAGCCTTTTATACAATGTTTTGTCTGGCAGGTGTAGACTGGGCCTAAAAATTGGTACTGAAATTGATTTGTAAAAGGTCCTAGGTTTATGCTGGTTTAGGTTTTGAGATGTAGTTATTGTTATTGGATTTAAGATTTTTTTTTGGGCTAAAAACAAAATGGGATTATTTCTTGTATGTTCAGGTATTTCTTGTTTTATTTTTGGCCTAGATTTCTTTATGACGTTTGTGATAGATGTAAGCCGTTATCGTCACCAGGTTTTTTTAAATGATGACAGCTGAATTCCCAGATGGCATAGCTCCATGTATGTGTATTGGTGCTGGAGCGACGATCTTCGCATGGTGGCTGGTAGCAACTGGATGAGAGTTCCCAGTGGCGTGCGATTAAGGAGGCCTATTTCCATCAGTGGATTGCTGTAGGCTGATGATGACAGCGTCATGTCAGTCAGTTTAAGCCCTATGTAATAAGATGTGAGCCTGCCATGAATCGGGCACAATATAAGGCTTTGAACCACAATGTACAAATTCACGCCTTTTTACAATGGTTGCAAACACTATGACTTTCCGATGTACTTCGGACTGCTCTTAAATACATCTTTATGGAAAATTCAAAATACTCTAGACGGTAGCACCAGTTTCTAACTGCTTTTGTGAGTTTGAGGTGTACTGTAGCAACAGAAAAACTTCAAGGAATATTTTTAAAAAGCATCACTTAAAAAATCGAAGGGAAGACATATTTTCCTTCAAAATATTGCCAAATATTTTTCAAAAAACTGCTTACCTAAAAATATCCGTCTAATCAACCTACAGGCTCACAAAATTCCATCTCGGACGCTAGTAAACAAAGTGTATTAGGGGCTCATCTTTTCACACGATTTGTTAAAGTCAGGGGTGCCACGTAAAACGGATGGGAGGGTTCAGTATAAGGCACCTGTCCCAATGTCGACGAAGAGCGACTAGCCTTCGACTGTAGTTTTGCTTTTTTATCCGTTGGTCTCGGCTGTCATTTTCAGAACTTTCACATTCGTAACGTGATCTTTGACAATCATTTAGACTGACAGCCTTCTGACTACCCGTCTGAAGGCCCGAAAATCTGACTGATCGTCGTACCAAGATAATCGTATCGTACCCAGTAACTGGGTTGTGGAGGACAGAGAAGCAGTCACTCCATGTAAATTACTGGTATTCCGCTGCATCCGGATAGACTGGAAGCAGACACCAGCATAGTTGGGATGGAAGGCTAGGCACATGATAGGTGAGAACTCTGACATACAAAGAACTCGGTTTTAGTTCTACTCGCTTCTCGCTAGTCGCTGGCGGTAGGACTTGGGTCTACCATGCACCCGGCGATGTGTGTACGTACTCTGTTTTCGCTTCATTTGCTTTCCGGGGTGCAATTTTTACGGATATTTCGTTATTGGATGAGCAGGTTTTGGACTAGAATATGTGTGTTTTAGTTTTAAAATAAAGAGTGTATTTT
The DNA here is from genome assembly GCA_964057025.1 of Standfussiana lucernea. NCBI lineage: Eukaryota > Metazoa > Arthropoda > Insecta > Lepidoptera > Noctuidae > Standfussiana > Standfussiana lucernea. The sequence goes on along the minus strand of OZ059807.1, from coordinate 1,786,028 downwards.
TTCTTTAATACATAAATACGTACGCAAATAACCTCACGCCTGTTTCGGTAAGGATAAGCAAGATAGTTCTTTTGCTTCGTACACGTTCATATATCTGGCATAATCTTTTAAATTTTGTTTAAATTTTGATTTTTAATTCGCAATGTTTTAGTTTGATTAACTTGTTTTTCCCCCCTTAGCTTGCTCTGTGCCACGCCTGGGCAAAAACCTCCCTCCACTTTTTCCACTTCTCGTGAACCCGCGCGTCTTCCTTCCAGTTCGGACGGAACCTGTCCAGTTCGTCCCGCCATCTCCTTCGTGGCCTGCCGCGACCTCGCCTCACTGTGTCAAAGCATTTTCTGCTATTTTGGTCCACATTTTGTTGTGCATGCGGCGTCACCTACCTTTCGTAAAATATTTATTATTATGGCTCAAGCGTAAAGACTATTTACGGTGACATAACGAGGGTGTGTTGTCTGTCACACTGATAGATCGATCATGGTCCTCGGACGAATCACCTGGCGTAGGGCTGAGTCTCAACAGATCGCAGTACGATCTCAATGAAAAGACTCCTTTTAATACAAACAATGTACCTACGTCATAGTTTTCCTGAAACACGGATTTCTAAAATTACTTATTTGATCTTTTTGATTGTAGTTATTATTTGACAAAAACATAAGAGTGTAAGTTAGGTTCCCTACACAATAATGTAATGTACTTAAAAACAAAATTTAAATCTTCGTTCACATTTATTTTTCTACTTAATAAAGATCTTTACTTATTTAAAATCCTTTTTCTACCTCTAAAATAAAAATAACCAGAATAACATAGTAAAAAACGAAACTGACTATAAAAGCAGCTTTCCACGGACAAAAAATCTATTAAAATCTCTCCAGTTTCCGAGATAAACATGCATAAACATACATACACTCTATGTACCGTATCTCGAAATTAGCATAAACATTCTCCGCTTCTATAAAGCGGGCAAATTTTCCTCAAAAAAGTTTGTCATACGTTAAATTATATTGCGGATAAGAGCACCCTAATTTAGATAGAGATAAGGTTCAGTTTAGCTTATCTCAACGTTTGTTTTAACTTATTGGTGGGCTTAGATTTTTTTGGGACAAGTCGAGATGGTTTTTGCTGATATTTATTTAAATGGAGTTTTATAAGCTTGTGTTATGGTTTATGTGAGATAGTGGGTTATGGTGGACACACAAAATTAATATTTACTCATACATAACATAACATAACATCACGCCTGTAATCCCTAAAGGGTTAGGCAGAGGTGTGCCTAATAGTACATCCACATTTCGCCAGTTTTATCTAAGTCCCATGTAATAGGGGGCGAGCCTATTGCCAATATAATATAATCTTCACTCATCATGCACAACCAGCCTACGGTGTTCTTAAACTGATTCGGGAATTATTACTGTAGATAAGTAGACATTATTTTATTTTATTAATGTTAAGAAAACTTACAGCTAATACATTCGAGTAGTCAGAAGTAATGCGTAGAAGAAGGCCAAAAAATCCAAAAAAACAAAGTAAAAATCCTCAATAAAAATCCATCTCTATCTCTATTCTTAATTTTTATCCTTATTAAGCCATTCGCTAGAAAGGTGGTAAGACGTTACAAAAGCCTGGAAGACGCTAAACTCGATGCCGACGTCTGGGCCGAGTCAATGTAGATTTTCATCGACATACTATGAAAAAGAAGAATAAAGACCAGTTGTTGCCCCCGGCTTCACTTGCATCCTTAGGAAACTTCTTCATATATCCTTGTATCCTTTTACAAGTGTGGCTGAAAATCATGATATTATTATAGAGCTGCTGAAACACAATTACTTATTTACATATATTATTAGAATGTTTGACGTGAAGATAAAGCCTTCGCCTTGCGTATATCCGTCTGATAGACGTAAGATACATAGACACATAGACTATAGACCTAATTAACGTTCAATAAGATGCATATCTGACGTATGTATAACCTAGTTAATTAACTTTCCGTATTACCTGTCATTTATAGACATGTATACTAGTCTAAAACATAATTACAATCAGCTGTCTAATGCACTGATCTCGGAGCCAATTAACTATTTTCTTATCAACAATTCGATCATCTGTTGCATGTCAAGATGATAATTGAATATTGTAAGCTGTCAGTTGAATTATGTACTAGATGATGGCCGCGGTTTTACTCGCATTTTCGGGGACTTCATGTCATCATCATCTCCCTGCCCTTGTCCCATTCTACTCGGGGTCGGCGCAACACGTTTTTTTTTTCCATTCTCCCCTGTCAGACGTCACGGCATCATTTACCTACTCCTTTCTCTTTCATGTCATCTATTCTTTGACATGGAGAGGTAGAGGAACTCCCTCTACTCTCTTTATCTATCCATCACTCTTTTAGTAACATGCGTTTCATCCCTCCTCATTAATGTCCTTACCAAGACAGACGACTTCCTTTGAATTTTTCTGTAACAGGTATCACTTTCAAACTTACTCTAATACACTCATTCCTTACTTTGTACTTTCTTGTCACTCCACACATCTCCTATAAATGCAATCGTTTTTTATCCATCTTCTTCACAGCCCAGCAGGAACCTACTCGGAGTTTTTGTATCTGGATAAAAAGTAAATCATGTAATCATTGAGAAGGTGATTTGTTGTGTACAAAATAAAATTCAACCATGCTCTACCGTTGAGATGTGATTACAGGACATTATATAAAGAGTAACGTTCTTCTTTACCAGTAGTATTATTAATAGCCATTATGAAAATATCGAAACATAATAAAGGTATGCCCTTACCCAGGCGTGGGACAACACAGACTTACGTCAATTAAAATAGGCAACCGCAAAATTCCATCTGTCAATGACAACAAACGGTGATCCAGCACCTAACTGCGTATCACACTTTCAATAAAATATTAGAAGGTTGTATATCTAATAGGCTTGCGTTTGGCCGGAAAGCGCCTGATGTGAAGCGATGATGCGGCCTAGGGTGGAGCACGCTTGCCAAGAAGAAACCGATTCACTCGAACTTTCAAGAGATCCAGATTATAATTCCTAATCCATTGCTACATAATAATATTGTAAAAGTTCCTCGAAAGTTGTTAAACTATCAAAATGAAAGGTATTGATATTTTACTTGTGACAAGTAATCATCCCGCAAAAATCTTCAAAATTTTCTCACAGTTTTTAGCACCATATAACATCAAGCTAAGATATTCTCCTCGCAAAATCGAATCAAGTAACTTTGTCAAACGAAAACACAACAATTAGGAATTATTCTAAACAATTGAGAGTGATTTGAGTCCGATGCAAATTCAGTTAGTAATCGTGCTTCTATTGTTGTCAAGTTAAATTTGTCTGATTGGTTTAATAGCGAGTCTTTAGGTATGCAAATTAGTTTATTTATCATGTTATTTTAGCTGTAGTTTATACGATAGTTAAATAAAAGAAAAATACTAGGAAAGTCTTATCTACGTATAGTAAGGATCTCCCAAGAAAAGTTTTTGTTTTTTTGTTTATCCCGTATAGTACTACTCCTGGGCAAATGCCTCCCCCCATTCCTTCCACATCTCATGACGGTGAGCTTCATCAGAGGTGAAAATCATCTTCTATCTTTGCTGATCTGACCTGAGTGCTTACCTAAATCTTTCATAGTATTTTTTTTATATTTAACTGTACTTACGGTCCTTAAAAGTATAACTAGACTATTGCAGGCTCAAAGGTTTGTGTAATGCCCAACGAAGTCACAATTCACTTATAATATGGGTAATATTATACCCCTTGGTAAGACTGGTTGTCAGACTTTCGGGCCAAATGACAGTTTCTTAGGCTCTATTACTGGTCTTTTTTTACTTTACTTACAGCCCGTTCACACGACGACGATTCTTTTTTTTTGACGTATCGTCTTTTATCACGATCCGTAATTTTTTTTTATGGCGGCATTGCTTTTAAATGTGAAAAATGACGGACACGTCTTAAATCAGGTATCGTCTTTTAAAAAACGGGTACGTCAAAAAATACGAATTGTGAATTTTTTGTGACGGAATCGCTGATGCGCTCGCTCCCGAAAAATCACGGAACTAATGTGAACACCAATTCGTTTTTTTTGCCTGATCGTGTTATAACACGATGCCGTATGCAATGTGAACGTCCATCCGTCATGACGTATCGTGTTTTATGACGGATCGTCAATGATGGAAGCCGTGTGAATGAGCTCTTACTTAGCATCGTGTAGGTAAATTCTGCCAGATTCATTTAAAATTGTAATTTTTCCTTCTCCCTACTCATCATCTGTCTAGCCTTTTCCCGACTATCTTGGGGCCGGTTTCCAGTCTAACATGATGCAGCTGAATACCAGTATATTACATGGAGCGATTGCCTGTCTGACCTCCACAACCCAATTAGTATTGGGCAATATGTTACCCCTTGGTAAGACACGGGCCACTGACTTCTGAGTAACGACTGTCAAAGATCTTCAAATGACAGTCGGACCAACGGCTTAACGTGCTTTCGCGGGCACAGAGGAAACTCGTATGTAATGGGTGGTCACCCATCCACGGACCAACCTAGGCAAGCGCGGCTTAATCTGAAGATCGACCCGAGCGGCCGTTATTATTTAGCCACGAGCTCCTCATAAAACAATTGCGAGGTAAATGAGAAAGTCATCATTCAGAAACTACCTATATAAAAACAAGCAAGTAACTAGTACATGCATCAACAGTCTACATTAAACTGAAAATACTCCGTGAAAAAAAGTCCAGTAAAGCCCCATTTTTTTCATCCCCACGCCGAACATCCGCGGGTAAAGAGCTCAGGTGTCTACAAAGTTTATTAAATGAACGTTTTTTGCTCACACAATTACGTATTCTGTTAAGTTAAATGCTCAGCTCAGCTGTAGCGCCGAGTATATGACATAACATTCATTAATTTTCAGGCAACTTTGGCCCATAGATATATACAGACTGACATACATACGATAATACCATAAAAGCAAATAATACTATTTTAACGATACTACTTATTTTAATTTATTTTCAATTCAATTCAATTTATTCAAAGTTAATTTTTTACAATACAACATAAGTCTAAGAAATAATGTAGGTAAAACAGAGTTAGATGCCTGTACTAGGTTAAACCTGTATCACAGGCGAAAATATATATTAATTTATTTTATATATATATTAATTTTTTTCCTTAACAAAAAGCGCCTTCATCCTCTCTCCTATTAAAAATTAAAAATTAACTTTGCTGTGCCCGACAGGGTCCATAATTGATTCGATGTTTTAACATACCGACTGTTATATGATGTACACATTATGGAATGCAATAAAGTATTGAGTATAATATTCAACTTGTGTTAATAAATAGAATCTTAAAACTATGTTGGTAACATTTCACTTGTGCACTATGTCACTGCGCGATCATGTGTCACTTGCCCTTGGAAGCGCCGGAACACCACTCCCTGCGGCCAAAAGTCCTCTTCCAAGACGATGTACAGATAACACATGATAATGATGTCATGCTGATACCAGGTGTGAAGATGGAGTGCAGAAGGGTAGGTGTAGGAGTGAAGGCTTTGTTTTCCTCCGTCATTTTTGTGGGCATGGTTGAGTACTCAATTATCTTAACCCTTTTATCAAAACAAAAAACATTTGCTGTCCCGGTGGTTTTGCGGTCCCGAGCGTGACAGCTGACCATGGGGTCCAAGGTTCGTTTTCCAGAAATTTCGCAATTTGCAAGTTGGTTACAGTCGTGCCTCAAAGAACTTGTAAAGTCGTCGAGATTGGCTCCTGTGGTCACAATGCCGTCAGGAGGATATTAAAATTCTAGTGAAAGATTTAAACTGGATTATATTGTATGGCGTACTAAGGACTATGCAGTGACGTGTTTTGGGTGCCGGCAAGGTACCTAATGATCTGTAAAATTTAAATAACAGAACAAAATAAGAATCAGCACTGCACTTTTCCAATGGACAACGATGTGGACGTCTTGTAATTCTATTCCCATTTTGATACTTGTAAATATTTTTATTATTATGTTAGATCTATTGGTAGTTTGTAAAAAATGTACATACTCTCATCAAATAAAGTTGGTAGTGAGAAAAAAAAAACAAAATATGTATGAAAATCTATGTATGTTAAGTATGTTATGAAATTCTTAAGGTTACCGTTAGTTCAGTAGTTCCTAGAAGACAGTTGTCATGTAGGATTTATATAGAAGAACTTTACAGAAAAATTAAGGTCCATAATTTCGACAGGTAAACGCAAATACGGAGGATGCCTACATAACGTAAACCTCCCTGTAAACGACGGCTGCCTTTAAACGACTACCAGCTTTCCTACCCTTACGTGATTTCAGTAGAATCTCATCAGATATACACGGATATAGGCCATCCCCTAATAGAAAACGACACCACAGCCCTACAAAATTTCAAATTGAGGAAAAAAACGTGTTATCGCAAAATATCTCGAAAAACCTGGATTATTTAAAGCTCCTGAATAATTCATGAACGAAATATCACTGATTTCAATTTGTTACAACTAAATTTGATTGTTTTTTCTTTCGCCATCATCGATTTCTCTTATAAAATATTCATCAAGCGTGACCCGTACTAATTGAATGACTACTTACTGTTCAAAATACTTGGGAGACGCAAAAAACAGAAGAGAATTGTTTCTGTGGGTATCTACGAGTAGAATGAAGCTCGTTTGGCTAGCTCTTTTATTTTTGGTTAAATTCAATCTGAATGCTGATCGGCACTGAATACATTTTCTGGTTGATGACCAAGCAGATAGAAAGAATATGTGTGTGTGTGTGTGTGTGTGTGTGTGTGTATGTGTGTGTGTATATTCTATATTGTATACCAAACCTAAATTGTTACATGAACATAACATCCCGCCTGTAATCCCCGAAGGGTTAGGCAGATGTGTACCTTATTCATTCGTTGATAGTTGTCTGGGGTAAAACAAATTAGTCATTTCATTTGTGAAGTTTCACGTATCAACGTTCGGTGAAGGTGATTTAGTTAATATTTTATAGAGAAGATTGTTGGGATTTTCTACGTTAAATCTTAAATTAGGCAAAAGTGTTTTTATCTATTTGTAGAACACTTACATTTCTCCAGTTATGTTTGAGGTTGGTGTTATTGCAAATTGATAAGGTAAACTTTTACAGAAGTTTATTTTCATCACAAAAAAAAAAAACAAAAACCATTAAAAATAAACCAGCAGTAATGGGCCACAGGTCTTCGTAAGTAAATAAACACCAATCAAATAAACACAATACACACACATTCACACATACTCACACACATTCACACATATTCTTCGCAATTATTCCAAAAGAATAAACACCAGCATTCACCTGCATACTTATCCTTACAACGATCAGCCATCTGCTGGTCCAGTGATTATGGCACTAATCCAAGATCTGGCAGCCATTTCTAGACAAAGATTCTCTTAGCGTATAATATTGCTTGATGAATTTTAGAACTGAATTATGGTAATGAAATGATTGGTCGTTTTTGGTGCCAAAAGTGATAAGTTCAAGTTTCAACGCATAGATTGAATTATAAACGCAATTCTCATATCTACTAGTATTCAGTAAAAAATGCGTGCGTACTTTGGTGTATTTCAGAACCTTTCGCTGTTGATAAGTACCCTGATTCGACGTTGGTCTCCAGGTGTTGGGTTGTTGCTATAAGCTTGCTACTTAATAAATCTTGAAACATAAAACTTGTACGTTAATCTACCCTATTTTAACTGACCCACAGCGCAAGATAGGTCAAGTAATGCGGGGCTGCAACAGTACTCTACGTAAATTTTTCACAAAATATAGGTGTGATATTTTCAATGGAAAAGTATGAATTGAGCAATTCAACGAAATTTTCTGTAATTTCAAAGAAAGATAGCTCAACATAAAAATAACACCTCCCAAAAGTCCAAAACAGGTATAAAGCTAAAATTAATTCCACACTTTCTCGGATCGCTTATCAAACTTTTGCGTACAAGTGTAAATCGTCCCTAAGGTGTTATAAATACGCGTTTTATTCATGAGCCTCTCTCGGCAAAATTAATGCGCTCATCACTCACGTTAAAGTTGAAACACACTTTGTCGCATTTTAGCGAATGACGTAACGTACGTGTGATATAAATTGCCCTTAATCGTGCCGTGAGCTGTGTTTTCGGAGATAAAAATAGGTATATAGCTAGATCTATGTGTTATATGTAAATGGTGGGGGTACGTAAAGGATTAGGGGTCGTATACAAGGTGTAGTTTTGCATCCTCGTCAAAGTTCAGGAGGTTGTCATAGAAGACGTAAATAATCAATATAAATTACGGTACCTGGTCATTAATAATAAACTTTGCGTTTTTCAGTTGTTTTAAATTGACACTATTTCAGAATGAAGCCCTTCTCAAAAGAGGAGAATCACCTGTTTATCGAATAAACGTCTGCGTTTGTTTGTGTGTGTGAAAGCGCGGTTATAGGGCTAGTATTTGGATGGAGAATCATTAGCATAGTTATGTTAGTGTTAAAGAAGGAACGTCTAGACTTCTTGAAATGGTTAGGCGATTGTTACGAAAAAACAAAGATTAATAATTTTTATTCGAGATTTGATTGAGATTGTTTAATTAGTAAATATGAAAAGCATAACGGAGCTCGTGGCTAAATAATAACATCCACTCGGATCGATCTTCGAGGTGACCATTTATTATACCGAGTTTCCTTCGTGCCCCGGAAAGCACGTTAAGCCGTTGGTCCCGGCTGTCATTTAATATACATTTTTTTTATAGTACAAGGAAAAATAAATCTTTTAGAATTTGAAGAGCTTTGACAGTTGTTACAGGTGGGTAGTCAGTGGCCCGAAAGTCTGATAACCAGTATTACCAAGGGGTATCGTATTACCCAGTACTAACTGGGTTGTGGAGATCAGATAGGCAGTCGCTCCATGTAAAATACTTGTATTCAGCTGCATCCGGTTAGACTGGAAGCCGACCCTAACATATTTGGGTAAAGGCTAGGCAGATGACGATGAAATGCAGAAAGATCTTCATTATAAAAAAAAAAATATCCGAGGACATTCCATGTGACAACACTACAAAAAAAGCTACTATCACTGAAGTCTGTTTTGAAAAATGATACGATAAGTATTTTTTATAAAACTGACTCAGAAAGACTTTTCTCTTAAATGATGAGGTAAGCTTTGAAAGTTATGAAATGATATGAAATTTAATTAACCAGATATAAATCTACATACAACATTCACAAACGTACACACACACACACGCGCCCCAAATGCAGCAAATTAGGTGATCAGCGTGTGGCAGGACGGCCACGTCATATGTAGGGTTATTTGCGGGGTATACAGAACAAGGTGTAAAGTTCTTCATCATCCCCTATAGAATAGGGTAGATCTTCCGATCAGACGGGTATTGTGTCTGGTGGGTCACTGCCCCACAGGTGGTTATCGCGTTTTTCTAATTAGTCTTAAGTCGCGGATAACTTTAACTGCGCGATTTAGGATTTTGTTGTTAGTTCTTCATTATTTGTGTCATAGATGGCACTGTAGTACTTTTTGTATTTATTTTTTACATTTTAGGAAAGCTTACAGACTAATAACATTATAATAACAGTAATATATAACTAAATTGCTATTTACAAGCTACCACAGATAGGTAAATACACAAATTGTTACTGCCTTACAGCATAAGATACTTCCTCAAAGTACAGTTGGTTTATTTAATAAAATTATTATTAATTTTGAGCTAATTTGGAAAATAAGTGGTTCAAGTGCTGGCAGGTGCTTCTTGTACAAAAAATTGCTTTGCTAAGAGTTTTCTTACTGTGCTTGTTGTTGCTGTAGTATTTTTGTGGTGCCTCTACAGTTTCTTAATAAACCATCATATTATTATAACAAACAATTATAATCCTACAATACAACACACACCCGACCTGCAACGCTGCCCATCCCTAACACACTCATTTGAAAGCGAGAACATTTCCAGCTCGTTCACCTCGCCAAGCCTGAGCGACACAGAAAGCTAAGCGAGCGTGCGACGCTCAGCGGTGCGCTATATTTGGAATAGGAATATAGTGCTTAGGGTAGGACTGACTGATGTATGCGGATTTATTTGTAGACAAGGTTGATATAAATACTGTTTCTGTAATCACATTCAATTGCCTCTTCTGACTGACTACTGAGCATAAGGTCCTGGGTTCCATTGCCGGGTTGGGAAAAGTGTTATTGGGTTTTTCCATTATAAATTTCTCAGTAGCCGCCATGGAGTCTGGATTTGTGCCCGTCTGGTGGGAATAGGTCCGTCCCCTATTACATGGGACTTAAAAACATAACTGGCGAAATGTGGGTGTATTATTAAGTATACCTCTGCTTAATCCTTCGGGATTAAGCAGAGGTTGGGGTTAAGGGGTGATGTTATTTTCTGTGTCACGTAATCACACTCTTTCAGTAATATATTAACAAAAGTCCATTAACATTTTACACGACTGTAATCCCCGAAGTGTTGGGCGTTAGGCAGAGGCCTAATAGACCCCAAATTGCTCCAGTTATATTTATGTCCCATTTAAGGTGACGAGCCTATTGCCACCCACCAACACAAAGCCAGTCTGCTGCTACTGAGAAATTCATTAAATTCAATTTTTTCTCAGTGAAAAACCCGATAACACTGCCCGGCCTGCAGGGAGTGCAGCGTAATGGCGCTCAACATTCCAAACGCTACTCAATTTGATAGTTCAACAGTATTGTGATAATTGAATTGTCGAGAAAAGGAATTTTTCAAATATATGAAGCCATGGGTGCAGGCAAAAATACAAAAATCCATTAATACCTGCAATAACCCACTTTTCACACCCCACTGAAATACTATGGCAACAAAATCTAATCTTGCAGCGTACCAGCATAATAACCCAATTTACCTCAGCTACCCAAATAATTATATTAACAGTAATAATTGTGTTATTCGGTTGAAAACCACACAGTAATTATAATGTGCCATGTGTTAGGGTAATCGACTAATATCGGAGGTGTATTGTAATTCTGTTTACCCGATTATCGGGGGTAAAGGGGAAGGGTAATGTCTTGTATACATAGATTCAACCGGTTAATGGAGTCAAGAGTGCTACGACAGATGCTGATATTGGACAACAATTTTCAACACTCTTGCAAAGAAAAACTTTTTTGTCAAAAATAACCGACTTCCAAAAAAACCACAAAAAAGTGGAAAATAACTTTACTTTCGGAAGACGGTCACTATTGTTTGTTTCATTGACTTTTTTCACCGACTCGACTTCCGAAAGTAAAGTTACTTTCCACTTTTTTTGTGTTTTTTTGGAAGTCATTTTTTTTTGCAAAAAAGTTTTTATTTTATCCTTTTTAGTTATCGTATCACACACAAATCCTTGTCAAGTATCAATTTCGCAATTTCTTTTACTTGAATGACATTTTTTTCTGCTATTTTGATTTAAAAAAATACTGCACCGATTTCTAAGGGACCAATCGGGAAGTGTATCCTTTCCGATAAAAGAAGATTTTTTCAAATCGGTTCATAAATGACGAAGATATGAGGTAACAAACACAAACAAGCAAAAAAATACAACCTAATTGAAAATCTCCTCCTTTTTTTGAAGTCGGTTTAAAAATAAATAAAATCAAAGTGTCATTCTGTTTAAGGACAGTCAATATCGGAGATTACGGAGATACTGGCGGTCAAAGTTCACACGTTTTTAATGTTATAACTTCACTTTAAACACCTTCACGACCCCCGTACTATACAATGCATCCATCAGCTCAATTTTATGAGTGAGTCGCATTGAGTCCTACCGTAAAACGTGATTTTTCACCCCAAAATATAGTTGTTTCCCAGCAATAATTTTTGCGTAGAGATAACTAGTTTGATGTACAGAATGATTGTGAAGCTTCGTGAAGGGTTACTTTACACCTTGCACCTATTCTCAATATCCACTGAACAACAAAAACAGGGAAATTATTGAAATGGCACTGCAGGATGAAATCCGAAACGTGTGGGGAACAAAAAATTTGAAGACATGTGACAACAACCCGCAAACCGCAACCTGCCTGCCTGGTCGATAACGACCCGCTTGATCTCACAATGGTAACATAGCCTGTTTTTGTTATGCTTATTTGTTCCTCGTGGCAGTATGACCTATACAATCTATCTAGTTAATTACGTGAAGTTTGCCAATCAGTTAACGACACTCAAATTCAACGAATGACGTATTTTCGCCTCCCCTTCTTACTGCCTTGGAACTTTAACAAGCACAAATACAAACAAGACCAAAACTCAAATATTTAATTAAAATCCCAAACTTTATTAGACTACAACAATATTTATTTGTTCCAAACTTTGTCGCCAATTAAACTTGGTGGAAACTTGGCTAAGGGTCGTCGTGGCTATTCGAAAAACACCAGTATAGACATGTACAATATGTTGGGTTTACAAGTTGGAAGGTGATTGCCAAGCTTAGCGAAACTTGGCGAACTATTTGGCGTTGATACGGTTCAGTTTGATTGATTGCACTTTTATAGGTTGTTTTATTAAAAGAGGGCGTGAATGTGTGTGTGTGTGATGTATCGGTTCGAAGTTTTTCTTTTATTATATTTTTAGGGTTTAAGTGTTTGGAAGTTCGTTTCGTTTTGTGATTCTTTGGAACGAGTTGAGTTGTAGTTTCGGAAGCAATTTTGTTTCATGAATTACAATTGACAAAATATGGCTTACGTTTTCTCTTATTAGATGAATGGTCTGACGTAACGTATCGGTAGCGTCTCGACATTCTGTTGTATGTGTAAAATACTTTGAATAATCAATAATGTCATTTAAGTGATGTATGAGGTACCTGTACTTTATAAATTGATAATATTTGTCAACCACTTACGGATTCTGAAGCGCTTTCTAGTAGATCTTACCTGAAACAAAGATACACAAACATTATTATTAATATCACTATGCGATTTTTTACATCCTCCGAATTACATTTAACTTAGAGCTTGTTTGCATTTTCCATAGATGTACTATCCACCTGATCACCGGATCACCGGATCACCGGATCACCAATAAAATTACCCAACTGGCCTTAAAATTTCTCCAGCGGTCGTAAAACAGATCGTAAAACTCATCACCAACTTACTTATTTACAACTATCAATTGCCTAGCCTTTTCCAACTACGTTGGGGTCGGCTTTCAGTCTAACCGGATTTCCATGTAGGCGACTGCCTATCTGACCGCCACAATTGAGATGCTGGGTAATATTTGGTAAGACTGGCCACTGATGACCTGTAACGACTGTCAAATTTCATTAAATGACAGCCGGGACCCACGGCTTAACGTGAATTGCCGAGGCACGGAGGAAACTCGTTACCTATGTAATGAATGGCCAGCCATCCAAGGACTGACCTTGGCAAACGCTGCTTAGCCTTTAAGATTTAGCCACGACAATATCCTGCAGTAAATCAATCTGGTCACTCACGGCAAACCATATCAATTATCTTATAACCCGTAGAACTGCAAACTTGTCCCCAAAAACAATAGCCTGGCGTGAAGGTCACGTTTGCAAGCTATATCTCCAACACCCCTTGCCTCCGGGCAATTTATTGCCCATATTTATTGCGTCCCGGTAGATCACTTACAAACGTATGGTAGGCGGGATGTGTGGCGTTAAGTGTCGAGTACAGTCGGTATGTAAACGGCAATGCGAAAATTAAAGGTGTTTATTTAAGAAGGAAGTGCGAGAAGCTTGTGACTAAATAATAACAGCCGCTCGGGTCAATTTTCAGGTTAAGCTGCGCTTGCCTATGTTGGTACGTGGATGGGTGACCACTCATTACATACCAAGTTTCTTCCGTGCCTCAGAAAGCACGTTAAGCCGTTGGTCCCGGCTGTTATTTGTAGATCTTTGGCAGTCGTTATGGGCAAAGTTGCACGAAAGTCTGTCAACCAGTCTTACCAAGAGATATGGTATTACCCAGTACTAACTGGGTTGCGGAGGTCGGAAAGGCAGTCGCTTCATGTAAGATACGCTAACACTGTCGTGTTGTCGAGGTCAGATAGACAGACGCTCCATGTGAAATACCCGTATGCATCTGGTTAGACTAAAAGCCGACTTCAACATAGTTGGGAAAAGGCTAGGCCTTATGTTTTTTTTTTTATTCTTTTTTTTTGGACTTTTATACTACATGTATATGTCATTCCGATTAATCTTATTCACTAGTTATCATTATCACTAATAGCTTAACTTAAGATGCCAATAGATTAAACAAAAGACAAGCTCCTTCACTGTTAGGTTTTGACAGTAAGGAATTCATGATTCCGACTTGCAATATATCCAGACCAAATTTTTCCAGTAATTCCTTTCTCTCCGCATGGAACTGAACACATTCCATCAACAAATGGTATACATCATCGATTACGCAGGACTTATGATGACAACTAAAAGCTTCATTACACGATCCTATTACCCACAATCTCTATGACAAAGACTTAAACATAACTGATTCAATAGATATCCATTAAAACTTGCATTATTAATGGCTACATCTCTGCTCATACCTCTGCTACCTAACCATTTGATGCATTTTTAAATGCTTACTTAGTTAATTCAATTATTGTCAGAGCAGATCAGCGAGAATTGGTGCAATAGGAGAGGCCTATTAAACATTTATAAACTTACGCCTTGTTCCTTATGGGGTAGGCAGAAACTAACAACACGCTGCCTGCTGCGATCCTCACATACTCCTTTTGCTTCGACCACGTTCATAAATACTAATAACTGGTCAAGGTTATTGAATAAGTGTTTTTCTATCAGGAATTTCTCAGTAGCAGCCACGGAGTCTTGATTTGTTCCCGGTTGATGGCAATAGAGTCCGCCCCTATTACATGGGACTTAAACATCACATAAACGTGACTGGAATTTACTCTCATATTAAACTTTAAATCATCAAAACTACAATAATTGGCGTTTGATATTTTACATGTGTAGGTACTGAATACTATAGTCAAATTATAAAATCAGTGGCCACGCTGTTTTGCTAGTGCCATGTTGATATGCTATAGCCTCACCAGCTTTCCACATAGTACATAGAAAGAGAGAGAGACAGTGATGCAAGAGAGAGGGTAAATATGTACTTGGCGCTAAGGCGCGGGGAGCGCTATGAGTTGTGCGAGTACGTTGCGCAGAGGAAGGCCTTTTTTTTTTGGGTGAGAAATCATCAAATGACCTCTCCCGCTCTGGGTCGAGCGGGAGGGCATGTCAGACTCTTACTGACTAAAACCCACCCGTGTTCCTTCACTTGCCTGTGCCAAGGTGCCAAGGGCCACGGTAACTCTTTCGAACAAATCCGAAACTCTGGCAGGCATCGGTCCTAATGGACCCCGTCAGTTTGTGCTGACATCTCTTTGAGGCGCGCGTGGAACACAATGCGCCATCGACCCGGGCCTGGTCCTTACCGGACGGCGAGCTACCCATTGCTCGCCGTCCGCAAGCCCGCGCCTACGGTGGCCGGGAATCTGCTTGGGATTCCCGACGCCCGGGGCGTCTCCTGCGGCGTAGAGGAAGGCCTAACGGCTTCACTTTTAGTTACCGCTTTATTTCATTACCCAAACCCATCTATTTTTTATACCGTGAGCTTATATCATGTGTTAACGTATGTTGATTAATGGCAATAAAATAGTCCTGAAGACAGGTTCTCATGTCCCTGTGTGACCTTGAACGTCAACATCAACTTTATACAATCATGTGATTCAAGCAAATATTTGCTGAACTCGAGTGCTCAATATTGACTGATACTCAGTGTTTCGATGTTCACTAAATGCTCAAGTGTAGCTAAATATCTTAGGTACTAGTGTTAGTTTAGTTACATAGAGTACGAGTGTTGTGTTTCGAAATGGCGTCGGCAGGAGTCTAGGTTCAAGTGTTGGAAATAATTCTGTGCATATTCCTTGAAGGACTCTGTTCTTTTTTAATTTTTTTTTTTCATTTAGATAAGGCTATGAGTTCTTATGACAGAAACAATTTTGCTAGTTAAGATGATTAAAGTTTTGAGTAGCTCGTGGTTAAATAGTAACAGACGCACGAATCGACTTTCAAAGTTAAGCAGCACTTGGTATGTCGGTCCATGGATGGTGACCATCATTACATGCCAAGTTTCCTCCGTGCCTCGGAAAGCACGTTACACCGTCAGCTCGACTGTGATTTGTATATCTTAAAAAAGTCATTATAGATCAATAGCCCTCTTTTTTTATTTTTGGGTGGGTAATCATCAAATGACCTCTCCCGCTCTGGGTGGAGCGGGAGGGCGTGTCAGACTCTTACTGACTAAAACCCACCCGTGTTCCTTCACTTGCCTGTGCCAAGTTGCCAAGGGTCACGGTAACTCTTTTGAACAAATCCGCAACCCTGGCAGGCATCGGTCCTAATAGACCCCGTCATATAGGTCAATAGCCCGAAAGTCTGATAAACCAGTCTCACCAAGAGGTATAATTCTGAAGTTCAGCTGCATCCGGTTAGACTGGAAGCCGACCCCAAATGGATCGGTAAAAGGCGAGACAGATGATGACAAATCTAAAAATAAAAGGCTTCTTATCCACTAAAACGAACAAAACGTTACCCATACAAAAACTATTTTTATATTCCGTGTCAATACTATATCCCCCACAAGTATATTGGATGACAACAAGCTAATCCCTTAATATTTTTCTCCCTTTTCCGACGCGATAAAATAAATATAAGTACGAAGAAATCGAACCCCAACATAAAAACACATGAAATACTATATCCACACTACAAATGGATATAAACGGGGGAAAAATATAATAATATTATGTCCTTACACCTTAGGGCGCAGGCACACGATTATATGAATTGAAAAATCATTGTATTTCACTTTTGGATTTAAGATTTTTTTTTTGGGCTTTAATTTGTCAGGAGAAGACTACCTTGAATGGATATGGGGGAGGCTTTTGCCCAGCAGTGGGACAAGCATGGCTTTTGAAAAAAAAATAATGACTGCTTAATAGTGTGGATTTATTCATTTTACTGCAAACACATGGAAAGAAAGAAAAAGTTAGCAAATTTTTGGCGAGAAAACTCTTTGTTGCCAAAAGCAAGTTTAATTTGAACTGTGGAGATTCATTTTCAGAACTTAAGACTGATAAAACCACTTTTCTTTCTTTTACAGTCTAGAAAACTAATTACACCCTACTCTTTGTTACAGATAATAGTTAATTAAAACACGTTATGTAAATATAAAACCCCTGCGTTTTGTATAATTGGCATACCAAAGCTTTGCGATAGTTTCTGTCGATCCAACATATTTTTGACTGTTCTGTATAATCGTTATCGTTGACAGAATATCACTTTGTCTGCCTTCAGTATAACTTAGACAATAACCTATCAACCAACAGACCCGTGTACCCACACCTTAACACGCGTGTAGTGCCTCATAAAGTATAAAAATTATGCGCCTGCCAGTAGGTTACGAACTGCGGGTGTCAGGAGCCGGCTCGAGGAATTTATGGTGTTTATTTTAGTACGATTATAGGTACGACAGGTCTTGCATATTATAGATTATGTCAAAGGTATTGGCAGTTAGTTTTATGTGGTTATGTATACGGGGGAGGCAATTTTTGACGTGGGTTTTGATACTGACAGATTTTGGGTAAACCCCAATAAAACTTTGCCTGACCTAGGACTCGAATCTAATCAATAAGAAGGGTTACATTTCTTCCAAAGCTATGGACTAGTATGCTTATGGCTAGTCAAATTATCTTCATAGAAGAAAATCGATTGAACACAAAAACCACCAATTACTTCCCACAAAGACACCTAGTCAAATAATTAATTACATCAAAAACACTGAAGGCTACGTTTATGAGCCGCCATTGAGAGCCGCAACCCATCGGCTGGAGTTTGATCACAATAAGTACACACCGCCGACATTGTTCTGAGATGCTACGCTCTTCAGAGAGGTTGAGACACGGAGGAGTAGTCGATGGAGTGATAACATAAGGTAGAATGTCTGTTTGGTGATGTTGATTCAAGTGAATAAAAAAGATATACCTGCCTGCCTGCCTGATATGCCTTTGAAATTTATTGACACGGATGTCTTATCAAGGTGTTGTAAAAATAATACATTATTAGCAATTAAAAATTTTCCCTGATATTAAAACGTGTATTACTGAGAAAGTTCAGAATCTATGACGGGTTTATAGCGTATGACAAATTTTATTTCTACTTGGTATTACAACTCTGAGGGTCTTTAATAACTAGTGAAGTACATCGGTTCTTCATCGTTCTAATAAATTGTTAGTCGTATGATGTTCAGTAACCTACAAACGGTACATGTTTCATCAGCCTCACAAAATGAGTGCGTTCAAATCACAGTAATTTTATAATGAACACTCCATTCACTCGTTCCTCCATGAATCGAAAGGACCTCTAGCACCTACAAAAGCGCTTTGCATTCGAGAGAGGGTTAATGAAAATGCTAATCTTTATAATAGGAATCGTGGCCTATCGGGTTGTGTGTGGAAAAAAAGTACCGCCAAAATATTACGGTAGGGTTGAAATGTACTTCCTTTACTTTCTGTTGTTTTTTTTGCATTAAAAAAGCGAGTTGGGTTTCCGTTTTATCTAATACTTGGAGAAAGGTAGATTGGTAGCATATGAAAGGATATGTAAATTTAACAGTGCGTTCCCACGCGCGAAACCACGTAACCATATTGGAATCACAATTCACCCTCTTCTCTTGTTGTTAAAATGTTTCATCTCGTTCATCAGACAACATCTTTTTATTTGAATGTTTCGCCAGTCCCCCCCCTTGCCCCTTCAATATTTTTTTTTATTTACGTTAACCAACAATTGTTTACACTATGTAAATTTCTGACTTAATGAGAGTAACATTTACAAGTGCAACAATTAATTACAGGTTAACACCACATGCACAAAAACGGTTTAACATAACATATTTATATTATTGACTTATACATACACAGAATAATTAACACAATAATAAAGTAAGCTATCAAATCATTCACTCAATGCTGAACAACACTAAACAGAGAAAGACATTGGGATGTAAAATTACTGAATAAAATTATAATTGATTAAATTGTGATTAATTGATTGGATTATAAATAACTATAACGACCATGGATTGATAAGACAATAAAATTAAAAGAATAAAAATAAAAAAATACTAAGAAATTGAAAGCATGCTTAAAATATTTGGCATAATGGTAGGAAAATGATGTTTCGCCAGTGGGAACGCACAGTTAGATGAGAGTCAGATACATGTTGGCCGGATCCTATAAACTGTGTCTCTTCCTTTATGTAAGTTAATATTTTCTGACAGAACATATAATTGTCTGTTCTGCCTGAAAATAATCTGGTTCTTTTATCACAGAACTAAGGCGATATTTTTCAATTATTTGTGAATTAGCTCCCCTGTGTAGGTACATAAAGTTATGAATATAAACTCTGCAGGTACCTAATTACCTATATACAATAAAGAATTATATGAATGTGTAATTTAAACGGAAATCGTGTACTTTCTACGTTAGGAATTCCTAATGAATTCCTCCACCATGGGGAAGACGGATATTGTCATAATAATATTCCTTTTGATATACATTTCTTCTTTTCTCATTTCATAAATACCTTGTCAAATTAGGCAGCTGATGTTACATTTTACAATACAGACAAAAATAGCGAACAAATGTTGAGTTACGAAAGGAATTGCACAGTATATGCAAAGTAAATTACGGGGTAATTGTGTAGAGGTTAGATCACCGGTACGGACAGAATGCAGACAGGCTGATGACACCGGACACTGACAGATAATTCAGTACCTTAAATCACTCTCTCTCTCTCATTAGCTCTCTCTTTGTCCCTCCCGAGACGTCTCGCAGGCAACCAACGGGGCGGAGAGCATGCCAGGAACACCGAAGCACAAACGATTACCACTCGTATTCATCAGTAATTTAGAAAAGAAACTGCCTTTACTTATATTTTGACCATGTAGGTATTGCACTTTTGTAGGAAACAGCAGATTCTACTTAAAATTGTTCCCATCACACAGAAATTTCTCATAGGTAATTATGACTTGATTTAGGTCATAATTACTAAAAGAGAAGATCTTCTGCCATGTATACACTCTCGGACTCGCCCTGCCTCGGAGTGACTTTGAGAGTGTACAATCACCATTTTGACCCAAATTTTATACAACTACAATGGCAATGCCTTTTTTTCAAACACATGAGGCAATGGATAAGGAGTTGCCCTCACACTCCTTCGGATCGTGGTTAGAAATGTGTTACGCAATTGGGTCGCACATAAAGTATTATAAATGTGACTTTATGGAATCGAATACAATCGTTGAAAATTATGAAAGTCCTTAGAAAGTTTTCATTTGGCCTCGTTTTTCAAGCTGTCACTATATTTTTGGGCGTCAAGTTTGACTAACTTTGGGGACATTTATTAAGTTAAAGTTTAAGTGTTATACAAATGACTGCAGTAGCGATGCGGATGATAAGATTTCGAGAAGTTATGGTGGATTTATTTCGGTTTTTAAGCAAGTATGAGGAACTAGACAAAGTGATAATCTACATGACAACCGAGACCAACTGCTTTCCGAGGCAAGTGTTCACCCATCCACGGACCAACCAAGGCAAGCGCGGCTTAACCTGAAGATTGACCCGAGCGACTGTTATTATTTAGCCACGTGGTCCTCAAAAAGCTAACAATGATATCAAACTAAATAAACAAACCAATTTACATTAAACCTTACCGTCAGAAAGTTATAGAAAACACTTGTGTTTACACTTAGAAGCCAACGTTAACTGAAACTAAGTTAGCAATAACAGAAACAAGAAAATTATAAAGTTACAAATCTATAATTGAACTTCGTGAGAAAGTTTTGTGTAATCATGCTTTAAGTAGAATAGTTAAACGTATACATGTCGTTACGCCTGTATTTCCTGAAGGGTAAGCAGAAAGTGTACGTATACAGTAGTAAGTACTTAGTACTCACTTCGCGGCAGTTATTTTTAAGTCTAACGAAATAGAGGTCGAGAGTACTAAGTATTATATTATCAGTGGCGAGACTGTTGTCACCGATCCGACAATAATCCTGACTACGGACCGCTACTAAGAAATACCTGGTAAAAAGACCAAAATACTTTGTGCGTCTTAGGGTGGATTTCACCAACTGAATGAGATCGAGTTTTTGCGCTTAATCGAGGATTAATTTATAATTTTGATTTCACCGACACAACGTAAACCCGTTTGACCGCAACGGAGTTTGTCATGTAAACGCCCGATTTTTGCTGTCAGTGTCATCCACAAGTGTCATCATTGTTGTGAATCATATTGTTTTATGTATTTTACTAAAAATATTGATTTTGTTGGTATTTGGCTATGCAAAATAAGAACACTGTTAATGTTACGTGAATGTTAGGATCAGGAAATTCGTCGCCCAAGATCGATACGCGAGAGAAAGGAACATTTAGTTACCCTTGATGACCAGGAATTTATTACACGGTTTCATCTCACGAAAGCAACAGTTCTGTCTGTATTGGAGTCTGTTGACGACAAAGTAGTTTCCAACAAATATGTAAGTACCTACCAAACGATTATTTATTTTAATTATATGTACCTACCTGGTGCACAAAAGGACGGCCTAAACCATTATTATTTGTGCTCCACGTTTCTACGCGACTGAGTGATATCAGATGTCTGCTGCAGATTTGCGTAGAATTAAGTACCTCTTTTGCACATAGTATTGTGTACACAGTCAGTGCTGCTATCGCATCACTCCAACTAATGGTATTTTGCCCTCGAGGATCTGAGCAATATTGTTATCAATGAATCAGTAACAGTCCATTATTTTACTAACAGCAAAGAATCATTTTTAGTAATATAACAATAAGTACAGACTGTATTATTGTATCTTTTCAGATTAGCAAGATAATTTACATCAAACTACAGACTGGATTGGAGTGGCATGGAAGGAATTTTGGCCACGTAAGAATGGTACCTACCGAGGTACTTGGATTCGTCTCTTGTCACCGGCTCATTTAAAATTATATAACTGGCGAAATGTGGATGTACTTACTTAAGTTTTCCCAACTCTTCAGGAACAACCGGCGTGATGTTATGTGTACCTATGTCATGTATTATTAAAGATTTTCTTTGTAACAGTGATTTTTATTTCGAAATATGAGTTTATTAGTTTAGTCTTAGGGAGAACGTTGCGGTTTATAAGAAGATGTAGTGGCAACAATTTGAAAGAGTATGCTTAGATGATTTGGTCATGAGGAGAGGATGAGTGAAAGGCGACTATCAAAAGGTATTTACAGGGCAGATGTGAGTGGCAACGCCAAGAGGGAATAGTGAGGTTCATCCGACAGGTCAGGTGCGTAGCACTCGCAACCTGTGCGTCTATAACCAGATGAATGAACGTGGAGGCAGAAGGAGTATGTAAGGATCGTAGCAGGTGGCGTTCTGTGTTTTCTGCCTACCTCCATGGGAAAATGCGTGAATGTATGTATGTATGTTAGTCTCATTTCAAATAAAATGTCACCGACACACGGTGGTACAAGCGCCCTACAAGTGCGGTCATAAATACCTTACTTTATTAAATTTGTTAAATGGATTTTTTTTCTGAAGGGTAAATAATAAAAAATTACTTCACAAATGTACAATAATGCTTTATTTACATAATTCAATACATAATATACAATAAACTGTACAATATGTACTGTTTATATACAAATTTTAATAGTCAATATTTGAGATTTATTGTCCCTCGTTCGGAAATACACCTGAATATAATATTAACGCTATTCATGAAGGGGTTATCATTAAATATGTATTCTTTTAAATATTATACATATTATATACCTACAACAAAAAGCAAAAAACTACAATTTATTTACAAACGTCATCACAACCACAAATAAGTTAAAATAGTACAACAACCAATCTAATTTCAATTTAAACTAAATTCGTAATAAATCTAAAACCTGCCTCGACATAATGCTCTTTTTCTTACGGGGAAGTTTCCGAAGACCAGTAATGAATGGGCCTGAGCTGAGTAAAAATCCGTTAGGTAAGTCCGTATTCGTAAGTACTTGCGACATTTTTCTCGTGTGATCCCGTCTGAAGGCCTTATAATGTTTGTTGATAATTCCCCGATAGATAATAAAGCATACTGTGCCATTTCAGCATCATAGATAAGAACTTTGTGAACGGAAGCTGGGAGATTATACCACGGATATTCTTGAATTAAAAGTCGCGCGGTTTCCAAAGCATATTCATTAATTTTATCCGAATCAATATTAAAACCCGAGGACAAGGCTTGTTAAATTGTGGAACAA
Organism: Standfussiana lucernea; assembly: GCA_964057025.1. NCBI lineage: Eukaryota > Metazoa > Arthropoda > Insecta > Lepidoptera > Noctuidae > Standfussiana > Standfussiana lucernea. Next base: position 1,762,623 of record OZ059807.1, on the reverse strand, counting down.
CGTTCAATCAAATCTTTATTTAAGCCAGTAATTTCAGCTGAAACTGCAGAATTAGAGAAGAAATTTAACATCCGAGGCCAACCCGGTAAACCCACATCAGGTGAACCATGGCTGGTGAGTCGGTCGATGAAGTGATCCCAGGAGAAGACCTGATAATTAGGTAAAATGGTGACATATTTATACTTTTGGGTAGCTTATTTATCGGTAAATCATTATTATATCATTATTAGGTAATTAAATTGGGGGTAATTGATGATAAAATTATTGCATTTATGAACTAAGGCGGTACCACCGTGCGACATTGGTACAGAAAGCGTTTTCACGACCGAGGTTCTGCATAGCCCAGTTTTCATATCCATATTAATCTCCATTCACGTCAAACTGATTTCACCAGCTACATTTGGACAGCGATTTCGAAAACCAAGATCCCATAGCATTCATCCTAGCATACAATGTAAATGTTTTCACTAAAACGCATTGCGTTTAGTATTATAACATGCGACAGCGACCTACTGCGCTAAACCACAAAATAAGTAGATAAGGATCTTTATCGTGTGAACACTGATTGAAAAATAGTATTTTCTATTACGATAAATCTCAGGATCCTCCAGACCTAAAATATGTTTGTGTTAAATTGTGTCCAAAATATTGTATTAAATCTGTATCCACAATATCTTGTATGAACCCCTCCCCAGCTGGTTTATACACTTTTATATTAAACGGTAAGATCTGTAATAACATCAATACTTTACCTGGTGATTTGGTGTAATTTACATGAGTGCAATCTATAGCACCTATGACATACGGAATGAAGAAAGGCAGCTTACCACACAATCTGAGGACCACATTTAGAGCTCGCGTACATTCTTAAAAATACTCTCAAAAGATAGGTCTCGGTCAAATTAAGATGAAAGGTAATTACAGCATATTTTTTTCTAATTTTGGATTTGGTTAGAATAACATAATTAATAAAATAATTGTCGCGTGGGCAAAATAAGAACTAACGCCGCCATCCTATTTTGTAATACATTTGACAAATGTATTGCAAAATAGGATCACACTCTCCTGTCAACCTTAATGGACCGTCCTGGAGTGTGACTGACACTGGCATGGCCACCATCAGGGATTTCAATTTTGATTACACAAAAAAATTGTTGGTAATTTGTAGAAATTTGTCGCCAAATATCAGAATTTTTCGGTCATTGGTTCAAAAGTTATAAGGGTTTATAGGCGGCCGTTCTGTAGAGAATCTCCCCAGCTTGACTACATTTACACATATATCAAAAACTAGGGCACCTAGCAAAGATCTGTTTTCTCCCAAATTCCAAATATTTGTTTCTACTTTTTTAGTTGTGCAGCTTAATTAAAACAAGATATTACATGGAAAGAAGAACCCCGTAATAGATTCATATAATGTACATACTTTCATTGGTGAACGCTTCTGAAATTAAGAGAGCCCCAAAAGACCGATCTTCTTTAGCTCTCCTACGGAATCCAATTTGAGTTTGGTGGATATCATGTGGTAACTCATGAAAGTAGATGTGGCGTGGTCTGAGTGAAGCAATAGCAGCATTGACTTTGTGTACAATTGTATGTGCAGTAAAGGTGCTAAATCCACATAAATCTGCAGCAGTCATCTGATAGCACCCACGTAGAAACGTAGCGCACATAGAAGTTGATTTATTGGAGATGCGCTGTTGTTGCTTAAATACAAATTATAATGAATTAGACCTGAGTAGTTGTTTTAAACATAACATAACATTCATATATTTTCTGGCAAATTTGGCCCATAGATATATATATACGAGGGTGGATTGAAAAGTTCGCGGCCTAACACATAAATACTTAAACTATTTTAATGTAACTGACCTCATTCGATTAGTTTACTCTCTGGTTGTCAAATTGTAAAATTCTATCGCAATAGCATTAACTGTATTTAAATTAAAATGAATTTTGTGAGCCTTTGTGCAGCGTTTTTAAAGAATGGAGAAAATTGAGCTACGTGCAGTCATCAAATACCTGTTTAAAAAAAAACTAACTCCAAAAGAGATTCACGAAGATATGTCAACAACATTGGGGGAATCTGCTCCGTAGTCTGTGACTGTGAAAAAGTTGCTGAATTTAAACGCGGACGAGAGAGTATTGAAGATGACCCTCGCTCTGGCCGGCCTATGACGTCTACGACTGAAGAAAACATCGGGAAAATCTGTGATCTGATATTAACAGATCGGAGATTGACCATCAGGGAGATTGCAGACACTATTGGCATCATGAACATGGATTTTCTAAGGTTTCTGCGCGGTGGGTACCCAGATTGCTTTCAGTCGAACAAAAACGAATACGCCTCACGATTTCTCGCGACTGTTTGGAAATGTTTGAGGCTGATCCACAAGATTTTTTGGCCAGATTTGTAACAATGGATGTAACTTGGGTACACCACTACACCCCAGAGTCAAAACAGCAACCCAAGCAGTGGAAAAAACCTGATGAACCGACTCCAAAAAAAGCCAAAACAATTTTGTCAGCTGGCAAGGTGATGGCGTCAGTTTTTTGGGATGCTAAGGGTGTCATCATGGTGGACTACCTTGCAAAAGGTGAAACTATAAACTCGGCTTATTACTGCACCCTCTTACGTCGCTTGCGTGAAACAATCAAAGAGGATTACTCAGCAAGAAAGTGTTGTTCCATCAGGATAATGCACGCGTTCACACGTCTGTTGAATCTATGGCTCAAATTCGTGATTGTGGCTTTGAATTACTGCCCCATCCCGCCTATTCCCCTGATTTGGCACCTTCAGACTTTCATTTATTCCCAAACCTAAAAAAACACCTTGGAGGTCAAAAATTTTCATCAAATGAGGAGGTCAAAGCTGCGGTGGGTGACTTTTTTGAAGGCCTTGAAGAAACTTTTTTTATGACCGGCATACAGGCGTTGGAAACCAGATGGAAGAAGTGCATAGAGTTAAGTGGAGATTACGTGGAAAAATAAAATTACTTTTGCTTATATTTTATATTGTTTTCTTGCTGAGGCCGCGAACTTTTCAATCCACCCTCGTACCTTACAGACTAACATACATATAAAAATATACAACTTGTGTTGGTAAATAGAACCTCAAAACTAAGTTAGTAACACTTCACTTGTGCAGTATGTCACTGTGTGTTCATGTGGCACTTGTCCGTGGAAGCGACGGAACACCACTCCCTGCAGCCAAAAGTCCTCTTCCAAGACGAGGTGCAGATAATACGTTGGTATTAGCACCACAAACGCCTTAAAGTTGACGTTGCCGCGCGACTCAAGTAGCTGCACTCTCACCACGTACTTAGCTTTTTGACGCACGTTTTTCACGATGTCCTCCGCTGTAGTGGTGTAATGAAGGCGGGAGATATACACCGGAAAGTTCGGCTTCGCAGCACGCTTCCTCCTCAAAACTGTCACGAAGCCATCATCAGCCCGAATCGGTGCCTTTTCAGGCACGGGCTTCCCAGCAGGAGCAGTTATGCCCGCGACTACGCTAGCGAAATGTCCAGGAACATGTCGATATTTTGTAGAAGCTGCAGAAACAGGCAGCAAGTCGTGTGGTCTTGCGGCGGCGATGGGAGGCGCCAGCGGGACGGGAGCGGAGCACCGGGACGCACGAGGAGCGCACTTTGCAGGCTCAGCATTCTTGGTAGTAGGTTGTCCTCAATAGACTCCAACACAGATAAAACTGTTGGTTTCTTGAGTCGAAATATTTTGAAAAAGTCATGGCCATCCAGGGTTTGAAAATGTTCCTCTCACTCATCGTCGTCACAGCTTTCGTCAAAAAAGATATAAAAGTCCTTTCATTGTATATAAATAAGCTAAATATTGTTGAAAACCAATAAAATCAATACAATAATGATGACACTGACAGCTCATAATGTCGGTTTTGGCTCCTAAACGCCCACATTCGGGCGTTCGGATGACAACCTCGTTTTATCTCAAAACAGGTTTACGTTGTGTTGGTGAAATCAATTTTCAAAAATTAAACTCGGATTCCACTCGACATAATCGCGTTGTCATTCAATTGGTGAAAAAAAAATTGGTGACCCCAAATTTTAAAACAACTCCATCTATTAACTATTTTACAAACTTTTGGAAGCCCCCTTTGTCAAAAATTGTAAAATCAGGGATAGTTGGGAGTTAGTTCAACGTTGTGCTACTAGATGGCTGAAAACTAGAAAATAATATACATAGTTGTCTGAATAAAATACGCTATTTATTTTAAACTTTTTATTTTAAAACATATAATAATTCCTAATAAAACACAAGCGCTATCACATCGTTTGATTAGATCACATTGATTCATGTGAAATCTTCTTTTAATCCTCCCCGTTCAACCAGTCAACCACGTCAAAATGTTCATCCACCAACTTTAATAGTAAGCGTCTCATTTTCGCCGGAAGCGAATTTAGAGTCCCTTTTTCATTTCCAAGACATACCATTTACAAAAACGAATAGAAATAAGCACGCAACACATACGGCGAAACGAAATAGAAATTGACACAACCGTAAAGACAGTTTTGACAACTAGCTGCGTTTTGAGATGCTGACATATTTCGTTATTAAAGTCGCAGTAGGTCGCTTTTGGATGTTACAAATCTAAACGCATTGCGTTTTTTTCACAACATTACGTTCTATGCCATGCAAAAACGCGTACGCGATCCAAGTGTAGTTTTTGAAGTCAGTTAATAGTAATCCGATATTAATATCGACATGAGATCTGGGTTTATGCAGAATCTAGTTTCTGAAAACGCGGTCTGTAACAAAATCGGTGAATTTCACCCTTAAGAAGCGACCAATACCAATCCATTAACACTATGCCTGACCTAGGAACAAAACCCAACAGCTCCTCATGTCAGTAAGGTTTGCGATCACAAGACCATGGCAACGAGGTAGTCGAGGCTACCAAAAAGTATGAGAATTCAAACCACACGCTATCAACTAAAAAACAAACCATCTTCTTTCTCGCTTAATTACCAAGCATTGATAACCCAAATTCTACCAACTCCATAAAAAAGAGAGAAAAGTATTTATGAAAAATTCCTTCATAACTTTTCGCTTCGACGGGGACGTCGCAAAGTAAGGGCGAAGGAACCCCTTTACTTAATTTCATCAAGGAGGGTTAATGAAATGTCTTTCAGTGATTTTCGACGTGACAATGGGGCTGCGTTATTTTAGGGTTGAATTTTGAAGGCTTTACTTTTTAAGATTGAGAAAGGGGCTGGTCATGGTTCTGTTTACGTATTTTTTTTTTGTGAAAATAATTAAGTTTTATGAGGTAATTTTCAAAACTCATGATGCAAGTACTGTGTGTAAAGTTAAGTAGAAAAGTATAAATTACGTTACACTTTATAACTGGCAATGTGATGTGGGATCGTGGAGACAAGAAAAGAGAGGCCTTTACCCAGCGGTGGGTGAATTCAGGGTGTGGATGAAGATGAATGTAATACAAAGCATCACGACATCTTACAGATGAGATTTGCAGAGGTGTGGGTTTATTAGAGGAAGTTTAAAAGTTGCGCCAGGTTCCGAGAAGTTGAAAGGGATTCGTCTGTCTTGGTATGAACATGTGATGAGTGAAAAGAGTGATGAATATAAATGTGGACGGATGAAGAGGGACAGGAAGATCAAAGCAAAGATCAATCCATCCAGGATTGTGTCAGAAACATAAAAAAGGAGTAAATGTTAGCGTGACAATTTCCATTCTGACAGGGGAGAATGGAAGAAAAAAACATGTTGCGCCGTCCCCAAGCAACAAGGGAAAGAAGATGATGTTGACGTGACACACGTTTTTACTTTACCATGGTCGCAGTAACTGAAGCGGCAGTGGACAGGGTTCATTGCTCGCAGAAGGAACAGCCTACTAGGATGAAAAGGTTTTAAAATGGGGACCGCACACCGTAGGACAGCCTCACCACAAGATGCCTCGATGACCTTTTTGTCACGTGAATACACTGGATGCGAAAACACTCGAGAGAGGCCTATCTCGAGCCGTCGACGACTTTCGTCATGATGATTCACAGTTCCTAAATACACTGCGAAAATTTTCCTCAAAAAAAAAACCTTACTCTTTGATACCAACACCCTTGACCTGTGGCTCTACCATACGTCTTAATGCAGGAATGTTTTCCATCACTCCACCACCAGCACTAAAAAATCATCAACACCCTCATCGTCAGCACCATTTCTTGCCCACACTGGAAATAGAACTAAAACGTTCCTGCATTAAGACGTCATGGTAGGGCCCCTGGAATGAATAAATAAAGTTTCAACAACAACTAAAAGTAGGCCAATTTGCAATTGAAAACCTAATCTAAGTTTTTCCACCCTAGATAAAACGGAGCTGTGACCTTGGATCCACTTTTCTAGACCTTGGAATCTGCCTTCAGAAATCTCCTCGACTATTTAGGCATATAACTCAAGACAGTTTGACCTTTCTTTCAATTGGCTCTCGAAACTTTTCGGGATAAGATGCCAATTGTCAGTGAACTTCCAATCTTACATAATATTCACGAAATTTGCTAGAAGAGCGCCTTACCTAAGAGTTTGTTGCCTAGGGACGAATTAGAATCCATACGGTAACCTATTTCTGGCGTTGAGTTACACTGCTGGCTGTTACTTTGATCACAATAACTTAAATATACTATGACGTTTATTCGCTTTATTGAAGTTAGCTCATTTTGTCGATGGCCCAAAGAATTATTGTGATTTTTATAACCTCACAGGATAGAGTCAGACAAGACGTTCCATAATCAGCATTACATCCCTGATCATTATAATCTGGATCTATTTGAAGTTCGCGTGAATCGGTTTCTTCAAAGCAGACATGTTCCACCGTAAGCCGCATCATTTCTTCATATTAGGCGAGCTGCCAATGAGTATAAAATAAACCGCCTAAATAGTCCATTGCTAGACCTTAGTCTCTCCAATGACCAGCCATTTAACTCAATCACCAGCTACTCTCATATAAGTACCTGATGATGACGTTATTAGTACCAGCCAGCTTGCGAAGATCTCTACTACACTTAGCTTAAAGCGACAGTGGTCTTCTTTCAAGAACACGTCTGTTCGGCAGGTACAACACCATTGTCACTTCACAGTGCTTAGTGTGCGACATGAGTTCACTATTATTACTCGCTTCGGTGAAGGAAAACATCGTGAGGAAACCAGCATGTCTGAGGGATATTCCTCAAAGGCATGCAAAGCGAAGTCAGAGGCCCGTGGGTGGTATAAAAAGTCTGACCCAGGTTAGGCACTAACCACACGAAAAAAAAAGCGGCCAAGTGCGAGTCGGACTCGCCCATGAAGGGATCCCTAGCAGCAAGTAACCGCTTTCATTATTAAAAAAAACTACTTACTGGATCTCGTTCAAACCAATTTTCGTTGGAAGTTTGCATGGTAATGTACATCATATATTTTTTTTTAGTTTTATCATTCTCTTATTTTAGAAGTTACAGAGGGGGGGACACACATTTTACCACTTTGGAAGTGTCTCTCGCGCAAACTATTCAGTTTAGAAAAAAATTATATTAAAAACCTCAAAATCATTTTTAAAGACCTGTCCATAGATACCCCACACGTATGGGTTTGATGAAAAAAAAATTTGAGTTTCAGTTCTACGTATGGGGAACCCCCAAAATTTACTGTTTTTTTTTTTTATTTTTGTGTAAAAATCTTAATGCGGTTCACAGAATACATCTACTTACCAAGTTTCAACAGTATAGTTCTTATAGTTTCGGAAAAAAGTGGCTGTGACATACGGACGGACAGACAGATCGACAGACATGACGAATATTCATAAGGTTTCCGTTTTTTGCCATTTGGCCACGGAACCCTAAAAAGAAGAAGAAAGATCACTATTCAGTCAATTCAAGACGAGATATTCATTTTTAGGGTTCCGTACCTCAAAAGGAAAAAACGGAACCCTTATAAGATCACTTTGTTGTCCGTCCGTCCGTCCGTCCGTCTGTCAAGACCGTTTTTCTCAGGAACGCGTGGAGGTATCAAACTGAAATTTCTATATGATACTTAGTTCTACTGTCCCTGGAAGCTGTAGAAAAATCAACCTTCTAAGTCAACGCAATCAAAAGATACAGCCACTTAGGCCGCAAATTTCCGCAAATTTTCGAAACTCGCACGGGAATCAAAACCTACAGGGTACTTCCCGTGAACTTAGAATCTTGAAATTTTGTACGAAGTCACGTCTTATAGTACAGATATAGGAAAAATTACGAAAACCGTAAATTTTTAGTTTCGTCATATAAAAAAAAGTTATATACCCACAGGTTTGTACGGAACCCTCGGTGCGCGAGTCCAACTCGCACTTGACCGGTTTTTTTAAATTGTCAACGTATCTGCAATCGCATTGGTGCTTCAATTTTCTTTGTAAGCCAGTTCCTATCGAATTGACAACCTTTTTCCTAACACAAAAATCTATGTAAAACAGAATAGCCTACTTTGATTTTACTTCCCTTTAAAGAAGCTGTTACGGACAAATCCCGACATTTAACTAAAATTCTATTGAAGCGTCTAAAAATAAATGAAAAAAAAAATTAAGAATTTCCTTCCATTTGCACGTTTTTCTGTAATGTTCGTTCGTTTCGAGATTATGTTCTGTGAGATTTTTGCTGATATTTTTCTCATTGAATGAATTGAATGGTAGTCGTTCAATAGAGGGCTTATAATGTCAATAGGATCAGACGTTTATGTGAGTGAATCTGGAAGTTAATGACGACTTTCCGTGTCTTTGATTTGATTTTGATTGATGATTGCATGTACTGACCTTAATCTTCAAAAACACAGAATACTTTTTCAGTTAATTACCAAAAAGTTTAAGTATCTAGTGCGTACTATCAAGCTATATCTTAGAGAACAATGATTAGTTCTGTTTTCACTGCTGACACATTTATCTTTTAAACACGCATAACGTTGTAAGCATATTTTTTGGGTTAAGTTTTAAGTTTTATTTTATATTAGCTATTTATAGTGTGTTATTTCTTTCTTTTTGAAAATTTGTTATTGTTGATATTTGTATTTATGAAAATTCAGTAAGAGTATATCATTCAAAACCATTTCAACGTTGAAATTAGTCGAAGATTATTATAAAAATCAGATCATATCAGATGTTCTATACAAACTTCTCGCTCAAACTGAATGAATGTCCCTTACACATTATATGAGAAGTGGCTTTTCCTTGCAGTAAGAAAATTATAGGCTAAAATGAACACACTGTGCAACGCATAAGCAAATAAGTAAATAAGTATTTGAGAATGTTTTTCAGTAAAAATGTCTGAAAAGAATTTAATAAAGTCCTACTTAGGGTTAATACGTGTTGGCTATATCGGGCGGTATTAGGGGTCCGTAAGTATTTGGTAAAACCTTTTTATATTCGCTTGGTAATGTCGGCGTGGAACACGTGTAAGGTGTCCTGGAGTTTAGTTTTTGGTGTTATATGATGGTAATTTCGTAGCTAAATAATAACAGCCGCACAGGTCGATCTTCAAGGTTAAGCCGCGCTTGCCGAGGTTGGTCTGTGGATGGGTGACCATCTATCATAGCGAGTTTCTTCCATGTCTTGGAAAGCACGCAAAGCCGTTGGTCCCGGCTGTCATTTGTAGATCTTTGACAGTCGTTACTGTTAGTCAGAAACTCCTCAGAACCAGTCTTACCAAGGGGTATCGTATTACCCAATACTAACTGTGGTTGTGGAGGTCAGATAGGTAGTCGCTCCATGTAAAACACTGGTATTTTGCTGCATGCGGTTTGACTTGGAACCGACCCCAAAATACATACTTGGGAAAAAGGCTAAGCAGACGATGATGGTAAATATCATAATAATGGTAGTGGAACTATGAGTGAGTTGAAAAAGAATCCGATGAATCAATTTTTCCAGCATATTTCCGTACCCTAGGTACTTTTATTTGTCTTTCAAACCTTTTTAAAACTATTTGCAATCCAAAAAAATCAGGAAACAAAATCTAAAATCAGGAATTTTCTGACAAAAGCCATCGAATATCACTGTATCCGTCCCATCTGACGAAAAATAAGTACTTCTAGTTAAAACAAATGAGTACGTATTATTATTTAACACATAACATACTATAATGTCGCGCCTGTAAACCCCGAAAGGTTAGGCAGAGGTGTACCTCATTTCATTTCATTTAATTTTAAAATTTATTGCCATAAATCGGGCACAAACAATAATAATAACACTTTGCAAGACCTGGGAATCGAACCCACAACTTCATGATCAGCAGTCGACCACTACACCAACAAAGCAGTCAGCGGCAGGTAATCTTTAATCTACATAATTTCGTACACGAACGAAAATATTATGGCCTCCACTGGCCCAACTACAGCCATTGTGTAAACCCAAAAACATTTCGTTCTATTCTCCTAAATCAACCTTCTACCTCTGACGAGCGGCCCATTACAGTATTGTACTATTTCAGAATAGACATATTAAATATGTAAATGCTAAAGTCTAACTACATAGTTAGCATTAGCGTCAGTATACACTAGAGCGACTTTTTTTATTGCGACAAGCTCGCCACACTATTCCCAAGCTACTGCAACAGAAAGCCAGAAACAACAGTGACGGCCAGACAAGCGCCGCCGACACAATGAAGCTTGACAAGTCCCAGAGAAACAATTTAACTGTTTTGGATCCCGAAAAGAATAGCGGATGAGTAGGAAACACAAATAATTTCCACTAAAGTGACTTGTAACAAGGGCCCGATTAAAATGTTAACCCGTTAGACCATATGTTTGATTAACCATAATATGGGTTATCCCTTATAATGTAAGGGTTAACCATTTATAAATTGCTGATTAACCAGAATGAAGGAGACAAAGCACCGGACGCGGGTTAACTCCGCCACTTTCTAATATGTTTTTTTACACAAAACGTACAAAAATGAACTTTTGTGTGTAAACCGTTTATTATAGGCTCATTAATCCTATAATACTGTTAAACAGTACTCTAGATTTTTCCCCGAACCGTCGAAAATAACCCGATTAAAACTCTTATACTGGTAACCTTTTCGGTCTCTGTTTATATCAAAACATCGATTTGCTTGACGCTTTGTTACAACTCATCGAAGTATAGCATTTCATCGAGCAAACACATGAGCGCGGGCAAAGATTGATACGAGGAGTCAAATCGTGGAGGGATCAAGCAGATCACTGTTCAAGTTCGCTCAGTGTTTTTAAAAAATAACTGGCGGAACGTGGGTGTACTTATCAATACACCTCTGCAAAATCCTTCGAAGATTTCAGGCATGATGTTACGCGTGTTCATCAAGATATACCATGCACACATGACCTGAAGATCTGAAATTTCAACGAAAAGTAATTGCATAACAGAAAGTTAAAATGTTATAAGTAAATGCACGCCGTGAAACATCGCGTCGAGCATTTGCAGGCACGTTACCTACACTACATGGGAAAATGCTCTCGTGTAACCTCACCTTAACTTTAGATCTAGCTATTCTATTTTATGCCTAGATCTGTCTGCGTTAGCCTTTTGAGACTATGTCTATATTTGTGTTGAAATAAGCAAGATTATGTTAGAATTTTTGAGAAGATTTAATTTATTATTGCTAGGGTAAATGGAATGAAATGGAATACTTTAGTTAAAACATTATGTTGAGGTATATTTTCAGTAGACTCGTCCCAACGAGGTCCCAAACTAGCGACGTACTTTTAAATTAGCACTTGTACCAATATTAAAATAGTCTTTATAGCTAGATTAAGAATATGGAAGAATAGAATAATATGTCGTACCACTGTTACCACGGGGTATCGTATTACCCAGTACTAACTGGGTTGAGGAGGTTAGATAGGCAGTCACTCCATGTAAAATACTGGTATTAAGCTGCATCCGATTAGACTGGAAGCCGACCTTACCGACTGAAAGGCTAGGCAGATGATGAGATGTCGTAACAAAAGCTGAAAGGTTTAAAATTTAGATAATTTTGGAACCGTAGTAATTTAGATTTTTTGTGGCGTAGGTACGTCGGACACCCCATTTTCAAAAGTCTCATCATCATCTACTTAGCCGCTTCCCAACTATGTTGGGGTCGGCTTCCAGTCTTACCGGATGCCTACGGGACCTCCATGAATGTACACGCATCTTTAAAAGTGTAGAATACTAGAAACATCAGAAAAAAGAAAAAGAACACAACATAACATCACGCCTGCAATCCCTGAAGGGTTAGGCAGAGGTGTACCTAATAGTACACCCATATTTCGCCAGTTTTGTTTAAGTACCATGTAATAGGGGGCGAGCCTGTGGCCATCAACCGGGCACAAATCCAGCTGCCAGCTGCTACTGATAAAAACCCAATAACATTTGGCCCGACCCAGGAATCGAACCCAGGACCACTCAGCACTCTGCTCAGCAGTAGGCAGTAAAGAAAGAGAAATAAGACTTCATAAAGTTTTATCATTAAACCGACAAATTTTAAACTCCCTCCAAAGATTACTCCGTTTGTAGGTACTTGTATTTCCAAATTCCGTGAGCCGTATCCAACAACATTAAGCTAATTAATATCCTACATAAAACGAACACGCTGGATTTGAGCCTGAAGTTATTGCCTACAATCACACAGGGACTTGTTTGTTATATAAATTATAATATTACGCCATTTATTGTAGCCGTGCGATGGAGGGTTATTAAATTATATATGCCACCTGGCTTTTGGGAATGTATGAGAACATTGAAGGGTTTCAATAAAGGTTTTTAGTGTAGTAATGTACCGTTTGATTGTTAATTCAATATAAATAAATTGGGGATTTTAATAGATTAAAAGATAGAGAGATCAAAAGAGCCTTACTTATTTCATAAAATTCTTAAAAGTAATTGACTTACAGTCAGACAACGAACCGGTTTAACCACGCGGTCTACAAACATGACCCATTGCACACTCACGAGCACCAATATGTATACACTTTCCTAAGTTTAAAAGCAATTTTTGCGAGAAATAACGATCGTAACTTGGAGATTAGATCTCTTTTATAAAAACATGAGTTCCAAAATGCTATGTCCGTAACAACATGAAATTTTAATCAGAACAGTAGGCGATAATCACTTTTAAAAGTGTTTACATATTGGTGCTCGTGACTGTACAAGAGCTTTTATCTACTTATCCCTGCTAAAACTATTATAAACAGGTAGAATTTAGTATGTAGGACCCCTTACCTTCTGAACTCCTCTTATTGATTCAAAAAATTATTTCATTAATGGGTGCTACATTATCTACAAGTGCCATAGACTACATTTAAAATTAAAACTTTTACCTAGTACCTGCTCCAGTGGTTATTATTATATTTATTATAGCTAGCCCGTACTGTCCCACTGCTGGGCAAAGGCCTCCCTCCATTCTTTCCAACGGTCACGATTCTGTGCTACTTCTTTCCAATTGTCAAGGAAGACATCCAATTCGTCCCGCCATCTCCTTCGTGGTCTGCCGCGGCCCCGTGACACTGTTTCAGGGCACAACAAGTGGTTATATTTTTTCTAAATTATGTAGTCGATGATGTTGGTGCACGGTAAAACTCTAATGAGTTTATGTTGGCATCAACTTGTGTAACATGTATGTGTGTACTACTGATTAAATAAATAAAAATTAAAAATAAAACGTTTCCGTGAATTATTTTCTGTACATAACGGAAGTGAATCCGCAGGCGAAAGCTAGTATATTTTAATGGTGTTGAGGATAAGTATGGAGTATTAGAAAAACCTCAATAGGGGCCAAGGAAAATTTGTATGAAGTTCGGCATTTTGACGGGAAATCCCCGCGGGTACATTGCTTGTAAGAAAAAAAACTGTGAGGTAAATAAGGATCACTCTCGTCTATTTTCACCGACTTCAAAAAAAGGCGGAGGTTCTCAATTCGGTTGTATATATTTTTTTTAAAGAAAATTTCGAAAGTAAAGTTATTTTAATTTTTTTTGTTTTTTTTTTGGAAGTCGGCTGATGAACCCTATTATTATGAAGACCTTTTGACCGCAGATAAGTATTTGAGTAAAATGCTACTTCACCTAATTTGAATGTAAACGATAAAATCTACAAGGCAAATCGTAAATTATGAAATTAATAAACTTCTCCATAAAAGGTAGAATAAAAACAAAAGATTAAGAATTAACCATTTGATTAAAGAAAAAAGCTTACCTGCCTTAGTAAAGCTAGGTTGCTGAAAACCTTATTTTATAGATTACGTTTTTAAATTTCTATTACGAGCAATGAATTGGCTGTTGCCACTTATTCCTTTCAGCCAACCATAACACCTCACGTACTGATAAAATTAGAGGGTTATAAGTGCACCAGCAAAAGCAATAATTGGATTATAACTAAGCGCCCACTATTCCATGGAACATGGACGAACACGAAATGTGGATATACTATTACTATACTTTACTACTTCACTACTCTATGCTATTGCTCTGCCTAACCCTTCAGGGATTACAGGCGTGATGTTACGTTACGATACTTAATATTAGGAAATATTAGAAAATAAAAATAGGGAATGTCTTCAAATCCTATTGTGAATAATACCAAAAAAATGATAAACATTATATATATATATGTTTTTCAAATCATAAGAAAAAAGCATGCAAGCCTTTTATTGTTATTGTTTTCTTCATCTTCCAGCCCTGATTCCAAACCCTTCTTCCGGGCGAGCAAAGTATACCTCTCCCTTTTCCATACATCTCTATTACCCGTCTCTTCTTTCTTTCCACTGGACGTAGACAGTCACAGCATCCATTAACTCAATTTCACAGACACTCACAGAAACAGACACCTCGTACCGAAGGCCCGTTTTTTCTCGCCATAATTCTATATAATATACCATTCCCAGATCCCGGAGAGACTCGTCTTAGCATACCAACTGGGGTATTCGTGCCCAGCATATTAAGTACATATCAATTGATTTGTAATATGTTTTATTTCTACGAAACCGATAATTTAATATGAATGTACGTGACCTTTTTTCTCGTTGTTCGCGTTCCCATGGACTGATTTTTTTCGCAATTTGGTAGCTGATGTGAATTTTATTTCGAGTGTTTTCTGCGGCGGTTTTTATTGATATTGATGTTAAATTGAGTGGGTATTGTTTACATGGTAACAAATATGGTTTTTCGTTTTATTGTTATGTTTCCTTGTACCTACGTATTTTACTATCTTTTCAGTTTTGAATTTTTCTTAGGGAAAAAAAGGTAAGTGAAATGGTTTTCTTCTTTTTATTAAGTGTCAGACGCTGTTTTTTTTTGCCACTGAAATGAGGACTATAATATCTATGAATGTAATAAACTGCCTAAGACTATTTATTTTAGAGTGTGTGGTCTAGTTAAAACATAAAATTGCCTACTATTGTTTTTATTGGTGCAAAAACCAACCTTATTAGAAAACAGTTTACCTACCCACCGAAATCAATACCTAAGTATATTAATTGTCAAGCATTGTGATAAGATGGCTGGCTACAAAACTCGAGTCACATTCGCCACAGACAAACAATACTCTCATATTTCCTCCGCACAGTTGGGTAAACAAAAGACAAGTTTTGTATCTCATATTTTTGTAAAAGTTAGGAAGTTCTACCGTCATCTGTTGAATTTTGATTTAATAACGAATAAACAAACAATTGTTGCGTTTCGAATACTAATTAGGTTTATTTAACTTTTTGACGGAGAATTCGAGTCTTGCTTCTGAATGTTTCTTTGAAATTTTCCAGCTGGTTTGATGATTAAAGGGCTGATTTTGAGGAGTCAACAATAAACTACTGTTGTAGATTCCTTAAAATGTGTTTTGATTTTGTAAGATGAGGTCAATTTTCTGCTATCATTTATCTATTTGTACCTAACTTTTAGTGATAATTGGATAAAATAGGAAATTAAAGAATTACAATGTCTCGGGTAGATATTAATTTGAGGAGCTCGTGGCTAAATAAATACCAGCCGCTCGGGACGATATTCAGGTTAAGCCGCACTTGCCTAGGTTGGTCCGTGGATGGGTGACCGCCCATTATATACCGAGTTTTCTCCGTACTTCGAAATGCACGTTAAACCGTTGGTCCAGGCTGTCTTTTGTAGATCTTTGACAGTCGTTACAGGTAGGCAGTGTCACCCAGTATTAACTAGGTTTTCAGACAGGCAGTCACTCAATTTAAAATGCTGCATCCAGTAAATCTTTAACTATTTACCAGATTTGTCAGTAGAAATTAATTTTATCAGAGTGTTTATTATTTGGCGAATTTCTAGGCAATGCACGAAACTCTAACGAGTTAATTAACTTAATAATGCTGATGTTAAAGAAAACTACATTTCAATTTCAGATTCCTCACCTAATTAGTCTCAAAGCATACTTTATATATCTGGTAAAACGAACTGTCAGAGCAACTTCCACCAAAAAAAAAACAAACAAATGTTTTCACCTCAAAAAAGCAAAATAATAATAAAATGTCGAGCAATATTTTACAAAACTTTTCTTTCAGGTGGATTTTGTATCTATAGACGATACATCAACCTGACAGCGGACCCTTGCTGTCACATTTTGATGTCAAAATGGTTGAGGTGGCGCAAAATGGCCGCCACGGAACTGTCACTCAAATACGCACTCTTTTTGTGTTTTTTTTTGTCGTTTTCTATAATGATAACATAATAATATTATCTTTATTTTCCGAATGGAATAACATACACCTGTTTATTTTTTGTTTGTTCGGTTGAAATAGATTTTATGGTGTTTTTGGACGTTATTTAAAGAAAATTTATAAATGATCTTTTTTGCATATTACTTCAGATTTCCAGTCACAAGTCGCAGGTTGTGGGTTTAAACCCATAGATGGTAAAGAAAAACATTGCGAGGAAACTCAACGACATGAGACGTCCACAAATCGCCACTGAACCGGTGCAGCGGTGTGGTGGATTACGGCCTGTGTCCCAGTGGAAACTTTCTGGGTTGATTTAGATTGCCTCGTTGGTCTATTAGTTGCAAGCGCGATTGCTTAGCATGAAGTCCTGGGTTGGATTCCCGGGTCGAGCAAAGTGTTATTGGACTTTTTCATTCCTCAGTAGCAGCCACGGAGTCTGGATTTGTGTCCGGTTGATGGCAATAGGCTCGCCCCTTATTACATGGGACTTAAAAATAACTGGCACAATGTGGGTGTACTATTAGGTACACCTCTCCTTAACTCTTCTCGGATTACAGGCGTGATGTTATGTTATATAATTTTCATTAATCGAAACGTTTCGTGTTCATAAAATGTAAGAGGCCATAATAATGAAGGGGATGTACTTACGTGTGTGTTATCTTGGACTCGGCTGAAGTGTGCTATGCATTTTAATAAGCATTAGGAATGTTCTTCTACCTTCGTTAAATCCTTTTTAGTTTTGAAAAGTCACGACAGGGAATTAAGAAATGCAATCAAATACATCATCATCATCAGGTAGCAGCATCTACCAGTCTTACCAAGGGGTATCATGTTACCCAGTAACTGGGTTGTATCGTCGTCTGTAGCACAGATAATATAAGTAGTCATCATTATCATCTGTCTAGCCTTTTCCCAACTATGATTTTGGGGTCGGCTTCAAGTCTAACCGGATGCAGCTGAATTCCAGTATTTTACACGGAGCGACTGCCTATCTGACCTCCACAACCCAGTTAGTACTGGTTAATAAGATACTCCTTGGCAAGACTGGTTGGCAGAGTTTCGGGACACTGATTACCTGTAACGACTGACAAAGATCCACAAAATTTGTTGATCAGATGTAGTCATTTGTAGCACATGACTTCGACATAGTCTGTTCATAGATACTATTTTACATTATAATGAGTTTTCTATCTATCTATCTATGTACTAATATCCTTTCAAATATCTTGCCTCCTTCAATTTATACCTAGTTCAACACCATCGGATTTGAGATAATTAGAGTATGAATACCAGAATACCAGCGCTGTGACTTTTTTAATGTTACAGCACCATGCTGAGATAGGGGCCTTTTGGCTTCGCACAGGACCAGTTTAGTTAGTTTAATTTTAATTTGTTCTTAAGTTTCCTTTTTTAAATCTTGTTTTATTGTCAAGTTACCATTTTGTTTTGTCCAGTGCGAGACTAATAAATACTTTTTCTTTCTTTTCTTTCTTATGCAAAGGCTTATCTACCGATGTCAATGTAATATTAATTTCGATTCGCGCCCCAAAGGCTTCGCCAGTAGTATTATATTACCTAGAGTCCTAGAAGATCCGGACAAGATCAGTGGTGCTTCTTCTAATACTGATATTGAATAAGCACTGATCCTTGCTTACTTCGTATTATTGGCGAATTAAGAACCTTAAAATACAGTTTATCACCTCATTTTAGTGAATGGTTTCTGGGACATTTTTTTTTGTCAGAGCCACGTTTGTTTTTGTATGGTCTTGCTCACTAATGCTGCAAAACTATCGTTTGGGATGTATGAGCTTACTCAAAATATGAAATCATTTATTCATACAAAATTAAAATGAGCATCAAAACTTTTTGAACGTCAAAATTACATTAGACATACCCCAAAACACCAGCACTATTCACAGAATGCGCAATCGTAGGACCTAAGTCGATGTAGGATACTCGAATGCTATAAAACTTCAATAGAAAGAACAAAATTGTACTCTCAACTTGATACAATAAGCGATATTTTTAAATGGCTATTTTTTCCGTCATTACAATTCGTGAACCCTATTCATCTCGTAATAAAAAAGCTTATGCTACCAAACAAAAGAACAATAAACATATAGAGCAATAAATAACTAACAGAGAATGAACGAAAAAGAATGTATGAACTAAAGCATAGTGACGTCACGGTTCCAGATAGCTGACGATGTGAACTGAATTAAATATACTTATAAAGAAAGCTGAAGTCAGCACTCGGTCCTTCGTTCCAAGCCTCATGCCATCGTATTTCGTATATAAGTTGCTAGTTTTATCCTTACGCTTCGATTTTATGACAAAGTGTTGTAAGCACGAATGCTTTATTTTTAACACGTGTTTTGGCTCTACGGAATCAAATTCTATCACCATCTTCCTGCCTTTTTCTCATGTTACTTAGGGCTAACAGCACTTTTCTTTTCTTCCATTTTCCCCTGACAATCGTCACTCTATCATTTACTCCTTTTTAACCGACTTCAAAAAAAAGGAAGAGGTTCTCAATTCGGTTATATCTTTTCTTCTTTTGTGTTTGTTACCTCATATCTTCGTCATTTATGAACCGATTTAAAAAATTCTTCTTTCATCTGAAAGGATATACTTTCCGATTGGTCCCATAGAAATTTCATCAAAATCGGTTTTGCAGTTTGGTTTTTAAATCAAAATAGCTGGAAAAAATATGTCATCCAAGTAAAAGAAATTGCGAAATTGATACTTGACAAGGATTTGTATGTGATGCTATAACTAAGAAGGGTAAAATAAAAACGTTTTTGCAAAAAAATAACCAACTTCCAAATAAAACACCAAAAAAAGTGGAAAATAACTTTACTTTCGGAAGTCGGTGCCAAAAAAGTCAATGAAACAAACAATAGTCACCGACTTTCGAAAGTAAAGTTATTTTCCACTTCTTTTTTTGTTTTTTTTTTGAAGTCGGTTATTTTTACATATCATTCCTCACACAATCTATCCATCTGTTTGTGGGTCTTTCTCCCTCACTCTCACTATGATGTAAAATAATTTGAAATGCATCACTGGTGATTTTAGAGCCCAAAAAATTACATTTATCTTCATAATAACTCACTAAGCATAAAAAAACCAATCAAGGGTTATCTGCAGTTTTGTTTCTTCAGGTAAACATCAAAGATTACAAAACCCCAAAAGACCTTGTGCAAAACATAACAATTATTTCTTAAAATGCCCATAACTTCGGTGTGACATCGTTCCGAGGTGAGATTAAAACCACCCTTAGTTCCGCGCGAGTCACGTCTCGGCAATTAAACAACGCTGGATTCACTCCTGACTTATCTCACACGTAGATATCTGTTTGGGGTATCACAGACCAGTGCTGGCTTTAAAACTGTCCAAAAAACGGAGAAGATTGCCGTTGTAATGCAACTTTTATTAACTTACACACAGTATACAATCTGGTTCTTCCAACCTAACAGACAGATGTGTTTCTTGGTAATTTGTTCCGCCACTTTTTCTTCCCAGCTAAAACACTAGGAAGTTGCGAAGAGCGGACGTTTTGGGGGACTCTCTTGTAAACTTTGACGTTCAAAAAGTGCTGATTATCAGCCTAATTTGAATAAATGACTTTTGATTTTGCTAGGCGCCTATAGAAGGCCCAAATTAAATAGTCGATAGCTGGCAAGTATTTAGGGCAGGGGCAAAAACGCCTATTTCTAAGGTGACCAGTGGATTTTCTGTCTCTGTTTCTGTAATGCAAACAATAGCGAACTGTTATAACCGGGTTCCGAATTTGGGTTTTAAAAAAAGAAATTACTTTAGGCTAAAATAAACTTGTATATTAAAACAATAAAAAACACGAGTGCAAGATACATGTGCACGGGAAGACGGTTGGGAGACGACTCAAGGTGTCAGAACATGATGAGGGGGAGAGAGGAAGGAGAGGATGCTGCGTCAGCAGCAGGAATGCAGCGTAGGCTGCTGAGTAGACCAAAAGGGGTACAGGTGAAGGATGTAACAGCCCCCCGATTAGGAGGAAACTTACGGGTGGAAGGTAAGTTGACGCCAGAAGGAAAGGTAAGTTTTCCGGGTTTTAGGTCATTCGGAGGCGAGGAGCAGGAATATCTTCGACATCTGTAGATGCCATTTCTACGGGAATATCAGGTAAAGGGGTACATCTAGATTTCTTAATTAACTTACAATAACAATACAATTTATAGGAAATAACTAAGATTATAACTAGGCTTATAATAACAGTTGTATAGGAATAATAGTTACCGTAAAGGACAATATGAGGTTTTTCAATTACTGAATTAAGGTTTGTTTTAATTTGATCAGTTACTTTATTATAATTTGAGAAGAGAGAGTCTAAATTATTAATGTTTTTCAAATTAACGTAAGGAAGTTTAATATTTTCTTTTAAATATGTGGTGGAACTACAACAAGTATCATTAATTAATTCGAAATGCAATACTATTGGCTTTAATTTTATTTCAATGCTATGTTTAGGTATTAGCTTATTATCGTTGCAATAGGCAATACAGTTGTCTGGTATGGTTAGTATACCAGTGCCAGAAATAGAAGATTCAAATAAATCTTGATTATTACATTCTATTGTTATTTTAGAATTTTGACTGATCATGTATATCCACTGACTACTATGTAATTTATGAAAGGTTTCAAAATTACCATTTATGAATTCGGTCCTGCAGAGAGACGGAACGGAAGTCAAAGCTTTTGAAATAACCTCAGTTTCACATATTGGTACGGCTGATGTAGAGTATACATTGGAAATTTCACAAATATGATATTGCGTATTTACAATTTTACAGGTGGTAAGTGAATTTAATTTACAATAAGATGATTTATCTTTAGTTATGCCCAAATATTTAGTGGATGGTATTATTGTAGAGTACAATGTTTTGTTTACATTTTTCAGGGCAATAGGATAAGGTGTAGTATGATACAAATCGAATTCTCTAGTATTTACTAAAGGTATTTGTAATACAAATATTATTTTGTTATTTGCATAATAACTGGATACATCGGATATATTTTCTAGAATATGGATATTGTCTAAGATTAAAGGTACAGGTAATTGCTTAGGACTAGGGAGAAATCTATAATTACTTACAAGGTCTGTAAACAATTGTTTAGGAGTAATAATAGATGGATATAGAATATTGGACTTACTAAACATAATAGCATTAATTATATCTTCTAACTTAAATGATAGGGTTAATAAACTACTTTCTAAAATATTCGACAGTCCCGATATTTTAGACCTAATTAATAGCTTATTGGAAACTAATGTTAAATTTGTCATTTCTTGGTTTAGGATATCAATGGCATAACTAAGGCTAGCTTCATTTGCATTAATTTTATCAATAACTTCTTTAAGGGACAATAGTGTGGATGTTGTAACCATCATGTTTTCTTTCATGAGGGTTGCCAATTTAGTTTGATCATTCTCTAAGGTCTGAATAGCATTACTATATTTTTCGGCATCATTTTGGTCCATATTTCCAAACAGTTGTTTAATTACTGAGCCGATTCCACCAAACCAGGCGGATCTTTTATAAGATTTAGATATAAGATGGGAAATGGAATCAAAGTCTCTAACTATATCAGAATAACGGGATGACAATGGTTGGAACAAATAGTGACATTCGCCTTCATAGTATGCATTGCTTTGATTACATAGGAATTGAGAAGTTCTTAGGATATCCCTTATGTTATCTAAATGTGGTTGAATAAAAGAAATGTCTATGGGGATGATAATATCTAAAGTGTCATCGGTTATTTTTAGGGAGCCAATAGGGTCAAAATATATGCCTGCGTCACCTGATGCTGGCTGGATATATCCTTGACTGTTTGACGCCAGGGTAGGATAAATGTAACCAATTCTGTAAGGAAAGGTAATCTAAATTAACTGAATTGTATATTAAATAAGGTACTATGGTTCATTACTAGTTGCTATTTTAAATTCGTCAAAATGGTGTTTGACGTGACGTCTGTTAATTAATAGTGACGCGGTATTGTTGCCATGGATTTTCACGATTTTAAACGGGCCTTTCCATATTGGTGAAAGGGCTTTTCTAAGGCGTAAGTGATTTTTAAGGTAAACAAGGTCACCGACTTTATATTTAATTGGCCTTGTGTGAATGTCATAATAAGTTTTGGAATTGGTCTTTGATTTTTGTATATGTTCTATTGCTTTTGTTCGGCAATACTTGAGCCTATTTTGGAGTATGCGGACATATTCAGGGTAAGTTGCGCCTGCAGTTTCCTCGTAGATGGAATTCGGTATATAGGGTTTGTTTCCAAATACAAGCTCATAGGGAGAGAAATGAGTGGTTGAGTGAATGGCTGTGTTGTACGCAAGCATAGCTGTGTACACAAAACGGGGCCAGTTGTTTTGTTGCTCGTTTACATAAGATTTTAGGTACTCTTTTAAGGTGGAGTGACTTCTTTCGAGAGCACCCTGAGTCTGAGGGTGATACGGGGTGGACCATAATTGTTTTATTTTTAATAAATTGCATGTTTCTTTAAATAGCTCGGCCGTGAAGTTGGTGCCTTGGTCTGTTAGAATTGTTTTGGGTATTCCGAATAAAGTAATGAAGTGAACCAAACATTCGCATGTTTCCGCAGCAGTAGTGTTGGTAATTGGATAAGCGGCTGAGAATTTGGTGAGATCATCTTGGAGAGTCAATATGTATTTATATTTATCGTTACCGGCTTCTGGTAGTGGTCCTACTATATCGAAAGCTACACGTTCAAAGGGTCGTGTGGAAAGAGATGTGATTTGCATAGGGGCACGATTGGTTCTTCTAAGGGCTTTATTAATTTGGCATTGTGGACATTTCTTTACGTAGTTTTCGACGTCTACTCTCATGTTTTTCCAGTAGTATTTTTCTTGGATGCGTTTCAGCATTCTACCAGAACCTAAGTGACCGGCTATAGGGAGATCATGATTTTCTTTCATGATTTTAGGGACTTCACTCTGTGATGGATAGATAATAGTATTTTTATAAATGTGTATAGTCATTTCTGAGTTGTGAAATAAATATAGGATCATATTATATAGTTTGATATACTGATGAGTGTCGAAAGGATTATTAAAATCAGCTATAGCTATTTGAGGGTTATTTTGCCCTGTGAGGCTGACAACTAACTCATTTCTTACGGATTTAAGACACTTGTAGATATCTTCATATGTGCAAGTGTCAAAGTGATTGACCTTGGTGAAAATGAAATAGTAAACTTTATCTTCGGATTCATATTTAAGGAAGGAATGTAATGTTCTTTCTAGTAAGGAAAATTCGCTCAAATTAGGAATATTAGATATGATTTCTTGAGTATATGGGACGGATTCGTCCATATCTATAGATGTAGGGATAATGATATATTTTTTATCAGTTTTGGATAGGCTTTCATTGTGTTCTATTATGGTTACGTTAGGATTAAAATCCTTAGCAGTAGTTTTAAGGAAGTCTGAGTAATTACCATCTGGGGTACTGGAGTTACTACGGCTCGGGACATCAGGTGGTGATATTGGATTTGGATGATCAGTGGAAGGTGAGGGTAAGTTTTCATCTATTATATTATCTAGATCATCAAGGTTGCCTAACTCTGGTAAGCTTGTAGGTTGGATAAGGGGGTCTGTAAGATCTTCAAGTTGGATTAGATCGTCCGGAGAGATAGCTGGAAGGACATCTGGATTCGATGTTTCGTCATAATTAGGTGAGTTTAAATTCTCATTAGAAGTATTAGGTATAGGATTTATAGGATTGACGGATTTAGTTATAGGATAACGGGATAATGCATCAGCGGCATTATTTAGTTTTCCTTTTCTATATATTATTTCATACTCATATTCCTCCAATTTTAATCTCCATCTCTGAAGTTTACTACTGGGGTCAGAGTGGTTGAATAGCCAACGTAAAGGACGATGGTCGGTAATTATTGTGAACTTTCTACCATATAGGTAAGGACGGAAGGTCTTACAGCCGAAAAGAATTGCAAGTAATTCTTTTTCAGTTGTACTATAATTGCACTCATTTTTGTTGAGTGTACGGGAGGCATAGGCGATGGGCTTGTCTTTGCCTATTTCGCCTTGGGAAAGAATAGCGCTGATTGCATAATTGGATGCATCGCAGCTGAGAAGGAATGGTTTCGAGAAATCAGGATATGATAATAGCGGAGCTGTAGTTAATTTATTTTTTAGGATTTCAAAGGATAACTGGTGTTCATTTGACCAGACGAACTCTACATTCTTTTTCAGTAGATTTGTTAAAGGTTTTGCAATGCTAGAAAAATCGGAGATGAACCTGCGATAGTAAGAGACGAAACCGAGGAATGATTTGATGTCCTTAGGAGTTTTTGGTATAGGGAATTCGTGAACTGCTCTTAGCTTTTCAGGATTTGGTTTTACGCCTTTGTCAGTAATGACGTGGCCTAGATATGAAACTTCTTTTCTTAAAAATTCACATTTATCCGGTTGTAGTTTCAAACTGAATTGACGGAGTCTATAAAATACGTTAGTTAGGTTATCTATATGAGAAGGGATATCAAATGAGTAAATTACGATATCATCAAGGTAAACGAAGCATTGGATGCCTTGGAGACCAGATAAAGCGGAATTCATTAATCTCTGAAAGGTGGACGGTGCATTCTTTAATCCAAATGGCATACGAGTGAACTCGTAATGCCCTGTTGGGATTGAAAATGCTGTTTTGGGAGAATCATCAGGAGACATGTTTATTTGATGAAAACCGGAAGCTAGGTCTAATGTGCTAAAGTATTTGCACTTGCCTAATTGATCTAGGATTTCGGCTATGTTTGGAATAGGATAGGAATCGCCGATGGTCACGTCGTTAAGTTTACGGTAATCGATTACAACGCGCCATTTTCTTTGACCGGAAGCATCGAGCTTTTTGGGTACTACCCAAATTGGTGAGGACCATGGAGACATAGAAGGTTTTATTATACCCTGTTTCAGCATTTTCTCAACTTGAGAATCTACCTCTTTCTTATGGCATTCGGGAAATCTGTATGTCTTAACATGAATGGGGTTATCAGACGTGGTTTTGATTTTATGTTCTACTGCATCAGTGCAGGTTAACTGATCGTCGGGTAGATGGAAAATGTCTGAAAACTGAGAACAAACAGAGTATAATGCCTCAGTTTCTTCTGGATTAAGATGGGACACGCGAAGCTGCTTTAGAACTTCTTCTGTGCGTTCATGAGTATGAGGTTCGTCTAAAGTACCGATAGAGATTGAAGCCTTCAGTTCGAAAGGCTTTAAATATAATCTAAGATCAGACGGAATAGTTACAGGTTCTTCTGAGGTGTTAACAACGGAAATATTAACACGATTGTTATTCTTTACTTGTACTAAACAGTTTGCTACTAGTAGATTTTGGGAAATATGTTGGTCGATTATTAAGCCTTCTTTGATTTCTGGATTTGCTACAGTACATTCGATTACAGTTTCACTGCGTGGGGTAATAGTATAAACGGGTTCATTGAAATGCATTTTAAGCTTAATATCTTTTAAATACAACACACCTTCATCATAGTTAATTTTGCCACTCATGGAATTGAATAAGTCGTTGCCGATAATACCATCGTAGGACATATTTAATTCATTAACTATGTTGAATATATGTGTTAGGTGTTTACAGTCACTATGAGATTTATCATGTGTATAGATGGTTATAGGGATTTGTCCTAATGTGCATAGAGGATTATCAATGGTTGAATCGATACCTTTGATTTTAAATTTAATCGATTCGTCAATAACAGGCATGTCGTCAATGACTGATTTTTTAATTAAACTTATAGATGCGCCAGTATCGACGAGAAGGGATAGGTCTCTAAAAGACACGGGAGAATTAACTTCTATATAAGGTAAGTATTTATTTGGTATGTTAGATGTGAATTCGTATATTTCTTCATTAATATGTTTTTCATTTTCAGGATTTTGGATGAAGTCTACGGTTTGGGACTGGTTACCCTGTTGCTTGACTCGGATGGAATGACCTCGAGTTTGGGGCTGGTTACCCTGTCCATGGGTCATGAAGGATTTAGAGTCTACGATTTGGGGCTGATTACCCTGTTGCTTGACTCGGATGGAATGACCTCGAGTTTGGGGCTGGTTACCCTGTCCATGGGTCATGAAGGATTTAGAGTCTACGATTTGGGGCTGATTACCCTGTTGCTTGACTCGGATGGAATGACCTCGAGTTTGGGGCTGGTTACCCTGTCCATGGGTCATGAAGGATTTAGAGTCTACGATTTGGGGCTGATTACCCTGTTGCTTGACTCCAATTGGATGACCACGAGTTTGGGGCTGGTTACCCTGTCCATGGGTCATGGAAGATTTAGCGTCGTCTATTATGGAATTGATCTGTCCCGTGCGACGCTTATTCGGGACATTATTTAGTTTAAATTGTTGTCAACGGTATCATAACTTTCAACTTCAGTTACCGCATTAATACGGGGTTTGAAAGTAGATGTGCTTGGCTGCGCACTTGAAGGGGAGAATCTATTTTGATTATTGAATCTTTTATTATTATATTCGCGGAGTTGGCATTTTTCTAGAACATGCCCTGATTTCTTGCAATATCTGCAGAATGGATCATTTGAAGAGGGTTGTTGAAAGGTAGGTTTTTGTGATTGATAATTATTATTAAAGTTATTGGGTCTATTAGACCTAATTGTTGGATCATTTTGACGAAGTGATTTCACGGCTAAGTTTTGTTTGTAGGAATATTGCTGCAATTTTTCCTCGGAAATCGCGTAATTTATGGCGTCATTGAGGTTTTTGGGGTTCCTACATCTAACGATGTTTGCGATACGAGGGGTAAGGCCCATCGTGAACGTGTGGAGGGCTAAGTCCTCCATTGCAGCTACTCTGCCAGATATTTCACCTTTCTTGTGACCTGATATAGAAATTTCTGTAAGCAATTGTGATAAACAGGTTTCTATCCTAAGTGAGAATTGGCTAACATTCTCCTGAGCACCTTGTCTGCAATCCTGGAGTTCTGCAAGGAGATGAGCGTAATGTTTACGCTCCCCAAATTGGTTCTGAAGGAACTCTTTAAGGGATGGCCACGAATCAAATTCCTTGATTGAACAAGCAATCTCGGCTTTACCATCTAGTTGGCTAATTATATACTTGAAGACGATGTCGGCTTCGTTAGAAGAGGCTAGGGAAATGGCATTATCGCAATTATTAATAAATGCATTTAATTTTTCTCTACTGCCATCAAAGGGCTTTATGAATTTTAGGATGACACTTAGGGGTATGTTTCCCGAAGACTCTTCTTTTACGGCTTTGTTACCTTGGGACATGGTTGACAACAACTTATAATACTAAAAGAATAACTAGATAGAATAAGTCTGGAAACAAGATTAGTTATTGGAATTAGTCCGACAATGTGTTCTTATCGCTTATGCAGTGTGCTGAGTCTGGATCTGCGACGAGCACCGAGACATAACATCCGTTGATAAGCCGTTGAAGAATGTTATAACTGTCGAACTGAACTTTTTGTACTTGATCACTGTACTTATAGGAAAATATGTTCACGACTCACAGTATTATTGCGTACATGTTTTTCATGGTTTCGCAGGATCTGGAACTGGAACTGGAACTGGAGCTGGAACTGGAGTGACCTTGGATTAGGTCAGTACCGGGTTTTACCGGTATGATGAGTCGTCTCTGGAACTCAGGAACTGGAGTGACCTTGAATTAGGCCAATACCGGGTTTTACCGGTGTGATGAGTCGTCTCTGGAACTTTTCAGGAATTGAAGCACTTTCACTTTTAAATTAGGCACTGAATTTAGCACTTTCAGCTAGGATTCCTAGGATTTATAATCCCTTTTACGCTGCCACCAATGTTATAACCGGGTTCCGAATTTGGGTTTTAAAAAAAGAAATTACTTTAGGCTAAAATAAACTTGTATATTAAAACAATAAAAAACACGAGTGCAAGATACATGTGCACGGGAAGACGGTTGGGAGACGACTCAAGGTGTCAGAACATGATGAGGGGGAGAGAGGAAGGAGAGGATGCTGCGTCAGCAGCAGGAATGCAGCGTAGGCTGCTGAGTAGACCAAAAGGGGTACAGGTGAAGGATGTAACAGAACGTATATAAAATGAGCACCATTGCAACTTGGCAAGTAGATAGCAAAACATCTTACAAATATCGGATTATCTTAAAAATGATGTTGCGGTCGGCTTTGAGTCTAACCACTTTGGAAGGACTGGTTGTTACACTTTTACTACGCCTAACCGTAACGACATTCAAACATCTAGGAATGACCTCCGGAACAAACAACTTTACGTTTTTTCCGAGGCACGGACTGGTATCGGTATGTTAGGAATGGTCTCCCATCTACAAACCGACCTTAGCAAGCGTTGCTTAGCCTTGATCGACATTACGGTGTTATTATTAAAATAAGAGAAATAGAGAGATAATAATTTCCTGCCATAAATATTAGTTCTCTCATAGAACCTCTAAAACTCTCCAAAAATATAAAGAAAACTCTTCCCTTACGGTGTAACACTCGTCTAAGGTGATATTAAGGCCGCCCTTCGTTCCACGCGAGTCACGTTCTAGCAATTAAACAACGCACGCTTTCCCTGAATTATCGCGACGTATCCTACTGGTAACAACCACCCTGTATAAAACCACCCTGTATAATTTTCTTGCGAAGAAATTTCATGTTACTTTTCATATACATTTTGTGTGAAAGCTGTAAAGGTGTGGGGGATATGTAGGTGTGTATGTCTTTTGTTTACTGAACATCAGTCAACTGTGTGAAATGTACGTTTTATGGAAGTAGGTATACAGTCAGGCTTTACTTTTAAACAAAACAGAATTGAATCAACCTGGGAGGACGCACCGTAGAAGGAGATACACTGACCTTATTGGGGATGTTGTTCAGAAAGGTCAGGTCATGCCCAGATGTATGAACGTGGACGAAGCAAAAAGCAAAAGGTGTATGTAAGAATTGTATCATACAGTAACAACTTTCTGCCTACCCCATAGGAAAAAAGGCGTGAGTTAATGTATGTTAGTACTGAATCAAATTCATAGCGTCTCCAACATTACAGTAACAATTTAATCTGCAATTCAGTAGAAGTTTTCAATAAACTCATACAACTTCAATGATATAATGAGATGTTTGTGCATAGCACAAAATGTTGACTGTAGAACTTTTTACCAAATTTTCCCACTACATTGCGTTTGCAATTTGGTTTATGCCCAAATAAAGGGTGTAAATAGACCCTTCATGAAGCCGAAATGCACTTGTTCTTCCCGTCACTTCGATATTTTTTTTTTGCTCTAGACCATATCTGAGAACCTTCCAGTTAAGGAGATATTGGGGGTCGAAGTTAAAAGTTTTTATCATTTTTTTTAATGCAAGTTTTTAATGATATTTATACACTTCCACGACCCCCGTACTATTCAAAGCGTCCATCAGGACAATGTTTTGAATGCTTTATATTGAATCCTACCGTAAAAAAAATATTGATTTTGGAACATTAATTGATTTCATTATTTCATACTTATAACATTTTCATGACTGTTTTAAAAGTGCTTGTCATTCTAAAATCAATTTTATTGACACCAGTACAACATATTCAATGAATACGTGACGATTTCATGTGTAAAAGCTAAAAATTGTGTGCGCATTGAGATTGTCACAATGAGCGTAAACTAAACTAAATTTCTAACAAGATTTAAGTTTTACAAACAAACATGCCATTATATTTTATAAGAAGAACTTTCGCACATAAATTTATTACCTATCAGTTTATTTTCCAAATGTAACGTTACAATTAGTTCACAACATATAATAGAGAACGCAGGCGTAAATGAAAACTGTCAGCCTTCCGCAGAATACATACGTGAGATATGTATGTAGGAGACGATGTGGGGCTACGAAAATAGCGGTTACTTGTTTTTTTTTTTTGTTTTAGTTTATCCAGTCGCTAGGCAATTGGTGCCTAAGAAGTTGTCAAATAGAGGTGTGTGAAAATTAGGGTGGAAAGTTTCTCATCCTCCATAGACAAGGGACTCCCCGACTACATTACATATTAAATTGGTATCGGTGCCAATGTGCCGAATTGGAATCGTATTTATTGAACTGAATTTTGATTTCATGTAATAAGTGGAATTGTGTTGTGAAGTAAATGAAATGAATGAATATACGGGCATTGAGTCTGGTGGGCTACAGCCCGACAGTTGTTGACGAGCTGTTGCATATATCCTACATTTTTTTGTCTCATTTTATTTATTTAAGCATATAACCCCTTGTTCAGAAGCTACTCTGACGCACTCTGTCTAACGAAAGCGACTGCGATGAAAATAAATGAAAGTTGCTTATAGCCATACCAGTGTTGAACATGAAAGAAACAGAAGTCGAGCACGAGTGTTCTTTACACAAATCGCATCGCCCGTGAATGGGGCTGTGACGATATGTATGGTCACCGGAATCAAACCCCATATTGTAAAGCTATTAAAGCTGCAATAGCAAGCGTAGCAGGAAAATGATCAAATGTGAATGAAAGGTGAAGAATTAAGAATATTAAGAAGTAGTTATCATGGTTTACTAAATGAATTAGAATAAGTTAAATAAGGAATTGCGTGACGCAAACATTATTCCGTCAGCAAGTCGAATGCAGACTGAAGCGACGAGTTGTAGTTGCTATGCGCGCGCTCGCTAAGATTTCTTTGAATGTAATAAAGAAAATAGGAAATTTAAAAAAAAAATACTTGAAATATGCGTTTCACCGACAACAATGCACAAATAAACAGACCAAATTGGCGTTTAATAGATGCACATAGATCAGAACAATACGCCAACTAAAAATATCTGAACTCACAATTAATTCTTCATTAACACCCACCCGCTAGTCTAAGAGCCACACCACGCCTCTGGGTCGGCGTTCCCGGAATGCAATAAGACCGCCGGGTTACGTCGACGACGCCTGAAAAACTCGAGTCTGACTCCTATACTATTGTAATGCCGTTTATATAACCGCTTTGTTTTCGCTTTACATGAATTCACTACGTATTTCTATTTGCTCAGTATGTTAGAAATGTAGTAGATATTGTGATAAAGTTTGTTTGGGTATGTACATACATAAGGACCAGACTTTTGAATATTGTAGATTATGGGTTGGTAGTTTTGGTAAAATATTTCATCACCACCGCTTTCGGAAAACATTGTGAGGAAACCTGCATGTCCTAGCACTGCAATGCGAAGACCTTTTTTTTTTTTTCCGGTTGGTAAATCATCAAATGACTTCTCCCGCTCTGGGCTGAGCGGGAGGGAGTGTCAGACTTTTACTGACTAAAACCCACCCATGTTCCTTTATCGCCCTTTGTGTTCCGGGGCCGCGGTATCTCTTTCGAACAACCCGCAGCACCCGGCAGGCATCGGCCCTTGCGGGCCCCTTCCCTATGCTGACATCTCTTTGAGGCGCGCGTGGAACACGAACGCGCCGTCGACACGGCCTGTCGTCCTAAGACGGAGGGACGGCGAGCTAGCCCTTAGCTCACCGTCCACAGGCCCGCGCAATGCGAAGACCTGTGACATTTATCAACACGTACCGCCAGGTGGATTACGGCCAACTCCCTTCTCACAGAGAGGAAGCCTGTATCAGAGCAGTAGGAACATTACAGGCTGGTTATGCTGCATAGCTGGTATGAAAGCCTCGTCGGTCTTGTGATCGCAAGCATGACTGCTGAACATGAGATCCTGGGTTCGATTCCCAGATCGGGCAAAGCGTTATTGAGTTTTTTCATCAAAAAATTCTCAGTAGCAGCCACGGAGTCTGGATTTGTGCCCGGTAGATGGCAATAGGCTCGCCCCGTTTTACGTGGGACTTAAAGATAACTGGCGAAATGTGGGTGTACTAATGGGTACACCTCTGCCTTATAATTTGGAGATTACAAGCGTGATGTTATGTTAAATATGAAATAAAAGATGCAGCACCAACTTGCCACTGTGTAAACGGAAGAGAACGATGAAACAAAAGTTTTCCCGTTTTCACTTATACTAGGTGACACGTCAATAAATGCTTGAATTTTTTCGCTGTCGGAATTTAAACTCATGGCCAAGTTAACCCAAAAGGGTTTTTCTTGACTTCTTGTGAAGTTATAATTAAAGCTTTTTCAAAAGGCGACTTTAGTAAAGAAGGTTACGACATTTTACACTAATTAACATTTTAATTTCCTCGTGAAAAACTGTTAGAAACTCGTTATAAACAAACTCCAAATCATTCAATACAACCCCCCAATTAATTGGATCCCTGTCCACCTCACTCATCATCTGTTAAGCATTTTCTCAACTATGTTGGGGTCCGGTAAGAACCGGGTGCAGCTGAGTACCACTATTTTACAAAAAGCGACTGCCTATCTGACCTCCACAACCCAGTTAGTACTAGGTAATACGATACCCCTTGGTAAGACTGGTTGTCAGAATTTCAGGCCACTGACTACCTGTAACGGAGGAAACACGGTATATAATGGATGGTCACCCATCCATGGACTAACTTTGGCAAGCGCTGCTTAACCTTAAAGATCGACCCGTGCGGCTGTTCTTATTTAGCCACGCCGACCTCGCTAAATACAATAAATTATTAGCAAACGAAGCAGACATTATTTAAACAACAATACATAAATTTCGCTAATGTGCTATGAAAAACAACAGCATTTTCGTTTTTCGATGTACTCGTAAGTAATAAATTATTTGGCCGTCCATCGCTGCATAATGTTAAATGATGCGTTAAGCTTGCGTTGTAACGCAGCAATGGACAATTGGCTGTGAAAACGGTTAATATATTATGTGCTGAATATTTGATATTTATTATTAGGTTGTGAGTTAAATTTTGCATTATTTCGATGAGGGGGATTGGAGAGTCAGTGAAATATTGAATGAATAGTTTTTTATTAAATGGTAGTCGAATACAGATTGACACCTGATCGGAAGGCTCAAATTATATCGCCAAGTCAGCATCATATTTGGAAAAGGGTTGTTGTTAGTCATAGAAGAGGAGCTCGTGGCTAAATAATAACAGCCGCTCGGGTCGATCGTCAGGTTAGGCCGTGTTTGCCTGGGTTGGTCCGTGGATGGGTGACCAACCATTACTTACCGAGTTTCCTCCGTGCCTCGGAAAGCACGTTAAGCCGTTGGTCCCGGCTGTCAATTGTAGAACTTTGACAGTCGTTATAGGTAGTCAGTGGCCTGCGAGTCTGACAACCAGTCTTCAAATTCAAATTCACCAAAGGGTATCATATTACCCAGTACTGAGTGGGTTGTGGAGGTCAAATAGGTAGTCGCTCCATGTAAAATACTGGAATTCAGCTGCATCCGGTTTGACTGGAAGCCGACCCCAACATAGTTGGGAAAAGGCTAGACAGATGATGGGTTTTTAGTCATAGAAATATTTAAAGGTCAGAATTATGCAAAAACCACGTAAAGAATAGATGTAATAATATATGACATTCAAAATTCCTTCAAAGGCTTTTCATTCAATAATCCGAAACAGCCGTTAAACGAAACCGTTTTTATAATGAAATCTTAATGTTTCGATTAGGTCTCAAAGAGTTTCTATTTCGACAACATCTTTGAAAAGACGGTAGTTTTAAATAATTTAAAACGATCCGGATTCTAGGGGGTGACTGTTTAGGGGGTAGAACTACCAGCACTTTTTCACCCCCCATCCCAACACTTAGGGGTCGATATTTTTAAATCGTTCGGTAGTCGTTTTTCCCGTAGTTAAGAATCGTTTAGTCTAACAGAAAGGAGAGGATATTTTAAGTGTTTAAATGCTTTTTATCTGGGGTGAACACGTACAGCTTTACAACAGCGAGGGCTGATTTGAAAGACTTTGCTCGCTTGTTGCTGCTCATCAAAATTCTTGGTCTGTGTAAAGTCATTGATAACGGTCGTGTTCTACAAATTAGGGAATTTTGAGTCAACACTACGCTTGCCTCGTTGGTATAGTAGACGCTGTAATCCACTAAGGGTAAGGCAGAGATGTACCTAATAGTGCACCCACATTCCACCTCAGTCCTATGTAATAGGGGCGAGCCTATTGCCATCAACTGACCATAAATCCATAACGATGGCAGCTACTGAGAAATACAATATGAAAAAACCCAATAACACTTTGCCCGAGTCGGTAGCCGAACCCAGGACGTAATGCTCAGTACAGCAGGAGGCAGTGTTTTCATAGATTTGTGCGTAATTCCCCGATTCCATGTTCAACAAAACATACATACATACAGATTCCTATCTCCAAGTAAAATCTAACTCAAAAGAACCGCATCCCTCTCATTCCCTCACAACGAATTAGAAAGAGACGGGGCACTCGGTTAGTTCACCCGCCCGTAACATACCGCAAACCAGGTATATGGGGTCAATCTGACCGCAAACTAGGTACTTAGAGCATACTGATAAGGGTAGGTACAGGTATACGGGTATATTGTGTACGTCACTGTTGTATGTCAGGATATGGGGAGTTTTAGATTTTTTATTCACGGTCACAGTTCCGTTAATCATTTCGTTCAAAAAGAAAGTTCCACTTTGAAACTATTGATGAATTCATCATCTACCTAGCCTTTTCCCAATTACCTTGGGGTCGGCTTCCAGTCTAACCGGATGCAACAGAATACCAGCTGTTATTATTTAGCCATCAGCTTCTCCAAATATTGGTGTATTATGAAACGTATTTAGTTGAGCTGAGCTACCGTAATATTATTATTCTGTTTCTGAGTATAAAGCTTCATAGCTAACAAACTCTTGTTGATACAAAGTTTGAAATTAAAATGAACACTAAACATAGAACTAAACAGATACTAAAGGTAACAACTATTTTCATCAACATGGTTGTAGAACTAGAAAGCTACGGCGTAGCGAGTGCTACGGCGTAGCTTCGAGTAGACAGTGAGACATCACGGCTACGCCGTAGCAAGTGCGTAGCAGTTTTTCAAACCTACATCTTTTTTCGTGTGCGTGGTAAAAATTGTTGTATAAATTGAACTATGAGTTCAAATATACTAGTCACCTAATAATCAATGTTCATGCCTTCTCTGTATGGGAGGAGGCTTTTTTGTCGTTAGCGATTGAGATAAACAATATAAGTGTGTGAGACATTTTAATTCCAATTCTTCAGTCAATTTTGTCTAAGTGTTGAATGCGTCGTGTTAGATTGCAACAGCGGTAGCCAAAAGAAAGTAAACGGCACTTTTTTAAAAACGTAAGCAAGTGAGCAGACATACTGAAGTTATTCAATTCAATTTAATTCATTTATTTATATAAGCCATAATGATCCATAATTTGTCGTACGCTTAAAAATGATGTTAGTAGATAATCAGACAGTCACAGACAATTGAACACACCTCCCAATACTATTAATAACTAAGAAAAAATAATTTAAATTAAATATAAAAAAATGTTATTTTATGTATTCTATTTTCATGTCGAATTTGTAACCAAAACCAATTACACCCACACTTACGCTATACCTTACACTGTCGAACAATACACTACACTTATTCCTTCAAGGAGTGTTAAATGCACCCAATATCCATTGCAAAACATCTCAATACCGTCGACTATTGGGCCTTGTTAGCACTTACCAAGACATTTCTACCCTGCCAAACAAATCGTAACCATAAAGCTTTGTAATATAGTTGAAATTGGGCATTGTTAGAGCTTACCAAAATAGCAACATATTGCCGTTCAAATCTAAACTTTAAAGCTTGAAACTAAGATTGATGTTGAGTTGTAGTGTGTCTTATATAAACTGATTGAGTAGTCCATGATGACTTACGGACAAACAGCTTGATTGTACACATAGACGTGCATATATTAGCTTTGTTAGGGATAGTTTGTGTGGATTGGTCCGTTATTATGATGGCAAGGAAAATTGTATGTTTCACTACTTTATTCATACATACAGCAACTTCACAAAGAAAAAAACTAAGAACGATCTTAGCGAAATTATATTTTTTTCATACACACAAATATTGGTATTCGAAATATGTTATTTGAAATATTATTAATTTTCAATCCTTCGACAAATTGATTTGTTTCGTTAAACAAGTAATAAAAGATATAAGTCGATTCAATTTTTGACAGCAATTACTAGTAAATAAAACTTCACTGAAGTTAAAGTTATTTAACCGTCGCATACACAAATAAACCTGATCGTTTTATTGCGAGAATTAAGCCTTAGAGTGGTAAAGAAATTACGAGCTTGACTATACCTACTATTTCGATATTTGCAATATCTTTCAGAACACAATATCAAATGCATTATAAACTATCCCCCACGTTCACGTCAGCCTTAAAGTTCCGTCATCCATGTTCCTTAAGCAAATTCCTTTCGCATCAGAAATCGATGCATTAAAATAGTTAAGTATATGAAGAATGACAAGCAGTTAATACTGTCTTTAGCTGAAGTTAGGAACGCGGAGTATTCAGGCATTTTCTATAACATGTGGGCTATTTCAATTTCCAAAGTATCTGAGTATGCCGCATAGCGCTGAGTGCAGTCTCAGTGCGGGTTAAGTTATGAACTTTTTGGGAAATGTCTTACCATTTTGTATAAAATAAATAATAAGCTAAAAAGCTAGAAGAGCAAAATCTCTTAGAAATACCACTTTAATAGTTTGTAATCAAAAGGGCCTGAGAGGGTTAAAAGTGTATTTCTTAAGAGAAAAAAATCAATTCGATCTATTTCCTGAAACATGCTTCTTCTGATAAGTGTACGAGCCCTTGCTCGCTAAAACATTTAATAAGTTTCGATTGAAGAAAAACATTCTTGCTGATTTCTTGATAAAATATTTATTAATATTGTAAAAATAAGGTGTTTTACAAAACGGACAATAAAACGGACGAAAGTGTACTCTATTATAATTCAATAGTCACTTTACAATAAAGTAAAAATGCTTATGACCTAAATAAATGTGCGATGTAATCTTACAATCAACCTCAACATCTTTTAGACAGCGATTACATATTAATTTCTTTTTTTTACTCTGTGAGAAAATGGACAAAAGATGACTTTTTCTTGTTATTCTAACATAAGCGCCTGTTGTTAGCAGTTGGTTAAGACAAGCTAAGGATCGAGTTAAAAAGTACTTCATAGTGTTTACCTAACCTAAATTTTCCCGCTCCACGCTTATAACTCCGCCCGTCTCCAAAGCTACACATATCTGGTATTTAAGCCGACACACTCAAGTATTTGTGTTCAGCTTAACTAGCGAACTGAATACTGCTGCACAGTGCTGCTGCACTCAAAGGATGGTTCATTTAGTCAAAGGAGGCATCTTATTGTATGGAGATGCGGATGTTTTATGTGGGTGAAGGTTTGTTTCGTTTCAATGTAAGAGTTGGTACTTGGAATTAGAATGCCTTGTTTATTTACTCACTTTAGAGTTTAGTTATAAAAGTTGCCTCGCTGGGCGAGTGGTGGTAAGCGCGACTGCTGAGCATGAGGTACTGTGTTCGATTTCCGGCTCGGGAAAAGTTTTATTGGGATTTTCCATCAGGAATGTCTCATTAGCAGCCACGGAATCTGCGACTTAAACATTACTGGCGAAATGTGGGTACCATTAGGTACACCTCTGCCTAATCCTTCGGGGATAACAGGCGTGATGTTATGTATGTCGAGATAATGCCTTAGCAGAACCGATCTTGGCAAGTGCAGTTTAATCTTAAAGATGGACCCGTGCGGTTGTAACTATTTAGCCACGAGCTATCCTCACTCAAACTGAAACTCAAAGCATTTATTTCAATTAGACCATTACAGGCACTTTTGAATGTCAAAACACAAAAAATAAACTAAGCTACAGTCCCAGTCACAGGGCATAATAACTTGTGAAAGTACTGTAGTCAAACTCAAAGTCAACAACACCCGAATTAAATCTGAACTGAAATCCAAAATATTAAATCATATTTTTGTTTTAGATTTCAAGCACAGACAGAAATTCCGTGTTTCATAATGTAACTGACCCGGGGTGTGTGTGGGATCAAGTGTAAGATCCTATGTAAGAAATCATACAAGAGCAAAAAAAAAAATGTGTGTGTGTGTGTTCTCCTATTAAAAATTAAAAAAAAGATGTATGTGTAACAATAAAAGAATTTCGGGCGCCTTGGGAACGCACACTACATTTAAAAAATACTTGCCAGATAGAACAGTCCGGAGAGTCGGACCTCTAATCTTCCGGGGGTGACTAAACTAGGATAATAGAAACAATTGAAATACCTTTGTTAATACCCTGTTTAATGTATCAGTAGCTTCCTTTTACTTTAAATATTAAATTACTAATTTGAGATTATCCTTATTGTTGCATCTTTATATGAAGAAAGTAAATTAAGTTTGGGCCAGATGTCTGGCTAAAAAATGTTAAATTAGGCCTCAAGATTTCGGCGTCGAAGAT
Source organism: Standfussiana lucernea (assembly GCA_964057025.1). NCBI lineage: Eukaryota > Metazoa > Arthropoda > Insecta > Lepidoptera > Noctuidae > Standfussiana > Standfussiana lucernea. Next base: position 1,723,482 of record OZ059807.1, on the reverse strand, counting down.
GAGAGAATCCAGAATCCATGAAATGGAAAATTATAATCAGACGAAAGAAAAAGAAAAAGTAGAAGAAAAACGCCACAGCAGGGCTGTAACAAAATTTTAAAAGGTTAATACACAAGTCTATTAGAATTTCAACACGTGGGGAGCATGGCGTCCCAAGAAGGAACTTACCGTTTTTCCGTTAATAAATGACTTTTCCCGTGTGCACCGATAAATCCAAATTAGGTGAAAATCACACTAGAGCATCGTCCAATATTGAAATCCTGAAACATCAATTCGACTTAAAACACGAACCTAAAATGATGACCACATATTGGTCTGGTAGAAATAAATCTTACCGAAGAAATTAGGGATCCCTCCTTCTGAACACCTTGTCCTGGGTGTTTAAGGCAGCGATTATGGCATCATTTGGCCTAAAAATATCCGTGATTATACCGGATTTGTAAGATTAAATTGGCGAGATAAATGCCTCGATGACGAAATCAGGTCGTAAAGTGAAACGTCAAAAAATGACAGTTCCGAACTCAACCATAGCCAATAAAAGACAGTATAAAAATCGTTCCGAAATCGACTAAAATATGAAAAGCATGTAACAGTTTAAAAAAACACGTTACAATAATTAAAAAAAAAGCCTCCGAAAGCCTTTGGGTTTAGTAACAGGTAACTATTTGCTATTATTTTAGTGGATGTACACCAAAATTCATCTGTAAAGACTACTGCCTCAGCATTCCCTCGGGAAATCAAGCCGAAGCAAGGATTTGGACAGAACATTTAATCTGAATACGATTCCACGATTCTGTAGCTAACTTGGAATGTTCGTTTTGGGATATTTAGTGAAAATATAATGTGGAAATTAAATATTATGAAAATGGGCAACTACAGGTCTTTGACAAGTTATTATGCCTTGTGACTGGTATTGTGGTATTGTACATCGTTCTCACATAATGTACCATCTCTACAAGAATGATGTATTCAAAATTTTTGTAAAAACATTATGATTTAAAAGAGTGTCCAAGGAGTTTCTTGCCCATTCTTCTCCATAGAGATCTAAGCTTTGGAATGGGCAACTACAGTACTTTCACAGTTATTATGTCTTGTGACTGGGACTGTAGCTTCATTTTTTATTGCTGTCTTTGTTTCGACAGTTCAAAAGTGCCTGTAATTGGCCTACTTGAAATAAGTGCTTTGATTTTGATTTTTGATTTTGTGGCTTCATCCTTTTATTTTTGACATACAAAAAAAGGCTTGTAATGGTTTAATTAAAATAATATGCTTTGAGTTGAGTTTGAGTTGAATAAAGTACCATACGAACTATGATATGCATGCATTATGGTTTCTAAAAAATAATAACCCTTACTTTTGGGTTTACCGTAATCGGTTAAAATAAGTCATACTGGGGGGATTTTACTGGGAAATTACTAGTTTCAAACCTAATAACAATTTGCCCGACTTGGGGACTTGGGAAACGAATCCAGGACCCTAATGCGTAGCTGTGGTGACCACGAAACCGGGCAGTTAAGGCCCTCATTCACGACCGGTTTTACGGAGCTCGTACTCAGTGTTATCCAAAGAGAAATTTGATTTTGTTTGCATGTGCTATGCGTATGACTACGTCTGACTTCGTGAACAAGCGCTCATAATTGTCGGACTAATCCGTGCGCCAGCAACACCAGGTACAATGGAGAACCGGGCTAACGGCAGCCGGAAAACGAAGGGATGTGATTGAAATGAGTACCAATTTGTTTTGTTGACCTATAAGTGTCTTAGAAAATTTTCGAGCTCTTGGGAAACACCCAACACAAGCACCCTTCGTAGGAATCGTCTAGCAAATTCACGATTCCAAAGTTAATTTCGACATTAATTTCCAATACCAGTTCAAGGATATTCTTGATAAACACTTCTGAAACAGTAGCTAATAATGATAATTAATACTTTTGGCCCTATGAACAGACGTCTCGAACTAATCTTTTAGTTATTTCGATCCCTTTAATGTGTTTTCATGAAGTTGGAGTTATTTAATAGCTTGAAGAAACGGCAGTTTGGGCAAAGTTTGTCGTCAAGCAATCTACTTTTTGTCTCAAGAGCTAATAACTAAACTAAAAATTAAGTAAATAAATAATATATTTTAATTAAATTATATTTGAATTGTATAAGTTAAGCTGCCTCTTTGGTGTAGTGGTCGCAAGGGTGACTTTTGAGCATGAGTATCTGGGTTCGATTCCCAGGTCAGGCAAAGTGTTATTGGCTTTTTCGTTCAGGGATTTCACAGCAGCAGCCACGGAGTCTGGATGGCAATAGGCTCGCCGACGATTACATGGAACCTGGCGAAATGTGGCTGTACTATTAGGCCTCTGTTTAACCCTTACTGGATAACAGCCGTGATGTTATGACAAGTAAGTAATGGAATCAGGCGTTAATTTAATTAAATGTTTTCTAATAAATATTATGTAATAATATTTAAAACACTTTAAATTCCGCAAAAGCTAGATCCAGGCTTGGATGCAAGAATATAATTATATGCTGCATCCACAGCAAAGGGCGGTTAAATACGCTTCGTCGGTCTAGTGACTCAACCGCTTCTGCAGAGCGTGAAGTCCTGGTTCCATTTCCCAGTTCTACCAAGCATTATTAAGTTTATTCACCTGTCATTTCTCAGTTACAACTCAGTCTAGATTTGTGCCCGGTTTGGTCGGTGCTGCACCTTTGAGGAAACAGAGAGAGTGGACATGATGTAAATTCTCAGTTTCAGCCTGGAGTTTGGAGTTGTCTATTTCACAGAATGCGAGTATCATATGGCTAAGGTCAACTGCGGGCTTTCGGCTAAAATGATGTTAATGAATAACAATTATTTGGTCTAGTGGCAGTAAGCGCGACTGATGTTTATGAGGTTCTGGGTTCGATTCGCTTGTCGGGCAAAATGTTATTGGTTATTCTTTACCAGCTCAGTAGCAGCCACAGAGTTTGGATATGTACCCGGTTGATGGAAGTAGCCGCGCTACCTATGGGACTTAAACATAACTGTCGAAATGTGGGTGTACTATTTGGTTCACCTCTGCCTAACCCTTCAGAGATTATAGGCGTGATGTTATGGTTTGAATAAAAACAAACCCGCTTCCAATAAGACTTAAACAATGTGAGAAAATGTAGGTATAATAAACACCTCTGCCTTCCCTTTAAAAAACCCAGTCGTAATGCTAAGTATGTAGCTCACAGGATGGGCATCCATTTGGTCAACATTAACCCTCCATCTAGCTAAAGGGTTAGCCTATTTACCGAGAAATTAAAAAAGAACAATAACGTTGGGCTAAAGGCTAAACATCTGGCTAACATGTGACATGTTCATAAATTTCACCAAAAAGGTCCAATGTCACAGCTTTTGAGTTATGACGCTAGAGGGCGCTGGCGGTTGTGGCTGTTATTTATGTTAGGTACCTACATAATGTTAGTACCTAAGCCACTGGTTAAGGAGAGAGTTATATTTTATATTTTAACCGGTTTATGTTGGTACGAAAGAGCTAGATTTGGTTTTCATAAAACAATATTGCCTACATTTCTAGGATGGCCAGAATAAATATGAGCCACTTACAAAGTAGTGTATATCAGAGTTTTAAATTCCCCAATCGAAGAGGGTCTTCTCCATATACAGCGAAAACGACAGAGAGAGGAGATATAACTTATATCGTAATAAAATATATAGTAGATAATAAGATATAGTATAAACACGAGTGTAATCAGTCTATAGCGTTTCCACTGTCACTGTGAGCGCGGGTTCGTGGGAGGTACTTGTGTCTTTGAATTTGCGGTTCTAAGTCATGTCAGTTTCCTCACGATGTTTTTCTTCACCGTTTTGATAATAGTGATGATGAAATAATGTACATAAAGTTAAGCGCCTATAAGTATTCTAACTCACACCCTACAGTTTTACTTAACAATTACTGTTTGGGAAATAAGTAGCCAAAAACATTTAGTAAAACCCTTGAAGATATCGTGGACTACAAAACATAAAATAGTATTAACATTAACCTACATAACAGTTGTTGTCATAAGTGCCAATAAAAATGAGCAGCAAAACTGTCTACGGAATCTCAATCCATTATAAGACGTTATTTGTGTTTGAAGGGCAGACGTTTTGGGGGACTGTCTTGTTTTACGTTCAAAATGTGCTAATATTCAGCCTAGTTTGAATAAATGACTCTTGATTTTGTATTCGTAATTACAAATTCGATTCAAATCGACATTTAAAAGCTACCAATATCGATACTAGTGCAGCAATCTCTACCTACACTCAACAAAACTGTAATAACCTCTTACAAACCCGCAGGAAATCAAAATCTTTATGGTTACATGCAAGAACTTCAGCTGACCAAGAGGAAAATGTAATAAACTTGGTTTTAAAACTAAATTTTTCTAGATTTTCTCCAATAAAGTATATTGTTTGAGAAAGCGTTCGCTTGAAGCGATGCAGCGGATTGAGCGCTGCGCATTTCAGCTGTAAATTGAGTTTGAGGAAAACTTTGATTAGTGCACGTGGTAGTAGATTTCTTTCAACTTTTGTTCAGCTGGGGATTAGGAAGAGTGTATACAGTTTGGTGTACTTATTAGCTAGGAGGAAGATATAGTGCTTTAAAATCTTCAAGATTTCTAAACTGAGTTAAGATACTGTATCAGTCAGACAAATGACGAGACGAATATTGATGGATGGAGAGGGAGAGGAAGACCAAGGACACGATGGATGGATTGTGCGAGGAATGATATGAAAGAAAAAGGAGTAAATGATAGCGTGTCGGTTGTCAGAGGAGAATGGAAGAAAAAAACGTTTTGCGCCGACCCCAAGTAACATGGGACAAGGACAGGAAGATGATGATGTAGATCAGTCAGACAAGTGATGAATCTACTGAAACCAAGACTGTCGAACAGTTCGGGACTTTCAGATAATTTTTTCTGATTGTGGTTACTAACAACTAGTGTATGAGAATCGAAACTCAAGCCATTTTTTTTTAATTCTAAATAAGTTTGCGTTTGGCCGCAACTCGCCTGATTTGAAGCGATGATGTGGCCTAGGGTTGCACGCTTGTAATCCTCGAAGGGTTAGGCAGAGGTGTACCTAATAGTACACCCGTATTGGGCCAGTTATGTTTATAGCCCAAGTAATAGGGTGCGAGCCTATTGCTGTCAACCGGGCGGAAATCTAGACTACGTGGTTGGTACTGAGAAATTCCTGATGGAAAAATTCAATAACATTTTGCCCGACCAGGGAATCAAACCCAAGACTAATCAAACTCATGCTCAACAGTCGTACTTACGACCACTCGACAAACGCGGCAGTCAGAGAGCAGTGGTGATGAATTAATCTTCACTATAATAAGTGAAGAGCCTGCCTTGATTTGAACTTTCGATATGTGTATGTACAAAAAAGTCGTAAGTCGGAGCCGATACTATAAATGCTGAAATTCACTACACATTTGACGTGAGCTATTTTAATAAAACTTGTATTAACTCTAGAAATTTCAAAAACAGCCTATTTACTTAAGTAGAATCTTAATAAAGTACGCAGCGATACAAGCTGTAACGTTCGTTCGTCATTTCCCGTCTACAGACGGGTTTAGTGGTATTTCTCAACGTTTTAATAAAAAAGTTGTGTTATTGTTAGTTTAGTTTTACGCTTTTCCACCGCCATGTTGGTGGAAAAATAGAAAATAAACTTGTGACTGTCGCGAAATGAAAACTTTTATATGTAACTGAAGCATTGTGCACCAACTGAACTTTTCGTTTGGATGTCTTTGGAGTTTAAATGAGACAAGCTATGGAAGTTTTTTGTGGTCCCAGATAAGTTCGTAAAAAAACTTTCACCTCTGGGGTTGCGCTTGAAACGGTAACGGAGATGTAGAAATGACGCTGAATTAAATCTAGTTTCTGAGATGCAAGTAAACCTGCTCAGGTAGAGATTTTTTGATGGCTCTGTCCTGGATTTTAAATGTGGTGTTGTTCTACAGACGATGGGGCACTTAGATATCGTAAACTGCGTGTCCGGTGTTATTTCATAACGCTATAGAAGACGACAAAACTCGTAGCCCATTCCTGGACCGACTTAATTTAGATCGCCATCGAAATGTTAAAAGTGTCGTCATACCCAGATAAATATAAAGCATTCTTGTGTTATGTCTCCTAATAAACACATATGAAAATAACCAATTCTTTGAATATACGAACTGATTTTTGTCTCATTCTAGTCAAGTTGTTTATACATATTGTATTTATATTAATAACAGCATTTTACACGACGATAGAAATATTGGACCGTGAGAACATACATTTTTCTGTAGAATTTCATATAGACCTTCAGTTTCGTAATACAACTATAGCTTGTCAAATTCATACTCTATGGAAGGGAAATACTACAGTATTTTGTAAGTGATCATTTTGATTTGTGTCATTCAATATTCTCCCTTTCTGGGATCATACGAGTGACAGTTACTTTTTATCATGGCATATTCACTCTTATTGCTTTGTCAGAACTCTGGGAAGAAGTCACATTCCACGAACAATAAGAGTCGGATTTATAAATCGCTTCCATTAAAGAACTTCCAAGTATCGATTTGAAGACTTTGAATAGCAAGTGTCAAGTTTAGCGTATTAAATTCGTGTTAAGATTCACATTTTTGCTGTTAGAATTTTGCTAGCTCTATACTTATTAAAATTTTGGGTTTATTTAACTTTGTCTCTCGAATAGAACCGCATTTTCCCCTGAAATCTATAGATAACGGGGACCACTAAGCCAATGAAGAGCCTATTTCTCATTTTGCATAACTCTAAAAATCTCTGTGATCTTAATTTATTCGTTGCAATAAGGCTGTTCGATGGTGGTCACTGACAAGCTTTTTTTTTTTAAATGGACTCTTGACCTCAATCTTGTCTTGAGGACAGAGATGGGCTCGGCGAAGTCTGTTCAGAGTGATTTTTATCTCGTCAAAAGTTGCTCTGTAGTTGCTGCTGTCAAAGTTAAAATAACTATGAATGAACTGTACCCATGTAGGTACAGTTCATTCATAGTTATTTTTATTTATATTATTTTTTATATAGTTATTTTATTTATTTATTTATTTCGGTTAGCCAACAATTGTTTACACTAAACATTTACAATCAATACCTTATTAATACTTTTACAAGTGCAACAATCACTTACAGGCTAACACAACAAAAAACCCTAATCTTAACCCTTAAAAAAACCACCACACATTTCCATCTACCCATACACATAACCCGTACACACTCGTCACGATTACCGAATGACGAGAGGGTTGCTAACCCCCATACGAACTTCGTTCCGTACCTACCTACTGAACGGTTGCTCCTACCTACCTACTGAACGTTTGCTAAAAACTTCACTCATTAACAAACGTCGCAGAGTATTCGTTACGCCTGGTTGATGCGTGATTTGCGGGTCGGTGGAAGTGATGAGCGGTGGCGTTTTCTATTTTTTTTTCCGGCTGAAGATTTTAACGGTGAGCTAGATATTCTGTTGCGTGAAGTTTTATTTTTGGTATCAGGTAATTGCAAAATTAATTAATATGGAACTAAGACATAGTACTTCCTTGCTTTTAGTGTATAAGAGACTGGTGATTTAGTTTCTATAACATACTGTATTAATAATATCTTTCTAAATTGATAGATGAGCATGCAGAAAGTAGTATGTAAGATCGTAGCGGATGACATTCTGCAGTTTCTGTGTTTCAATGGGAAAAGGCGTAAATTTATGTATGTCAATTAACCCAACACCCTTTAAGTCAACTGTAAAGTGTAAGTTGATAGATTTGCGTTATCTATGCGTCAGATTAGCTCTCGCTTCCGCTTATCATAAATCGCTACATCTCACGCTCTACGCCACAAACCAACTTGAAGGCTTATTGAAATAAACTTGAAAATAAACATGCAAAATTACGAGTACGCTAATTGCATTCCAAAAGTATTATTATTTAATTTAAACTTTGTCCAAACACTCAGCGTTTAGGAGTTCATTTGATTATTTGAGACCACTTGGGAATTCAAGCGAATAATTACATTTAATAGATCAATATTGGAGATTTTGACTTTGTTTGCAGTTGCGACTTTGTGTTGCATCTGTTGATGTTTAAAGGAGAAATTGGTATATATGTAATTTAATTTATAAACTGCTATTTGAAAAATGCTGCAAGGTGAGGTCAGACAACACAGCATTGAGAAGTTTTGGCGGTAACTACTAGTGGCGTGCCTAGGGGCCAACAATATGGCCATAAGGCGAGCAGACAGATCAGAAACCCTTTGGGCAAGCCAAGCTTTTGGGCTTTTACGAAATAACCGCCACTAGAGGCGGTATTATCAACACTTTTCATACGATCTGGTGGCCTGCCATGACGTATTACTGCAGGAATGTTTTAGTTATATTCCACTGCGGGAAAGAGATGGCGCTAGATATCCTGTATAGCTCTGTCTCTTTCCCACACTGGAATAGAACTAAAACATTCCTTCATTAAGACGTTATTGTATTGCACCTGGTGGGTTACCATGATCTTTATAGCGCAGGAATGTTTTAGTACTATGCCAAGAGTTGGTAAGAGATGGCGCTAGACAGCTGTCTAGCGCTGTCACTTACCCACTTGTGCGTATCACCGCACTGTTGGCGCTACGAATTTTATAAGTCATGCCGTTTCTAGACACTGCAAACGAGTAACAGAACTAGAAGCTAGAAGATTATTTTCGATAATCGTTAGCCTTGGATTGAAGGATTTGGAAGTCATGGGGAGAGGCCTTACAGTAATGAAATGGTATTTTTTTGTTTACTCTAAGGAAAGTGATTAGTCAAAAAAGACGAGATAGCGGAAAAAAAATGCGTTTCAGCGGAAGGAATGAATGGAATTTGATGACGGATTTTGTAAAACCGTTCTGTTTCAATTTTGGTGTACAATAAAGTATATTCTATTCTATTCTATTCTATTTTATGGATCAATTTCTCGGGAAATGCAAGAAGACAACATCATTGTCCTGCCCTTATCCCTATTTATTTGGGGTCGGCGCAGCATGACTTCTTCTTCCATACTTTTCTATTACTCGTCATCTTAGCAGTCACCTTCATTCCATCCTTCACACATAACATGAGGACAACATAAGATAAAAGCTTATGGAGTGAGGATATCCCACAATGTAGGATCATTGTGGGATATCCTCACTCCATAAGCTTTTATCTTATGGCAGTGGCTAAGCCGCAGAAATCCAACATCTCTCATGACTTTTGTCTCCTTTCAAACATTATAATATTCTTTCTATCTCTCCCTAAAACCCAGTTCCCACGCCGCCATTCAAATCTCCATGAACATCACATAAAATATAAATCTAACTACACACCGGTTCCCTGGCGTAATTTGTCACCAAGTTTAGCCAACACCTGCCATGTTATCTCAACTGAAGTCAAACACCCCCTTACACCCCCTTACACCCCCTCGTACACCCCCTCATAACGACGCGTCCTGGAGATATCCTTTTGTTATAATATGATTTATAATCTGTTTCAGGTGTCATTGTTTGAGGATATCAGTTTTGTAAGATAGGTATGTTTTTGGTGTGTGGTGAAAAGCTGTGGTAGGTAGGAAGGAAATGGTATTTGTTCTTGATTAATTAAATTAGTATGAGAATATAAATTTGAAACTCGACGATGCAAATATTATCTAGCATAGCGAATGTGAGGTAAGGGGTTGGCAAAAATCGGAAGGTCAAATTATGGTTAAAATCTTTGATTATAAATAATGTCTAGATGGAGCGTCAAGTGCGCGCAAACGTGTCAAAAAGCGTCAACCAACTATTGGTTCACAAGTGCTTGCCCGCCAATCAGTGCAGATCGTGTCGCTTTACTGTCACTACGTATTACGCGCGCCAAGTAAAAAACAAATATCAGCGATAAAATGACGGTATGTGCTATTAAATTGTGCCGGAATTATAAAGGAAGGATAAAAAATACCAAACACATCACCTACCATCGGTAAGTAACCAAGAAACTACATATTTATTTTTTGTTTTTATGATTATCAAATCACGCCATATTTTATAAGTGTTGCCAGTTTCTTTTTTTTACTCTCCCAACTTAACGTCATTTTTGTGGGTACATATTAGTTGTTTTATAGTTACGTTTATACAATTTCGTTCGTGTACTTTTAAAAAAAACTGGCCAAGTGCGAATCGAACTCGCGTGCAAAGGGTGCCGAACGAATGTTAATTTTTAAATCATGGATAATAGCTTTTCCTGGTCAAGACATTTTTTTCTAATGTCTTGACTTTAATTATATATACATATAATTCTTACTTAAAGTTACTTATAACGCAGTCGGGTTTTTTATTTTTTAAATGATTTGTTTTTATAATAAATAACATAATGTTCGCATATAATATACTTTTTGTTTATGAGCCCATTTTAATGATTATATTTGCTTTGGGTATATTAAACCGATTTCAAAAGTGCCTAGAGTAGCTAATTTATTAATTCTTTCTTTACATGATTTTGAAGTCGGTGCAAAGTAAAAATTGTTGTGTATTGTTTTATTAGTTAGGTAAATAATTTACCGGGTACCAACTTCTTGTTCACATTTTAGTAATTATTAACAAGTGGCACTGATTAGTACATTTTAAATCATAGATTTAACCTCCATTTTTATTCCTCGGATAAAAGTTATCTGACTTTTCAATAATCAGCAAAAATTAACAACTGAAATCTGAATCAAAAAGTAACAACTGAATAAAAAAACACTAAAACTGAATAACACTACATACATACACCTAAAACTTATCTTATTTAATAAGTCTATTTTTTTAATGTGATTTATGGGAGAATTGTAGTAGCTGGTATCATTATTTACGCACACAAAGACATAGACGCATAGTGTAAAACGACGCCTGCACGCACACATACTTGAAAATGTTGACTCGTTTTCTTTGATACGACTGTAGGGCGACGCTCTATCTAGACATTATATAATCAAAGGTTAAAATGATGTTCGCAGTGGTTCGTACATATTTTTTTATAGTAAATGTTGTCTACCAAATGGTAAGGATAAAGGACTCGATTGCCAATTTAATCATTTGACCACAATAACAGGAACCAAACATAGTCATTGTGATAGACGACGTTTTAACAATAATAACTGATTTTTAGGGTTCCGTAGCCAAATGGCAAAAAACGGAACCCTTATGGATTCGTCATGTCCGTCTGTCTGTCTGTCCGTCCGTATGTCACAGCCACTTTTTTCCGAAACTATAAGAACCATACTGTTGAAACTTGGTAAGTAGATGTATTATGTAAACCGCATTAAGATTTTCACACAAAAATAGAAAAAAAATCAATACATTTTGGGAGTTCCCCATACTTAGAACTGAAACTCAAAATGTATTTTTCATCAAACCCATACGTGTGGGGTATCTATGGATAAGTCTTTAAAAATGATATTGAGGTTTCTAAGATATTTTTTTCTAAACTGAATAGTTTGCGCGAGAGACACTTCCAAAGTGGTAAAAAGTGTGCCCCCCCCCCTGTAACTTATAAAATAAGAGAAGTAGTTTTTTTTTATAATGAAGGCGGTTACTTGCTTCTACGGAACCATTCATGGGCGAGTCCGACTCGCACTTGGCCGCTTTTTTATATAAGACGGGCAAATTGGTGAAATACGGAATACCTTGGAAGTCAGATAATACAAATATTTTACACTTGAGTACAACACAGTCAGTTTTTAGCCAAGAACACGTCAAATCAGTCATTCTCATCTACATTGTTCATCATTTACAGTTAGTCTAATACCCGTATCTATAAACAAGTCAAAGTGTTTACTTGAGTGAATGTAATTTTAAAGAGATTTTTATTGTGTACTTTAATAATTGCTTAAAATTAGAACTGTAAAAAGTTAGAATTCTTAGCTTTGCTTTCTTTGACGGTTCATACTTCGTTTAAATTCTTGTATATTGCATAAAAAAATTGCATAAGTAATTACTGAAGCTCAAGTAATTACTTTAACTTGACTATAGATACGGGTGTTAGAGGCGGTGAGAGATGATACAGAGCTTGGAATCTCCACGCCGCGGTCTAGATAAAGACGATAGTATCACAATATACAGATAATAAGTATTAGTGAGGAGTTATGGCGAAATAATAACAGCCGCTCGGATCATTCTTCAGGTTAAGCCGCGCTTGCCTAGGTTGGTCTGTGGATGGGTGACCACCCATTACAAAGCAATACCTTTGTACTCTCTTTTCTGTTCCTTTCTTGATCTCTGTATTTAGTGTGTACATAAATTGTTAAATAAATAAATAAATATACATACCGAGTTTATTCCGTGCCGTGGTGAGGTCCCTCAGAAAAGTCAGGCGTCCACGTCCATACACGCACGCCGCGCCGGCTGCGAGTATTAGGCATCTGGGGGGTTACCATGATCGGTGCAGGAATGTTTTAGTACTATTCCGAGAGTGAGCAAGAGATGGCGCTAAACAGCTGTCTAGCGCTGTCACTTTTCCACTCTCGGAATAGTCCTAAAACATTCCCGCACTAACAGATCATGGCAACCCACCTGACCTTTCTGAGGAACCTCACCAATGAGGTCAATAGTGTCTTATTGTGAGTAAACGTATACACTTTTATAAGGATAGTGTTTACAATGCCTCCTCTACACTAATGGCCGCCGAGAAGACTCAAGCTCTGTGTGATACAACAAACGATGAAGTTCCGCAAGTATAGTTGCTGCGAGACTCCTAATGAGCCGACCACTTGGTGACAGTACTGCGGCAGATGTAGGGGGTTTTGAGGGTCGGCAGAGTTCTACGCTCTGTTGGAAGGGCTTGGTTAAATGGTGGGATTTTTTCGCCGTTTTGTTAATGAAAAGTTACTTTGTAATACGAGGAAGTCAGGTGGTATCTTAAATTTTGTCAATAACTGAATAAACATTGACGGCGTTTAAGATGGACGTGGACGGAGTAAAATGAGTATGCAAGGATGGTAGTAGTTGGCGTTCTGCAGTTTCTGTCTACCCCCATATGGGGAAAAGGCGTGAGGTTATTTATATAATCTGTCAAGCATGCTTGTCTGAAATACTGGCATGAATATATGTCATATAACATGTTATATGACATATATTCATGCCAGTATTTGGGTCAAAGTGACTGGCAGATAATGTAATAAATCTATATTGCAATAGTTAGGTTTAAGTGGTTTAAGTATAAGGTCGTGACGTTTATTGTTAATACAGATGATCTATGGAACCAATCAAAATTTAAGGCCAGCAAGTCTGAATACTATGTCAAAATCTCCGATAGTGCAGAAGACATTATGGGTAAGCAAGTTAATAAAAATGTCTTTTATCTGGAATAATTTTGGCACAACACCATAAAAATAGTTCCTTTTTAAAACTGTTTAATTTTTCACACACACACACACACACACACATTTGGCTTTTAAGTGTCTAAAATCATAATTTAAGCTAATATACTACGTTAGCTGGCCGAAATTCTAAAATAAGTTAAACCAACAAATTTCCACCGACATGCATGCACAAGCAACGCCGGGCTCCAAACTAGTTGCCCCAATTATGCAAGTGGGTAGTAGGGCATGTATACACGCAAGGTAAAGTTTACACTATAGTTTGATGTTTGACTGCGTTATTATTCATATGGTACACACCCCCTTCCGCAATATACTTGTGTTTTAGTCCTAGGTGTGACGTTAGTCGAGGGTTGGTAATAACTAACATTAGTTAACATCATAACGCCTGTGATTCCCTTAGAGTGTGACAGAGGTGTACCTAATAGAACACGTGCATTTAGCCAGTTAAGTTTAATTCCAATGTAATAGGGGGCGAGCCTATTGCCATCAACCTGGCACAAATCTAGTCTCCTAAGAGGCAAAGTGTTATAGGGAAATTCCTGACGGAAAACCCCATAACGTTTTGCCCGACCCGGGAACTCAGGACCTCATGCTGAGCGACTGCTGAGCATTAGGTCTTCAGTTGTCCAAGCGCGGCTGCGCTTGCGATCACTGGTTCATTGAAGCAACCATAACCAACTAATCGTGACACCCCACACCACATCATGATTTCAACACCTATTTTCTTGATGATTTCCTCCACTGACTGCTACTTTCTGTAACATTCACGGTGACTTTGATGATAACCATTTTACCATCAACATATAGTATGTATTTATTTTTTTACCTAGAAAAACATCTTGAGGAAACGAAACATGCCTAAGACACATTTTTCGAGAGCATGTAAAGTCAAGGCAAAACTCTGACACCAGGTTAGGTACCAACCACAACTATTCAAAATCCAGCCACATACTTTGTTTAACACGAGAATTAAGTCGGAATCGTGAGAAGAGTAGACCATCACTTCGAGTTAAAAGTTCCGATAAAGGGGAAGAACTCACAGGCCGGCTACACATCTAAATACAAACACACACTCACACTATCTAGCTACCATAGCTTATGGACTATCTAGTGAAAAAGTTCTAGTGGTAATACCACTGTTTGCCTCTGCATCGACCAAAGGTTGACTGGTAGAAAATGCCTATGGCATTAAGTACATTGTGCTAAAGGTATTAAATCTATGCTAATATTATAAAGAGGGTAATCTTCGGAACTACTGATCCGATTCAGAAAATTCTTTCACTAACGAGAAGCTACACTGCAGGCCAAAAGTTTAAGACCGCACTTAAACAGTATAATTTTCTATCAATTGTAATAAAGTCCCATAAGATAAATAAAAGAAATGCACACCTGCATATTCTATTGTTAATGTAGAATATTTAAAGAAGTCATTCTTTTGTTTACTTTCAAGTTATTGGACAATAAACATCTATCGTTTTCAATCACCGACAAACGCTGCGCTAGAGCCAAGTAGAGTCCTAATAATATGTTTATTGTGTGCTCATTACTTATTACTTTGCTTTTTAACCGACTTCTAAAAAAGGAGGAGGTTCTCAATTCGGTTGTATGTTTTTTTTTGTTTTTTTTTTTTTTTGTGTTTGTTACCTCATATCTCCGTCATTTATGAACCGATTTGAAAAATTTTTCTTTTATCTGAATGGATCTACTTCCCGATTGGTCCCATAGAAATTTCATCAAAATCGGTTCAGCAGTTTGGTTTTGAAATGAAAATACCTGGAAATTTTTGTGTTTGTTACCTCATATCTTCGTCATTTATGAACCGATTTGAAAAATTCTTCTTTTATCTGAATGGATCTACTTCCCGATTGGTCCCATAGAAATTTCATCGAAATCGGTTCAGTAGTTTGGTTTTGAAATCAAAATAGCTGGAAACAATATGTCATCCAAGTAAAAGAAATTGCGAAATTGATACTTGACAAGGATTTGTGTGTGATGCGATAACAAAAAAGGGTAAAATAAAAACTTTTTTGCAAAAAAAAAACCGACTTCCAAAGAAAACACTAAAAAAGTGGAAAATAACTTTACTTTCGGAAGTCGGTGGCAAAAAAGTCAATGAAACAAACAATAGTCACCGACTTCCGAAAGTAAAGTTATTTTCCACTTTTTTAGTGTTTTCTTTGTGTTTGGCATTGGTCAATATTAAGGATTATTTAGCTTCTGAAAACACGTAGTTTCAATTTATTCTTACCTGAGTTTACTTGGGTTATTGACAAACAATCTCAGTTAGTCTAAACTTGTGGTTTCTACAGTGAAGACGTCTTAAAATGGGAAAAGCACGCGAAATTAGCAGTGAAGTGCGTTCTGCCATCGTTGTTTTGCATAATGAAGGCAAATCCGAACGTGCGATTGCTTCACAACTGAAGTTATCGAAGACTTGTGTTCATAGCACAATAACTCGATACAGGGAGACAGGCAGTTTTCAAGATCGTCCACGCTCGGGAAGGCCGAGAGCCACCACGTCTAGTGAAGATAATTTCATTGTTGTTACCAGCAAGCGAAATAGACGCTTAACAGCACCAGAAATCCGCGTTGAAGTAAACAAAACCCGAGTTAAACCTTTATCATTGACTACAGTAAAACGGCGACTGAGAGATGCAAAGTTGTATGGTCGCGTCGCCGTCCGAAAACTTCTGCTAAGGCCACAAAACAAGAAAAAGCGGATGCAGTGGGCTCTTGCCCATCGAGATTGGACTGAAGAAGATTTTAAAAAAGTTCTTTGGACCGATGAATCCAAGTTTGAACTATTCGGTTCAAAACGAAGAATTTACGTGAGACGCAATGCTCAAGAAAAGATGGTGCTGTGTAGTCCCAACAGTCAAGCATGGCGGTGGCTCAATTATGGTCTGGGGTTGCTTCTCTAGCCAAGGAACTGGCGATTTGGTCAAAATTGAAGGAATTATGAAAAAGGAACAGTACAAAAACATTTTAGAACAAAATGCCGTTCCTTCCGGGTTGCGATTAATTGGAGACACTTTCATATTCCAACAAGATAATGATCCAAAGCATAGCTCCAAATTATGCAGAGGATATTTAGAAGAGAAAGAGGCGCAAGGGGTGTTAAAAAACATGGTTTGACCTCCTCAGAGCCTGGATCTCAATCCAATTGAACTTTTGTGGGAACAGCTTGACAGGAACGTCCGTAATCGTGGCCCATCCTCGCAAGAAGAAATGTGGAATGCTTTATGTGAAAGTTAGAGCAATATATCACAAGACACCATCAACAAATTGATTGCTCGTATGCCGAGACTTGTGAAAAAAGTCATACAATGTAAAGGAGGATTTTTTGATGAAACATCAGTTTAGTTAACTATAGCCTTTTTTCGCGTGGACTGTTAATATTTCCTTATTTTTTTAAATTACAATTTGTCAATAAACACTAATTAGTGACTAATTGATTAGATAGTTAAACTGGTTGATTAAACATTTAATATTTTATTGGTGTTTTACTTTATTTTCCTACTTCAATTAAGGTGGTCTTAAACTTTTGGCCTGCAGTGTATATTATCTCCGAGTGTTATGGGTTACATTTAACTGTGGCACATGGGTACATTTCGTACAAAATGGGAGTGAAGCCGCGAGCGAAAGCTAGTAAATAATACCTAATAATTCATCTCATTATCTAACCTCAAGATTGAACCCCACTTACTACACTTGCGCTGTCGACAACTCGACCAACAAACTAGTTTATACTTACTCAGATACCTAATTACCCCCATTCTCCTGCAATTAAACTTCTACAAAAGTGAGCCTCCATTCATTAATGTAAAGTTTACGTCTCTGCCGGTTCCCTGTACTTGCATGAGTTTGATTATACTCGTAGTACAGGGAAACATCCCCTGTGGTTCGTTTTAACCAATTAAGTTGGTGGTAGATGCCCTTATTCCTCGTCGTGCCACCAACTTGTTCCACCAGTGGCACGAGAAGGAATTGTCATTCCTCGTCGTACCACTGAATGATTGTTGCTCGACTAGTAATAAAAAAATCTAAAGACAAATTATATTTCAAATACTTAATAGCATAAAAAACAACAAAAATAACTTAACATAACTTCTACGTCAGCAAAATCTTAACTTCTATCTTATAAAGTTATCTTAATTCTATATATATCTTAAATCGTCGTCGTGTGAACGGGCTGTAAGTGTTTTAGAAAAAATGTGACAGCAACCAGTTGGCTCCTCAAAGTAGATTACAATTTCGAGCTATCCATAAGTCTTGTACAAAGGTTGTAAAAAAAACGCTTAACTAAGACGGAAACCACTTGTCCGGACCGGACCACACCTGGGAACCTTCTGGTTACAGAGATATTAAAGCTCAAAGTTCCAACTTGTCCCTCATTTTTTCTCGGACGCAAGTTTTTTATTATTACATAATTTTGAATACCTCCATTATCTCCTGTTGAATGCCGTATAGTGGAGAGATAGAGGAACTTGGGTCGATCTTAAGGTAAAGCCGTGCTTACCTAGGTTGGTCTGTAGATGGGTGACCACCCATTACATACAGAGTTTTCTCCGTGTCTCGGACAGCACATTAGGCCGTTGCTCCCGTAGGCTGTCATTTTTAAATCTTTGACAGACGTTAAAGGTAGAAGCCCAAAAAGTCTGAGAATCCGTCTTACCAAGGGGTATCGCATTATCCAGTACTAACTGGGTTATGGAGGTCAGATAGGCTCCATTTAAAAAACTGATATTCAGCTGCATCCGGTTAGACTGGAAGCCGACCCAAACATAGATGGAAAAAGCTAGGCAGATGGATGGACGGACTGTCCAATGCCGTATAAAGTAATTTTTCACACCAAAAAGTGGTTACAAACCATAATTTTTGCTCACAGTTACTTGGTTTGATGAACAAATTGTACAGAATGCTTAGTGGACGGCTAGGTGATGGGTCTTTTCACACCCCGTATTTAGATGTATTGGATTTATAAAAGGTAGATATTCGGGATTTTTACAATTAACGTTAATCTCATGGATTGGGGCGCTAACACATATTGTGTGAGTAAGTATTATAAAATTCCATAGTGGTATTGACCACTTACCTACCATAGAAAATATAAAGTATTTACTAGGCTTGGCTCAAAGAGAAAATGATGATCTCGCGTCACAAAAACTCTAGTCACTTTGGAACGAAAAACGAGCTGAATAAATAATTCTAACCGAGGCTTCTCTCCATAGCAACAAAGATACAAGAATTTCAGATACAACCCAGGTATTGAATAAACCAGCTCCTCTAAAAGCTAATTCTGTATCACTGTCTTTAAATAAAAACGAAGGTTTTCCGAAGAAGCCTTTATAATTTACACCCAAGACATTGCCAACAAAGAAAATCAATCCTTCAAAATAAAGCCTTCGAAATTTAAACGTTCAAAAAGAAAAGAATAAGTAAAACTTAACAAGGAGAAAGAAAGAAAAAATCTCTCACCTGCCAATATTTTTCGTTAAAAAGTACAAATCAAAATCTATTCGGGGGTACGATTACAAAAGGTTCCTTTGCTTACAATATTCTTAGAGGAAGATTAAAAAAAAAAATTTCGTCCACCGTTCGGTTTACATTGAAATTTACACTTCGGTGTATTTTTTTTGAATAAAGAATTGATAATTTTCGATTGGTAGCATTGGATTCTTCCAAGATGGCGTGGATTGGGTTGGGGTTTTAAATATTAATTCTGTGTTTATTTCTTTCTTGCTAAGTTTCGATTCGTATGGCATTCATAACTGAGAACGTTGAAACTCGACCTTTCTTCATTTAAATGATCACTAGGTTTTGCCCGCAGTTTCGCCCACTTAGAGGTCGGAAAATATCCAAAGGGGACGGATTAAAGTGCCCGTAGACATAGTTACTTTTGCATTTCTAATAATACTAACTTTAGCCCGCAGCTTAGTCTTTCTTGACTTCGGAAATTATTCTGCGAGAGCGTGCTACGAAGATTTAGGTATTATAACCCATGACATGTTCTACCAGTGTGGAAAATTTCATTAAAATCAGTTCATCCATAAGATGTAAACATCAACGGACAAATAGAAAAACCGACGGACAGACCGAGTTCCTTTGGCATTTATGATATTAGTTTATGGACTAGCCATGGGTTCATAAATCATTCAAAAACACACCTACATAAAAATCTTGAAAACCTTAAATTGTGGCTACCGGAACCGCTTACGATTCAAGCGTTGAACACCGGATGTGGCGTCAAAGGCGGCGCGCGGTAATGGCGGCCGGTGGTTTCAGTCACCAGCCGCATTTCCGGTTGTGGCGCTACTGTGACACTTGTAGCTTAGATTGGTACCTTTAAGTGCTATTTATTTTTAATGGGAATGATTTAATTAAAACAGTTGAGGGTAAGTGGCTGTTTCAAGATGCCTTTTGCGTTTTTGGGGCCATTTCGAGCTTTTAGTATTTCGTTATTTGAGGTATTTCATGTTCTTGTTCTTCTTTGTGTCGGTGACACGACAGTACTCTATGTTTTGTGGGCCAAAAATTGCCACTTACACGGCAGGTTTAACTGCATGTTTTGGGGCTCAAAAGAGTCATTTGGGGTTAAAAAACAACTCCAGACTGATTGATAGTACTGATTTTTAACGTTGCTCGGGGAGACTTCTTTTATGATGACGGAATTATGTTGTTTTGACAACATAATTCCGTCAATTTTTTATCACCACGTAAAGAAACAACATATTGTGAGTGTGTTTTGCCGTGACTTTGTCCCGAGTTCCAGTAGTGCGCGTAGCAAAAGACAAAGAAAGAGGGTAGACATATTTGTCTGCGCCTAACAAATTTTTACCATCCACCCGCATTCTTCAGTCATCTCGTGATCATGCCGCTTGCAACAGCGTCGAAATATTGGGAGCTCAATATAAACATCGCGGAAATGAAAGTGAATGTTTGACCTGTGTTTATATCCGTTTAGTACTTCGTACATCTTTTTGTTTCTGAAAACAAACTGATAAAAAAATTAAAAACTATACGCTCTGAAAACGGCGCAGACAAACGTGAAGATACCATGTCCTGGTACCAAAAATCGGAAGGCATTTGTTAGATTATGCTGCGGCTGATCATACTATACAATCTATTATTAATTTCTAACTATAACCGGAACAAGTTTTAAAATCATAAACAAAATCTACACCGACGTTGAGCCAACTCTTGCTAAACTCCTCCGGAACAGCTATAACGAAAATGAAAACGCTTAAAATAATAATTATTAAAAGTGACTGCAAAGTTCGAAAACTCCAAAATTCAATTTATAATAATGCTCTCAGTTAAATACGTAATTAAGTTATAGTGTATTAAATGCATTTTATGAACGGAGATCGGGAACTGAATTAAAATTGGTTATTTGAAGCGAGTGCCGTTAAAACGACATTTAAATCGAGTGAAAGGGCTGGGAAATACTTGATTTATAATCGATATTTACTAGGTAGTGTTTTCGGTTGCTTAAAATAACATAACAACACGCCTGTTAAACCGAAAGGTTAGGCAGAGGTGTACCTTACAGTACACCCTCATTTCAGCCAGTTATATTTTAGTCACATGTTATAGGGGGCGAGCCTATTGCCATCAGCCAGGCAGAAATCGAGACTACGGAGTCTCGATTTCTGCCTGGCTGGTGGCTGCTACCTATATATTCTTGAAGGAAAAACCCTAATAACACTTTGCCCGACCTGGGAGTCGAACCCACGACCACTTGCTCAGTAGTCGCGCTTTCGACGACTAGACCAACGAAGCAATCTTCAAAAAAGTTAAACAAGTTTAACTAATAAGTCAGTGCTTAAAATAAGTTGAAAGTAAGTTGTTTTTTAATTTCCAAACGATGGTTTCTGTGGCGTAATCATAGGTTCTGTCGCAAGCTGGCAATTTACTATGTTTAATTTAATTAATCATCACTGCTCTTGAAAGAAAACATCTGTTTATGCTTACGTTACATGAAAGTCACCTATATGACATCCTAATGTCACATATACTAAATAACCCTTTCATAAATAAAAAACACTCACACATTACTAATACGTCTGACAACCTCTCTAGCTACATTAAGTTACACAACGCTGAACTTGGATTAATGACATAACCATTTTCCTGCTCTTCTTCCAATTTCTAATGTATCATAATAAAGCTTTAAATAAAAATCACAACGTGTGAGCAGTGATAGTCTAGTGGTGTGACTGTTGGACTGCCTAGTCATGGGTCTCGAGTTCGAACCCCAGACACGCACCTCTGATTTTTCGGAATCATGTGCGTATTGAATAATTATCACTTGCTTCGGTGAAGGAAAACATCGTGAGGAAACCAGCATGCCTGAGAGATATTACTCAACGGCATGTAAAAGCCAAGTCAGAGGCCCTTGGGCGGCATAAAAACTCTGACACCAGGTTAGGCACTAACCTCACGATAAAGAAGAAGAAGACAACGTGTTTGTAAAGAGGACGTAGAATTACGTCTATAGTGCAACGGCCGGGATGTGAGCTCACGACCCTTCGCTCGCCAGTGCGACGTCGATGCCTTAGCTGTTAAACTATTGCCGGTTATCATAACAACTTATTTACACAAGCTAAATTAAATTTGAGAACGTATAGTAGCTAAGCAATTCGTGACGTCTGACAGGGGAGAATGGAAGAAGAAAACGTGTTGCGCCGACCCCAAGTAGAATGGGACAAGTGCAGGAACATGATGATGATAGTAGGTAGCTAAGCAATAAAAGCTGCACGGGTCGATCTTCAAAGGTTTAACATCTCTTTCCAAGGTTGGTTCGGGGACAGGTAACCGTTTATTCAAATGAAACCTTTTCGTCCGCGTAACACTGGTCATTTTACCTCACTCGTCAGTTTAGTTAATTCGACAGTATAATTAATTCGTCACTTTCGCTGATTGGACACTTGAGTGAATTCGAAAGTTGCGTCAACTCGACACTTTCCATAATTCGCCATTTTCGCTGATTCGACACTTGTTTCAATTCGTCACTCGGAATACAGTCGATAGAAAATTAATATAGGAACAATATTTATACGAACGCAATAGAAAATAATATCTCTTAAATTAGATGAACGAATCAAAAACCTTGACTTATTAACATTAGTAGAAAGATGATAAAAAGAGTGAACTAAATCGAAATCCATCTTTTAAAATTCATCCATCATTCGTCATGATTTTCTACCGACTGTACTTCGAGTGACGAATTGAAGAAAAGTGTCGAATCGGCGAAAATGGTGAATTATGGAAAGTGTCGAGTTGACGCAACTGTCGAATTCACACAAGTATCCAATCAGCGAAAGTAACGAATCAACGATACTGTCGAATTAACTAAATTGAAGAGTGCGGCAAAATGACCGGTGTTACACGGACTCGGTTATTTGTGGTCAGAAGTAAGAAAGCTTGACAACCAGTGTTGTCAATCGTATAACCCAGTACTAATTGGGTTGAGGAGGTCAGATAGGCAGTCGCTCCATGTAAAATACTGGTGTTCAGTTGCATCCGGTTATTCTGGAAGCCGACCTCAACATACTTGTGAGAAAAAGTTTGGCAGAAGATGTGAATAAAATACTTGCTTTAATGAAATATTTTAAAGTCAAGTAACGAGCTAAATCTTTAAGTAAATTCCAGCATCAATGTGTCAATTAAAACAGTAAACTGTTATTTATCGATAATATGATTTCACATTGCTCCCAACACTTTTCTGTAATGCAATTATGAAATGTTTTAATTTCAATGGTCAATGTCGTTTTTAATATAATGAATCCTTTGATACGTAGGGTAAGTGGAATTAAAGGTTTTGAATGTTCATGTGATATCAGCAATATTTCTTGTTCTTCATCATCATCTGCCCAGCCGGTTCCCAACTATGTTGGGGTCGGCTTCCAGTCTAACCTTTGTTATAGATCTCGGTTGGTCACCCACGAACCGACCCAGACGGATCAACCTTGAAGATTGACTCGTGCGGTAGTTATTCTTTAACCACGAGCTCTTCACGAGCTCGTTAGTCCTGGGGTCGTAGAGGTATTTAAAATAAAGCATAATATTAAAAAACTTGTATTTAAAAAAAGTGTGATTTACACTGACGGTAGATCACTTTTCAGCCTTATGAACTAAGTGATAAGATTGAAAAGTGGTCGACCGTGAGTGAGCGCAGTAGTACATTTAAACTTAACTGTTCACAACAATTCTCTCAAGGAACAGTATGACAATAAACCCTTTCATTAAATTTCCGAGTAGACTTGTAATCATAACAAAATCACAAAGGCTTTAATAATCGTCTGAACTCAAATCGATAATCACAAGATAGGATTTAATCGATCATTGCCTGGGGCCGTTAATTTGCGCGTCCATGGGTTCCATCCCTATTTGACTGACAGGGGGAAATGAGCTGATCCGGGCTACCTCCAATACCCCCTTCGTCTTGGGGGCTACTGCCATTAATCAGTATGAAGGTACTTATGTATGTACCTACTTGTAATATTGATTGAGATGGGGGCTGGTGTAAGAAAATCTAAAAAACTTTTGTTGTTACAAAGTGTTTTATTTAGGTGTTTTCTTCTAATGGTTCTTCTACAAATATCCTTAACTATCTGACACGCGCAACTTCGTCTGCGTAACATTTTTGATTAATGTTCTGCTCGTTTTGATCGCAGCGTAATTTATATAACCTATAGCCTTCCTCGGTAAATGGGCTATCCAACACTAAAATGTTTTTTCAATTCGCTCCAGTAGTTCCTGAGATTAGTGCGTTAAACCAAACAAACTCCGTAGCTTTAGAATACTAGTAAAGATATGCTTGTCCTTTGCGAGGTGGAACCGCTAAGCAGCACTCGTGATTGTAGTCTATTCGCGAATGTTACTGTTTAGGTGTGCAGTCTTTCTATTTCTAAACAGGTACATCATTCACATTGGCGTGCACCGGTTTTAATGGTAATGGCTGTCGGTTTGGGTCCGGGCCCGTTATGTTTAAGTCTCATGGGGTCAACTTAATAGGGGGCGAGATTATTGCCATCAACCGGGCACAGATCTGGCTACTATTGAGAAATTCCTGGTAGAAATAACCCAATAACACTTCGCTCGACCCAAGGGCATTAAGATCGCCGTACGGTTTTTTTTTAAAGTATGTACTAAGTTTTGATAAATAAAGATGACCACAAGATCAATTAAGCAATAAAATGGCACATAATATTGTTAATGTGTCTCTGCGTTGGCCTAGTAGTTGCAAGCGCGAATGCTGAGCATGGGGTCCTGCGTTCGACTCCCAGGTCAGGCAAAGTGTTATTGGGATTTTCCTTCAGGAACTTCTCAGTAGCAGACACGGAGTCTGGATTTGTGCCCAGTTGATGGCAATAGGCTATTACATGGGACTCAAAAATAACTGGTGGAATGTGGGTGTAATTATGTACCTACACCTCTGCCTAACCCTTCGGTGATAACAGGCATGATGTTATGTTATGTGACGTAACAAAACAAGTATAAAAACCATTATACAATCGCGGAAAAACATCCCACAGTACACCAACACGCTACAATTCCAGCATATTTTACCCCACACGAGTCGGAACTAGCCACTTATAATAACGACTTACTTAGCATAACAATATGTACTAACTATTCTTTGTTAGACTGTTACACTGTGGCACTAGACTTAGCCGTAAAGTTAGTGATGATAATCTCTTTATAAATAGTGAGGGCAGCTGAAGAATTTCCTTTAAAAAACAAAGCTGAATTCAAAACTACATATATTCAAATGCATTGTATATTTGTTGGACCCATTTATCAGCCTATAATTTTCCATCTGTTGGTACACAGGCCATCTGTGTGAGAATGTAGCGGCATTACAAAAAGTACTTGTTAAATAAATAAAATAAAATCAAGTCAGTAATTGTTAAATAAATAAAATAAAATCAAGTCAGTAATTGTTAAATAAATAAAATAAAATCAAGTCAGTAATTGTTAAATAAATAAAATAAAATCAAGTCAGTAATTGTTAAATAAGTAAAATAAAATCAAGTCAGTAATTGTTAAATAAATAAAATAAAATAAATAAATACTACAGCGCCATCTATGACACGAATTAAGAACTAACATCGAAATTCTGAATTGCCCCGTTAAAGTTATCCGTGACTTAAGACCATATAAAAATACCCGACAGCAACTGTGGCCAGCAGCTCGCCAGACATAAAACCCGTCTTTTTGGAGGATCCTCTTTTGTTCTATAGGGGATGAAGAACTTTACATTCTAGTTCTTCATACCACTATAAGAGGAAGTGACCCGTAATCCCAGCGCCCAGCGCGCGGCCCAGGGCATTCAATTGGTTCTGGGACAATAGGTCCTTCACGATATTTTTTTTACCCTTTCGGGAGCTATAGTAGTGAAATAGTTAACAATAAAGTGCCTGTCTTAGTTCGAACCTACGACCTATGTACGTATATTCTTACTCATTAGTTGGGCCAGCAAAGCTGTATGATGCCAGTATAATTATACTTACTGACGCAAGCACAATGCCACGTGAACGTGGTCTTACAACACCGCCAGGTTTTTATTCGAGTCAGTGTCGGAACTGTTTCATGGCACACCTGTTGTTGGACTGTAAGCTCTGTCTATTAGAAATACAAGTGAAAATTACCTTCAAAGGCTGCCAATTGGTGAAGCAAAAAGGTTTTCTTTCATACGAGCCCAGTTTAAGTTACATAGAAAATTCAGAAGGTACTGATATTTTGAAATGCTTGCTTTTAAAATCAATTACTAGTAGTCTCTGTTTCTCACAGTTTCTTTAAAACATAATTACGCCTGTAATTCTAGAGGTGAACACCTATATCATGCTAGTTATGTTTAAGTCTCATGTTAGAAGTTACCTACAGGCGACACAATTCCTGACTTCGAGCTTTTGTTGAGAATTCCTAGTGAAATAACTAGATTATAATATGCCTTTTTTTTTTTTTTTTTTCGGATGGGAAATCATCAAATGACTTCTCCCGCTCTGGGCTGAGCAGGAGGGAGTGTCAGACTTTTACTGACTAAAACCCATCCATGTTCCTTCATCGCCCTTTGTGTTCCGGGGCCGCGGTATCTCTTTCGAACAACCCGCAGCACCCGGCAGGCATCGGCCCTTGCGGGCCCCTTCCCTATGCTGACATCTCTTTGAGGCGCGCGTGGAACACGAACGCGCCGTCGACACGGCCTGTCGTCCTAAGACGGAGGGACGGCGAGCTAGCCCTTAGCTCACCGTCCACAGGCCCGCGTCTACGGTGGGTCTCCCGGTGCGTCTCCCGCGGCGGCTGGGACGTGAGGAGGAACGCTCTCTCTCACGTTCCGCCTCCTCCTTTGCTAGCATGACTGCTTCGCAAAAGGAGGTGACGGCTTCCCATTCCGTCTCGCTCCGGAACATGGCTCGAACCAGGGCCGGACGCGAGAGGTCGCCGCCGCCGATCGCCGCTATGAGGACACGGCGTTGCTCCGCCCAAGCGGGGCAGACCTCCAGATTATAATATGCCTGACTTTTTGATTTGGCAAAGAAAAAAGAGAGACCAGTCGCCGCCGCCGATCGCCGCTATGAGGACACGGCGTTGCTCCGCCCAAGCGGGGCAGACCTCCAGATTATAATATGCCTGACTTTTTGATTTGGCAAAGAAAAAAGTTTTTTTTTTGACCAAGGTATCGAACGAGGACTTCACGCTATACACTAACGCTTGTGACCACTATATCAAAAAACACCTCATCTAAAAACAAATAGGTGTTAGGGTGAAAGACTGACAACGAATATTTTATTTAAATAA
Source organism: Standfussiana lucernea (assembly GCA_964057025.1). Lineage (NCBI taxonomy): Eukaryota > Metazoa > Arthropoda > Insecta > Lepidoptera > Noctuidae > Standfussiana > Standfussiana lucernea. The sequence goes on along the minus strand of OZ059807.1, from coordinate 1,696,291 downwards.
TAATGTAACTCATCGAATATAATATACATTTTGATCCGGTGTCGTGGTGGCGAAAACAAGTCAAGGGATGGGACAGTCCAGTCATTCAGATGTTGTGTCGATATTATATTTTTTATTTCCCGTAATAAAATATTTTATATTATAATCTGCATAGCCTTTTCCCAATTATCTTGAAGGCTTCCAGTCTAACCGGATGCAGCTGAATACCAGAATTTTACATGGAGTGACTGCCTATCTGACCTCCACAACCCATTTGGTACTGGGTTAGATGTTAAAATATGCTATAAAGTAACTCCCAATAATGGTTACACCTACTGTATCAATAAACGTTTTGCAGTTGATAAATATTGCACACTAGCCTAACCCGCGGCTTCACTCACGTTTTGGTCGGAAATTCTCGCACGGGAACGTTTTAAATACAGCCTATGACACTCGGGAATGATGTAAGTCCCTTAGTGAAAGATGTTTTTTGGAATGGGATCAGTAGTTCCGAAGATAACCCCTACATCCAAACTCACAACCATCCAAAGTTTACCTCTTCTAACTGAAAGCAATCTTACTTCCCTAATTTTACTTGCACACAAATATTTGAGTTAGTTCTATTTTAGTAATCTAAAACATAAATCTTACTTTGACTGCTTAATTACAACGCAGCTTATCTAACTTATTCTATTATTAACTTACATCAAGTGTTGAAACCAAAAATAATTTCTATTCACTTGAGAACCACAATCTTCTAAATATTGTATAATATTCATAATTATACCTCCAGCTGTATTTATAACTTCATCTCAAAATAAAACAAAATCTAAACAACAGATAATACATGTTATTCGAAATTCTAACCCAGAAAATGTGAAGGAGAAAACTTCGAAATTTTTGACAAAAGCTATTTCTCGGTGACGCTATACTGCTCAAATACTTCGGCGAAAGTACCGAAGTAACTTCGAGTACTTCCACAATTGTCATTTACCATACAAAAGCACTTTGAATACTTGTGATGTCATTGAAACTCCGAAATTTGATTTCTGATATGAATCACGAGTTTAGATAAAATTTTAATTTGATAGGTACCGTTTTAGATGATTTTATTGAGAAGGCCGTGTTCTGAAATGCGCATTAATCTTCTGTTAATCATGATTATTTGGGCCGTGGTCTTGTAAACGTAAAATCTATATGACTGCGCATCGACCTTTTTTGAGAGTGTCAAGAAACGTCAAGAATCACAGCGGACATTTTGACAAGTGCGGGTTGACGTTTCTTCACTCTGACGCAACACCGGGCTCTCTTGCAGGCGGCCGTCAGACGGTGCAGGATCCGTTTGTATCGCGCTCAAGCAAGGCGTGTTCGGTGGAGCGTCGGTATATTCCAGTTAATTGGTAAATGCTGATTGCAATATTGCTATTATTTTGTTAAAATAATAATCGTGCATCGTTAATTTTCTTCAACACGTAGTTTTGATTCTCCTCGCCCGCCTACCCACGATAGCTCGGCAACCGAAATGAACCCTGAATTGACTGATGATGGCCATGTGCCGTTAAATAATAATGGTCTATTTTTGTTTGTATCTGGTAATTGAAAATAAACTGAAAATATAAAATTGCAGTTACCAATAACAAAATAAATCTTAGTCTAAAACTTCGGTATTTTAGAAATAATTTAGGAAAATAGGAAATTTTAAAACAATGAACAAAATAAACTGACAAATTGGTGTCTAACGGATGCACAACTGTCACAATATTACGCCACAACATTAAATTCGTCAATTTTCAAGTTATTCATAAACGCAAAAAAAAACTTATAAAGGAAATAAAAAAAGTCGCGAGCGGCGAATTTTTTTTTACTTTCATCTCAACACCTCATGGAACTCAACAAAATAAGTCCCATGAAAATCCGACCACTATAAACTTCGTTCCCCAATTGCACTCTGGTGTAAAATGGAATTCTATTTGCACAAAAACAGAAAAGTAAAAACTTTAGTTAAGTTTGATTGTCTTGGAGATGAAATATTTTCAAAGCTTTGGCGATGAAATAAAATTCTGCCATATTCCAATCTAATAAAACTATTACTCAACTGGATTCTCATTCAAACACTTTTATCGATATCTACAAAACCATGTCGCGTCCCTATTTAATACAGCAAAACCTCTATCGCCACACTAAGTCGACCCATGAATACAAAGTGACACGAATGCATTTGAACCACAAAGCTGGCAACATTATATACTCGAACATAATTCTCTTATTATATACCAGAACATATTTTATATGCAGATCTCGGAGAAAACTGGTTTCAAGAGGTATTGAGGAACGGAGATTTTTGAAAAGTAAATTTTTTAAGTGTGGAATTTTAAATAGGAAAATGGATTTGCTTGGAAGGTCGAGTGAAAATCCACCTTGCAGCATTTTGAAGGTCGAAGTGAGATAAAATAATATTACCAAGTGACCTTATGCTGTTGTGTGGCACATAATCAGGTGACCAGAGTTGTGGAATGTGGGCTCCACCGCGTGAGGGCATTCCTATCACCAGGTGGCCTACCAGGTGGTTTAGTTCTGTTCCAGTGTGGGAAAGAGATGGCGCTAGACATCCTGTATAGCTCTGTCTCTTTCCCACACTGGAATAGAATACAATCATTTCTGCATTAAGACGTCGTGGTAGGACCACCAGAAGATTCGCAAATTCGTTGCCATTCCATAGACAGCTAAACTATCTCAGGTGCACGTAATTAAACTGGCATCCAAACCTTTTAAACAAGAAACGTGCATTGTTCCAGAAATAGGTATCCAAGTACGATAGTTCTAACTAGGTAGAAATTCGAAAAAGAGAGTGTGCGGCATCTTTATTTCTGATTAATGAATCCTGTATTTTTATGTAAGTTTGGATTCTAATATCAGTCTCAATTATTAAAAATATATCGAATTTACCTGTTGTTTACCCGATTACGGCAACGCTCTAAAGGGGGGTTATTTTCGATGCTTTTCATGGCGCTGCAATGAGATTGCGACTAGTTACTGGAACTGACCTTCTGAATTTGGGATAAGATCTCATCGTCATAAAATTTTGTACGAAAGATTACCCATTGCAGAAATCTATAAATCTAGCATCGCCCACAAATCGCTTAAATAACGCCAATCGGCTTAAAGTTTAGGGCGACACCACTAATAAACGAGCCATCTGTTTGTTTGTGTGGAGCTAATCTCCTCACCCTGATTGATTTTACGAAATTGAATGACAATAGGAAAAGGGTTGAGGGAGATTCGGCTCTGTTATCATATTGCGATGGAGATTATGATATTTAAGCTGTGATTAAATGTATTTATAGCGGTCGATTATTTGGGTTATAAGCATTATTTGGTAGGTAATGGAATGATAGAAGCTGAGTTTTAATCATTTTTGCATAACATTGTATCGGGTATATAAATCGTTGGATCGAATATACAGAGTGTAAACGGACCCTTCACGAAGCCGTCCAAGCATTCTGTACAACAAACTAAGTAACTCTACGCAAAAAATATTGCTGGGAAACGATTTTTTTTGGGGTGTAAAAATACGCAAAAAGACATTACGCTGATGTAGGCATCGAATAGTACCGGGGTCGTCGAGGTATTTAAAGTAAAGTTGGAACATTAAAACTTGTATTGAAAATTGGAAATTGCAATTTTGACCCCCTATATCTTCGTAACTAGAAGGTTCCCAGGTACGGTTTAGCTAGAACAAAAAAAATATGGCAATGAAAAGAAGAACAAATAAATGCCTTTCGGTGTCGTTAAGGGTACTTTTTTAAAACGTAGACAACAGAGTGTTATAGTTATTAATATGACATATTACGCTGTATCATTTGTAGATATTTGATAGCCCTTACGGCTGGTCAGAGGCCCGAATCTGACAACCAGTCTATCCAACGGATATCAAGTCACCAAGTAACAGGTTGATGGAAGTCAGATAGGCAGTTACTCCTTACAAAGTTCAGCTGTATCTGGTTACATTGGAAGCCAACCCCAACATAATTGGGAAAGTTTAATCAATTGAAGGAATGCCTCATTAGTCTTGTGGTTGCAAGCGCTACTATTGAGCATGAGGGTCCTGGGTACGATTCCCAGGTCGGGCAAAGTGTTATTGGGTTTCTACATTAGGAATTTCTCAGTAGCAGTCACGGAGTCTGTATTTGTGCCCGGTTGATGGCAATAGGCTCACCCCATATTACATGGGACCTTAACATAACGGGTGAAATGTGGGTGTACTTTAGGGTACATCTCTGCCTAACCCTCTGGGGATTACAGGCGTGGTGTCATGTTATCTTTATTTGGTAGATATCGTATAACTGTACCAGTAATCCAGCCCTAAAAAAAATAACCACGTTATGTGCCACCCCTACGTAGTAGACGATTAGTGCGGAGGCAGCTTGGATGTGATTTGTTTATGATTATCTCAATCAGTTCTCTCCTCAAACGTTTTCGGAGCCATTTGTTCTGATCCCCGTCTTTGATTGATACGACGTAAACATTTTTGTATGGAGAGAGAGGATGTGTTTTGTTTTGATAATGAGATAAGGGGAGATTGGGAATGTGGCTTTGTTACTATGTGAATTTATTAAGAGCTGTTTATGTTGGAATAAAATATTTCAATTGAGAAACGTAAGAGGCGCACGGAAAACATCTACCTATTGTTTCCCAAACTACCTATATTAGGGTCGGTTTTCAGTCTAACCGAATGCAGCTGAATACCAAGCTAGGCGAACATTTTGTTTTACACTTAAATGAGCGTTTGAGAATCAAATGAAACCCTTGCTCATTCACACAAACTGTACTCAAAAGTCTCCGTTTATATTATGTTCCGTGCTATACACATATTATATGTATATGTTGTATTTGGCTACAGTGTCATTCATTGGGCGACTTCATTAATCTTGGCCGAGCAAGAGGATGGTGTATGCGGTATGTAACCAGTTGGAATTAATATAAGCTTTATTTAATTTTTGAGTGAAAATTATGTCGAATAAATGAGCACAATTTGACATAACATGAGACATTTTAAAGCCTGTAATCTCAAGGTATGGGCAAAAATCCACCCCCGTAGTATGGGGTGAGCTGTTGCCATTCATCATCATCATCATCATCATATCAGCCAGGAATCACTGTGAAATGCACTCTAGACATAAGTCTAAAACAAAACTACACCTTGTATGAACAAGGTGTAGTTTTGCAACCTCGTCAAAATTCAGGAGGTTGTCATAGAAGACGTAGATAATCAATATACATAAATTACGGTACCTGGTCAATAATAATAAACGCTGCTTTTTTTAGTTGTTTTAATTTGAATTATTTCAGAATGAAGCCCTTTTCAAAAGAGGAGAATCACCCGTTTATCGAATAAACGTCTGCGTTTGTTTGTGTGTGTGAAAACGCTGTTATAGGGCTAGTATTAGACGGGCCGCGTTTTAATACGGATGGTGTACACTTATCGATTTCCGATATTAAGAAAAAAAAATAAAAAATGAGCTACCCATTTTATTATTGATTCGGGTCGAGAATCATTAGCACAGTTACCTCCTTGAATTTGATGAGGATGCAAAGCAATACCTTGTATAAGCAGTCGCGCTTTGTGACTTGACTAGACCAACGGCAGGCATAATTTATTTGTTGTTAATTCATACTGCAAGAGAAAACTTTATATAATCATACACAAGTGTAAACCTACCTTGGAAGCATAGTACGAGATTTATTGAGAAGAAATACACGAGCATTTCTAATGACCGTAAAATATAAGAGCTTTAAATATCTGAGGATTTTGGACATATCAGTTAACTATATTTTTAAAATTTCTGTAAAACAAAATATTAGATATCTTATCACTAATCAAATAATAAATCATTATTTTTATTGACACTCAATTTCACATCAGTTTGTTGTTGTTTGATTTTTATACGAACTTGAAAAAAAACATCTTCGTGCCCTTGTCCCATATTACATGGGGTCGGCGCAACACGTTTTTTTCTCCCATTCTCCTCTGCCAACCATCACGCTATCATTTACTCCTTTTCCTTTTAATATCATTCCTCACACAATCCATCCATTATTTCCTTGGTCTTCCTCTCCCTCTCCATGCATCAACATTTATATTCACCACTCTCTTAGTCACATGCGTTTCGTCTTTCCTCATCACATGCCCATACTATGAGAATCGATTCCCTTTCAACTTTAAACTGTAACTGGCGCCACTTTCAAACTTCCATATGAGTATATTCATTCAGCAAAAGCAAAGTATCATTCAATAAAACGTTTACGCAACTTAATTTTCCTCCACAACCTTTGATAAAGCAGTAAACAATGCACTTTATAAATATAACTTACCCGACTTACCGCAAAACACAATAATATTCCACCCACCTCATTTTCAGGTCATAACAATACTTTAAACTAATGTCTTTTGAAATTTCTCGCTAATACGACGCCAAAATTACCAACATTCACAATGCTACCGTAATTATGCACACAGAATAGAGAAAATAATAATTTTACGTTATAACCACAGATATTCTAAATGACGACGGTGTATAAATTAGAAGGTAGGGCTTAGAGTATGGATGAAACAAGCTATAGACGGTTGAACGGCGCGATTGATGCTCACATAAAAGCTTTAGCGAGATGAGGAACAGGGTGTCGAGAAATATCTCTCAGGCACGCTGGTTTCCTCACGATGTTTTCCTTCACCGAAGCAAGTTATAATTAAACAATCCGAAAAATCAGACGTGCGTGTCTTGGGTTCGAAGTCGAGACCTGTGACTTGGCAGTCCAACGGTCACAGCACTAGACTATCACTGCGTTGATATTTTTGTTCGCATTCTTGAATACCTGTGCGGTTATTAAGATTAAGCCAGATGCCCACAACTAAACAACAACGGCATTAATTGTAATGTAAATGTAAGACTTTAATTTGACTAATATTTTTTTTTTGAATTGTTATGGTCTATAGATGATTGAAATTAAAACAATACAGTTGCAGCTTGCATCACACATTCATACCTACATTAAGCCGCGCTCTACACCTTCAGTTCATACTCTAACACAAAACATTGTATATTTATTCGGCGTCTGCCTCCCTCCGGTGTAGTGCCATCCTTCATGCGCCGACGTTAATATCAGGGATGAGCGGGGCTCCGTTTTTGCGTAGAGCCTCTACTAGGCTGGTAGTGGTGTAAGGAGTGAGAGTTGAGCGGGTATGGGGTTCATTAGGGTTTGAAGTTTATTACCTTATATCTTATGGTGGCCAAGTTTGGGCCAAAGAAACTAGAGCAGTCGAAAAGCGCGTGTGGTTAGCGATATCGTCAAAATCGCGGGATATCGGTGGATGTGGGATGCACAGAACCGAGAAGTATGGCAGAAGAAAGGTGAAGCCAATACCCAACAGTTTGTGATTCGGGGCTGAAATGATGATAAGCCTATTATTTGTATTTGTAGCGTGTAGAAATAGGTTAATATGGAACGATTCGTGAAGTGTTGGAGTCCATGAAGGCGCTATTTTAAATAGCTTCCTTGGTTACGTTTTATAAATACCATTATTATGTTTTTAATATTCTGATATTTGAAATTACAAAACCTACTAGAATTTTCATGAAAAATATGCTTCAATGTCCTCAAGGTAAGGTTTAAGGTCCTTGTTAGGACATCCTAAGAAAGAGCTGAGGACATTCAAACATATTTTACTGAACACCATGCAAAACTGTTGTGGTAAAATTCTCAAGTATCCGTGAACTAGTTTTATCTAAGCTATTTTTCTCTTATTATTTGCAGTCTTATAAAGAATTTGATGGTGGTTGTCTTTTTATTAATTTTAACCTTTAGACGACATCGAAATTACTAAAAAATCTCGGACCGTGAATCAACAGCTTAATTAAACCCAGAAAACGCTCCCGCTCCTCACTTGTACCCGACAAGAAGATACCGCTAAAATTAATTACATTTATGACGGCTAGGTAATTAGTGATTAAGTATTTGCGCTCAGACCTTTACACTAGATTGGTACGCTTGCCTGGCAGACTGGGAGCTTGCATATAAATGATGTGCTCACGGGTTCGGGTGAAGGGGTAAGCAGAGTAAAGTGTGGCCTAGATTTTGTGGACGTAAAATTGATAGTGATAATGGATTGAAGACGATTTAGGGTTAATAGACAAGTTGGACGAACTGAGAGTGTAGACAAGGGACAGTGGCTTTTTGAAAGCGATCATCATTTCGTATTTCTTCAGTGACTTTCAGTTTCAACATGATAGAAATAAGCTGTTTGGCAGAAAATCCAATAAAACTTTTGTCCGTTCCGTAACCATCATCAACGATAGAATGACACTTTGTTTAGGCTCTGTGTATCGATATTATACATACTCGTTGAAAATTGGTCACAACTCTTTTGTGTTTTATCTACGCCTGAATTTTAAAAGAAAACAATATTTATGTGTAATAGCTTACAGACAATATTTTCAAACTGCACTTTGATTCTCCTGGAACTTTGCGAGGTAGACACAAGGCTTTATTTTATACCTCTTTAAATAAGTTCACAGTGGTAAAACAAGATTGACTGCAGAAGCTCAAAAATCATAAATTAAATTAACTCTTACTTTCTCAATTGACACCACCATCAAAAACCCAATGAAAAGCAAAAAAAAAACACAGAAAACATCATGTAACGCATCACTCAAAGAAAAAAATAAACCCATCTGTTTGTTTTTCGACAGGAAAAAATAACGAGAGAAAAGCCGCTAAAAATAAACGCAACGAAATGGTTATCCATCACTAAAAGTCCCAAGTGCTTTCAGAAAACTAATTTACGGGAACAACATTATTGTGTGACTGAAAAAAATTACTTCCAGGCTGAAAAAATGTAGCCTTCTAATATTGTGAAGTGAGAGTGTCTCGTTTTAGTTAGTTTTTAGGGGTTCGGGGTGGTTTGATAGTTAGTTTTGTGTTTGGCTTGTTGAAAGAGTAGTGTAATTATTTTGTTTTTGACCAATGAGAGAAGGTTGAAAGTATTTTTTTTAGATAATATTGAGATTGATCCCTTTAAAAAAACAGCTGTAATGTTTAATATCAGCAGTAATTTTGAATGAAACCCTTCCTATTTGGAAATTATTTAGATAAAGTACAAAATTATGCTCAATATAACTCGTTTCTATACTGTCAAAATGCTCGGAAGAATTCCGAAAAATCTCTGTTTTGTGTTCGTGAGGTGTTATTTCTTATATTTACCCTAATTACCGAAAACATATTTCCTGACGACTTGACAACACAATCCTCAGTTTAAATTAAAAAAAAACAAAGAAAGTCGTCTGAAACAAATACTACTTAGTACAGGAAACCCTATGACATTATTAACTTATCTAATAAAAACTTTAAAACCATCTATGTCTAAGAAAAATGTCCACAGAAGTGACATAACTAAGTACAACAGTTACTGAGTGTCCCTCTCCGCTTTAAGTGGTATTCGCTTAATCTATTTGTGCAATACTCAGGGTACTAGGTTTCCAGGAAAATGTTCTGTACCAGTGTTCAAGACCTCGCTTAAACCTAGAGTGGGCGCGCTATGCTAAGCATTAAGCATTTTGCCGCCCTCGACACGAAAAAATTGTCATAGCGGTTTTTTTTTTAAATATTTTCTTGTTAATTTAGGCTTTTTAGTAGCTGGCCCTGCTTTTGTCGTCGACCCGTGGCCAAAGGTTCAACTCGATATAAACGCGAAAAGCTGCAAAAGGAGGTGAATGAGCATCAGGAGACGCGGGGCGGCAATTTGCTCACAGCGCACCTGCACACGTAAGTATAAATACTGTGATCTTTGACTTTAACCCTTAAAAATTAAATATTATTATTGCAGAATTCTCAAATGAGCAATTAATTGAATGTCATTGTGCGGAAAATGGCTCACCACGCGCCAACTGACGTTATACGGGATAATGCGCCCACTCTAGGGTTAATAACTTTACAAAAAAGTTAAAACGAACAGTTAAACTATCATCTCCAAGAAAAATGTCCACAAACGTAACAGTTACCCTGAGTGTATCCCGCACTTAGTGCAATACTCATTCTAGGTTTTAGTGAAAATATTCCATATCAAACACACAGATATAACTTAGAATGCACCACCAAGACTTCACTTAATAACTTTTACATTTTAAAGTTAAAATTGTTTATAGCAACACAAAGTTATTACTTTTAGTCTTTGTTAGAATAAACGTCAAAATCTGATGTCTATGGTCTTCGGCTAGCTGCCAAACGTCAGTTGGGTTAATCTGTACCCATCAGTGAGTAATAAAAACAGTATTAATCAGCAAGTCAACAAAAATCTCTAAGAAAAACTTACAATACCAAAGAAAACTGTCGACGGAAGTGACATATGTATCTAAGTACAATAGTTATCCCCTGAGTGTCCCTCCCGCTTTAAGTACCATGCGCTAAATCTATTTGTGCAATACTCGGGAGTTCTAAATTAAATAACAGCTACAAACGGCTTGAAATGGTCCCTTGCTGTGCTGGCTATTACACTCGATTAAGGAGAGAAGGCTTTTAATGTTGCTTGGTAAGAAAATAAAACTGTTTGTGTAGTTTTTATTTATTTGTTGAATAGGTTGTACGCCATTTCATTATTTAATCATAATCCCCGAAGAGTTGGGCAAAGGTGTGGCTAATAGTACGCCCACATGTCGCCAGTTATGTTTTAAGTGGCATGTAATAGAAGGCGAGCCTATTGTCATCAACCGGGCACAAATGCAGACTCCGTGGCTGCCACTGAGAAATTCCTGATGGAAAAACCTAATAGGTACCACTTTATCCGACCTGGGAATGGAACCCAGGACCTCATGGTCAGCAGTCGCGCTTGTGGCCGCTAGACCAACAAGGGAGCCCTTCAATTGATTAATTTTTTCCAAGAATTAGTCATTTATATGGGGTGACTGCCTAACTGACTTCCATCGCCAAGTTACTTGGTATCTTGATACCCCTTGGATAGAACGGTTGTCAAGTTTTCGGTTTTCTGACTAACCGTAAGGACTACCAAAGATCTGCGAATGATATAGCACAATATTTCATGTTAATTAAAATCTTTATCACTTTTGTTTACGTTTTTACAATTTACGTTTTAAGACTATTCCGAGAGTGGGAAAGAGATGGCGCTAGACGGCCGTCTAGCGCCATCGCCTCTCGGAATACTCCTAAAACATTCCTGCACTAAAAGATCATGGTAACCTACCTGAAACATATTTTGCGAATTCAGCAACATCCCAATAAACCATGGGATGCCCTCCAGACAGTCTATAAATCTGTCGTCGATTTATTATATACACAGACATAAATATTATATTATCAACATTTTGTATATTATTTATATTTCCTGTCTAATGTGGCACAGCTACAGTGGCTTGCAACCTTGGGGTCGTAGGGAAAAAATGTATAAGTCAAAATTTTTGTAGTAAAACTGTCAAATAGAATTTTGAATTATGAGTTAATGTCAGTTCCAATAAAATTTAAGTAAGTAATACAATTGGCATTAAACAATATAATAAATCTAAATAATGAAATATATATATTTTTATTTTGGTTTTTGACTAGCGATCTATATGACCGTCATTGAGATTTTATTTTATTTGATTGAACTGAAAAAAAAAACACTTTGTGCTGACGGAGAAGAAAGGTAAAAAGTGTTTCTAAAAAAAATACCCATGTGTTAAAATAATGAAGAACGCACTGTCAAAAACGACTGAATAATATTATATCTGCATCCGGACCGTCCCAGTAATAACCAGTTATAACCGGTTAAGTCATAACTCAAGGGTTAACACTGTTGCACCATGGACAAAAGATATTAAATATTTTACGAGCTTTTACAATGGACGTCATAAATCTATAGCGGCTCCTCTCATAGTCCAAATATTGATTCTTAAGTATGGAAATTCTTTGCCGAAAGAGAGAAAGGAAGTGAGAAAAGTATCGCCATCTCTTTCGTTTCAGTAATAAAAAGGTTTTATTTAATGTTCGTGATTTTATGAGGGTTCGCAGTGACACTGTATAAGCCACAGGGTGTTTTAAAAGATTGACCTTATTTTAGATGGATGTTTTTCATAGAACCTTTTTAACCCTTTAGTGGTAGTAGCTGATGCTGGCCTTACAGCTGCTAAGTTGAAATGGAACTGGGCTGGTCACATTTGCCGCATGTCGGAGGAGCAATTGGCAAAAATAACCACTCAATGGACACCAAACAGCAGGAAACGACAACGCGGCAGGCCCAGAAGAAGATGGCGGGATGAGTTGGACTCCTTCTCAAAGGATTGGCCTACAATCGCACTAAATCGCGAAAAGTGGAAGAAGGGAAGGGAGGCCTTTGCCATGCAGTGGGACAACACAGGCTTATAATAATAATAGTAGTAGTAAGTGGCCCGAAAGTCTTAGAACCAGTCTTACCAAGGGGTACCGTATCACCCCCTCCATATTACCTAGTCGCTTCATATTATACTGGTATTCAGCCGCACCTGGATATACTAAAAACCGACCCAAATATAGTTGGAAAAAGGCTAGACAGATGATAAACCTTTTAGGGAGTCCCCTAAAAGGGTTCTCATCTATCTAGACTTTTATTTTTTTTTAAGTATAGTTTATAGTTATTAATATTTTTTTTTTAATCTTCATCATTGTTCATCTACGGTATAAAAAAAACTATTGTGCAAAACATGCATCTACTCGTAAACCCAGAGAAAAATCTCTTAATAAACTTACGTAAACACTTGGAACGTAACACGTGAGTTATGGCCGGAAAATATGAAACATAGACAGGACTAAAAGAATGTGTTGAAAATATGTTAAATAAATATGTTTTAAAGTCATATCTATGGTAAAAAGTATTACATCTTAGTCAACACTAAATGACTTAAAGCATACTCTACCAATATATATTTTTTGTACCTTTATAGACAAAAAATTTATTAAAATAGTAATTATTCTGCCAGTGAAAAGTAATTATTAGGCTAGATCTGGAAAAAATTGTCACCTTTTTAAATGGTTTTTAATTACTAGGCTTCACCTGGGAATAATTACACTGGATGTCTAAAGAGAAGATTAAAATTTATTGTTATACGAATTTCTGGGAAAAAGTCCAGGGTACTAAATCACGGCCTTATTGGTCTGAGATGTCGCAAGGGCTGCTACTGAGCATGAGGTCCTGGGTTCAATCTCCAGGTTGGGGTTCTTCTTCTGAACATACAAAATTATTTCCATGATCTGTGCGGTTACTCTGGCCTCTTAATGCAGGAATGTTTTAGTTCTATTTAGAGAGAGAGAGTAAGAGAGATGGCGCTGGACAGCTGTCTAGCTCCATCTCTTTCCCACTCATTCCTGCATTAAGAGACCATGACCCTCTGAGCTGTGCTATCTACCAAAGTTTAATGCTAAACCGATAATCCGTTTTCACGTGAACGCCTATCCGACAAACAGAACTTTGTTCCGTAATATTGGTTTAATATTGTTTGTTAAACAAGTCAAATATAAACGAAGCTATATTGTTATTAGGTTGATAAATGTTTAGATGGATAGACATCAATTATTTATCTTGACTTTTGGAAAATTTGTCGCAACGAATCAATCTTTAGGTTAAGCTGCGTTTGCCTCGGTTGGTCCGTGGATAGGTGACCACCCATTACACACTGAGTTTCCTATGTGCCTCAATAAGCACGTTGAGCCGTTGGTCCCGGCTGTCATTTGTAGATCTGCGACGGTCGTTACAGATGATCCGAAAGTCTGACAACCAGTCTTACCAAGAGCTTTCGTATTACCCAGTACTAACTGAGTAATGTGGATCGGATAGGCAGTCGCTCCATGTAAAATACTGGTATTGAGCTGCATCCGGTTAGACTGGAAGCCGAACTGAACATAGTTGGGAAAAGGTAGGCATGATGGATGATGTTGAAGGAAGATAATGTATGACTTCTACCAGGGTTATTTCAGAATCGACTCCTTGATTATTGGTAATCTAGTCGTAAGTTGCACCGCCGATCGAGTCTTGGATTTGTTTCCTGATGGTGGATCCACACAGCCCGGCGGCACTGCCGGCGGCATTGCTGGCGGCATTGCCGGCAGCTTGACCACGAGCAAAGCCGCCAAAAAGCAGCCGGCAGACGTGGCAAGCGCGGCTGTGAATCGTACAAGTCATATTTCATTATTGTTTTGCTTGCCGTGGTTGATTCGAATTGTAACTTTTTATATACGTAGATATCGGTTACCAAGGGCTCATATCTGATGGTGGAGTTCTACGTAACACTAGTTTGTTTCAAATGATACAAGATGAATCTCCACACCACACCACAACTACAAACATTAGAAGGAAGAAATACGCCAGTGCCTCTTTATTTAATTGGTGATGACGCATTCCCTATCAAAGAATACGAAACGACACCACTCTCATCGAAAGCCGTCATCGAACTGTTGCCGCCGCTGCCGGTGGCAGGCCACGGCGGCCTCGCCAGCAAAATGCCGCCGGTTTTGTTGCGAATGCCGCACATAATCGGCCGCTGTATGGTTCCACCATGAGACGGGCATTTGCCAGAATTTTACGAAAAAAATTGGTTCCTTTATTTTTTGTTACCTGGTATCTCTTTTTACTCGCTAATTAAAATAGCAAAAGCACATTTCCATTGCCAGTACACACAAACATAGCCGGTGAATTTTAGTAGTACTTAATACTCTTCTGTCTCCCTCTCCGGCAATCAGCGCGTGAAGTTAAAATATTATGTTTTACAACTCAGTTATAAACTTTTAGCGGGTTAAATATTTAGATTAATGGATGACAATTTAGAAAAAAGTTTGATTCATAAATCCATCGGTCTCACGAAGGTTGAAGGCTTTGATCAAATTATTCTTTGTTGTTTATTGGCTTACTCTGTTCAGTTTGTGATCAAAGGATTTTGATTTTTTTATTGCGCATAACCCAACTCGACATAATATTATGTTATTCATAATACATTACGCATTAAATGTATTTTATTCCACCTATTACTTAATGGTGTACCTTTAAGTCGTTTTTCACAGGTTTTTCTTGGTCAAATTGCAACCGAGAATTTAAGTGACGCATTAAGATCGAGCGCAAGGCATTGTCATAATTGTTGTTATATGTTGTTGTATATAATATGTTGGCACACTAAACTCAAACTAAATCTCAAAGCAATACTACTCTACTACATTGTTTTATTTACTAGTTGTGAGATTACGTACTGGCTTCAGACAGCAGACTTTGCGACATATTATTTTAGTATATTATCTGTAAAAAGAATCGAATTGTTACCCTAGCCCGATATTCAGCTGCATCCGGTTAGACTGGAAACCGACCCTAATATAATTATGTAGTTGGGTAAAGGCTAGGTAGATGTGTGTAATAATGTCACGCTCACAGTACACTATTTTATGCAACTCACTGTTAGTATAAGTATACGGCAATGATATGGAAGCGCGGCGTCTCCTAATACGGCACTGTTTTTCTTAAAAGGAGGCTCCAAACATGTTTAAATGTACTGATTATGCTAATTGTGACAAAGAACTATTTCGTATTTGTATTCTTTTATATGTACGACCGGCTTGACAAATTAATTTAAGCTTCTCTAACGTTTTTCCTTTAAAATTTTCTTCCAACATAAACAGCTCTTAATAAATTCACATAGTAAAAAAGCCACATTCCCAATCTCCCCTTATCTCATTATCAAAACAAAACACATCCTCTCTCTCCATACAAAAATGTTTACGTCATATCAATCAAAGACGGGGATCAGAACAAATGGCTCCGAAAACGTTTGAGGAGAGAACTGATTGAGATAATCATAAACAAATCACATCCAAGCTGGCTCCACACTAATCGTCTACTACGTAGGGGTGGCACATAGCGGATATTTATAAATGTGTTTTTTTTAAAGGCTAGATTCAAGGTAGATTTATACTAATATTATAAAGCTGAAGCGTTTGTTTGGTTTAACACGCTAATCTCAAGAACTACTGGTTCGAATTGAAAAAATCTTTTGGTGTTGGATAGCCCATTTATCGAGGAAGGTTAGGCTATACAACATTATGCTACGACCAGTAAGAGCGAAACATCAATGAAAATTCACCTAACTCTCTTATGTGATGCAGACGGAGTTGCTGTTATCCTATGTGTATTCAGATTTATAACAAGATTCCTAACCAAATTAAAGAACTTCCAATGGTTCGCTTCAAACGGGCTTTACGTAGGTGGTTAATTGAGAATCCCTTCTATAATATAAAAGAATTCTTTCAGTTTAAATTTAAGTAATATTGTAATTGTACCTACCTATAACAAAAATTTGCATGTCATTATGTTATGATTAAATATGCTAAGCTACTAATTTTACCTAACATTTTAAGAACGTTTGTAACCATATTTATCTGCAAATAAATCTTTGACTTTGACTTTGACTTTGCGCGGGTCAGTTAATTTTTTATATCTGTCAAATATATTACTTACTTAAGGGGTGGAAGGGACACCGACGCGAAAACGGAAACTACATAGTACCTAGAAACTTTTCGTCAGCTGTTTCCTACAAAAGTGCAATACCTACACGGTCAAAATGTATGGACCAGCTTATTTTTTTTAGTAACCATCGACAACTTTGTATGTGGTTTCCGTTTTCGCGTCGGTGTCCCTTCCACCCCGTTTAGTGTTTTCCATGAAAATTATTACATAAAATTATATGATATGTACAAGGCGGAATGAAAATCTTAACTATTCAATGCTACAATGGGTGCGTTGCGGGCATTTAATATTGTGAAATTGTATTGAAAAACAAGATGATTGCGTTATGTGCAATTTTTTTTTTTTTTTTTCGACTGAAACATAGTTCGAAAAAGGCCAGGGAGATGATGCTGTACAGTGGTGGAATGTAAAGGATAGGCAAGTTTTCAAAGACATCAATATTTCACTCATCAAAACACACGGTAGTTGATTTTTTTGTTGCGAATTTTCGTGCATAATCCTGGCGATTGGAGCAATAATAAGTTTCATGCACAGTCAGTACAGTAAAAGTACTAATGCACCTTTTATTTGTTAAATTTATTCTATCATAAAGACTGACAGATTAAGGTTAGGTAATAGGTTGTAACAAAGATTATTTTTCATTTTATTATTTATGCCGTGACATAGAACCAAGGAGCTCGTGGCTAAAATAATAAAAGCTGCTCGGATCAATCTTCAGGTTAAGCCGCGCTTGCCTAAGTTGGTCTGTGGATGGGTGACCACCCATTACATACCGAGTTTCCTCCGTGCCTCGGAAAGTACGTTAAGCCGTTGGTCCCGGCTGTCATTTAAAGATCTTTGACAGTCGTTGTAAGTAGTCAGTGGCCCAAAAGTCTGACAACCAGACTTACCAAAGGGTATCGTATTACCCAGTACTAACTGGGTTGTGGAGGTCAGACAGGCAGTCGCTCCATGTAAAATACTGGTATTCAGCTGCATCCGGTTAGACTGGAAACCGACCCCAACATAGTTGGGAAAAAGCTAGGCAGATGACCTAAAACCAAACAAACACTGCATCAGCTGTTCCACCCTTGTCATGTCCCATACACATCACATTTAATATGCCTAACTTGTCCTTATCCCATCGCACAAACTCGCGTGGCAGCCCTATGCAACATGTTTACATTCTGCGATCGTGATGGATCGTTTGCCCACCACCCTACGGCCTACCGAACCAACGGGGATGTAGAGAAGATGGTTGGAGTGAGCGTAGTTGTGGGGGAGATGTGAGTGTAGTTCTAGTATGACATGAAACTGAGAAGTAAGACCCATATTAAGTTATAGTATCAGGCGTTAATTTGCGGAAATCCATGACAATAAATGCTATGCAAAATATGTAAGTATGTATGTATGTAGTACAAAAACGCGGAATTAAAACTACATATTTTACCCATTTTCTTGTTGGTTTCATATTGATGTTATATTATTTTTTATTTATTGATAGAATAATGTGAGCAGTGAATCTGGTAGACTAATGGTGTGACCGTTGCACTGCCAAGTCATAGGTCTCCAGTTCGAACCCAAGAGACGCACCTCTCATTTTTCGGAATTACATATGTGCGTATTGTACCTATAATTATAACTTGCTTCGGTGAAGGAAAACATCGTGAGGAAACCAGCATGCCTGAGAGGTATTTCTCGACGGCATGTAAAAGCCAAGTCAGAGGCCCTTGGGCGGCATAAAAACTCTGACACCAGTTTAGGCATTAACCACACGATAAAGAAGAAGAAGAAGATGGAAAAATAATATGTATAATACAAAATAATGGTTAGGTGCATAGTACGCGCGTGTATGACCAGATGTATGAACAAAAGGTTAAGGAAATTATCCAAAAGGAGTAAACAAAGATCGTAGCAGTTCTGTAGTTTCTGCCCATTTCCATGGAAAAAGAAATGAGATAACTTATAGATAATGTATGCATGTTACTTCTTACTGCGGGTTTGTGATCTGCTTACCTACATTATTTGTTGGTAACATAAAGAAGTTTATTGCACGGTTTAATAATAACAGATAACTTGTTAGTATAGATTAAAAGTTGGTCAAAATAATAAAGACATCAAAATATCATGATGCATCAATGTACTGTACCTGCCTGTGTATGGCTCTTATGTTTGTGAAAGTAAAACTTTGTGCATTTCAATCAAAGCAGTCTTATCCAGTAACAATTAAGCTACATCATCGTTCTCGCAAGCCGTCAGTGTTCGCGCGAGCATATGATAAATGTGTGCGTCACTTTTTGTTAACCTTTATTTTTATCAAATTGGATTTTTATTCGACTTCAATCTTATCTGGCAGGCTGGTTCATTTAGTTTTTATCGTTGTGGTAATGGACTTAAATGGTTGTATTTGTGGACAAATTGTATGGTTTCCTAGAATAATCAGCCTATTGCGTTTCAACTGCTCTCCACCCAGCTGCTCTCAACTGGCATCCTGTCCGAGAGTGGGTCAACACGCGGACTTAGGGAAGTTTGGAGGATAACACATATCTTCGTGTTTTTGGTTCGAGGGCATGCCGAGCAGTAGTCTTCTTCTTAGCGTTTCGATGACAATTCAAATTGAGTCAGCCCAAAATTTAGCGACGAGTTTGGCATTTTCAGTAGCATCCATCAGCTCAGGACAGGTAAGACACGATATCGAGTGTCCCATCGTTTGTGCGGCACCACCACATTTACATTCAAGGTAGACTCATCTATGAATCTCCACCTGAACAGGTTTTCCTTGCTTTGGTCGAACCCAGGTCCTAAGAAGTAAAGTTTTTAGATATGTTTGACTGACAACGTCATATTTAACCTTTCTGGTTCATCAGACAAGGCAATTTTTCACTTCTAAGCCTAATTATTTCGGCGTACGATAGCTATGGCCCCTAGAGACATTAAAGTACATTTCAAATGACGTGTTAGGCACAAAACAAAACCTTATATATACACAAATAAAGAACTGCACATTAATCTACTAAACAAACGTATTCTATCTTCAAGTTTCTTTGAAAATGGAGTTCTTAGGGCTAACAGAATGGCTGTCGTTACAGTTGTCTGGCTAAAAAGGAATTATTGCGCGAATCTACAGCGAATGAGGAAAAAGTGCGGCAATGTAGGTACTTTGCTTGAAGCTGGATAAAAATGGGCAAGACTATGGTTTGGAATGGGCTATCTGTTCAGAAGTGCTTGGGGTGGTTAGTGATGATAGATGGAGAAAAATAGGTTTGTGTTTGGTCTTTGAGTGCAAAAGTTCTGATGATTTGTGTAATGCAAGAATGCTATCCTGTAAGTTACCACTTAGTTTGCTAACAGTGTTGTCAGGTCTGCCAATTCCTGTGCCTTACTTAAGAAAAAACTTTGTATTATGGCAACACTGGAAAATACGAATATTTTTAAAAGGGTAAGGGGTGTTTCTTGCTGATTTTTCTCCACAGGAAACGATCAATTCAAAGTGTGCACCTATGCTTTGACGTTTCATAAGTGCCCATATAATTGTGTGCGAATTAAAATAATCATAAATAACTGTTTAAACCCTTTGATAAGGGACAAAGGAATCAACTTAAGATACAAACGGCTAAATCTCTTCTCCACAAAGTAAACTCAAACTTAATGTATTTATTTAACTGTATCAGATGGAGGGACGAGCTTTTAAAGCAATTAAGTCACAGTGGCGCCATCTATGAGACGATTTGTCTTACTATTGTTTGTTAAGAGTTTATTAGATATAGTGAGTTTAATAAACAGGAGAATGCAACATTGATTTTCTTAAACAATGTAGACGTGGGTGGAAATGCCGGGAAGGGGACACCATAAAAAGTTAATATCACGTCTGGGATCCCAGAAAGGATAGGCAGAGGTGTCCCTAATAATACACCCGCATTTCGCCAGTTAGCCTATTGCCATAAAGACTCCGTGGCTGCAATTGAGAAATTCCAGAAGGAAAAACCCATTAACACTACACTTATTAGGGGACACCCTAGAAAGACATAAAAGCTGACCAATTGGTGATGTTCTTCAGAAAGCTCAGGTCCGTAGTGCGTGCGTGTATGACCAGATGTATGAACGCGGAGTACACAAAAAAGTATGTACCTACATATTATGTAAGAGTCGTAGCAGGTGACGTTCTGTAGTTTCTACCTACCCGCATGGCGAAAAAAGGCGTGGGTTTATGCAAGTATGTACCTATGTAGGTAACACTGATTTTCTTAAGAAGATCTACAACTTTAAGCTTATTTTCTGTTCTTATACCTAAACATAATTATGCACTGAATAGACGACTCCTTAATTTGCTATATCACTTTTGAAAATAATTATCACAAAACTTCACAAGGTTCTATGTGTCTATTTCTGATCAAGTTAAAAAAATAGAATGATTGTGTTTTGTTTTCTGTATTGTATATATTTTATACACAAGCGTGATTTTCTTCGAAAAACTGTTAAGCTTTGTATGATGTAATTTATATTGTTTCTTGGAAGGAGAATACGAGATTAGACTGTGTTATTCATGTATTTTAAGTAAAGAAATAAAGAAAAAGTATTTATTAGTCTCGCACTGGACAAAACAAAATGGTACAAGATTAAAAAAAAAGTAAACTTAAGAACAAATTAAAATAAAACTAACTGAACTGGTCCTGTACGAGGCCAAAAGTACAGGATAAGTGTTGATTATTTTTAAAAATAAAAAAAAAATGTTAAGAGAATAAAACAACCAAACACATTACTTTAGTGTAGTGTTGTTCTGAATAAACTTTTAATTCGCTATCATTGTTTGCTATAGATAAAAAGTTTATAATCACCAAGAGGGTCCACTGGTAACTTCCAACCGATTTCCACAGCAATATTTTGACGTACCTGTAACAAAGAGAACACAATATTCGTAAGTAAAAAATGTCATCATATACCATAGGTATAGGTTTTAGTTAGGCAAAAAAGTTTAAGAGTGTAAGATTTTTCAACTTAATTATCTTAGAAAGTATTGCACATACAAGCTATTGTGGAGGCCCAGCAGTGGGATATGATCATCATCATTCTCCTGCCTCTATCCCAATTTATTTGGAGTCCGCGTAACACTAGTCACTTTCCCTCACTCGTCACTTTAGTTAATTCGACAGTATCGTTGATTCCTCACTTTCGCTGATTGGATACTTGTGTGAATTCGACAGTTGCTCCAACTCGACACTTTCCCTAATTCGAAACTTTCGCCGATTCGACCCTTTTCTTCAATTTGTCACTCGAAGTACAGTCGGTAGAAAATTAATATACGAACAATATGTATACGAACGCCATAGAAATAATGATCTCTTAAATTAGATGAACGATTCAAAAACCTTGACTTATTAACATGTATTTATTTATTAACAAAATTCCCAGCTCTTATTTTTTTTATCTTAATATACATATACCAGTCTTACAGCCAATTACGGATTTACATTTTAATAGCTAATTATACAATACATGCAGCAGAAACCTACATACAGAGTGAAGAGAGAGTAACATTAATAGAAAAAAAATGAACAAAAAAATGTAAAAAGAGTGAACTAAATAAAAATCCATCTTTTAAAATTCATCCATCATTCATCATAATTTTCTACCGACTGTGCTTCGAGTGATGTATTGAAGAAAACTGTCGAATCGGCGAAAGTGGAGAATTAAAGAAAGTGTCTAGTTGAAGCAACTGTCGAATTCACACAAGCGTCCAATCAGCGAAAGTGACGAATCAACGATACTGTCGAATTAACTAAAGTGACGAGTGAGGGAAAGTGACCAGTGTTACGCGGACTCTTCATTTGGGGTCTGTGCAGCATGTTTGATTTAAAACAGATTTATTTAGAGAACAAAAGAGAACGCCCAAAAAAGAATAACCCCAACATCCATACAAACAAAAACACTCGGCAATAGTGAAGTGACGCGTCATCGTGCGATATGGATGTTATCAATCATTCGTATTCTCAGAGCGATTGTTTCGTATCGTTGCAAATCGATTCGGATGCGAGCACGTTCTAACCACAGAAAATATAATAGTTAATGTACAGAAGGTCAGATAAATACATCGAGCGAAAACACGCACACATAGGCAGGTAAAATTGGTCACTTTGTATCACTTTTGAACCAAACCTTGTTTAATTTAAAATCTTTAGAAATCGGAAATTATTGACACACTGATCTATATGTAGAAGTTACTATTTTGTATTACCTCTTTTTCAGACAAAAATTGCTACCTACTAACATTATTAAGTTGTTATTGAACAATCATCGAGGAATATTGAGGCTATTAATTTAACATCAGTTCGAAAATGAGCCACATCTTTAAAGTGATTTAAAAGGCCTGTTGACAGTTGAGGCATTGACAGCATTGTGTAGCAAATAGACCATTCGCAGTTCAGTGGAGGAGTTTGCGCTAAGGTAGCCCGCGAAATTAATATTGTCTTATTTGTTTTTTGTAATTTAAGGTCAGTGTCAAGAAAATTTGATTGGCTACCCAGGCTCTTCATCCGTAGTACTAAATGAATAAATCTAATCCAATTTGTAAATGGCACTACTTATCCACAAGTAAGTTTTTTGATTCATTTTGTTTATGTTATAATCAGATACTTTTGGAAGCAAAAACGTACAGTATGTACAGTGATATACGTGACACGCGCGCGCACGTGACACGTAGACACGCCGACTGGCATTTTTATGAGACAGACATATTGTGTGCATGTGTCCATTTCCTTTGTATCGAATAGGACTTCTGCATCCATCTATTCCGTATCGTACCCGCCTGAATTATTCCGACATGCTATTAGATCGGGAATATTTTGTGGGTAGTCGATCGTATCGCTGACTTACAGTTTTTTGACGTGCGCGTGATACAGTGTGTTTGATGTTTAGTGAAGGGGTTGCGGGTTGCGCTCTTTCTGTGAAATTGTTTTAGGGTAGACTTGAAATGGAGAAGATAGTGGTAATTTTACGATAAATATTTTTAGTATCTTTTAGTTCATAAAAAATAAAATTCTTAAATATTATCACAAAAAAAACAACAAAAAAATTGAGTCAAATTACGAAGACTTTTTTTTTTCAAACACTTTCTTATTTTAGGGAAATATTTTGCCGGTTCATTTCCATGGGATGAAACCGTACAACTAGCTTCTGACGATACTTAAGAGCACATTAATTATCGTGAGGGTTTATGTGAAATAAAATATTTTGAATTTTAATTTGAAAACTATCTTGAATATTCAAAAGCTTTTTCGGTCGTAAACTATTATTTAATAAGTTTAAGGGTGATCTGTAGACAACCAAATAAATAAATAACATAACATCACGCTTGTAATACGCGAAGGGATAATGTCCCTATTAGTAGACCCATTTTCGCCAGTTATGTTTTAAGTCCCATGTAATAGGGGGCGAGCCTATTGCCATCAACCGGGCACAAATTCAGACTTCGTGGCTGCTACTACCCAGGCCGGACCCAGGAATCGAACATTCGACCAAAGAGGCAGTAGTAGATTAGTAAATAAATAAAACTGGTATACATATAAGTATATTCTATGCTACGTAAGTTCAAAATCAGTGAAACGACCACATCCAAGCACGTTCCAGTTATCATAACACCCTGTATATGTAATGTAATAGGCATCCAGGAAGAAATTGTATTGAGTAGCTAAAATTATATTATAACCCATTTCAAATGATTGTTGTGACAGGCCGTAGAGTTACGAGCAGTAATATATTTACCTACTCTGAGTAACTTTTAAATGCGAGTTTATCCTATTTCATTGATTAAAATGTTTTTGACGTTACGAAAATAGTATTGAGAAACTGTTTTATTATAAATGTTAATTTTATACTTTTTGCGGTGCTCTACAGGGTCTGTAATTAAGTGTCTTAGCTTTAAGCCACTGTAAGAACTTTCACTGTCCCGTTGGGGTCGGCTTCCAGTCTAACCGGATGCAGCTGACAACCAGAATTATACATGGAGAGCTCGATGGGATATCTTCTGTGATTAGAGTTCATTTTGAGCGACCGATGACCCGTAAGAGACAGTAAAAGTTTAGTTACAAACCGTGAGCTTAAAACAGTGTTCATTGTAAGCACTTCAAAGAATGTTCAATGCAAATAAAGATAGATATGAATATGAATAAACCGAAATAAACCAAAATAGTTTTAAAACATTACTAAGTATGTATTTCATTGTACATCTTGCTGCATGCTAGCTAGAAAAGCTGCATTGTTATGTAGTAAAGCGTACAGCCGAGTTTCCGTAGTCTACTTGGTAGTCAGTGAACCGTCACGTCCGTCGACGGCTGCATCTGACTGCCTCATCAGTCCAGTGGTCGCGACTGCTCAGCATGAGGTACTGGTTTCGATTCCTGGGTCGGGCAAATAGTTATTGAGTTTATCCATTAGGAATTTCTCAGAAGCAGCCACGTGGAGTCTGGACTTGTGCCCGGTTGATGGCAATCGCCCCCATTTACATGGGACTTATACATAACTGGCGACATGACTGGCGAAATGTGGGTTTACTATTAGGCACACCTCTGCTCTACCCTTCGGGGATTACCGTTACCCGTTTGACCTTCGAATCCTAGTGGACAGTTGCAACGTCAAATTGGTAAACTGAAAGATACCTTGACAAAGCGACTGAAGGCTGCAAATGTAAAACTGCATCGCAGATTACACCTTATCTCTTATCTTGCAAGTTATTTCCAATCTTACGAAATTGTGAAACAAATTATAAATAAAACTGATCACTCAGCAAGTTAATAAAATATCCCAATTAATTTTCTCACCATAACGAATGGCAATTCAAGCCTCAAATCGTTCGATGAAAGCCAATAATAAATAAATATATCGTAATGAAGTAAGCTTCTTTATTGACACATAAAAAGGCCTACGTAATAATGCTAGCGGTAATTTTTGATTTCGCGAATGTTAATGGTGTTTATTTAAATACCGCTAATTTTGCACGAGTCGTTGAAATGATTGAGTCAAAAATATAGACGATATTTTTTTAATTCTTGCAGTGGGATTAAAAATGTTGATGAGGGTTCTTTTATTTATTTTCTGTTGGTATAATCATTCTGTTGAGCGAACCATGGGGATTATTTTTTATTTATTTCTGTAAGTTGTGTTTGGTTTTAGAAACATTTTTACACGTCATGTCATGTTATGTTTTAAAACTAGATGGGGCCGGTGTTTCGTTCTCTTCTACTCAGAAGAAACAGCCAAAACATAAATGTATACATATTTTTGATTATACCGTTAAATTGGTTTGTGAATTCAATAATTACTACTGGAAGGGCATCGATAACAATCGTTTGACAAACTTTTCATTCAATCTAGTAATGTATAAGCATAAAACATCCCCAATGATGGGACACTTAAAAAAAAAACACGTATTGTCTTGCCGGTTCGTCTCCAAAGGAAACGACCAATACGAACCGTGCACTTGGGCTCCACCATGACGTCTTATTGGAGGATTATTTTACTTCTATTCCAGAGTGGGAAAGAGACAGAGCAGAGATGTCTAGCGCCATCTCTTTCTCACACTGGAATAGAACTAAAACGTTCCTGCATTAAGACGTCATCAAATTCAAATTTATTTATTTGCAAAAATATGTGTAGATAATTATAATATACATACATGTTATGATGCTTATTATACGTGTTACAAGTTATTCTTTGGCTCAACATGTTTGACTATGGCTGGTGTACAAATTAGTTCAAAACGACCATTAGATTTAAAAAAAATATATAAAGTATAATAATATAAATAAATCAACAATTAACTATTAAATTACAAAAATAGGTAAATAAGTCATGCAATTCAAAATAAATAGAATAGATTCAGCAAGTATACTTAGAGCGATTTGTTATTTTAAAAATTCATTGGATTATAAATAAATAGGCTTTTGTATTTTTTTTAATGTTTTCTTAAACTGGTCTGTATTTAGTTTTTTTACTCATTTGGGGATATTATGATAAATTATTGGCGCTCTGCATACAACGCTTTTATGCAGTAGCGCTGTCTTAGCTGGCTGAATGCGAAGTTTACTATTATCCCGGCGATTTCGTACAATGTCCGATATTCGAGGAAACAAAAATGAGGGTTATTTCTAACAAACAAGGCGATTTCCAAAATATAAAGTGACGGCAGTGTGAGGATTTTATGCTTTGTAAAAAATGGCTTACATGTCTCAATCCTTTGGATACCGAACATAGCACGTATGCATCGCTTTTGCATTTTAAATGCCATATACTTATTTGATGAGTTGCCCCAAAAGATAATGCCATATCTGAAGACAGATTCAAAAAGTCCATAATAAGCCGAAAGTAGCACATCAATGTTGATAGATGATCAAGTTGGTACAAAGCATATGCTTGACTACTGTTTCTTTTACATAGTACGTCAATATGTTCTTTCCAATTTAGTTTACTGTCTATAATTATGCCGAGAAAACGGGCATTAGATACTTCATATATAGTATAATTATCATGAATTAGATTTATATTTAATGGATTCTGCAATCTTTGTCCAAAGTGCATTATATTATTTGTTTTTGATTTTATTTTTTAATTATTGTTATCAAGCCAAGAAATTATAGATGTCAGTGAATTATTTAGTTCAGATTTATAATTATTCATGAACTTACATGCAATTGAAACTGTACTGTCGTCAGCAAATAATGTCATAAGTTGAGTCGTTGCTTTTGGCAAGTCGTTGAAATAGATAATAAACAATGGCGGCCCTAGCACACTGCCTTGAAGAACACCGTATGTGACATTTTTCCTCACGGAGCTGAATGTTTGTTGTGTTTATTTTTTTTTGTTTTAGGATTCACTTTAGTTATTACTGTTATCTGTTGTCGATTCGTTAAAAAGGATCTAATTAAATCTAAAATATTGCCTGTTATGCCGTATGCGTCAAGTTTACTGATTAGTATATTATGATCTACATAATCATTCATCGTAAGCCTCCTGGTCGTCTGACGATTTTTAAGTGCCTGTTTGGGTTTCTGTGAAATAAAAAGCTTTTAATTTTGACAAGGGCTTCCCCTCCTTGAGAGGTGGGCCATAACCCGCACACGGGAGTTTGGGGTGGTAGATGTCACATGTCTTCGAATTTCAGGACAAATCAGTTTTTCAGAATGTTTTTCTTCACCGTTTTGAGGGCGATGCCCGTTAGTTTTGTGTTGTTTTTGTTTTTATTCTTCTTCATTACATTTATTTCACCAATTCCTTTCTCAAACAATCCCAAACATTCCCTTGGCGACTCCATAATCGTATAAGCGAGTGTAATATGTCAGGGCTACACAAAAATGAGCTCGTTCGTATTCTAGTCGCGTCCGCAGAGTCTAGTGCTGCCCTCTAGGGAGACTGGACTGTACAAATGTGATGTGTACTCCGTTCACATGAGAGGTTAGGTAATAGTACATTAGAAGTTTCTGAAAATGCTGAAAAAAAAAATGAAATAAGCCATTTTTTAACGAATAATAATTATTTTGAAATAATCAGGGAACGTCATGTCATTTATGCTAGAAGAGTTACGTAAAGGTGGATTTATGGTAACCCTAGTTTAGTCGGTTCTAGTCCAATGTGAACAATTACATGCTCCAAAAAACCCAACAACACTTTGTGCGACCTGAAAGTCGAATAATGTGCTCGTTTGTATTTTGGCCACGTCACTACAGCGTAGTGCTGTCCTCGAGGGAGACTGGACTGTACACATGTGATGTATGCTCCAGTTAAGATGGGAGGTTACGCGAGTAGTACACGGGAAGTTTCTAATACTTCTAATAAAGCAAAAAAAACCTTAAATAAGCAATATTGTAAAACAGTTGTGTTTAAATTTTGGTATACAATAAAGTTTATTCTATTCCATAGCTGCAATTCATGCCTTTTAACCCTCGAAGGGACAGACAGAAGTGTACTTATAGTACACCAATAGCTCAGCAGTTACCTATGTTAAAGTTACATGTAATAGGGGTGAACCAGCCAGACTCAGGACTGCTACTGAGAAAGATACCTGATCGAAAAAGCGAACGACTGCTCTCCCGATCTGCTCATGGAATTCTGGTCCTCATGCTCGGCAGTAGCATTTTGCGACGACTAGACCAAAGAGACAGTTAAATAATTCTTGACCTAAGAAGCATAAAGTCGCATGTATGAACTCAGTACTCGAACGTCCGACCTTATAAAATAAATAAAAATAAAAAATAAAAATCGTTTATTTTCAGGCTTCGACGGCCCATAGCATGTTAGTAATCATTACAAAAACTTAAAAACTATGTTAGTATGTAACACGTAGGCACACATAAGTACAAAAATAATAAAAACAAATATACACAATAACAATACAGCCAAGATTAGAGGAAGATTTATCAAGTCTCATGTCTGACATGCAGTTTGATAAATCTATCCATTGTAGGCCCTTCTAGCCTTTCTGCAAACACCTTCAGAATGCTATTGCTGCTTCCCCTCAATCTGCGTATCACTGATGCCACTTTTTTGCGCAAGATCGCGAAATAATCGTCAGTGTGCGCATCCGCGAACATCCCTGACGCACTACAGTAAGGAGGAAGCCTCAGCAGCGCCCTGAAGGCGTTATTGTATTGAATGCGCAGTGCGCTGCCTGCTTTTTGGGTATGATTAGCCCACAGACTGCTGGTGTAAAATATTTGACAAAACGCCTTAAAAAGTGTTATTTTAACCGGTGCTGAACAACCAGCAAACCTGCGTGCTAGCATGTTTCCCCTCACAGCCAGCGCCCTGCGCTCTCTCTCCATGTCTAAGTCATCTTTTAGATCCTCCGTAACAATATGGCCCAAATATTTAAATTGTGACACCCTGTTCAAAGGTAAACCGTTCAGTTCTACGGTCGGGACATTTGAGGGACTTTTATTTCTCCCTCTAAAAACCAATATCTCACTTTTCGTGGGATTATATTTTAGCCCATGCTGCTCAGCGTATCTTTCGCACATAGTGAGTAACTTTCTGATTCCCCGATTGAGGGGCTCAGCAGCACCATATCGTCTGCGTAACTTAAATTATTTAAACTAACTCCATCTACATGGCAACCGACATGAGCCCTGCCTCACACCACATTTCAGTTTATATGGGTCTGATAATGCATTGGACCATTTCACAAAGTTCCTCTGCTTTGCATACCAGATAGATAATATTGACACCAATGCAGCCGGAACTCCCGCCTCCCCTCTCTCATGCATCATGCTCTCATGCTCTCTCTCTCTTATGCTCGGAAGCACAATGTCGGATGTAGTCTCGTGTCCGGATGACGAAATAATAAGTGATATTAATTTTGAGTTTCACCAGCTGGACACACGTATGTCCAGTCTTTCGTGTCGAGTTGGTGACTAACCCCATCCGACTTTATGCTGCTGATGTCGAGAATTAAGGTTTACTTTATTTGTAGGAATTAAGAATGTGTTTCAACAATTGAAAAACCTAATTCAAAGAACACAACATAAAAATAAACCTCCGAAATCGGTTAGGAAATCCTTAACAAAACAGTCTGGATAAACCAATAATCTAGCTATCGCATGTACAGCCAAACGTTTGCTCGAGAATTGTAAGCTTTATTGAATTTTCTATCATAGAAATTCTGAAAAACACTCAGTATTTTCTTAACAAAATTTGGGGCTGGGAACAGTTGTGACCCAGTGGTAAGAACCTAAGCTGGAACTTTACATTGCGTAAACTATTACATCACCACTGACTGCTCTTAAAATTAAGCAGAGTTCAATGTAGACTTTATCCTTATCATTAAAATTTGGATCATTCTCACTAGTTCCACCAGCAATTAGTTCCATGGAACTTGTGAGATTTTTTTCTCAGTCAAAACGCATTTTTTTTTTAATCAAGTAATTTAATGTTAAATAAACATATCTTTTTTCAATTTTTGCATTGTGCTCGCATAATATAGCAGCAAAAATATTTTACCCAGGATTATGTAATATGTAACTTGATTAGAAAAGAGTGTCCATGGAGTTTCTTGCCCATCCCTCTCCATTTTGGACTGGGTAACTACAGTCCATTCACAGTTATTATGCCAGTGGTTGAACTGTAGGTAGGTGGCTTATTTTTGATTATGCAAAAGTGCCTGTCACGGTATTTGAAAGAAATGCTTTGAGTTTGAGTTTTTGCAGGTCAACAATGCGAGAAAGTATCCTAGAACCAAAAATTTACCGATATGATAACTTTGTTTTTGCATGTGGAAATCCTCAGGGATGTGCTCCGCCCTGGGGTAGGCGAAAGGGGTCTGTCAGACTCGTACTGACACCCCACGGTGTTCTTAGACTACCTTTGGCCTGGGTGCTGGAATACTTGAACAGTTCGTCACGATCCCCTGGCCAGGTTTTGGCCCACATAAACTGAAATTGTGAAATCAACCAACCCGCTATGGGGCGCATGTTGGATTGCTCACTGAGAGGCGGCCTGTCTCAGCTGTTGGGACTCTAAAGACTGATTATATGGGACCTAATATTGTTATAGGGTTATTGGGTTTTTCCATCAGGAATTAGTTCATAGCAGCCACGGAGTCTGGATTTGTGCCCGGTTGATGGCAATAGGCTCGCCCCCTATTACATGTGACTTAAACATAACTGGCGAAATGTGGGTGTACTATTAGGTACACTTGTGCCTAACCCAGAGGGGATTAAAGGCTGATATGTCATATCAATATAATAAGTACGTTTTGAAAATAATATTTTGGTCGATAAAAACACCCGACTCTACAATTCTTCCATCCACAACTAATCTTCATTCAACAAGCATCGTCTCTAACGACTCTACCACTTCAGAAAATGATCTAGAACTCTTATAATATAGAGCTCTAATCAGCTGTAATATTAAATGTTAAATTTCTCATTTGTATTCTAGTACCGAGGTAGAGTTTAGCTAAGTTTAGCTCTACTAAGCAAATTTTGAGAACAATTACTAGCATAGAGCCAGCCTAGTGAAATTACTTAGTTACTGGTTTACATAAGCGATTATGTTTAATCGAGTTACGTAATTTGTAGTGTTAAAGGTACTGAAAGATCTTTGGAAAAATTCGATATAACTTTGTCTGATCCGGGGATCGAACTAAAAACCCCTAATCTCGCTTGTAGCCACCTTTATAATAATGATTCCTTTCAATTTCTAAACTCAGTATCATCTGTCTTGCCTTTTTCCAATCATATTAGGGTTGCCTTCCAGTCTAATTTAATTCAGCGGAATACTAGTATTTTACATGACCTGACCTGCAAAACCCAATTACTGATCACCACAATATCCCTCGGTAAAACTGGTTTCTGGCTCTCGCTTACTGGTTTCTGAGGTCCGGCTTTCGGTCTTCTGTCTGACTAACCGTAACGGCTGTCAAATATCTACCAATGAAAGAAAGAGAAGGAAAAAATATTTATATGTCTTGCACAGGACAAAAAAAAAATTAACAATAAAAAAATATATGCAAAAGTAAACTTAAAAAAAAAAATAAGACATTAAATCAAATTGGTTCTGTACGAGGCCAAAAGGCCCTATCTAGGCATGATGCTGTAACATGTAAAAAATGTCACAGCGCTAGTATTCTGATAGGGCCCAAAATGATGAATGATAATCAAGACCAAGAGCTGTTCGAGGCACGAAG
This sequence comes from Standfussiana lucernea, assembly GCA_964057025.1. Taxonomy (NCBI): domain Eukaryota; kingdom Metazoa; phylum Arthropoda; class Insecta; order Lepidoptera; family Noctuidae; genus Standfussiana; species Standfussiana lucernea. Next base: position 1,664,138 of record OZ059807.1, on the reverse strand, counting down.
GGTCGCACTTAAATAAAATTAAATAAACACAAAATCTGTCTCTTACAAGGACCTGCTTTACCTTCCAAAACCTTATTTACTCTAAATAAACTCGTTTTCAAGAAATTTCCTTCGTTCGTTTATTTCACTTTTGTTAAGTCGAAGTGTCCAATTCGTCAAATGCTACAATAATGGTCGTATGTATTCTGGGAGCGCGTCGATCGCGCTGGACTGGACTTTACTTGAATTGTAAGTGATGCTGCGTTTAGTATGTATAGGCGAGTATAGGCGAGAAAAGAGCTACAACTATTTACTCGACTCCCCCGAGTCGAATAAATAGTTTTATCTCTTTTCTTGACGATTACAAGTAAATTATCTTTTGCTAGTGGTTCTAGCAAAGAAAGCCTTACTTTGAAAGATTTAGAGTAGTTTTTAATACGGTTTTGGTCTGAATCTGGCTCTCGAAAACAATAACTAACAATCGAAAATACACCGAATCAAACGTACGTTTAGCCGGCCAATATGACACTATTGTCGTATTAGTCTCTTATATTTTCGCAATTTTCAAAAGATCCTATAAATACTTAAACAACACAAATCGATATGTTTTGAAAAAATTGATTGTTTACTGAGAAATAATCCCACAAATTTTATATCATACACAAACACTACAATTCTTATAAAATATTACGCTCTCCAAGCGACACCGCCTTAAAAATACGTACAAAAATGTCAAATCCCCCACCAACATTCGAGTAAGTACCCGAAACATTAATTTAACTAAGTAATCTCATATGCTATTAGAACAAGATTCGGGCCAGTTACAAGCGAGCTGACTGGCTAACAAATAATTAAGACAAATTGCGAGTGGATATATTTAGTATAATACTGCACTTAAGGGTCATTTCAGATTGGAGAATGTTTTCGGCAAGTATTTAAGTAAGTATTGTTGTTAATGATAGGGGAAGGTTGACCGGCACAGAGTGCCTTGTGCTTCTAATTTATTAAAGACTTAATAGTATTAAATAATTTGAATGTACTGCGTGGTCGCAAGCTCATGCGTGAGGTTTTTGGTTCGACTCCCAGGTCGGGCAGCCGCGGAATCTGGATTTGTGCCCAGTTGATGGCGATGGGCTCGACCCGTATTTCATGGGATTTGAACATAACTGGCGAAATGTGGGTGTACTAATGAGTACACCTCTGTCTTACCCTTCGGGGATTACAGGCGTGATATTATGTAAATAAAAAAATAAAAATAAAATCCTTGCACAGTCAAAGAAATGTACCTATTGTTTGCATCGATTGCTTCATATAATAGTTTTTATGTACAGAATAGTGTTATTCCGTTCCTTGTGAGAAGTCTTCTAACACTTTTCGGTACGTGGTGGCTATTCTAAAACATTTCGGACCATTGGCCAACCGCCCTATGAGCAATGTGCCCTGCCCATTATCGCTCAAGTTCGGCAAAGCTATAGACTATGTGTCCTGCGAATCTATTGTTTTCTTCTGAATTGGACGCACAGGGAAACTTCAAGCGATCATTTACGAACCGAAAATAATGCCCATAATGCAATAGCCCTAAAACTAAGCTTTTTGTATCATCTTTTTGTATTAGACCACCAAAATATATTTTAATGTTTATTAGTCTATGTAAATTAGCGTGAAAAGGTTTTTTATGCTTTTATTTTGGTGTTAATCTTTGTAATTTAAATAAGCAGTTATGTGTAATTTAACTAATGTCTTGTGTGGAGACTAGATGGGTTTACCAGATTATTGCATTAGTGCTTCAAATATTTGAGGGTTCACTTGAAATTAAATTATTATAGTTAGTTTGAAGTTGGATAATATTGTGCAGTTAACTATTTATGGTTAAAGTAATACTATTGAGGTTGAAGTGCTAAAAGGAATGTGGTGTTAAAAGATTAATATGTCTCGCTGATAAGATCATTATTTTTTTAAGGATTCCAGTGAAATTCTTGCATTTTGACATTACAGGCTTTTGCTATACGTTACTTAAATTAAAGATAGTGTCTGTGGAGGATCTTGCCCGTATTTTCCATATAGAACTTCGATTTGGAACGGGCAAGTAACTGCAACTTACTGACTATCTGACCGACTCTTTGACAATTTAAAAGTAAATGGTTTCATTGAAATAGATGACTTTGAATTTGATATCAAAAAAATACACATATGTTACGAACAAACTAATGGCACCTAAGGCTCAGAAATAAGATCTATTAACTGACGTTTTATTTTTAATACATTTTTAACTAGAGATAGAAGACAGAAAATTGTGACTACAAATTCAAGCCAGTAAACATTCCAGCTACTATCCCCACTAAACTATCCCATCTAAACACTCCACGGCCAGGTACCCGATTTGTAGAGAGTCCGAACGTGCTGCCCATTCACCGGCCTCGCCTTACGTGCTGTAAGGTTGATAATAGGCTTTGTATACTCATGTACGTCGTTACCTTCCACGCTTCGGTATAAAGAAAGTCTCAGTTTTTTGTGTAGCTGGAAATCCACTTAGGTACTGGTTCTAAAGGTGATGTAAGGGCGTTTTATACGTGTGAATTGTGTCTAGGGGTTTTAGGGTTGTTAGTTATGACAGTTCGATTCGGTATCTTAGAGTTTTTTTTTTAGGTTTTTGTCGATTGAGATTTTTTTAGGTTGACCTGGAAGGTCGTGACTGTAAATAAGAAAAGGACTTAGTTCTGTATTTTGTGATTCGAATTAGACGTCGCGTTAGCTAAGAAAGCGGGTTTACAGTACCGGCATTTTCAAATAAAGGAAATAAGTACCGTTAAAGTTTAAGAGTGAGACTAGGAATGCGTCGAGACAATAAATGTTGTTCTTATTCAATCTTCAACTGATTTATGTTCTATCTAAAAATATCCTTTCAAAGGAGGCATACCTCCTTTAAAAGGATATTTTTTGGGTATTTAGTGGACCTGATCGTTGTCATAGTATCGGTGGGCCTGGATACGTGGTGCGGAGGAATGAGGAAAATGTCGTGAGGAAAGTTTTGGGTGTGAATGTGGATGACTATTGGAGTAGGAAAAAAACCGGAGAAATGATGGAAGGACTGTGTGGAAGATGATATGGGTAGAAAGGACTCGTGAATAACGTCTAATAGAGAAGTTTGCAATATTAAGTCATCATCGTCTGCCTAGCCTTTTCCCAACTATATTGGGGTCGGCTTCCAGTCTAACCGGATGCAGCTGAATGCCAGTATTTTACATGGAGCGACTGCCTATCTGACCTCCACAACCCAGTTAGTACTGGGTTATACGGACCAACCCAGGTAAGCGCGGCTTAACCTGACGATCGACCCGAGCGACAATAGCAATATTAAGACATGCTACGCCAATTTCAAATAAATCTTGTATGAAGCTGTAAGCTTCGGAACTACTGATCCGATTCCAAATTTTTTTCCACTAACGTGAATCTATGTTTTTCCCGGTTGTCATAGGATACATTTAAAACGCTCCCATGGGTTGACATTTCCGAACATAAAGGGAACGAAAACGTGAGCAAAAGCTAGTTAAAAATAAAACAGGAGAGTGATAAATGATTTATGGTTGTTAATCGAAACTTCACTCACACCACTTTCGTTATTATTTTGTTAGTACAAAGCCTTGCAAAGCCATCTCCCTTACACGCATAAAACAGATAAAGAGCCATCACTCCCACCCATCCTCTCCTGTCGCAAGTATCATCTCGTTTATTAGTAAATTGTAACAATTTCCCCAAACTTGTCAGGATCAATCACCGTGGAGGAAAAATACTGCGCTGAGTGATTGGTGAGCTTGCAAAGTTAGCTACGCAAATGTGATTGTTTAAGCTAGTTCAGTTTTTGTGTGAAGTGTAGTGCTTTTTAATTTATGCGGTCTAATTTGGGGTAGTTTAGCTGCTTCATCTGATAGACTAGGAGTCGACTTCAAAATAATCGGTGTAAAAATATTCTTAACGATGCCGACAGCCACTTTTTCCCGTCAATGCAATCAGTTTTTTTGTTTTAGACCATACGTGGGAACCTTCAAGTTACGGATTCAAAGTTCCAACATTCCCTCGTATTTTTTTTTTAATACAAGTTTTTAATGTTATAACTTTATTTTAAATACTTCCACCGCGTACTATTCAACGCAACAGCTATCAGCACAATGTTTTGAGTTCGATTCCGATGCCGGCAGAGATGAACCCATTAGAACACCCACATTTCGCCAGTTATGTTTAAGTCCTATGTAATAAGGGGCGAGCCTATTGTCATCAACCGGCCACAAATCCAAGCTCCGTGACTGCTACTATGAAATTCCTGATGGAAAAACCCAATAAGACCTCGCCCGACCCGGGAAACGAACCCAGTACCTCATGCTCAGTAGTCGCGCTTGCGACAACTCCACGAACGAGGCCGTCAAAATAATACTGTTATAAATAATGTCCCTGTTATAACACCGAAAAGAAATACAAGCACAAACGCAAATACGTCCACAAACTATTTCCAAGTAGCTATACAAAGACTTAATATAATAAACAGACCCAAATACAGTTACCCACATCCCTGTCCACCCTCCAGGGAATAAACTCGTGACCTGTATGACGACACGTTTTTACTTCACTTTACTTTCATTTAACTTACTAACGCTACTGACACTTTATATAATTCTTTCATTTCGTTTTGCTGAATTTCTTGTGTACACTAGTTTTGTAATGGTTGTATGGACTAGTGTAAGGGTGAGTTCATACTGCTGTATGTGAGTATGAGTAATAGTATCGAGGACATTCAAAAGCAAGCTCTTCAAGTGAATGCTTGTATTGTGGTATGCGTTTTATGTGGCTGTGACAAAAATTTTCACCCCACTAATTGTTTTTGTTCTTATTTTTTTATGAGTCATGTTTAGTGCATATTAATGTTTCTTTTTCGTTCCAGAAAGGACGTCTTCATCTTTTAAAATTCATGATTTTATGTAAGTTTTGTGATTTAAGAAACCTACGGCTTAAGAACCTTAAGTCGGCCGATGAAAATCTTGACCATACTTCCAGCCCGTTCACACGGCTTTCGTCATTGACGATCCTGTCATAAAACACGATACGTCATGGCGGATGGTCGTTCACATTGCATACGGAATCGTGTTTTATCACGATCCAGCAAAAAAAACCGAATTGGTGTTCACATTAGTTCTGTAATTTTTCGGAAGCGAGCGCATTAGCGAAAAAATCACGAACCGTGTTTTTTGACGTACCTGATTTTTAAAAGACGAAACGTGATATAAAACGTGTCCGTCAATTTTCACGATTCGTGTGAACACGGACATTTAAAAAGCATTGCCGCCGTAAAAAAAATTGAAGGATCGTGAAAAAAGACAATACGTCAAAAAAAAAAAAAAACGAATCGTCATCGTGTGAACGGGCTGTTAAAAAAAAGTAAGATTATTGATAAATGGACAAACAGTCAAAAATTGCAAACGTCATCGGTAGGCGATTGTACTTAAAATCTAGTATAGTATGCTTGTGTATTTTAGTATAAAATAAAGGTTCAGTCAAACTAATGGTACCAAGTTTTTGAAGCTTTTTCTTCGAAGAAGCCACACTATTTCCAACAATTGTGACTCTTGTTGTCCAGAGTCCAACCTGGTCGGTTTGAGCATATTCTATCGCTCTATTTTATCCCGCGGTGTGAACACACCTTAAAACAAACTGGCATACCTCCAGTATTGCTATTTCTCGCGTTTCCTCCATGTATTTGGTTTTCTTTTTATTTTGTTAGCAGTAAGTAGTCTTCATGGGCAGTAGTGTATGTTATTAGTGTATTTGTTAGTAGTGTTGGTTTAAGAGAACGAAGTAAATCAGTGTTGTTAGTGTACTTGGTGTGTGAAGTGTGTTGGGATAAAAAGTTTAGTCAGTCAGCTTAGTTATTTACCATTTTTACTATTTGTTTTGAGTTCCCGATGTTTTGGCGCTATTGCAAGCATCCGTGCTCACGGATAAATACATAGTAAAGATGGTAAATATTCCGTTTTCAGTGTAAATCAAACTTAAGTTAGCTAAGTTGGTTGTGGGGCTGGCAGGGTTAGCTTTTCCTAAAGCCCCGTTTATGACTTCGGGCGATCCGACTTGTGACGCGACTTACGTAAACAGACTACTAGTACCGTGCGTTGCGTCGGTCCGAAAGTAGTGTCGCAACGTCTCGGAGGATGCTCTTAATAGCTTATTTCTTTTGTTTTCTCTGCAGTCACCTTCACAATAAAATAATACTCGTGAGTTTGCGCCTGAGGCTCGTGGCCAACCAGTAAGACTACGGAGTCCCATAGGTTTCGGCTGGCAAATCATATGTCTACAAAAATCACTTTATACCCCTGTCATTTAAAGACAAAGTAAATCTTATGTACCTGTAAAAATGGTCAGTCATGGGAATGAACGAAGATTTTTAGAGTATGCTAGTTAAAATAAAAATAGGTTTTAGAAGGTTAATTCTGCTGTTGACGACGCATAAAACCTCTTCTGATACTCTTTGGTTTTACTGTTTTATAATAATATGTATTTTTTTTTGTACACCCTCCTTTTTTGTTTTGTCGCTGTGCTTTATTAAAAAACTGTGGGATAATCGGCAACTCTTTCTTGGTAGTGCTTGATAGCAATTAACCGTCCACGAAGTTAAAACCAAAAATCACCTTTGAACACCTATTTTAATTCAACTAACATACTCTCTACTCGCAAAAAACAACCCCCAAATTAATTATGTCGACTCATTTCTTCTACAGCTAAAATCTTTTGAAATTATTTTTAATTCCGTCGTCTTTCCTAGTACTGCTGGACTCGGTCCAAGATAGTAATTTCACTGGAATAGCTTTAGACCAGCCAGGTATTAATAAGGAAATTATTATTGTTTCCGTAGAACTATCTCTTAATCCCGGTATATATTTGATAGTATTGGAGTAGATTTGAGTTAGTATAAAGTTGGATGCTGGAAAAATCTGCTGGATCAGTGCAGCAGTGCTATAGTATCGTATCCTAAGATGAAGATGGAGTCATTATAAGATGATTTTTTGTCTGTTTAAATTATAATATTAATTTGTATTCGTGGTCTGCCTTGTAGGCCACTAGTGGTCGCAATCGCTACCGCTGACCACGAGGTCTTGGGTTCAATTCCCAAATCGGGCAAAGTGTTATTGGGTGTTTACGTCAAGAATTTCTGTGAAGTCTGAATTTCTGCCCACTTGATGGCAATAGGCTCGCCTATTACAAGGGACTTAAACATAATTGGCGTCATGTGGGTGTACTATTAGGCACACCTCTGCTTAATAGTATACCATTTGAGGATTACCAGCGTGATTGTCAGCATCTTCCTGCCCTCGTCCTATTCTACTTGCGGTCGGCGCAACACGTTTTCTTCTTCCATTCTCCCCTGTCAGACGTCACGGCATCATTTACTCCTTTCTCTTTCATATCATTCCTCACACAATCCATCCATCTTCCCCTCCCTCTCCATCCATCTACGTGTTATAAAATAATGTGCTCAATCTTTTCATCCAGCGAGTTCTTAATCCACTTTTGTAGTATCATTATTTATGATAAAACTGCAGAATGGCGGTGTCCTGTACATTACACGGGAACTCGTCTAAACTCCTTGTTTGAAGAGGTGCTTGGTTAAAATTGCTGGATATAAGAGATTTAGCTGGATTTCAAGATGGCGGACTCGACCGTAGTTGGTCTCAAAAACCTTGTCGTTGAATTGTAATCTTTGAACCGGGGAAAAGAGCATAGACGGTTTTTAACGTGAATACTAACGTTATTTTTTACAGTTAAAGTCTATATATGTCTAATTATTCTTTACTATAAAGTTGTGAGCTGTGGACCAAAGTTGTCACTTTCTGGAGCTCTCACACAGTCAGAAGGCTTCTCGGCAGACCTCGTAGAAGATGACGGGTGAGACGGACAAGACCAGCGACCAGTGGTCCACTTTAGCCCTGGATCGAAACAACTGGGAGTCATGGGCAGAGGTCTTTGCCCAGCAGTGGGACAACAAAGGCCTACAATATCAGTATAAAGTTTTTGTTTCAACTTTTAAATTTTTTTGGTAATGTGTAATTTTGTAAAAAGATTTCCTGCGTAAGAATCGTAAGTCACATTTCTTAATTAAAGGTAGTTTATAATTTGCATCAAAAATAACAAACAAGTGATAGTCAGGTAGATCTATTTATGTCATTTTCACCTTAAATTAGGTATGTTTTACCATGTTTTTTTTGCCATCTTTTACACAGCTTCACATATTACTTACCTACACGCAAAAATAAAGCGTAGACAGCAAATTCCCCTACGGTACCTAATATAAGTTATCACAATTACTCATTGCCCTTTACCTATTAGAGAAAAAAACACGCGAACCTATAAACAAAAGTCTTACTACTCTGCTCACCCCATAAATCTCACGCCGTTATGATATAACGTTATTTACCAAACTTTTTTTCCTGCCTCTTGGCCCTTTTCCCCTTAAGGTCGTTAAGCAATTATATGCCTTAAGTTCTTAGCGTAATGGTATAAAATGGTTTAAGTAATGAAGATTTAGTATTTTCGCACCGTAATGGGTAGACTTTCACGAAAATAGTCCACCTATGTGTTTGGAAATCTTTCGGGAGTTCCAATGTTATGTAATGTGTTATGTAACAACATTATTTTGTGTTAGTGAAGCTCATTTTGAATAAGCTTGTTTGAGGAAATAGGTACGTCCACCATTAGTTAATTCTCGCCTAGAATCGTTGGTGTGTTCCGGAATAAAGTAAAAATACGTTAATGAAATTGCAAACAACTGACACGTTTCAATTTGAAAATGTGAACGTTAGAAATGTGGAAGTAATTCTGGTGGAGGTTGTGTTCTTCCGCTCCTCCTTTGCGACCATTACTTCCTCGCAAAAGCAGACGATGGCATCCCACGCGCTCTCGCTCCCAATCATGGACTGAACTACGAGTGGAAGCGAGAGGTTATCCGCAGCACCGGCCGGCGCAATAAGATCACGGCAATGCATTGCCCAATCTGACCACTCCTCCAGAGAGTGCTGCGCCGTGTCGTCAGGTCAGTTTCCGCAGGGGTGACCACAGGGCGTCGGTTTCCGACCCATATGGCACAGGTACTTTCCGAAACATCCAAGTCCGGAGAGTACCCGTGTCAGCCGGACAGTGAGGGCGCCATGCCGTCTCTCCAGCCACTCCTTCATCGCGGGTCTTACCGCCGCAATAACAGCCTGTCCACTGTCGGTCTGACTATCTGTTACCTTTTCACGTTTTTACGGCTTAACGTATTTGAATTTTGGTTTGGCAGACGGATAGACCATGACCTGGAACATAGGCTGTTTTTTGTTCCGGCAGTACGTTCCTGTGAGCTAAATCAGTCAAAGTAGATAAGCCAGTCACTGTTACAATAATTTTCTAACTGCTGGGACTCAAGCTACCTCCTTTCAGAGAGACAGAGTGGACCGTTCCTAGTCGACCAAACTTTAATCGCCAAAGTTTTATGTCACGAAAAACCCACAGTTTTATGATCATCTTGGTATAATTATGTGTAGATACTTTCATACAGGCTTACAAGTCAAACCGCAGAACCCTAATAGGTTACCCACTGCACCAATCATTCCAGTTTGTGGCTCCAAACTCCCTTGAAGTAGTCGGAACTCAAGACCAAATAAATCTTCAAACAAAACTTTAAAAACAAATAAAGTCGCTTATCACTGACTCACAAATTCAAAAAGACAAGAAAGATTCAACTAAAAATAAAACAGAAAAACTTCCATCTACTTTAATAGTTCCAAACCTACTTTTAGCCAATTCATCACAAAATCACATTTCCTGCGTTCCAAACCCGATATTTTTCCGATTCCGTAAAAAGTTTCGTTCGGAAACTTCGCGAGTTTTTACAACAATCGTTCTGTACTAAAATATTTGACTCGATTTCATTCGTTTTTGCCTCCGAACTGGTTTAAACCGCTTTCGGGCTGATCGAGTAGGTTTTAACTAGAATTCCGGAATATAGACTTTAAATTAAATATGTTTTTGTGTGGATTTGGTTAGCGGTTTGCGTATTGGAATAGGAGTTTTTAGAATTGGGGAATGATGGTTATTTTGGGAGTGTAAATTTATTTTATGTCAGTGAACAGGATTTACATTGTTGCCCTGTCTGATAATGTCCACTAGATTATTGGCAGTAGAATTTTGTAATATTTTTAAGAACGTTTACCTACTTTTTTTGGCATTAATTTTCGCTGACTTGCAAGTATTTGAAGTGGGAGAATTGACCTATAGAACATAATTATTCTAAATGCTGCAGCTAAAGCAAATTAATTTAACTGCTCCAGTCCTCGTCGAATTCTCATAAAAATGAAGTGTTTTTTTCTGAAGAAAACAATACAAATACATAATTATGTACATAGATAAAAGAAGAAAATCATTAAGGGGCGTCAAAAAAGTCGTCCACATCGCTGTCAACAGGAATAGTGCCCAAAAGGCTGGTAGCATTGCCAAGTTGAATGGCAATGCTAATTCTTTGACCCAAAAATAGGCCAGCCCTCTGGTGACGAGAAGAATCGACCAACCGCTAGGCGATGTCCCGAAAGACTAGACTCTCCTTTCTTTCTTAAACTAATAAAATATGTTGTTTATTGTTTGTTTGTAACTTTCTCTTTTCCTGTGGTTAGTGCCTGGTGACAGAGTTTTATGTCGCCCATGGACCTCTAACTTGGCTTTACATGCCGTCGAAAAAAAATCTCTCTGGCACGTTTGGTTTCCTCACGATGTTTTCTCTCACCAAAGTTAGTGATAATTACAATACGCACATGAATTCGAAAAATCGAGGGTGCGTGCCTTAGGTTAAAAAATGAAGTATAATCCTTTCTTATTTGCATATTATTTGCCTTAAACCTCGAATCCATCACCACGAGGTTCAAAAGGTAAATGTTGACAAAGATGTATAAAATGAAAGCATGACAACGCATATTAACAAAAATACCCATCAAAACCAATAGTCCAGTAACCCTTATTCAAGTACAATAATAACCTAAAACAGACGCTTCCCAAACTTGAAACGGGTTCAATTTGAACTTAAACAAATATAACCCTTACCCTTCGCAGATAAGATGAAACAAAAGCCTTGGAATCGTAAAACTGGGATATAATTGCATCTAGATGAGGATGTTAACGTTGGTATTAATGATCGAATTGATGCTGGCAACCCTGGGGTAAGCATCATCTATCGGTAGTTTATAGGTGTTAAGTAAATGTAGATTTATAGAATTCGAAGCAAATGAATTTTGAGAGCATTTTGGGGAATTTTTGTAGTAAAGTTAATATTGGCTACATGTAGAAAGCATAAGTGAAAGAGAGTACAACATTTCGCCAGTTATGTCAAAGTCCCACGTAATAGGGGGCGAGCATATTGCAATAAACCGGGCACAGATCCTCCGCGGCTCCGCGGCCGCTACTGAGAAATTCCTGATGGAAAAACCCAATAACACTTTGTCTGACCCGGGAATCCTACCCAGGACCTCGTGCTCAGCAGTCGCGCTTGCGACCACTAAGACAACGAAGCAGTCGACGTTGGTCTGAAAAATCTGAATTAACAACACACACAAAAATTCACTATTGTCATTCAGCTTCCTTGTCACGTCTAAGACCTACCTTATCAATTTTCACCCTGAGAGTTCCAAAAAATAATCTTTCTTCTCCAATATTGGAGGTTCGTCTTCACTTTATTCATGTCAGACCTCAGTAACCTCTTAACGGACGAGGATTAAGTTTTCAACGTTGAGGAGGAATATTGAAGTTTTTTTTTTTTTTAGGAAATGGAATGTCGAGGTTTTTCGGTGATCCGGATGTGATTATGTTCTTTTGAAAGGCGATTTTGTTGACTGTCTACGTATTTTTTGTCGGATAATATAAATTAGAAATTAGATAATATAAACATATTATTTTTTATTTTTATTTTACGATGGTATACTTGATTCTTTAAAGTAATATTTTACGTGTTTACTTTCAATCGATTTCGATGCGAGCGATTATTTGTCGTGAAAAAATCGATCGTCGAATAAGCAACTTCGATTTTGTGATGCCAAAGCCCTAAATGTCACAAGATGAACAGATTATAATATGCGTATGCACGTGCATATTATTGAATTTTTTTGAAGATAATGCATTATTAATATTATTATAAGCCTATATTGTTCCACTGCAGAGCAAAAAGCTCGCTTCCCTTCTTCCAATTTTCGCGGTATAGAGCGATTGTAGGCCAATCCTTTGAGAAAGAGTGCAGCACATCCCACCATCTCCTTCTGGGCCTGCCACGTTGTCGTTTTTTGCTGATTGGTGTCTATTGAGTGGTTATTTTCACCGAAATGCGGCTGATGTGACCAGCAAAGCTCCATTTGAACCTAGCAGCTGTAAGGCGAGCATCAGCTATTTGAGTTTTGGAGCCGAGTATGGAGTTTCTGATACGGTCCGTAAGTTTGACTCCCAGTATACTTCGCTCCATAGCTCGTTGGCAGACTCCAAGTGCGGACTTATGACGCTTTGTAATCGACCATCTTTGCGCTACATAGGTGGGGGTGCACACATTCCTATGCTTTTTTATTAAAATTTAGCCAAAACTCACTCTTTAATCTTCCAAAAACAAATCTATTGTCACACCAAAAATATATTACGAATCATTCAAAAAATTAACACTCCAGTAGCGTAATACGAAAGTCTCAATTTCCTGGCAGCCTCTCTCACCGTTGATATTTGCATAACCAATATCCATAGGGTGGTAGCCACCTAGCCACCCCTTTTTGGAAACCTACCAGGGTTCCGGGGGCTTATTACGACCTAATCCTGAGTGGCAAAGTATCATCACAGTTGCTAGTGGCTGGAGTAATCGAGTTATCGATTCTGCTGGTTGATGGTTGGAAGGTTTTTTTTTTTCAAACTATTTTGGGATACGATAACCATTTTTTTCGCGGCTTATTTTCATGTTTAACGTTATATATTAAATTTATTTTTGACACCTCATATTTTTTCTTTTTTAAAACCAGATCGAAGGTAAATAACATTATCAATAACAAAACACATGCTTGTAATCCTCGCAGGTTAAGGCAGTGGTGTACCTACGAACCCACATTTCCCCTGTTAAAAAAGGGCGAGCCTATTGCCATCGATTGCCTTTTTATGCAGAGTTTGGGCTTCTACTGAAAAAATTCCAAATGGAAAAACTCAATAACATTTTGGACTGGGAATCAAATCCAACACCTCAGGGTCATCTAAAAGCTTGCAGCAACTAGGCCCACGACAAAAGCAAGACAGTAATATTTTTTAAAGTAAAATAGTCAAATAATGCTCTAACGAATCAGACCTATTTTAACTGGTATCCGAGAATTAAAATGGAATACTCCATAATTTCACGTTTGCCAAGCTACCTCTTTAACCAAATTGGTTTGCTACTGAATGCTTTGTGTTGCCGCAACCGTTAAATATTTGGATAGCGCGAGATATTCGGATGCAAACTTGCAGGTTAAAATGTACTTCCAGTTGCTCACAAATCTATGTCACTAACAAAAAGGTTTAACAGCGGGCAGAGGGTAGTTAGTTATATTAGTTTTGGTTGACAATGAGTCAAGGACAATCTTGGTAGTACGCCCAGTTCACTAGTGGTTTAGATTTGGTTTATGAAAATTCATTGGTGTTTTGTATGACCAATAATTATAATTTTATTGAAAGTCTATTTTTTTTTTGTTGTTTTTTTGCCATTGTTTGAATTAATTTATTGACATTTAAATTTAATTTGTTGACATTTTTAATTGAATTTGTTGAATTTTTTAGTTTAATTTATTGTATTTTTTTATTTAATTTATTGACATTTGTATTGGATTGTACCTAATTCCGAATATTTTTGAGTAATATGAGTATTTTTAATAATGATAGCAATGTTGCTTAATAGCCTAATGGAACCCTTTCTTTTGTTGCCTTTTTCTATTGTTAATTTATAGTCGTCACACTGTTTATGATCATTGTGTCTCAAAATAAAATTAAATAATTTTGCATGCCGTAAGGTAAAATGTATCGGGACTCTCTTCAAAATAACCATCATATTTGTATACCTACATTATTGGCAAATAAATGATTTCTGATTTCTAATTAAGTTTTTAATCAATTGTTATAACCTTGTATTTAGTCACGCAGTGATTGCCAAGGTTGCTCATCCATTACATACCGAGTTCCCTCCGTGCACTTTAAGCTGTTGGGACTGTCATTTGTAGATCTTTGACAGTCGTTACAGGTAGTCAGTGGCCCGAAAGTCTGACAACCAGTCTTATTTAGGGGTATCGAATTACCCATTCACTGGGTTGTGGAGGTCAGACAGGCTGTTACTCCATGTAAAATACTGGTATTTAGCTGCATGCAGTTAGACTGGAAGCCGACCCCAACAAAGTTGGGAAACGGCTGCGCAGATTATGAGTAGTCACGTTGCCAGGTGACACAATGACGTTTCGAGAAGATGGTAAAAGGACACCATACACCAGAGAGATTACCCAAGTTACATTCTATCATTGACAACTACGCACTTGACGATCTTATGCCTGCATCAGCGAGCGGAGTTCGCATAGTTGAGCTTTGGGTGAAATATATTTATTTAATGAAAATTTGCCATCGACACGCTAAAAAGAAGAAGCGAAAACCTCATGCCAATCCCATTCAAAGCAGTTGTAGAAATTCCGTATTTCTTGAAAACGATTGTCATTTGTCTAAGTCCGTACGTGCTGTGGTCCTATTCCTTACAATAGGTACATACCTTTACCTTTTTCCCATGGTTTTTTCACCAACTCGACACGAGAGACTGGACGCACGTGTGTCCAGTTGGTGAAACTTAAAAATTGGTATCACTTATTTATTATATATTATTTCTTCATCTGGACACGCTAAGATTTTTACGCTTGTCCACATAGTGAAATTTAAATTAAATCACTTTTATCAGAAACATGACAAGGGTGCCACAATCTGCTACAATTCTCACATACTGCTTTCGCATCGTCCACGTTCATTATGTCTGATCATACACGCACACCGGTTGCGAGTCCTACGAATGTCTCCTACCTCGCAATAGGGTTTTTTAAGCTTTTGTTTCCTTTTAGATCCATATAATTTTCACGCAGCTTTATCACACTCAATCATCTAAAAATTTCTTGACACGAAAACAAAATAATTGACGAATGGGTTCGCATACAGACATATTACACCAATACCTTATATTTTTTCTCCTGCCAGCGTCGCTGCTAAAACCTCATACATTAATATTGAGCCGTCGAGTTGTGTTTTTTTTTTCGTATTAGCGTTTTTCTCGATCCATTTTTTCCGTGTTTAATTGAACTGGTCGTTCTCTCATTAATAATTGCCGATTTGGAATTTTTGGGTAGCTGGTTTTACACTAAATCTTTTTACGTTTTTTTTTTAGATGGCTAAAATTTTCTAGGATACATTATTGATTGTTGGTTATTTGACACATAATACTATTATTTTTACTTGTTCAAAAATAAAAAGTATTTATAATTATATTTCCATATGGGTGGATTAAAAGAAAGAATGAACAGCCTAGCATTAAAAAAGAAGGCACATCTTTTATTTAAGGCAAACGCAATTTTCATTGATTGTAGCAATAAAAATGATGAAATAGAGAAGACTAACATCCGTATCTATACCAAAGTGTTTACTTCAGTATTTTTAAAGATACGATTTTTATTGCTACAATCAATGAAAATTGCGTTTGCCTTAAATCGTAGGCGAGGGCTACAAGAAAGCAGAGGCTATAGACGTATGTCATACGACGTTTTATAACATATTTTCGTAGAAATAAATAAAACTCGGACTTTCTTAAACGAATAAATCTTTAATCACTTGTTAAAGCAGTTAGAATAATTTTTACTTGTTCACAAATTAGCGATGCGCGCACATCAGCGCTTTCTTTTAAGGCAAAGGCACAAATACAGCCTGTATTACTAATAAAGTAAATCAATATTTTTGTGTTATTGTTACAGATAAATGATTGTAATTTATTGACAAAATTAATTAAATTAAAGAATTATATGTTTATTTACTATATGTCATCTCCCAAAGTTAATTTTATTCATAAAATGTTGACCACTTTTCTGACATAAAAACTCTTTGCTAAGATTTAAAAAAGTACCGTATGTTTTAGACGGAGCATCTGGATAAACCGTGTGTTTTACATTATTTAAAAGAAACCCGTGCGTTTTACATTACAATAACGCACAAGTACGTAATGAGATACAATACAATATTGAAATTGGTGAAATAATACCTAATAATACCCTTTAAGAGCAAATGTGTTATAATACTTTAACTTGATTAAAGATACAAGAGTAAAACATGGCCTACGTGACAAGAATTAGTCGTAATAATTTCGATGATGACAATAACAAATGAAGAATCATCCTACGGAAACCCCACAGATGGAACAGCCTATTATAAGAACACTGGAGAATCGTCAAAACCCATTAAGCACAAATATTACCATACATAATTCCACCCCAAACACAAACGCTCTAATTTCAATGTAGACAATGATGAATTGACTTCCAATAATAGCTAGGAGCATTCAAATGGGATATTATTTGGTTAGGGGTGTCACACTTTAAATTACACACAGTGCCTCCTTGGATTCAAACCGTCGACCTACAACATATTATATCCAACCACTGCTCTCAAAAAGGTTAAGGAAAACATCATGAGGAAACTGACATGTCCTACAACCAAAAAAACAAAATTCGAACACATATTGTGACAGCAGGAGCTCATGGCTAAATAATAACAGCCGCTTGGGTCGATCGTCAGGTTAAGCCGCGCTTGCCTGGGTTGGTCCGTGGATGGGTTACCACCCATACGTACCGAGTTTCCTCCGCGCCTCGGAAAGCACGTTAAGCCGTTGGTCCCGGCTGTCAATTGTAGATCTTTGACAGTCGTTACAGGTAGTCAGTGACCCGAAAGTCTGACAACCAGTCTTACCAAAGGGTATCGTATTACCCAGTACTAACTGGGTTGTGGAGGTCAGGTAGGCAGTCACTCCATGTAAAATACTGGTATTCAGCTGCATCCGGTTAGACTGGAAACCGACTCCAAAATAGTTGGAAATAGGCTAGGCAGATGATGATTGTGACAGAACAAACACAAACCACACTGGGCACGCGCGGTGAATTACACAGCCCACTCCGTCTCAGACCCAGGGGAAGCCAGTTTCTCAGCCGTGGGAACATTATATGCCTTATGGCATATAATCACTCTTGTACATGAAGTTTAAATAAATAAATAAACATTATCGGCTGATTATGCTAAGCTTGCTATACTTGTTGTTGTTCACTTCAGCAGCATTTGTTGAGCAAGAAAGCCGATCCAAAATAATGACTACACTCCCATTAGACTCATGCCGATCAGCAAACGCCGTTCGGCATCTATCACTGAATGACGTTCGGGTCAGCACAATTTGAGCTAAACCAAAAGCTTATTCCGAACGTACATATGTACATCTAGTGTTCAACTTGGTCACCTAGTTGTGGGCACCTGTATCTACTGGGTGGTCCAAATTGTGACGCCATAAAAAACTTAAATTTCTCATGCGGGCTTACGAAAATACGGACTGTATTATCGCGTTTATTGATAGTTTTCGAGTTAACCTTTCTTGAAAATTGCATGGGAACCAAAAAAAAATATCTTTATTTTTACACGGCTTTTTCATTCGTTAACAAGAGGCATTTTCGGTGTTTTTTTTAATGTTTTTTTATTAAGTCACTATTTGGACCTTCCTGTATGTGTAGCAACCCTTAGAGCCATCAAATCTACACTTGTAGCATTATGTTCAAATTCTCACCTACACGATTGAAATCTGAGAAACTGTGTATGTATATTGAATTACATTTTGGCAACGCTTTGGGAATGGGTCCTACAGACTGTGAGCGGGTTTTCGAAAATTATTACATAGGATTGTGACTTTACGTGTTTTGCATTCTCGGGCTTAGTGGAAACGAGCATTGATCATCAGTTGTTCATTGAGGCTGGTTGTGAAACCTGGTCTTAGGCAATCCCGAATCTGCAACAACCGGATATTTGGGATGCCTAAACCCAGGTTTCATCATCTGTTTATGGTAGCAGAGGGCTGCACCGGATTAGGCCTACATTACTAACCGAGCCTGACCCTCTTCGATCCATACATACTCCTTTGCTTCGTCCACATTCATAAATCTGATCATACACGCTGGTTGCGAGTATTACGCACCAGATTTTTCCGAAGAACATCACCAATAAGGTCAGTGTATGTCCTTCTTTGTGTCTTCTCCCGGCCTGGCCACTTACATATGCCTTCATCACATATATCAATGGCTCTGTTTCTCTAATAAACCAAGGCTAGGTTTTTCTGTTGGTCTCCAAGTGTAAGACAATGAACCGTACTAAGTGGACCTGAACAGCAATTGTAGCTTTAATGTAGTATGATGAATGATAGCAACCAACGTGCCAAGATAATAAGATGTAAGAACGTGAACGAAGCAGAAGGTATGTAAGGATCGTCACCGAAGGCGTTGTGTAGTTTTAGCCTGTCCCCATAAAAAAATGGCATGAGTTTATTTTGTACTGAAAAAAGTAGGTATTCCCGCTACCGCCTCCGCTCCGCTAACAATGGGACCCGGTACAAACCTGCGTGAAACCTCGCAGCTGGCACTCTCTATGTTTTTTGTGGTATTCAAATCTGATTACATCATGCTGTGTGGAAAATGAAAACAAATCATTTGTTATTTTGCGTCGCCTTATTTTTCTAGATATCTTTGTGTGGATCGGAATGTTGAATTACATAGGCAGTTCGAAATATTTGTACAGAAACCAGTTTTTTCACTAAGTTTTACCCGTGGCTACATTCGCGTTATTTTCGGAAAAAATTTCACGGTACACTTTCAAATGTAGCCTATGGCACTCTGGGATAATGTAGCTTACCATTAGTGAAAGAATTTTCGGAAGCGTATCAGTAGTTCCGAAGATTAAGTACCTCCGACATCCAAACTTGAAAAATTTACCTCTTTATTATTAGTGTGGATGTTTAATATCAACATTATGTGCTAGGAACAGGCACGAATGACCGAAAAGTGGTGTGGAAAATCGGCTGTTGTGGTGTATTCGTAATGAGAAGGAATGAGAACCTGTTGTGAGAAAAGTTTCGAGTATGAATGTGGATTGAAAAGGATAGAGGTGGGCCAAAGAAACGATGAATCAACAACAAATAAAATTTAAAAGTATCTGTTTTTAATTTCAAAATAACAGTTTTTACTGAATGCAATTTTTTTTTGTCTGTTTGTTCCGGCTAATCTCCGAAACGGCTGGACCGATTTCGACGGGATTTTTAGTGAGGCAGATAGTTGCTGTTATAGGGACTAACTTAGGCTACTTTTATAAAAAAAAAGAACCATGGTTCCGTGCTAAAACATTAAAAACCTCGAAATTGTTAACAAAATCCGATTCAAATAGGTAAGTCATATTTTATAATAACTTCACGTGGTCGAAGGTGGCGAGCAACAGCTAGTAGAGAACTAAAGAAGAGAGACTGCATCCACTCGAAAAAAAATGGATAAGGGTATGGCAGGGCAAGAATGATGATGGTAAGAAAGGTATTGTTATTTCTAATTAATTCTCATAAAATGACTTTCGTCATTTTTTTTTTTTTTTTTAATTTATAATAATTTTATTTATAAAAGTATTACAAAAATTGCAAATTTAGGCGCAGTAGTATTATTGTTTATACAATGGTAAAAATAGTACTTATAAAGGTAAACTATAACTGAAACATATTCAACAGTTGCAAGTACTTAATAATAGTTCATCTAGTTCAATTTAGATGTTTAGTAGCGACCTGCCCGATATAGGTTTATATAAACCTGTGCTTCAGGCCATCACTTTACTTATCAGAATTTAATTAGGACAATAAAATTAGAAAAATTAAATTAATCTATTAACAACTTCAAAATCTATTGGGCTGCTATCTGTTTAATCTTTATTGGGCTGGTATCTCCAAACAAATAAAAAAGAACTTGGAGCCTTTAACTGTGCCACCACAGTTCAAAGTGAGCACAGCTAGTGTCAAATAAATAAAGTTTCAAGGCTTCAAAAGTTCACAGCATATTTTTTTTCTAAACCGGTATATCGATGTCGGTTCGTCCTTTGTGTTGGTGTCGAAATAGAGTGTCACTTTTATCGGTTTTAAAATATTTCGAATTTGAGCCAGTGAAATACTGGCGGTTTTTCATCAACAACGGTTACCCTAAAAATTCGAGCCGTGTCTAACTACATTTATTTTCTTTTATGTAACCAATACAATGGCCTAGAATTTTGATAGAGTAAAGGTTTTACTGAAAACATCGAGAGACAACCAGCATGCCTGTGAGATATTTCTCGGCGGAATGTTTAGCCAAGTCAGAGGCCCATGGGCGGCATAAACTCTGACATTAGGTTAGGCACTAACCACACGATAAAGAAGAATAATTATGTTCGAACGAGCGTTTTTAATTTAAAAATGTTCGTTCATATACGTCTCGCGCTTGTGCTTGGCCCACAGAACTGTGTAGTACCAGATACGCGTACACGGGGCGCTATCTGTCTATTTGACGCCATTTAGACGATGACACTTCCAGGAAATGTCTGCTGCCTGTGTAGGAAGTCCTGTCAGGTAATGTCTCTCAAATTGACACCAATAAGGATAATAATGCCCTTTTCCCCGTAAAAAGTAGGTTTTCCTTAACTTGTATTGTTTTGATTTTCTTCCAGTGAAAGTGGGATTGAAATCTACAACACAAAAAATGTTTCTACCTATGTCCGTTATAGACTTTGAAATCATTCAACCCGTTTCATTAGAAAGGCTATAATGCGAAGATGGTTTTAGACCACTAAAACAATGCATTATACACTATAGCGTAGTAGCACACGCCGGGTATCCGCTAGTTTATTATAAAACTCGGTGAAATTCGTTGTTCCTATCATAAATTAGGGGAGCGGATTTCGGGTTGATTGGCTTTAATTAAAAGGAGGTTTTGTTTTTGACCAATATGAAAGCGTGTATGAATGTCATCGTTTTCCCAATGTTGGAGTCGCCTTTCAATATACCCAGATGCTGCCAAATACCAGTATTTTACATGGAGCGACTGCATATCTGACCTTCACGCCACGACCTATTAGGTATGTGTCCGTGATTTTTTTTTTAATTGATGAACCCATTTCTTGGGATGTCTTTTCCTGAGTCTGAATTTTTCAGACAAGACCAGGCTAACATCTTTTAGTGACGTCACGTGCCAATCGTAAATAAATATTAATATGAATAAGTGCTTGAAAATATTCAAGAACATATTCCACAATTCGCACATGAATTAACCCAAAACTATTCATAAGCACAATGGAATCCTAGATTCATTGTCTCTCAGTTACGATATTCCCACACCAAATTCCAACTTGATAGAAACAACCCAAAACTAAGTTTCAATTAGAAATAAATACGTAAATAATTAACGTGCTCCGTGTTTCAAAATTCAGTGGGACTGACAAACATAAGTTCGTAGGACTCGGAGTAGAAGACATCTGAAATGTTTGAAGATAATCGTAAGTAATTGTGCTGCTAAGTTTCACTAACATTATTTTCGTTTTGTGGATTAAGTTTTAAGAGAAAGCGTTTCTATGATTTGGACCAAGTTTTAAAAGAGGGCGTTTCTAAAATTTTGGTCAAAAATAATCATGGAAAATATTCTCGTAGGATACTTTTGACCACAAAAATCTTGAAGACCCGCAGCTGCTTTTAAAGCACTAAGTTACGAGAACGTCTGTGTTGGATAGAAAAACTTATAAAAAAGGAAAAATCAAAAACATTTGGCAACTTAAATCACCAATACACAGGGAAAAATGCCGGGGATTAATGTTTTACAATGCAGGAGGAATGATAGACATAAGTACATATTTCTATTAATCTGCATGGTCCTCATGACCTCGTGTGACTTGACCAAGATTATGTCTGGACTTTAAAAGAGATTATGATCTCTGAGTTTGTTTTGGCTGTTTCTTCAGAGCTTCAAGCTGTTTCTCAGAGTAGTCAGGTACGCGGCCAAGTCAGGTTTAAAACCAAAGACTTGTAAAATTGTTTGTAGTAACCAATTTAAAAAATAAACATAATTTAATTATAAGTTTGTAGGATTCTAAGTACAGACATCCGAAATGTTGGAAGACAATCGTAAGTAGTTGTGCTGCTAAGTTTCACTAACATTATTTTCGTTTTAAGGATTAAGTTGTAAGAGGTCGCATTTTAATTTAGGCAAAGAATATTCTGAGATTTTGATTTGCTGCGTAAACCGGACTTTTACACATATTTTAGTACATAATATCAACATAACTTCACGCCTTGTAATTCCTGAACGGTTACAGAGGTGTACCTAACAAGTACACCCACAGTGTTTTAGTAAATTTTCTGTCAAAATCTTTTATTCGGAGGTTTGACACTTTAATGTCGTTGTTAAATGACATGGTTGCGATGTTGCCAACACCTTTTCAAGCTCCACTTTACGGAATAATCTTGAAAACAAAAAAGAAATAGAAAGTAGAGAAAACAATAACAGAGATAACCCAAAAACAAGTTAATGCAACTTAATCTTTGATAATTCTGTAAAAAACTTTTTTGCAAAAAAAAACCGACTTCCAAAAAAAACACTAAAAAAGAGGGAAATAACTTTACTTTCGGAAGTCGGTGACTATTGTTTGTTTCATTGACTTTTTTGCCACCGACTTCCGAAAGTAAAGTTATTTCCCTCTTTTTTAGTGTTTTTTTTGGAAGTCGGTTTTTTTTTGCAAAAAAGTTTTTATTTTACCCTTTTTAGTTATCGCATCACACACAAATCCTTGTCAAGTATCAATTTTGCAATTTCTTTTACTTGGATGACAGATTGTTTCCAGCTATTTTGATTTCAAAACCAAACTACTGAACCGATTTCGATGAAATTTCTATGGGACCAATCGGAAAGTAGATCCATTCAGATAAAAGAAGAATTTTTCAAATCGGTTCATAAAGGACGAAGATATGAGGTAACAAACACAAAAATTTCCAGCTATTTTGATTTCAAAACCAAACTGCTGAACCGATTTTGATGAAATTTCTATGGGACCAATCGGGAAGTAGATCCATTCAGATAAAACAAGAATTTTTCAAATCGGTTCATAAATGACGGAGATATGAGGTAACAAACACAAAAAAAAAAAAAAAAAAAAAAAAAAAAAACATACAACCGAATTGAGAACCTCCTCCTTTTTTAGAAGTCGGTTAAAAAGGAAAGCTTTCTTTTCTTTTCGCCAACAACTACAATCCCTTCTAATAATTAAAATACTGGTATTTATTTGCATCTAGTTATACTGACTTCAACATGGTTGGCTAAAAGCTAAGCAGGTGCTGGTTACTTACAATCAGTCTTACATTCTATTTTTTAACAAACCAGCTACAAGATCGCTATCTCCTCACAACTTGTACCACCCAAACATCTTCGGGCAGCCCAAGGCGACATCACATTGTCCTAAACACTAAAATGCACTTAGACCCGCTTCCAAGGTACGCCTGTGTTTTGTACCAGTAATGAAGTAGCTGATATATTATATCTGGATCTAGGATTTGGGTGGATGTCTGAAATTAATATTGTAAATGCATTTCTGAATTTCATGCTGTTATAAATGTTTGGAAGCACTGTCTGTTTTCAACCGTGTAAATGTTGAAACGATCTCCTCTTGTGTGGAAATGGGTAGACGCTGTGTGGGTAGTCCTTGCCGTGTTAAAAATAGGTATAGCCTGACAAAAAAATGGTGACAGGATTGACAGTCCTGGCTGCCCTGGCTGTTCTGCCTGTCCTAGCTGCTGGACCTTAGTGTCGTCACAGGAATAGTACACGGTGGAAGGGACACCGACGCTTAAACGGTTACCACGTATAGGTGGGGGGGAGCTTTTGAATGGTGTACTGAATACGGGGTCACCGTTTAAGCGTCGGTGTCCCTTCTACCCCGTACATCTTTTAAGTTCATAAATCAACTATTATAAAATCAGGCAACAACAGATAAATTTTACTGTAAAACCCATAACTTCTCCCGCCGCAGTCGGTCCAAAAGGTCAAGAACAAATAAAGCAACCAGGCTGAGTTAACGAGAAGTAAAAAGATTAACCGACATTAACCAAGTAAGTTAACTGCGTTACAAGTAATTACGAAAGACCACACTGCCCCGTTTCCACTAACAGTTAGGTGATACCTAACTTAACGCCTTGTTGGTATTTCAATTTTAAGCACAGAGCCGAGAGTTGAATTTTCAAAAGGGCAATAATATTAAAGCATTGGTTTAGGTGTTGCCTAGTGTAAGAGAAAACAAGCACTGTATTAGTTTATTTATTCTTTGCGACTTAGTTACTTCAGGTCTTCAGTAAATGTTTACACGTCGAAAGGTCAAAGGTTCACGTTAATTAGAAGAAGGTTTACTTATATTGAAGTTCATCTAATTCTTTTTGCAAAGAAAAGGATGATCTGGGCAGAGTTTTTGTGTCAGTGTGTCTTGGATTAGATGAGTTAAAGTTTTTGCTAGTAGCCATTTAACTAAGCTTGTATCTCTACAGTTAATATTATACCGAAAAGTTAACGAGATCAACCTATTACTAAACCAGCTAGAAATTATTATAACGACAGTGGAAAAGTAAAATGGCTAAAGCGCCATTTTGGTCGATAATGAGTTATACATGGTTAAATTTAAGTTGTTTTAATCCTCTTAAGGGGTCATTGTACTCATTATAACGAACCAATTTTACTATGGGACCAACCCTGAAATCGCGAAAACAAATCAGTACATTTTGACGAGTTAGGCGAACATAAATGTACTGAACCGCTGATTTCAGGGTTGGTCCCATAGTAAAAGTTGTTCGTTATAATGAGTACAATGACCCCTTAAAAGGATTAAAACGACTTAACTTTAACCATGTATAGAAAAAAAAATCCAGTTCAATTATAATTATATCACTCAATATCGACCAAAATGGCGCTTTAGCCATTTTACCATTTCACTGTCGATAAAAATATGAATTCCCTCAGATTTTATAACAATTCCATGGGTTTTATTTTTTTTTGCACAGAACCCTAAAATCCTTTTTCTAAAATACCAAAGAAACGATGGATGGACTGTGTGAAGGATGATATGCAAGAAAGGAGGTGTCTGATGAGATGACGAGTAATAGAGAAGTATGGAAGAAGAAGACATGCTGCGCCGACCCCAAAAACATAAATATTGGAATTAGGGCGGAAAATGATGAGGAGTATGCCTGACTGGCTCCCACGACCTCTTTAGTCGGGGCCATTACCACTTTTTGGAAAAATAACAAGAACTCATCACTTTTGCTTGTTGGCGATTTCAGAAAATAATAATTCCAAGTTTCTTTACGATATTTCCTCCATCGCGAGTCAGTGAACTACATGATTAGCTTATGTACGTATGAGTAATTTATTAGGAAATTGAAAAAAAAAACTTATTGATCTTTTCTACTTTTTATATAAGTAATGGTTATTAAACCATTGGACCTTCACAGTATTTACAAGGATAAAATACGAAAATGCTATTAATCACTTTTATAATTCTACGTACACCATCATCTACCTAGCCTTTCCCAACAATATTGGGGTCGGTCTCCAGTCAAACTGGATGCAGCTGAATGGTATTTTACATGGACCCTTGGTAAGACTCGTTGGCACACTTTCGGGCCACTGACTACCTGTAACGACTGTCAAAGATCTACAAATGACAGCCGGGACCAACGGCTCAGCGTGCTTTCCGAGGCACGGAGGAAGCTCGATATGTATTGGATGGTCACTTATCCATGGACGAATCTAGGCACGCTCCGCTTAATCTTAAAGATCGACCCGTGCGGTGGTTATTGTGTAGTCACGAGCTACACCGTTTCCAATAAGCGTACAAGCGCGTATAAGCGTTTCCTGACACAACATCATCTGTAAATTGCTTTAGTTGTATTTAACGGCTCGCGTGCACACAAATAAACCAGAGGTTTCCGTTGTGTGGCTATACTTGTTGTAAGAATAATGTAAGTATTTTAGAAAAAAAAAAAAACTTCAGTTAATTTAAACTGGAAAGGATATTATGTTACCGTGTGTTATGTTATGTTGTATGATAACGGTGTGTTATGTTATGTGTATTATGTTAGATAGATAGACCTCGTCTTTTATACAAGTGACATTCTACTTCGGGTGATAAAACAATAATTAAGACTCGACTATACCTATCTCAGACAATCAATAAACTCATCTCACCCACCACACGAAGTTAACAAAAACGACTTTAATGCAGGACCTCACTTTAACGATGAAGTTAACCGACCCAGTTAGCGGTAACCGTGATTTTACGATGGTAAACGGTCAGCGGTACACTTTATGACCCGTTTACGGCTGCAGTTGAATTACTGTAGTGTAAGAGCTAGTTTCTAGAAGCAATTTGTTCTCTTTTAGGCACGGAGCCAGATTTACTCCATTCATGTGCGTTTCAAGAAAATTATTTATGGCTTTTGGGTTACAAGTAAGACCATGCGGAAGTAACACCCATGTTACACACGACATGGGGAAATAAACAAATGAATTACTCTTTCTCCCCATATTTTGGTAAAGCATTCATCATCATCTGCAATGACTAGCCCAATGCAGCTAGATCCTAGTATTTTATATGCAGTCTATGCAGTATTTTACCTTGACTTGAAGTTAAAGGCAAACTCCTTGGTTCCAAGGAAGTACCAAGTATTGTTGCTCCTTATTGGATTATCATTCCACCACATAAGTTCATAATAGGATTTAGATTATAGAAACAGTCTGTTGGATAAGTTAACTGTTGTTCAAATATAAAAAAAAACGTAAATAAAACAAACCAAAAGACATTTTTTTTTCGTATCTAGTTTAACCTAGACACCTGTCTTCTTTATATATAAACAACAGTTAACTTATCCAACAGACTGTTTCTATAAATCTAAATCCTAATATTCGAAACACCAAAAATCTATCATTCTTTTAGACACAACAGCGGTTTCCATGATTACTCTCAAATCTTTTATAAGAGAGAAAAAAACTCAATAAAGCTCTTCAATAAGTATTTCTTGTTGAAACTCGTGAGGCAGTTGTCACACCGCTGGCGATTAGCGACAAAGCAAAAGCGAGATAGAGCGAGTAGAACTACAAACTAAAACGACATCAAAATCAAATCATTTATTTATTCTTTCTTTTTTCATGCTTTCCCATCCACGGACAAACCTCGGCAAGCGTTGCTTAACCTTGAAAATTGACCTTTGCGACTGTTATTATTTAATGACAAGCCCCACTGGACAGTCACCGACAGCCACTTCAAAGGTGGAGATAGCGAGTGAGAGACTGAAGAGGAAACACCAATTGTACACTCTCGCATTCACCCTGTCTCGGCCAGATTGTACACCTACCTTTAATATAATATGAGGTTTTTTAGTGACAAGGGACGAGAATATTTTGTACATTTCTTGAACGGGAAAATCGTCGATAGCTAGGAGTAGTCGCTTTTTAGTCGGCGGTGGGACAGGTGCCTGAGCTTCGGACTCTGTCAGCTGGAAAATAACATGAAGGCTGTGTTGACAACATAGTGTTTATAATCTGTGGGGAATAATCTGTGGGGAATAGTTTGTCTGTCTGTGTTTACGAGGTTCTTAGAAAAACGCTGGCTGGGGAACTAGGGAATTTTATGTAGGCTTTCTGATTTTTATGTACATATTGAATAATTTGGTGTTCCAGGCTGTGGCAGTCAGTTAGGTAGTCGCTTTATATCAAAAACTCCGGTTAGACTGGAAGCCGATATAGTTGTGGGGAAAAGCTAGGCAGATTTTAATGAGGAGTGTCGCTATGAACTTAATATTCTTATTGAGTTTTCCGAGATACTTAAGTATCTCAAATGCCTGAATTTCAAATGGATAACTTTTTGTAATGATTGACTGTTCCCTTGAAATATCTCTGAATAAGATTTATCTGCGTTAGGCAGTCGGTCAGTCAGTCGGTCCAAGAACAGGATATTTTTTTTTTTAACTGGCATCGAACCTTGTCTTACAAGCATGTTTAATGAGACCTTTATGCCACAAATCACTGCCTCAACAGATAAATTACAATAATAACACAAAGCGTATAAAGTAACATTTATTTCCTACGAAAACACAGCAATATAACTTATAGCTCCGAATGCTATAAATATGATATATGAGTATGTTTGTGTAGTTTGCAACCATATGCAGAAGATATAATAACACGCTTTATTGCGAACTTGTTGCTTTACACAACTTTACACTTGAAAGTATCTAATTTATGACAGAAGGCGCATTTCTTAATTCAGAATTTGAAACTCCAAAAATGAATATAAATATAAAAGTTTCTTTTTTAAAGTGTTTTTATATCTTTGTGTTTGTTTTGGGGTTTCTTCTCAGAATAACCAGGTAAGAAACATCAACCTTTTCAAGTTTCAAAATAATGTTGACGTGTTTAATCAACATAGGTACATAGTTACAGAAATAAAAAATTGCACAATTATGAAATGAAAATCGTCGAGGCTGCTGAGCATGAAGTCCCGTATTTGATTTCCGGGTCAGATCATTCTTGGGTTTAAAAATTTCTAATATATTAGTAGGAGCTCAAAATAACGTAAGTTCACCAGTTTGGTAACATGTGGTTGTTTTTGATAATCTTCTTCATCTGCTTACCCCTTTCCGGGAATAAAGAAGAAATCTCATGAAAACAACTATCCCTAATCGATAAAAACAGAAAAAAAACCGCGCAAACCCGTGAACTAAAACTAGTAGCACATAAAATCCGGCTGTCCGTCTGTATTTCGTGGATAAATCAACAAACGCAATGACCCGGACAGGATTGTGCTCCAAATATCCACTTTCTGATACATTAGCTTCTACTATTTCGTGTTTTCCAAACATAGGCTAAACTTTTCGGATACCAATAGAATATCAAATTATTTTAATCTGTTATAGGTTTAACAGGGTGTGAACAAAAGAGGAAATCTGTAGTTAAAAGTTGTACTAAACGCATCAAAATACAATGATACAGTATGGTTCCTCTGGCGCTTGACATTTTATAGAGTCAGCGTTACTTTGCGGAAATGACTTTAAATGTTATGCAATTATGAAGTTTTAATTTTCACTTCACGCACTTTTTCACTTTCTTTCACCGAATTGAAACTACATAATATTTTGTATATTATTTAATGCTTGAAATATTTGTGAATTTGGAAATTTCGTTGAAAAACAAGACGGGGGGCTAGTTCCGATTAAAGACCAATTCAAACGGAACGGAAAAGCGCAATTTACTGACTGCATTGATAATACGACCGTATTACCACTGTTTAAAGTTGAAAATTGTATGAATATCGACGCCGATATCCAGTGTCGCCTCAAGCATGTTTGCGACTTGGTCGCGCGCTTCCTCGCGAATGCTCGGGAGTCCTCGAGGATATGAAGTTATACATGTGACATTTTGACTTGCTCACGTATTCTTCGGTGGGTTTTTTCGAGTAGGCTCGCGGAGACGCGCGTTGTCGAGCCTTCTCTTAATGGCGCACCGTCTCAAAGCGCGTTTCTTCTCTTGGTGAGAATTGCGACCAGAGGAGGCTCAAGCCTGCGCGAGGATTTTTCCGTTCTGTCTGTACAGAACCTAAGGCCGCCCGTAAAATGATCCGTGATCAACTACATTGTATTTATAATAATATGTTTTATCCTAAATAGTTGACAACTGTTTTTATATTAAATCATCTTTTATAAATAGCTTGGAACTATTCTACTGCAAAAGAAAGGGTAAAAGCGAGAAGAGTCTCGTAAACAGAATAAATTAGACACTTTTCTTGATCACTGCTTTTGCAGATTAGATATTTATTTAAAAAATAATTATCATTATATATGTTTTTATATATTATAATATATATATATAACTTTTACTCAAAATATTCTCACTATATTATCTGTCTCCGTAAGTAATGATAAAGATGAAAAATGGGTGTCAAACGATAATATCATACATATTATGTGACAAAGATGTACTTATATAAATAGGTAAAACGCTAAGGTAAACTAAAACGATATTTATTTTCTGTAAATTGGTTGTAAAACAGGAGGAGCTCGTGGCTAAATAATAACTGTTGCTCGGATTAATGTTCATGTTAAGCCGCGCTTGCCTAGGATGGTCTGTGGATGGGTGACCACCCATTACATACCGTGTTTCGTCCGTGTCTCGGGAAGCACGTTAAGCCGTTTGTCTCAGCTCTTAATTGTAGATAATGGACAGTCGTTAAGTAGTCAGTGGCCCGAAAGTCTGACAACCATCAGTCTTACCAAGAAGTATCGTATTACCCAGTACTAACTGGGTTATGGAGGTCAGATAGGCAGTCGCTCCATGTAAAATACTGTTATTCAGCTGCATCCGGTAAGACAGGAGGCCGACCCCAACATAGTTGGGAAAAGGCTAGCCAGAAGATGAGATGATGGTTGTAAAAAAATACTTTTACACGTCAAAATAGCCAGGGCTTTAACAGTAAACTTAGTTTTGAAGAAGGTCTTACCGAGCCTCCTTTACGACTTTCTTGAGATTATTTCCATATTTTCTAGACGAAAACGATCAAGCTTAAAGCATCTATATAATCTTACGGGCGTTTCATTAAGTTTTTTATGATGAATAAAAAAGTAATGCCAGGTAAAACTTATAAAGTGTTTATAGGTAAAAGAGAGTTTATCTAAAAACTCAAGTTTTATTAATAACATCGAGTATAAGCGAGATCCGATAGTTTGCGATCAATTCGTAATAGATATCCTTGTCTAACAGCCTGTAACCTTTAAAAGCCTTAACAGCAAACATATTTCACTGGACTGCCTTGTTGGTCAAGTGGTCGGAAGCGCGACTGCTGATCCTGGGTTCAATTCCTGGATTGGGAAAATTTGTTTTTGGGTTTCTCCATCAGGAATTCCTCAGTAGCAGCAACGGAGTCTGGATTTGTGCCCGGTTGATGGCAATAGGCTCGGCCCCTATTACATGGAACTTAAATATAACTGGCGAAATGTGGGTGTACTATTAGGTACACCTCTGCCTAACCCTTCGGGGATTACAGGCGTGTTGTTATGTATGAATTTCAATGAAATTTGAGACACGAGTAGACCATGACGTAACCTACGACAAAAAGTATTTTCTTCTGGTGCCCGTGAGGTACGAGTAATTTCCGACGATTGGAGTCGCAGGCCGAAGCTAGTGTTCTATAAATACGTCTATAAATATACGTGGGACACTCAGAAAGTTTTGCGACACTAAAAAAAATTGTTCTACAGGTACATATATTTTTATTAAATCTTTTCAAAGTACTCTCCACCAGCCTCTATACAAAGATTCATGCGTCTGAACCAGTTTTCAAAACACTTTTTCCAGTCCACCGCAGACACCTCGTTTACAGCCTGCTCGAACGCAGCCAGCGCATCTTCCGGCGACGAAAATTGTATACCCTTGAGCTGATTTTTTATTTTTGGAAATAAAAAGAAGTCACACGGTGCTAGATCAGAGCTGTAAGGAGGGTGACCCAGGAGTTTGACTGGTGTACTGTCCAGGAAGTCCCTCGTTTGGAGTGCGGTGTGTGCAGGCGCATTGTCGTGGTGGAGCAGTAGTCCGCGGAGCCCTGTGTTTGGTCGCTTGTTGCTCACAACAGAAAAAACTTCTGGTAAACATTTGGTAGTATACCATTCGGCGTTGATGCTTCTTTGATCTCGTAAGGGAATTGAGGCCAAGTGGCCAGTCAAATTAAAAAAGCTGGCGATCAAAATCTTCCCCCCGCTTCGAGATCGCTTCACTTTGGTAGGCGTTGGTTCTTTTGAAACACCCAAACTGTCGACTGGCGCTTGGTTTCTGGATCGTATTGATAAATCCAGGACTCATCATCTGTTACGATGTCGTAAACACGCCGAGACGAGCCTGCTTCAAATTTGTTCAGCATATCACGGCACCATTCCACCCGGGCCTGCTTCTGAGCGTCGGTGAGGTAGTGCGGCACCCAGCGCGATACTATCCTCCTCACGCGAAGATGCCCGTGTAGAATCTCGGGAACGCTTCCCGATCCAATCTTTAATATGTGCTGAATCTCCTGATATGTAATTCGCCTATTATCTTGGATTAAATTTTTCACTGCTAGCACGTTTTTTTCCGTAATAGCCGTCAAAGGGCGACCGCTTCTTTCTTCATCCCCCAAGGTTGGTCGACCGCGCCTAAATTCGTTATACCAACGATACACGGTTGCCTTGGAGGGGCCTTCATCCATAAATGCCATTTGAAGTCTATCGAACGATTCATCCGGTTTCAGGCGACTGTTACGGGCTCTATTTCAAGTATGTACAAATAAACTCGCTATTTATTCACATAAATACAACGCTAATAAACAGGAAAATCTATTGATTTTCCTGAAAACTGGAGAAGTTTAAGAGGTTTAAAGTATTAGAATGTTGAGAAGGAATTTTTTGTAGAAAAGCGGAATAATTATGTATGTTCAACACAGATACCTAACTTGTCTCATCTTATTTCTTGGATGGATGTTTGGTACTCTTTTATGCAAGAACTGATGAACGGATTTGGATGAAATTTGGCACACATATAGTTTATAACCTGGATTCACACATGATAATGCTGCGAAGGGAAATCTCCTTTCGATGGTCGATCTCTAAACATTGGAATTTGCATCTTGTCACCACTACCTACATACGTATGAATTTAAATTGAGTAAAGATAAAATGCCCCGCCATGCCATGCGGTCCGCGGTATGCGGTGGCCTAACTTCAAGAAACTTTTAACTTTAAGATTATTTACTTTTGAGTAGTTAGATATCAGGTGTAGAAATAAACTTAATATTCAACCGATGCAATTCAGTACTCACTCGTCACAAATAATATATTTTTTTTTTTTTGGTTATGGTATCTCGCTGGTCAACCTATGAGGCCGGCTTCTGCTTAACCGGACAACAATCAATGTGGCTGTCTTTAGTGTACCTCGTGATCTCCAGCCAGGAGCAAATAATATCAGAACGAACTATTAAAAAAAAACCGGTCAAGTGCGAGTTGGACTCGCGCACCGAGGGTTCCGTACAAACCTGTGGGTATATAACTTTTTTTATATGACGAAACTAAAAATTTACGGTTTTCGTAATTTTTCCTATATCTGTACTATAAGACGTGACTTCGTACAAAATTTCAAGATTCTAAGTTCACGGGAAGTACCCTGTAGGTTTTGATTCCCGTGCGAGTTTCGAAAATTTGCGGAAATTTGCGGCCTAAGTGGCTGTATCTTTTGATTGCGTTGACTTAGAAGGTTGATTTTTCTACAGCTTCCAGGGACAGTAGAACTAAGTATCATATAGAAATTTCAGTTTGATACCTCCACGCGTTCCTGAGAAAAACGGTCTTGACAGACGGACGGACGGACGGACAACAAAGTGATCTTATAAGGGTTCCGTTTTTTCCTTTTGAGGTACGGAACCCTAAAAATGGTTAAAATTACAACTAATTCTCCTATATTGGTCACCACACGAACGGTCTCCGACTAGGTGTGATTCATCAGTGGTTTTCAAATTCAGAATACCGCGTTTATTAGCTAAAACCGTTAATTATGTGTGTCTAGTGATGTGCATCGGGACATGTGACTGCTACCTGGCCCAGTGACGCGGAATAGTGATGTGCTTCGCTGATGTGATTAGTTCAGCGGTTTTAGCATACTATACGATTATGGTTTTTGGTTTAGGACGGGGATAACCGCTGTTTGTCGGTGATTTCTGTTGTAAATGTGTTGTTGTATTTCCGTTTCGCCTGGATTTGCTAAAAGCGGTATTATAGAACTAGCAGCGCTAAACGCTAACGGCATTGGTAGTGATGTAGGGTATCCTCATTTCACAAGTTTTAAGTACCAAGTTTGGTTACACAAGGTGTAGTTTTAAATCCTCGTCAAAATTCAGGAGGTTGTCATAGAAATAATCAATATAAATTACGGTACCTGGTAAGTAACAATAAACGCTGTTTTTTTTAGTTGTTTTAATTTGACACTATTTCAGAATGAAGCCCTTTTCAAAGGAGGAGAATCACCCATTTATCGAGTAAACGTCTGCGTTTGTTTGTGTGTGTAAAAGCGCGGTTATAGCTGGCTAGTATACGACGGGCCGCGTTTTTAATACAGGTGGTGTACACTTACCAATTTCCGATATTAAGAAAAATATAAAAATTACCTATCCATTTTATTATTTATTCGGGTCGAGAATCATTAGCATAGTTACCTCTTTGAATCTGACGAGGATGTAAAACTACACCTTGTAGATAACATGATAATAGAGGGCCGAGATTTGGACTATATGTAGAATGCAAATCTATTCTATAATTATTATCGAGTCATGGTTATCTGATATTGAGAGCAGAGATAAAGTGATATCAGCGATAACGATGATAAAAAAGCTCAAATTTGGAAAGGCAGATATTTCAACAGGAATAGCATACGATTTTCGGAGGTTTATGACTTTCTATTTTTTTTTTGTTCGATACGCATTGAAAGCAACTGCCGCTCTTCTCGTCTGTCTGGTCTTCTTCTTCGTCGTGTCGATGATTCCCTTTTTTTTTGACCAGAACTCTGCCACCTCGATGGTCTTGGTGGTGGCTTCGGACAGGTCCCTCAAAGTGCAGGTGGAATTACACATAGAGCAGCACAGGAAGTGAACCATAGTTTGTGTTGAGGCACCGCAGTCACACCCTGCTTCATCGGAATACCCCCACCGGACCAAGTTGTATCTGCAGCAACCCACCTGGCTTCGCAATCGGTTTAGGGTCTTCCAGGTGTGGGCTATGGCACGAGGTGTCCCGCTGGGAGATTTTCTGCAACTTCGATATAATGTGTCGGAGGGGGATCTATCTAGTGAAATATTAAAAAAGGCAATAATATAAAAAGGCTAAAGATTTATCATTTTTAGGTCGAAAATTTTCAAAAACTCTACAAAAATCTGGTTGTAATTTTCAGACATGCTGTAAGTATAATTTAAAATACGAACAAGCATTAAAACGAAGCCTTCATCTACATAAGAACACAAAAACTCAATAAAAACAGAACAGACATGTTCATAATTGAGCGCGTGATGTATTTCCATATTGCGTGTGAAACAAAAAATATAAACATTTCTCGGGAATAGCTGTTTGGGTCGAATCGAAGAAAATAATATACAGAAGGTAAGGTCTTCTTCTAAGTGTGTCGTTGGCAATCTAAATTGTGTCGGCCCAGAACTGAGCGAGTAGTTTGGCGCCTTCAGTAGCGTCCATCAGTTCCTGTAGTGAACACACAACAGGACACGCAGGACACGTAAAAGCACAGCCGTATTTCGTTTTTAACGTGACTGTACTCTGTGACAGCCATGTCGAGGTTAAACAAAAGACGATACATCAAAACCAATAAAAAAACACGAGTCGACGTAGCGGGAGTCGACATGGCGGGAATTATTCAATATTAAGTATCCCATAGTTTGTGGAACAGCACCACATTTATACTCTAGGGTAGAGTCATTTGAGTCTCCACTTGAGCAGGTCTTCATTGCTGCGACCAACCTGGGTCCGGAGTCTATATAAATACTTCCAGGTCAGCCATGGCAACTCATGTCCAGGTGGGAGATTTTCAGCTGGTGGAACGAATGGGTTAGGTAAGGATGCACTACCTCGCCACACCTCAGAAGATGTAATCGTTGTAATGCTGGACACATTAGCCTTGGATCGACAATTGGAAGTCATAGGGGAGGCCTTTGCCCAGCAGTGGGATGACGTCGGCTAACAGTACAGTACAGTAATCATTATTATTAGCCATTTGTGTCCCACTGACAAAGGCATTCAGTCCCTCCTTCCCCTTGTCCCTATCGAGTGCTGTAATCGCCAATCCTTGTGAAAAGAGTCGAGTTCGTCCCGCCATCTCCTTCTGGGCCTGCCACGTTGTCGTTTGCTGCTGTTTGGGACCCATTGTGTGGCTGCTTTGGCCAACCCAGTTCCATTTGAACTTGGCAGCCGTGTGCCCTGCATCGGCAATTCGAATTTTGGAACGCAGAATTGAGTTCCATATACGATCAGTAAGTTTGTCTCCAAGCATACAGGTGTAATCAAAATATTTTTAGTATTTTAATACTAAAAATATTTTGACATTTATGTCATGTTCAGACCGACGAAGCGATATGGCGGCCATAGCAAGTGCTGCGACGGGTAGTTAAGTAGGATAGTATTTTAGAAGTATAAGGAACAGGGTGTATTGCTCCTCACACTCTATTTACAAGGGAGGATCCTCCGATCAAACGGAGTTGTTTTTTTTTTCTCTTTTTGTAAATCGCATCTTGCAGGTATATCGAGGAGGTTGTCGTGTGCTTTACTGGAGTACCCTCTGGGTGCATTGAGTGTAAGGCCTCCAGTCAGGGGCCCCGATAGAGATTGACGGGTTTTTGTGTATGCTTATGTCGCGGATAATTTTAATTGCGTGATGCAGGATTTTTAGTTCTTATCTTGTGATTTAGATCGAGGGGAGCTAGTGTTAAGCCACGCTTGCCTGGGTTGGTCCGTGGATGGGTGACCACCCATTAAATACCGAGTTTCCTCCTTGCCTCAGAAAGCACGTTAAGCCGTTGGTCCCGGCTGTCAATTGTAGATCTTTGACAGTCGTTACAGGTAGCCCGAAAGTATGACAACCAGTCTTACCAAGGGGTATCTTATTATCCCGTACTATCTGGGTAGTTCAGGTCAGGTAGGCA
Source organism: Standfussiana lucernea (assembly GCA_964057025.1). Lineage (NCBI taxonomy): Eukaryota > Metazoa > Arthropoda > Insecta > Lepidoptera > Noctuidae > Standfussiana > Standfussiana lucernea. The sequence goes on along the minus strand of OZ059807.1, from coordinate 1,627,256 downwards.
GTCGCTCCATGTAAAATACTGGTATTCAACTGCATCCGGTTAGACTGGAAGCCGACCCAAACATAGTTAGGAAAAGGCTAGGCAGATGATGATCTTGGGATTTAGATATCGCTGCAGATCTTTTTGCGAATTTGGCTATGTCGCTACGGTGTTATATCGCGCGTGTATACTAATAATCTATACTAATATTATAAAGCTAAAGAGTTTGTTTGGTTGAACGCGCTAAAAATATAAAAATATAATATATAAAATTCTTTTAGTGTTGGATAGCCCATTTTTTGAGGAAGGCTATAGACTATATAAAATCACGCTGCGACCAAAAGGAGCGGAGCATCCATCAATAATGTTACGCAGACGAAGTTGCGCGGGTCAGCTAGTTGGTATATATGTATAATCATAGGAGTATATTAGCACGAAAGTCCGCCTGTGTCTGAACATCATTTTATGATTGATAATAATGATACGCTGAAATACGCCGAAGAAACAAATGAATGGACTCGTAATCTATCTACCACAAAATCCAAGTTATTTCATCAGTTCTCATACCCATGAAATCGGCTCACAGCAACGCTAGTTATTTTTACCTGAAACAAACAATAAGAAAATATCAGTTAAATTTCACTATAAGAGCTCATTCACACGGCTTCCGTCATTGACGATCCGTCGTAAAAAACGATACGTCATGACGGATGGACGTTCACTTTGCATACGGAACCGTGTTTTATCACGATCCGGCAAAAAAACGGATTGATGTTCACATTAGTTTCGTGATTTTTCGTTAGCGAATCTATCAGATCCGTCACAAAAAATCACGATTCGTGTTTTTAGTGTACGTGATTTTTAAAAGACGATACGTGATTTAAGACGTGTCCGTAATTTTTCACGATTTGTGATGCGTGTGAACACGGGCATTTAAAAAGCCGCCAAAATGGCTGCCGTCAAAAAACCTACGGATCGTGAAAAAGACGTTTACAAAAATAATGTAGAAATATTATCTGGTTACTTCATTCTGCAAAGATGTAGTTAATGGTGCAAGAAATTACTTAAGATTTTGCTGTAGCAATTCTAAACCCTTAATATGTAGGTTTATTTTATTATCTTTATGATACGTCAAAAAAAACGAATCGTCGTGAACGGGTTGTAAGGCATGTAAAGTTACTGTTGAAAATGTTACCAGTTACCGTAACACGTTATTAACTAGATAGTTTGTGATAGGTTACGTCGTCGTTTCCGTAGTCCGACCAACTTCCGTAAGTAAAATTATTTTCCACTTTTTTAGTGTTATTTTTTTGGAAGTCGGTTATTTTTTTGCAAAAAAGGTTTTATTTTACCCTTTTTAGTTCGATGACATATTTTTTCCAGCTATTTTGATTTAAAAATCAAACTACTTAACCGATTTTGATGAAAATTCTATGGGACCAATGGGAAAGTATATCCGTTCAGATAAAAGAAGATTTTTTCAAATCGCTTCATACATGATGAAGATATGAGGTAAGAAACACAAAAAAAAATACAACCGAATTGAGAACCTCCTCCTTTTCTTGAAGTCGGCCAAAAAGAAGCATAGATTGGCGCCATAGTTTGAATTCAATAAAAGAAGATGTGGACTTTCTCAACCTATCTGCTTCATGCCCAATATGATGAGTTCCGAATGAATTAAGAATGATGGATGGTATGCCTTTTAATATATATAAGAATATGTCTTTTGTCGTATTTATTTACTTTCCGGGTAAAGTGTGTTTCTAAGTAGTTGCCCTAATGAGTAATGTGTAGTTCTGTCGATCTTATCTGTGTAATGGTCGTTAAGGATGGCTGTAGTGTCAGGACTCTAGTTGAGTAAAATTGATGATGTTGTAACATAACATCACGCTTGTAATCGCGGAGAGGTTACGCAGAGGTGTACGTAATAGTATACCCAGCATTTCGCTAGTTGTGTTTAGATGTTGTAAATGTTCTATTATATTATCAGATTATCTCATGCCCGCGAACTAGGTCCGCGTGAAATTATTATAAAATATTACTTCCCTATTTATTTGAATCCGATATTGTTAAGAATTTCATGTTTTTTTTTGCACGCAACCTTTATATTTTCAACAAAAAAAAAATATAGTAATGTGCTTGCGCTGTGGCTGACACGGGTACCAGTATTCTTTATAAAGCATCCAACTAAGATGAAAAATAAATAACGTCGTATCTACGTAACGTCGGTTTAGTTTTCACCTACGCCGTATGATCGTAAAATAGCTGAGAGTGTAACAATTTGAAAGCGCAACACTTTTTTTTTTCTATTCTCTTGTCAACCGTCACGCTGTCATTTACACCTTTTTCTTTCATATCATTCCTCACACAATCCATCCATCGTTTCCTTAGTCTTCCTCTCCCTCTCCATACATCAACATTTACATTCATAACTCTAACGAACTTAAATCATGTATTGCTTACAACTGTCTATAATAGTGTATGTCTCTTATACGCAATAAAACACTACATGCCTTTCGTCTCCGCACTCAAATTGTCAACACCAACCCCCATTTGCTCTATAAGTCACAAGGCTAACCCCCTAATTCCTATACCGTCTACATGAAGTTGTAAAGTCACATACTTCGCCTAAGTTCGGATATAATTTAACCCATTAGTAACTAATCGAGCTACGATCTGTCGGTAATCGGTTTCCAATACCCGATGCCATTAATTTGTTACATTTCATATGTATTAGTGCTACCGTTTATATTTTGGTAGTTGATCGTTTTGTTAATTTGTTGTGGACTTTTTGTTGGTGTATTGTCGTGTGACGGATGTGAGCTATCATTAATTAGCCGGGTATCATCATATTCGTGTCTGCTAGCTGTGAACATTTGTCATCATCATCATCAGTCTCCAGCCCTTCCCAATTTATTTATGGTCGGCGCAGCATTTCTTCTTCTTCGATACTTCTCTATTACTCGTCATCTCAGCAGTCACCTCCTTTCTAGCCATATCATCCTTCACACAGTCCATCCATCGTTTCTTTGGCCTTCTACTTTAATTCATTTTAAATTAATGTTTGTATGAAGTGGAAATCAAACCCAGGTCTTATAGCTCAGAAACAGTCTAACCAAGGGATATCGTATTACCCAGTACTAACTGGGTTGTGGAGGTCTGATAGGCAGTCGCTCCGTGTAAAATACCGGTATTCAGTTCAATTCGGTGACTGTGGGTTTACTAAAGGTACGCCTTCTACCTTACCCTTAAGGGAACACAGGCGTGATGGTATGCTATGGTGCTTCTTACCTTTGAAAAGTCCCAAGCGGCAGCAAAATTCTATACTCCTGCCAACATTACGGTACATCACACGAAATCTCTACCTAAACGCAAATTCAACTCACAGATTTTCCCCAAATTTTTCCCTTGTACAACTAAATCATCATATCTATTACAAATCTTTACACACATACACAATTCCCTTCTGACATGATACAAAATTAGTATTCTAAACGTGTATTATGTTGCTTTTTCGTGAAAATAAACATAAAAATTCTACATGGCCCCAGACGGTTTGGGTAGCGTAATTACATACTGCCTTTATGTTAACTGAGCTGAAGGCGTGTATCATTCTCCTGGGTATTTACTGATACACCTCTCGACGGCCATCTTGTGAGTCATAAATATAATTCTCTGGCGGTACTGTTGTAACACAGTATTTCTTTTCTTTTTAGGTCGTCGCTGTGTTGGAATTCTTGCCAGACTGCCCCAGAAGAATGGTAGTACAAACATACATAAACTGAAGCCTTTTTCCCGCGGGGGTAGGCAGGAATTACAGAACGGCACCTGCTACAATCCTTACGTATTATTTTCGCATCGCATGCACGGTTGGTAATGTTTTGTTAGTTTTGATGGTGTGTGGTCTTCGGTTTATCAAACTTGTGACTGGCTACGCCTAGATCTGACTAATATTTTTGGCCCGTAAAACAACGAGAGTTTAATTATACTAAGCAGCATCTAAAATAATGCCTAATTAAAACATCTCTGTTGGATCTAAAGCTCGCAAGCCGAGAGTATAATAACACGAGTTTTTTCCTTTGAAGCCGACTCAATCTCGCAGAGAAGGGGCTTTGTCCCAATTGTGGGAACACTATAGGCTGATAATACCTAAACCAAGAGTTGAAGTGTCAAAAAAAAAACCTTCAAACCGTCGTTTAAAACCATCCAAGTGAATTTCAAAATAAGAAGGGTTCTGTAGTCCATCCGGACTTGGGATAAATTGCTCTTGGGATAAATTACCTGGTTGATCATCCGATCAACCAGGTAATTTATCCCAAGATCATACTTAACATTGTAGTTGAAAATCATATTCGCCCATAAATAATGAACATGTTTGCAACTGCCAATGTAAGTATGTACACACAATTTTGAGTAATTTACCATGTTATTTTAGGGCTACAAACATCTACTTTTTGATATATTTCGAAGTAAAGATCCAATTTTATGTATTTTTTATTTAAAGTTAAGGTTCTTTAGTTTCAGAAATAAGAGAGGGAGAAGTTAAATTTTCATCTCATCGTAACTCTTCTGCCCTTATCTCGATTTATTTGGCAGCATGTCTTTGGTTTGATTTCTAAATCAAAATATCTGGTAAAAATATGTCATCCAAGTTAAAGAAATTGCGAAATTGATAGTTGACAAGGCTTTGCGTGTGATACGATAACTAAAAAGAGTAAAATAAAAACTTTTTTTGCAAAAAAAAAAAAAACAATGAAGCAAACAATAGTCACCGATTTCCGAAAGTAAAGTTATTTTCTATTTTTCCGTGTTTTTTTTTGGAAGTCGGTTATTTTTTTGCAAAAAAGTTTTACTAAATAAATTTAGAACTTACGTGACGTACAAGACCCTAAAAACGGGTAATAAACTCAGTATTTTACACAGGTAAACCACCTGGCTTCCGCAACCCAATTATTGAGGGATATCTACTTGTATTCCAAGGGCGTTCGATCATCGCAAGATTGTTAAAGCTATTCGTATAAAGAGGCCCGAAGGGTCTATGAAGGCGGAAATGATTTTATCGTTACCGAATTGTGTTTTATGTTATCCCAAATTGGTGGACAACCAGATCACAGAATCAATCTTCTTCTTAGTGTATCGATGGCAAATAAGTTCATAATTATGTTTAGCCCAAAACTCAGCCACGTGAACTCCGCTCACTGATGCAGTAAGCAGATCATCAAGTGCGCAGGTGATAGGGCATGCGGTGCAATATGGAAGGTGTGCCATTGTCTGTGGGGAAACGCCGCATAGAATCAATGGTAACACGTTTATCATAATGAGGGGTTAAGCAGAGGTGTACCTATAAAAACCCATACTTCGTTAGTTACGTTGATGCCTCATGTAACAGGGGGTGAGTGATATAAACCAGACATCATCACAGATTCCCTGTTACTATTGAGAAATTCCTGATGGAAAAATCCAATAACACTTTGCCTGAACTGAGAACGGAACACAGGACCTCACGCATAACAGTAACACTCGTGACCACTACACCAACATGACAGTCATGATAAAGACTACTTTTATTATTAGCAGAGTCATTGTAAATCTGTGTAACGTATAAATTATTGCGATCACGCGTCAAAAAACAGAAAATAAAAATATGTAAAACCAAAACTCCCACATAACCGGATTACCCGGTTAGACCCGGATAAACGTGCGTCCGTGTGAACAAATTTGTTCTGAAATTATATAAAAACCTGTTTAACGGTTACGTTGGTTTGTTGAGTCACAAGAATAAATATATGTAATTTTCTGTAGTCATCATCTTCTTCCATTCTCCTCTGTCAACCGTCACGCTATCATTAACTTCTTATTCATTCATATCATGGCTCCAACAATCCATCCATCGTTTCCTTAGTCTTCTTTTCGGTACTTCTACGGTGGTGGGTAGGCCACCAGCAATCGCATTCCCAAGGAAGGTTAGTCTTTGGCAGCCGACCGACTGTAAAACCCGAAGACATAGCCTTCTGCAATATGAGTGAAAATGAAATTGGAATGATCTTTAGTAAAACATAACATCCCGCCCGTAATCCCCAAAGGGTTAGGCAGAGGTGACTCTAAGAGTACGCCCACATTTCGCCAGTCATGTTTTTAGTCCCATGTAAACGGGAGCGAGCATATCGCCATCAACCGGACACAAATCCAGACTCCGTGGCCGCTACTGAGAAATTCCTGATTTAAAAACCCAAAAAAACACTTTTGCCCGATCCGGGAATCGAGCCCAGGACCCCAAGCTCAGCAGCCGCACATGCGACCACTGGACAATCGAGGCAGTCTTTCGTAACACCCAATATTATTACGCGCGATCATTATAGAAGCTGCATTTTGGGCCCTCAATTTTCACGCATTCCTCCGTTTATTGTTCACATGTCATGTCAACATCCATTGCCAGATAACATGTACCTATAAATTATTTAAAATTTTGTATATTAATTGCAGTAAACCACTGACTACCCCCCCCCCTTTTTTCTATTTCATGTTCGTACAGTCCATCCAAAGGTTGTCTGGAAGAGATTGCTATCAGCGATGAGACCGCCATTGTAACCATAAAATTAACAATTTTTGTAAAACCGTTCTGTATCAATTTTGGTGAACAATAAAGTATATTCTATTCTATTCTATAAAGCTGCCAAAACCAAATGCAATTATTGCCAAATTCATTCGTTTGTAACCTCGGATTCACAAATGTTGTGGTTTTCAGTTGTTGACTTACTATGATAGTTGAAAACTTGCCAGCTTTTTTACTATTCCAATGGTGGATTAATGAAGTATGCTTAAAGAGGACGACCTCAATGATTTTGAAGTCGCAAAGGCTACTGCTGAGGTTGGACAAGGTGTTAATGGGTTTTCTTCAAGAATTTCTTAACAGCAACCCGGAGTTTGTATTTGTGTCCTGTTGATAGCAATGAAGGCAATTATTACACGCGAGGATCTTACACATAACTGGCGTAATGTGGGTGTAGTAGACCACCTCTGCTTAACACCGTCGGGTATTAGAGACGGGATGCCATACAGTTTTCATGCAAAATAACCTAGGCACTGCACGGTGTTCGGGGATGGTCGTCGGAAGTGAGGCGAGTCACTAAGCTCCTTAAGTTCCTAGTTGAGCTAGACGATTACTGACTAATGCATGCACTGGACACGGCCACTTAAATGTGTGGTACGTGTCTCTAAAACCATCTCTGACCCTTCAAAATAATCTAACTAAGATAATGTCTGGAGCGTAGAGGTGTACTAATTAATCACCCACATTTTGGCATTTATGTTCTTCTTTAACGTGTGGTTAGTGCCTAACCTGGTGTCAGAGTTTTTATGCTGTCCAAGGGTTTATGACTTGGCTTTACATGCCGTCGAGAAATATCTTTCAGGCATGCTGGTTTCCTCACGATGTTTTCCTTCACCGAAGCAAGTGATAATTATAGGTACATTACGCACATAATTCCGAAAAATCAAAGGTTTTGGGTTCGAACTCAAGACCTATGACTTGGCAGTCAAACGGTCACACCACTAGACTATCACTGCTAGACATTTATCTAAAAGTCTTATGTAATAGGTGGTGTGCCTATTGCCATCAATCGGGCTCAAATCCAGCCTCCTACTGGAAAAACCTTGATGATAAAAAAACCAATAACTCTTTGCCAAAATCAAAAGCTATACTTCATACTCTGCAGTAGCGCTTGCGACCACTAGTCTAACCGAGCAATAAATATGCAATACAAACATACATACAGGAGGAGCTCGTGGCTAAATAATAGCCGGTCGAGTTGCTCGTCAGGTTAAGCCACGCTTGCCTGGGTTGGTCCGTGGATGGGTGACCACCCATACATACCGAGTTTCCTCCGTGCCTCGGCAAGCACGTTAAACCGTTGGTCCCGGCTGTCAATTGTAGATCTTTGAAAGTAGTTACAGGTAGTCAGTGACCCGAAAGTCTGACAACCAGGCTTGCCAAGGGGTATCGTATTACCCAGTACGAACTGGGTTGTGGAGGTCAGATAAGCAGTCGCTCCATGTAAAATACTGGTATTCAGCTGCATCTGGTTAGACTGGAAGCCGACCCCAACATAGTTGGGAAAAGGCTAGGCAGATGACAAACATACATAAAGGGGGTAGACAGAAACCACAGAACGTCACCTGCTATGATCCTTACATCATCAGGCACCAGCACATCATCGTGAACAGCCAGTTGAGCCAGTTTTGACATCAACTCGTTGGTATTACTTCGCATTTACTCACCTTGCCTCATCTGTGTCAATATTTCCATCTCTTGTAAATACACTGCCCAAAAATACAAATTCATTCACTGGCTCCGCAATTACCATTTATTTTCACATCACACACCGATACATTCTCTTCTCTTTCAATCACCATAACCTTCGTCTTGTTCACATTTACATTCAACCCTTTTCTCCTATATGCTTAATTCATTACAGTTACCATATCTTGAAACTGTTCCGCTGACGATGCAAGAAGAACTTGATCATCTGCGCAGAAGGCATTTGACAGGCAACTCATTTATCCTCAATCAACACTCACTCTCTTTTAAATCTGTCAAACAACTATCCATGTATATGTTGAACAACCCAGGAGCCCTGTCTAACACCTCTTACTATGCAATAAAAAAATTTAAATGTCAAATGTAGCAGTAATTATATTTTTGGTAAATAAATAAATTCGGTTTATCATAGGAACCAGAAAACACACAGTGAAACATGCTTTCCTAATTTATTCAACCGTAGTCATGCAGAAACCAACAAACCGTTTTTTTTTTCAAATATACTCGTAAATACTTTTTTCAGAGAATAAAACACCCGAAATATGGCCGGCCATGCAGATGGTTGGTTTAATTAAAAACGCGAAATCCATGCATCATAACGCGCTGTGACCTTGACCTTTCGTAGGCGACCTTTGAGCTATAAATTGTTCTATGAATTTGGGATGGAACTGGTTATGGCTATTTGTGCATAAATATATTATGTGTGTGTCTCTTTTACATGATCCGAAACATGTTAATTTAAACTTTTATTTTTCTAAGCTCAAATAACTCGCTCAAAGCATTTATTCCAACAAAAAAAAGGTGAAGTAATAGACCACTAGCGCCACTAGCACTTAATAACTGCGAATGTACAGTAGTTGCCCATTCCAAAGCTCTCTCAAGCATCTCTATGGAGTAGAATGGTCCAGAAACTTCATAAGTCGATATCCTTTTTTTTGGCCTTTGACTGGCGATCTGTGTGCTCGTCATCGAGGCTTACACGTTATACCAAAAACAAATTCTTAGGTGGTACAGATTTCGAGAAAACCTCTGTGACATGAACAAGCAAATATGAGTAGGAATAAAGATGTAAATTTTATTTATATCTCAAGTTATTATACCCAATCTTGAACCGAATCTAAATCTTCATATATCTTACAAGAAACCCAGAAAAATCGGGATGACAGACAACATTTACTTTTGGCTACACTTGAATAATTTTTAATATCTGGGGAACTTGATTCGAAAGACTCGTTTCCGCGTCTTAATCAGGAAAGTAACAACGAAGCGATCTGCCAGTCTCTTTGTTAGTATTTAGGAACTGGTCACAAAGACAGCGGAAAGCTGGGATGACCAGTAGGTTATCTGTCAAAGTCCGTTGTCCTTAGTCCGGTCCGATGTGTTTAACTGCAGCATTGTAAGTGAGCATTTTTCACCATTCATTTTGCTTGCAATCTAAATATGCTTGGATTCTGTTATATGAAGCGTTATTACCTATTTTGCCTCCAAAATCCAGTAACTGGATAAATCGATACCTTCAACAATAGCCATTGCGTATAAATATATTAAAAAAATATAAAATAAATAAATGAAATATATTGTAAAATATTTTTGTGAACGTGTCAAAATCAAAACAATTATCATTAGAAGTGTGGTTCGCAATTAGGACCAGGGATGGTCACCCTACAACCTCCAATGCACCACCCAACTCTTAATGTAACGTCATCAAAACTTCAGCCACCCGCTTTCTGTGCGACAAAATACTTACTGTCAGCATAAATATATTCTTCAGCAAGTAAATCTGGGCGTTTGATGTATAGCTTCCTCATTTTTTAATTAAACCACATTTATATGGGTTGGATTCTGTTTTAGAAAGGGTATTATTTTTACTAAAATATGGCTGGATTAATTTTCGGGGCACTTTTGGAGAGTTAAGCGAAGTTTTTCATCGGCCCACACAAATGTATTGATGATGCCTCGTTGTGATTCAGTCTTGATTTCGGTAGGTAATTAAAAGAGGATTATTTAGATTATTAATTAATCAGTGTCTTTGTTAAGAGGGTTTAGGGAGGGTTGAGGGAACTTTTAAAGAGGCAGAACATTAATTAAATGTAATGATATTTATTCTAAATTTTTATGAGGAGGTTATTAATACACTTTAATGGTGATATCTCTAGTGGAGACACTCCGAGGCAGGGCGTCACACATACACGTTATTTTTTTACAAGCTAGATTAGTTAGGAGTTTCCTATCTGACTGCTCTGAGAAGAAACAGCCAAGAAAACTCAGAGGTCACAGTCTTTTTCAAAGTCCCGACATTGTCGTGGCCAGATCACGTGAGGACACTGTAGGTTTTTTCTGAGATGGTCGCTCAGTGTCATCGGATTTTGCTTCAATAATTCCTCAGCGTTTCTCAGTGTTATTGGGTTTTTCCAGGAATCAGTACCAGCCACGGAGTCTGGATTTGTGCCCGGTTGATGGCAATAGGCTCGCCCCTATTACACAGGACTTAAATATAACTGGCGAAATGTGGGTGTGCTATTACATACATCTCTGCCTAACCCTTCGGGGATTACAGGCGTCGTGTTATTTAATTTCTCATCAGCAGTCCAGAGTCTTGATTCGTGCCCAGCTGATGGCAATAGGCTCGCCCCTTACTGTTACATGAGACAACAAGCTAACAGACGAAACCTCTGCCTTAGCCCTTCAGCGAAATACAGGCGTGATGTTATTTTATATTGATAAATACTAAGAATTGTTCACAAAAGCTTAAGCAATTACAACCAATTGCCAAATCCGGCCCGCCTACTGTGATAAAAAAAAAAAATCTTTTCACCAAAGTAATATTCGTAGAATTTGAAGGTAGGTAATGCCTGACTGACCTTTTGTGAATACCCCGTAGATTTTTATTATTTAGGCTTTTAGAAAAGCTACGGTTTATACGAAAAACGATCCGTCTTCGGGAAGGAAAGCGAAATAGGTAGAAGAAAGAGTATTTAATCATCGTTACCGTTGTTGCGCACGATAATGTTCGTTTATTCAAATTTCTATACAATCATCGTGTGTCGTATTAACATTTTTATAGAAATCACAATAAAACTCTAGAGGGTGCTTCTCACATGTTCCGGTCGGCATGATTCGGGTAACCGGGCGGTAAAACCGGATATACAAGGTGTAAACGGACCCTTCACGAAGCCGTCAATCAAGCATTCTGTGCAAAAAATTAAGTAACCCAACGCAAAAATGATTGCTGGCAAACAACTTTATTTTTGGGGTGAAAAGTCACGTTTCATGGTAAAACTCTATGTAGCGCACTTAAAACATTGTGCTGATGGATGCGTTGTATAGTGCGGGGGTCGTGTAGGTATTTAATGACAACTTATGACACTTGTATTAACACACTTTAAAAAAAAACTTGTGATAATGTTTGTTCTTTGATGGGGGTCAAGTTTTCGGGTCACTGACTACCTGTAACGACTGTCAAATATCTAAAAATGACAGCCGGGACCAACGCGGCAACGGCTTAACGTTCTTTCCGAGGCACGGAGGAAATTCGGTATTTAGATTGTGTTGCAGATCCAAACAGTGTGTAGCTCCCCTGACGAGCTACGAATATTTTTTTCTTTCAACACCTATTTAAATACCTTTACAATAAGGTACTGTGTTCCAATACAATACAGTACAAATTCAAAAGATTGACTTTGTTACAATGCTGTTCAACAGCAAGCGTATAATGTAAACGATTATCACAATGCCTTTTAAATAATCTTCTTTCTTATATAAAAGGTGTGATTCTTTGTGAAATTTCCACAATAAACTCATGATTTATCGTAGGATATTGTTAATCGAGGTGTATTGAATTTTTTGGGGTAATAAGGGGGTGTTATTGCTTTAATTTTGTATGGAAATTGTATCGGGGTGTAGAGGGGTGCATTTGAATATAATTTTCTTATCATCGGCCTTAGAATTCGGCTCCACGTGTAACACTGATTGTAGCGTGACTGTCTATCACGTATACACAACGACAATATGGCCTGGCTTTGTATAGATTTCTCGTGCAATGAGATTGGTTTTGTATAACTTCATTGGTACATAACAACAAATTATTTTCATTTATTTTATTTTAAGCCCGAAACACCAGCCGGCCCACTTCATCATCTATGTATGTTAGGATCGGCTTCCAATCTAACCGGATGCAGCTTCACAAGTACTGGGTAGTACGATATCCCTTGGTAAAACTGGTTATGAGAATTTCGGACTAGTGACTAACTGTCACGACTTAATAACACATAAATTCAGTTTTAATGGGTAACAAATTAGGGGCAATTGCCGTTCGAATGCAATATTTCAAGAAATTCTAAGAAAATCGTAAAATGTCTTCACCAAATTTGCAAGAAAAAATCAAACCATCAAATCATCTTTATCATTCAACAATTTGCGAAGATATCACTGAACAGGACACACAAAAAGATACAGACAAACTGATAACCACCTCCTTTTGGAATGTCGGTTAAAAACGTGTTAATGCTGCCTCAAATACTACATAGTAATATATTCGATACGTTTCCCGATCCAAATCTTGTTCTAATTCAATCTATTTCACATAAAACATCGAAAGCAAACTTCAATAGACACCCACGATCAGGAAAGACATCAGGTATTGAGTATCACGGATATTGCCGTGTGATATAAAGTAGATAAACCAGGAAAACATTACTGGATCGTGTCGTAAAAGACGAGGTAATACATATTGCGGATTAAGAAAATGGATTGCGTTTCCTAGGATAAGCACGGCAGGTGACTTTGGAGAAGAACGCTTGAAGAGTATGGAGAATTTATCAGTGGGTATAGAATGTTGGTGGATTTGGCTGTTGGTGTAATTTGTATTGCTTTAAACAATAAGGACAGTAATCTCAAATTAAAAAACCGGTCAAGTGCGAGTTGGACTCGCGCACCGAGGGTTCCGTACAAACCTGTGGGTATATAACTTTTTTTTATATGACGAAACTAAAAATTTACGGTTTTCGTAATTTTTCCTATATCTGTACTATAAGACGTGACTTCGTACAAAATTTCAAGATTCTAAGTTCACGGGAAGTACCCTGTAGGTTTTGATTCCCGTGCGAGTTTCGAAAATTTGCGGCCTAAGTGGCTGTATCTTTTGATTGCGTTGACTTAGAAGGTTGATTTTTCTACAGCTTCCAGGGACAGTAGAACTAAGTATCATATAGAAATTTCAGTTTGATACCTCCACGCGTTCCTGAGAAAAACGGTCTTGACAGACGGACGGACGGACGGACGGACAACAAAGTGATCTTATAAGGGTTCCGTTTTTTCCTTTTGAGGTACGGAACCCTAATAAATTAGTATAATTTTGTTTAAATATTATTATATTCTGACTGCCTCATTGGTTTAGTGGCCGCAAGCGTGACTGCCGAGCAAGAGGTTCCGGGTTCGCTTCCCGGGTCGGGCAAAGTGTTATTGGATTTTTCTATCAGGAATTTCTGGGCAGCAACGGAGTTTGGATTTGTACCCGGCTGATGGCCATAGCCTCGCCCCCTATCACATGGGACTTAAACTACCACTGGTGAATGTGTGTACTATTAGGTACATCTCTGCCTAACCCTTCAGGGATTACAGGCGTGATGTTATGTTATTTTATTATTATATTCTGCAAATGGACATGCAATTTACGTCTATTTTGCCGTGTTAAAGACATTACACACAACTATGAAATAATGCCAATTATTGTGACTTGTAAATACTGACTATTTAATTTAGTAGTCAACCTACCTATTAAAGTTAAATTGATGTTTAGGAATATGGCCATACCAAATGGATAATGGTTTTTAATTACAAAAGAAAAGACAAATTCTTGGAATGTTTTCTATCATCAATTTTAATTATAAAATTTCATTTTATTATGTCAAAAAAAAAGAAGAAGCCGCATTCTTTAATAATCAGCGAAGTATTTATTATGCTTGCTCAACTCCAAACAAGGAAAAACAAAAACAAAACAAAGAAATTAATATTCACCACCATGTCAAACATCAATTTTTTTTTTATCAAATTTACACGCCTGAAAAAATCGACCACAAAACTCGGCTATTGTTTACAAAATAATCTTTTTACACGAAAATAAACCGCTCGTGTAAATAATATAATGACTGAAGAAAACGTAAATACGTCAGAAAAACGTCTGAAATAGGAAATGAGGGTGAAATTGAGACTCGGCCGGTTCAGACGAACGGTTCCGGCGAAAGCGGATATGTAGACAGGCTGAAACGACCTTACAGTCTTTTTTGAAAAGGCTGAGGTTTCCTTCAACCAATTCTAACACTTATCGCGTTTTCCACAGAACTCAAAATGGAATGGAGAATGTTTAAAATATGAAGCGAAAATCTTTTGGGAGTCGGGGAATATTCCACCATAAAATTCAGGCTTAAATACTTCTGATATCAAATGCGACGATTTGAAACCTAGCATTTCGTTGGAATAAGCTGATTTAGTTACGTGCATTTCTATTTAAATCAGTGTTGCTAAAAATATTTTGTCATTTCCTATTTCGTTAGTTATTTAGTTAAACAAGCGACCTACACAAATGTCCCTTCTTTGGTATTGTTCGTCGTTTCGTTGAGCTCCTTGAGACATGAGTCGAGCTACACGATAACTGACAAATGCTCGCACTGACAGGTCCACTCAAATCTATGTGGTTCTTTCTTTAAAAGACCATCTCAGACACTCATCTGCATAGTTCTCATGTGAGTTTATCGAGATTATGTCTTATGTGTTATGACCTCTGAGTTTGTTTCGGCTGTGTCTTCTCAGAGTAGTCAGATACGAAACACCGGCCTCATCTAGTTCTAAAAAAGAAGACGTGTAAAAGTGTTTGTAAAAATCTATTTGCAAAATAAAAATCATTTATCATTAAAAAACAGGTATTACTATAATGTCAATAACATGTTTTTAAAAAAAATAAAAGGCAATCGACTGTCATGGTATGGGCATGTGGTGAGGAGGGACGAATCGCATGTAACTAAGAGAGAGATCAATATAAATTTGGATGGATGGAGAGGGAGAGGAAGACCAAGAAACGATGGATGGATTGTGTGAGGAACGAAATGAAGGAAAAAGGAGTAAATGATAGCGTGACGGTTGGCAGAGGAGAGTGAAAGAAAAAATGTTTTGCGCCGACCCCAAGTAACATGGGACAGGGGCAGAAAGATGATGATGTTTTAAAAATAAACGGATCATCAAAGTGTCTGCCACCAATTGATTAAAATATCAGTGTATTGAACCACTTGAGTCTTTTAATGATCCATCAAGATGAATTTACTTTTTCAGGAAAACCTACTACTTACAGTTTTACTAAGGTGGTGGGATTTTTTAATTAATTTATTGTATTTAAGGACCCGAACTGGGCTATGGTTTCTCCTTATTATGGGCATCACTCCTTTTTTTTAACCGACTTCCAAAACGAGATTTTTTTGTGCGTTTGGTCAGCGATATCTTTGCTAATTGTGAATCGGTTTCAATGATTCTTTCTTTGTTTGAAAGATTATTATTCCGTGGTGGTCCCGTTAAAGTTTGGTGAAGATCTGATGCTGATCTTCATAAATATACAATGGAATTCTTTTATTATAGACTTCAAATTTGTCGTCATTGCTGCAATCGCTTGGATGTTTATTGTTTACAGTTACACAATATCACAACATAACATCGCGTCTGTATGATCTGAAGGGGTATGCAGGGGGTGTACAGTACGCCCAAATTTCGACAGTTAGGATGCTAAGTTCCATTTTATTAGGGATAAGCCATATATAAGATATATCAATGTAAAATAAATGCATGGCAAATATTTGTATAGGATATTACAAGTAAATATGAAAAAATAAAAAATAAACTTTTTTCAAAAAATAAAACCGACTTCAAAAACACAAAAAAGGGAAAAAATTAATACAGTTTTTTTGTCACTGACTTCTAAAGCTAAAGCTATTTATCACGTTTTTTTTGTGTTTTTGTAGTCGTTTTTTTTTTTTCAAAAAAGTTTTTATGTTTTTTCTCGATTGTGTCTGCCAAACCCTTACTGACTGAAACTACACCGATGTTCCCTCGCACACTTGCGTCGCGGGGCAACGGAATCTTTATGGGTATCACTCCTAACTTAACACAACGTTTTCTTACCTATTCTCGAATTTGTCATTCATAACGTTGGTCCCTAAAAACTGCACTGTGCGAATATTTTTAGATGTTGCTAGGATAAATAATGCGCTTTTAATTGTTTTTTTTTTTGTTGTTAAACCATAGTTTAATTTTTATTTTTGTTAATATTACTGCATAAGATTCTGTAATATTTTGACCTCCTCAAGCCAGTTACTAATATGTAATAGGATACCCTTATGTAAGCTGGTTGTCAGGCTTTTGGGCCATTGACTACCTATAACGACAATCAAAGACCTGCAACAGCCGGGAACAACGGCTTAACGTGCTTTCCTAGGCATGGAGGAAGCTCGGTATGTAGGTAATGGGTAACCCATCCACTGAACAACCTAGGCAAACGCGGCTTAACCTAACGATCGACCCGAGCGGCTGTTTTTATTTAGCCTCGAGCTTATTATATTAGGTATTCTATCTTTTGACAAGTTTAAAACACATCGTCATACAAACTACAGCAAAAATGTTGCGAAAAGTCGTACTTAGGTATTTACCGAAGTTATTCCATGCACAAAACATTTTCACATCATCTTTAATAGTAATCTTTCCGAGCTGCTACCTCAACAGTAACTACAGTTTCCAACTAGTTTTAGTTTTTTCGTGTCAGTCAGGATCCACGTTTAACCATGAATTAGTAGTAGCACATACATTATTATTTAGCGTCGCTAACTTTTCCCATTTACCATAGTTTTGCAAACGTTCGCGACATAGTTTCACAACTTTCACGCCCTCACTTACAAAGCATCCTAACCATTTCACTCTACAAACAAAACTGTACTTTAGATACTTAAGTTAGAGCACCAAATTGGCTGTCACAAAAAGTAAAAGGGTCCTTTAGAAACAAATTACGTTTTTACAGCACATCCCGAGATGAAAAGTTGTCGGGCTTGTGAAAAAGTGCTTTTTTTCGACATTGTGAGATTGTGATTTTCGGCTTTAGAGTTTCAGTGTCTTATCTAATGAGTGATAACAGAGATTGGACACGCCGCCGTTTGTTTCTCGGTTTTATTGCGACGAAAATGAATGTAGTGATAAAGAGTGATGAGATGTCGGCGAAGCGTGTCGGCGAAAGTCGGCGTGAGGATGTATTGTCGGTGTAAATTGGGGGTGTAAGGTGCACTAAAACTGATTGCTTTCGGGATGGGTCGTTACGTTTTTATATTGATGATTCCGTGATTTTTATTAATTCTCTAAATGTTCACGTTTATTTCGGCGGGGTGGAATTTATTTCAAGGCTGGGTTGATTGATTGATTGATTGATATGTCTGGCTTTTATCGAGTTGTGGTAAAAGTTAGTAACGATGTTTTTTTTTCGTATCATGAAAACGAGTTCTTGAATTTGATATGTTTTAATTTAATGACCTTTAATTATTTAGTACTAGCGAATACCCGGCGTGTGCTATTACGGTATAGTGCCTAATGCATTGTTTTAGTAGTCTAAAACCATTTTCGCATTATTGCCTTTCTAATGACGCCCAGTATGGGGCACATTGGATGCATGGTTTTAGAGTCTATAAGAGACATAGGTAGTTTTTTTTGTATTTTCTTTAATTTGATGGTGAATCAAATTATATAAAACGATTACCATGATTGATTAATATTTGAATACTGTTTAGTGTACCTAAATTCAAGTTTACATGGGTATTTTAAGAGAAAACAAAGTGCACTTTGACGTTTGAAGGTGCCTTTTAATAGCCTTATTGAAATAAATGGCTAACAATAATTTTGATTTTGAAAGTCACGTAAGCAAAGCATAGCTAGTCACGAAACGTAGCTAATTATTTACAGATATTTTAATTTTCTTATTTCATCATCTTTTCAACGTAATTTTAAAATAAACGAGAACATGCCTAAAGGATTATTTATGTCAAGAGAATGGACAGCCCTTTTCACTTCAATGATCAAAGATTTTTACTAAAATTAATGCTTTTGACAAAACCCCTATGATCTTTTCACAGTCATTTTACCTTTGGCAGCAACAAACCAAGAAAAACCTTTTAGCAATGAGAATAAAATTCACTATGATTTGACATTCATTTAACTGTCACTTAGATATGGGATCATATTTTTTCTATCACAATTTGTTCTGATAGCATATTTAAAGTACTATTTATAGGAGTATAAGAACAGGGTGTAATATTCTTCAACCCCTATAGAAAAGGGAGGATCCTCCGGTCAGACGGGTGTTATGTCTGGTGGGCTACTGCCCGACAGTTGTTGTAACTGTGCGATTTAGAATGTTATCATTAGTTCTTCATTTGTGTCATAGATGGCGCTGTAGTATTTTTTGCACGATGTTGCCGTAGTACTTTTTGTACTATGTTGCCGTAGTACTTTTTGTAGTGCCGCTTAAATACTTAACTTAAACCTCTTCCCTTATTCACTGGACTGTAAACGTTTCAAAAGAAGCACAGTACAGTTTAAAATTAAAACCAGGTAAAGAAAACCCAGCATTCTCAGGAAACCATAAATAAGCTGTCAAAACCATAATACCTCATTTTATCTTTTTCTATGTTGAGTAATAATTTCTTACCAACGATTTATGTTTCAAGAAAAATAATAGACAGTGCACCTCTTTGGTCTATAATTTATAAAAATATTGCAATCTTTTTCTTGCAAGCGAAGCAGAAAACAGGATTTAACTAGGTAGTAATAACTGCTAGAATCCGTTTGCGATGCTTGGGAGCAAAATAGAAAATTGTGCGTACTATTGTAATAGTGTAGGTTTAAGCATTAATAGTATTCTTTTGTATTTTTTTCTTTTTTTTTGAGAACTCTTGAGGTCGTTATTTGCAGTTGTTTGTGAATAAATAAAGTGTTGTTTATTTAAACGGTGTAAAAGTGCACTGTGCGGCTGATTTAAATTGTGTTACGTTTCTTAGGGGTTTCACTAACATGGTACGTTTAAAGGTTCATAAAAGCGACCTGACAAAAATCCCATTTACGTTTCTACGTTATTGAATTACACCAAGCCTGTTATCTTCAAATGGTTAGGCAGAGGTGTACCTCTGTATTTATACCCACATTTCGCTAGTAATGTTTTAATTTCAAGTAATAGGGGCGAACCTATTGGATTCAACCGGACACAAATCCAGCCTGCTACTAAGAAATCCCTCTTGGCTGAACCCAATCACATTGCCCGAGTCGTGCATCGAACCCAAGACCAGCAGCCCAACACTAGCATGCAATCTAATGATTGCGATCAGTCGAGCTCTAAAAATACACACATCAAAAGTGTCTAGGGATCAAGCATTTTTATGCGGATTTCTTGAGATTGAGATGTGGCTTTGTAATAAATTTATGATTTTATAAATTTATATGGATCCTTTTTGGTGCATTTCATAATTTGAATCAGGAACTCTCAATCAAATTCGAGTAAAAGATGAAAATAAGCTGTCAATATTTTCCCTATAAAAACATACAACGCATTGAAGACATTATTAGTGCTACTGTTTCCCTACTACTGATTAAAACCAACGTTATTATGGAGCGGCGACGTCATTTAAGCAGGGAAGAAATGCTCAGAGCCGTGGGAATGATAGAAGCTGGTTCCCGGCAACGTACTGTGGCTTTAGCTCTGAATACAAGTCAGAGTGTTATCAGTCGACTTTGGACACGTTACCGAAGCACTGGTACCGTGGCTGAGCGCCATGGAGGACGGTATCGCTGCACCACACGGAGACAAGACCGATACATTCAAATATTAACTCGAAGAGCTCCAACAATAACCGCCATGATGTTAGCCGTGAGGCTTCATCACTCTTCAGGGAACTTAATTAGCGACCAAACAGTCAGAAACCGCTTGCATGAAGTGAACCTTCATTCCCGAAGACCGCTACGGGTACCACCTATAGCAATGCACAATCGTAGGATTCGATATCAATGGGCTCTTGAACACAGAAATTGGGCAGAAGAACAATGGCGTTTCGTGTGCTTTTCTGATGAGTCTCGTTTTGGTATGAGACCGGATACAAGACGTATACGACACTGGAGAACCCCTGGACGCCAACAGCGATTAAAATCCTGCCAGGAAGTCCATCCTTATAGTGGTGGAACCATCATGGTATGGGCGGGTATTTGGATCGGCGGAAGAACTGAGTTGATTTGGATCAGAGGCAACCTCAACGCTCAAATTTATGCTGAGACGATTGTATCAGACGTCATCGTTCCTCTACAAGTGCAAATCGGTCCCTTATTTCAGTTAATGCATGATAATGCACGACCGCACACCGCAAGAGTTGTAAGACAGACTCTCGCCGCAGCTAACATCAATGTCCTGCCCTGGCCTGCTCAGTCGCCAGACTTGAACCCGATTGAGCATGCATGGGATATGCTACAGAGAAGAGCTCTGCCGAATATGGAGGGTATCCAGTCGCAAGAAGACCTTTTTTTGTTGTTGCAACGAACATGGGCGGCCATTCCACAGCGTGATTTGGATGAACTCATTTTGAGTATGCCAAACCGATGTTCTTGTGTTGTTAGTGTTCGCGGTAGAAACACGGATTATTAATTGTTTAAGTTACCCAATAAAATTTTAAAGAAAACTGTTATTTCAGTCTTTTTTTCGAACTTTAATGTTAGTGGTTCAAATGTCAAAAATCCCTTTATTAGGAAAATGGCAAATTTCTTTATTAATGCAAAGGTGACTTGGTTTATCGTTACTGTGACAAACGAAAACACTTTATTTGATGAATCCTTAAAGAAAATTTTAATTAATATCAATCAGGAGAAAAGTTATTGCAAAAATATATGTTGATCCCTAGATACTTTTGATGTGTGTATTATGAATCTTGACAGACCTTAGAACTCCATATTTTTGTACATACATAATAAAATTATTACATTTAAACATACGTAGAACATATGTGATTCTGCTCACTCTACCAAGATACGTTCCGACCATAATTTATCGTTACCCAATGCTTCATTAACTTTCATGAGTTACTCAGACGAACTCGAAATAATATACAAAAAGTATGTACCTTCGTTTACATCTGAATTCCTTGTCCATCCAAATGATATGAAAGGGATATAATATAATTATTCGTCTATAATAAAAGATCACACAGTATTTAAAATCTCTCAGCCATGTACATCCATCGCTCACATTTAATTTCTCTTTTATCTATATTTTACCAATTTAATTAAACAATGGCTACCCATCGACTCAGACTCTACGTGTTTTTTTTTTTTGCTGATTTTTTTTTTCGTTCGTACTTATAATTAAGCCTGATTCAAACAGAGCATCGGACACCAGTCTTTGACAGTCAATGTACACTTCAACCATCACAACCATGCAGGCTGTAAAACACTGAACTAAAATAAATGTAATTTGACATATCGATGCGAATTTTCTTGACAAGGAACGCCGCCTTGAAGAACTGCACACTACGATACTGAAATATGTGTCAAAGTCCACTGCTAATCCACTATCTGGTCCGTACGGTTTGATCGCACCTCCACAGTCTCGAGCGCTGTGACTTGCGTCAAGAGAACCACACAGTGTTGCCCGACGAGAGAACACTTTTTCTCTTTTTTTTTAGCTTTGAAATAATTTTCATGGCGCTGGCACGATGACGCGCTACTATACCCGCGCGCGTCACTTGTTTCTTTAGCATGAGTTCTGTTGCTCTGCATGCCTCGTCACGGTGCCGATTTGCATGTACTAAGCCACTTGACGTAGCAAAGCGCGTGTTGCTCTAAACGTCATACTCGTACAGTGAATAGGTGTTATTGTTGCTTATGGATAGGTTGTTTTTTGTTGCAACAATATTCAAAAAGACTGAATTAATGTACACAAATGCCATCGCCAGCGCAGGATTACATCACTCTAGTAGAATGGTATTGGAGTAATGTGAACTCCACATAAAGCTAAATGAACAACATAAGCAGTGATAGCCTAGTGGTGTGACCGTTGGACTGCCAAGTCATAGGTCTCGAGTTCGAACCCAGGACACGCACCTCTGATTTTTCGGAATCATGTGCGTATTGAATCATTATCACTTGATTCGGTGAAGGAAAACATCGTGAGGAAACCAGCATACCTGAGAGATATTTCTCGACGGTATGTAAAGCCAAGTCAGAGGCCCATGGGCGGCATAAAAACTCTGACACCAGATTAGGCATTAACCACATGATAAAGAAGAACAACATACGGTGTTGTACGAAAATCTTGGCGTGTCCAGATGTCGAAATAATAAGTGATACTAATTTTGAGTTTCACCAACTGGACGCACGTACATATGTCCAATCTCTCGTGTCGAGTTGGTGAAAAACCCAAAACCGTATGCAATTAATAAATGCTTTAGTTTAAGTTGCACGGTGTGCAAAAGTTTGCTGTGTAGTGCAATTTGCATGTTCAGTGTTTGCTTACCTGGGTCTAAAGTTGTAAGTAATAGGGTAACAGTTTAAATTCGTAGCTTTTGACTTTATGCCCACGGTGAGTTTGTACAATAATGGACTTTATACCCTAGTGTTTCTATTAGGTTTGTTAAGCTTGTTATGTGCATTATACACTCACTAGGGTGTCTATTAGCTTGGCTAAGCTTAATAAGCTCAGCTTTAATGCTTGTGCCAGAAGTAAGTTTATTTTAAACTGTGCGCTTAGACTATTCTCTTCGAACTTGAATGCACAGTCTTAATCTCTCCTGGGGGTCTAAAATGGCCGCTGCAGCAGAATCATAATAAGATAATAATATGAATCACGTTAAAATTCTTAAAATGGTCACAGACGCAGTTAATATTATGAATTGTCACTTGTCACCATTATACGAATTGTAACGTTATTCATATTATTAACCTATTATGATTCTGCTAAAGCGGTCAATTTAGGCCCCCAGGTCAACTTTAAAATGTTTGTACTGCTGGATGGTGACGGTTGATGTCACGTGTGTTCGGTGTTTTGGTTATTATGCCATGCTTGTTTCCTCACAACGTCTTCCTTCAAAGTTTAGAGAGCAGTGTGATAAACTACACAAATTAAGTTTTTATCTCAAGCAATATGTTAATGTTCATTCACTAACAGACTCAACAGCAACTCGATATAATAGTTTGCAGTGCCCTAACAGGGCTCATGTACTTAAACCGACATTATCTACAGGTATGTATATTGTTAAATGTGTGATATTCATAAGGGGCCATGACATTATGCGACTAGGAGTGGGATGGGTCCTAAATTTTGTACGTTACATTTCAAAGCCTAAATATATTATCCAAGTATAAAAACACGAAATTTTGTACGGCACATTTCAAAAACCTAATATAATTATCCAAGTATTAAAACACGAAATTTGAAATTTGATTTGATTTTTGAATTTGACTAGCGACTTCACACTAGGTAGAGGGACCAGTCTCAGAAATGTGACCAGCTATGACAAGGACGGGGAACCCCCCCTGGTTAAAAAAAACATGAAATTCGTGTGACGTAATTTATGGATGGCCCATAAGATGGCCCTTAAAAGAGACTATGACCTCTGAGTTTGTTTCGGCTGTTTCTTCTCAGAGTAGTCAGGTACGAAACACCGGCCTCATCTAGTTTTAAAAAAGAAGACGTGCAAAGGTTTTCGTAGAAACGTATTTGCAAAATATATGTTAATTAATTATCATTTAAGAGCAAATAAATAAATGAAGAAATAAATGAATTACAAATTCTTATATTTGTATTCTTATTTTAGATCTTATATTAGTTTGTAAATAATTTACATATTTTGAGAATTTAATAGTACTTATTACAAACAATTGTTTTCCATTCTCACATGGAGGAATCCTCATACATCCTCCACAGTAACCAGATGAATTAATTTATCTATCCCCACAAACCCGCCAACATTTCACCCATTGTTCCCATACAGCATCACAGCAAAAAGATGAACACAACAGGTCACAAGAGTCATCGACCTGCAGCTAGTCGTAGTAATAAAGTTTTCGTTGATTGAAAACCGTATGCTCCAGCGGTCTGTCGCTTTGTTAGGGGCCAGTATGACTGATTGAAATCCCTCCAGGGAAATATTTTGCTGTTTCTGTGTGATGACTGCATTTAATATTATACTGACAAATGCTTGCACTGACTGGACAGGTTCACTGTGTGGTTATTTTATCAAAATACCACCTCAGACACTAATCTGCATGGACCTCATATGACTTGGCCAATGTCTGTACTTTAAAAAAGACAGTGACCTCTGAGTTTGTTTTCTTCTCAGAGTTGTCAGATACGAAACACCGGTCCCATCTATTTAAAAAAAAAAAAAAACATGATGCGATGTGTAAAAGTGTTTTTTAAACCAATTTACAGAAATAAATATGATTTATGATTTAATAGTCTTATTCAGTGAGCCAAGTTTTATACCCATCGACAGTAGCACTTAACGTCTAGCGACGAATCAGGTCCTCATGTTGGCGCTTTCCTTGGCACCCTGCCAGGGTCCACTCTGATTAAAGAAGTTGTTCGAGCCCTTGTTACTAAGTGTACACGGTGTAGGTATTCATGAGACAAGATCAGAGGCTGTACTAGGATTTAGTGAGAAATGTGGTTGAATTATAATTATTTTTTTCATCTCTGGGGTAAGGGATATTATACGCCTATAATCTTCCCACTGTCTGAAAAATGCCCTTAGATTTAAATGCTCTGTCTCGCCGTGAAAAGGTAAAAAACATCTGCTGCAAATGTTATTGAACTTCAGGCCTAGAAAACCAGGCGTCATTATTTACCATAGAACCGTACTGTGAAGTGTCTATTTCACTAGATCGTGAGGTGTCTAATTCATAAGTAAACTTTACTTAGTTTTAGTTGTTCTGAACAAAATTTTTGCAAAATTGTTTTGTGTTTTTGAAACATGTTTCATACACAAACTACGCTACGTGTAACGTAATTAGCAACATGTTTTTACGTGTTTCGCGCAAGTTTCATTTCTCATGGTTTTAAATTTAATAAATTGCCTTTTATATCACTCATCTATATAAAATTATACTATCTATCTATATGTATATTATTATACATACTACATAATTATATTCATCTATAAAATACAAAAATTGGTTGTACCTATGTACATATGTCCGTTATAGACTTTGAAACCACCCAACCAATGTGCCCCAAACCA
This sequence comes from Standfussiana lucernea, assembly GCA_964057025.1. Classification (NCBI taxonomy): domain Eukaryota; kingdom Metazoa; phylum Arthropoda; class Insecta; order Lepidoptera; family Noctuidae; genus Standfussiana; species Standfussiana lucernea. The sequence continues at coordinate 1,601,669 of OZ059807.1, read as the reverse complement.
GTTTCATTAGAAGGGCAATAATGTGAAGATAGTTTTAAAAAACGCATTACCCATTTAGTGTAGTAGCACACGCCGGGTATCCGCAAGTCCAATACAAAAGCACAAAAAAACAATTCCTCAATATACCTAAACCAAATAAATGCACCGATAACGTATGGAACCTCTAGTCCACCGACAGTGATTTGTTTTTCTTTAATTTCGCCTCTGCATTTCTGTTGCAAGCCACTCCAACTGACTGTTTGTATAAACTCTAGTATTTAATAAAAAACCGGTCAAGTGCGAGTTGGACTCGCGCACCGAGGGTTCCGTACAAACCTGTGGGTATATAACTTTTTTTTATATGACGAAACTAAAAATTTACGGTTTTCGTAATTTTTCCTATATCTGTACTATAAGACGTGACTTCGTACAAAATTTCAAGATTCTAAGTTCACGGGAAGTACCCTGTAGGTTTTGATTCCCGTGCGAGTTTCGAAAATTTGCGGAAATTTGCGGCCTAAGTGGCTGTATCTTTTGATTGCGTTGACTTAGAAGGTTGATTTTTCTACAGCTTCCAGGGACAGTAGAACTAAGTATCATATAGAAATTTCAGTTTGATACCTCCACGCGTTCCTGAGAAAAACGGTCTTGACAGACGGACGGACGGACGGACAACAAAGTGATCTTATAAGGGTTCCGTTTTTTCCTTTTGAGGTACGGAACCCTAATAAAACGAGAAATACTATTAAACTTTTGTTGCGAATAGTAACCGTTAAAATATTTTATACGCATCAATTTGGTTTGAATAATTTTGTTTGTAGTTTTACACTCAATTAGAATTGTTGTGCTTTTGGATAGGAAATAAATCACTAAAAAATATATTATTTTAACTGTATTATTCATCGTATCGCCAGTGATAAAATCATAATTTAGTAATATAATACTTTGTAACGTGTTTTTTAAACTGTTACATGCTTTTCATATTTTAGTCGATTTCGGAACGATTTTTATACTGTCTTTTATTGGCTATGGTTGAGTTCGGAACTGTCATTTTTTGACGTTTCACTTTACGACCTGATTTCGTCATCGAGGCATTTATCTCGCCAATTTAATCTTACAAATCCGGTATAATCACGGATATTTTTAGGCCAAATGATGCCATAATCGCTGCCTTAAACACCCAGGACAAGGTGTTCAGAAGGAGGGATCCCTAATTTCTTCGGTAAGATTTGTTTCTACCAGACCAATATGTGGTCATCATTTTAGGTTCGTGTTTTAATTCAAATTGATGTTTCAGGATTTCAATATTGGACGATGCTCTAGTGTGATTTTCACCTAATTTGGATTTATCGGTGCACACGGGAAAAGTCATTTATTAACGGAAAAACGACCTGCTGTGGCGTTTTTCTTCTACTTTTTCTTTTTCTTTCGTCTGATTATAATTTTCCATTTCATGGATTCTGGATTCTCTCATCTTCGACGCCGAAATCTTGAGGTCTAATTTAACATTTTTTTAGCCAGACATCTGGCCCAAACTTAATTTACTTTTTTCACAAAAGATACATTTTTGTCGCTCTGCGAACAGGGACTTGAAGTAGCTTCCTGATCTGGTTAGTTATTATTGCATCTTATAATTTGTAGTATTGTTTATAGAACACATTATATAGTTTCTGTAAAACATTATTGTTTATTGTTGTAATTTACAACTGGAATTTTTTTTGATGTTTCCTTGTAAGTAAACAATATTTCCTAGTAACATTATTGTACTATTGTGTATGTTTAACTTTTATGGTTACAGCATTACCCATTTAACTTTTTACTCTTGCAAAACCAACATTTGTATGGTAAGACAGTTTTGTTTTGTATAAGTAACTCAACATTGTAAAACTAAGTGCGGTGTAATTTTATTTCTTATTTAATTTTAAGTGAACTTTGGTTTAACTTAATAATCATACTTTATGTGACTTGAACTTATATTGTAAATTATTGCTGCATCTTTTCATTGCTAAACACTTTGATATTTTCATAAAAAACAACTTGTAACTTTAAAAATATTTCAACTTAACCTCAAATATTTTATAACTTTTGAAATCTTGCATTTTGCTTTGCTCATCAATTATTATCATATTGTTTATTCAAAATGGATAAAGAAGTTCAGTCTTCTCTGCCTCTTGCTAAAGATAACATAGAAACTGATGGTGCATGCACAGTTCCTAATGTTGCACCTTTTGTTCCTGACATGATTAATTTGACAGATGTACCACATTCTTTTGATCATAATGACAGGATTGCACACTCTTCCTCAGCTTTTGCGACGAACGCTTTGCCTTTATTTAATTCAATGAATGTTTTGGTTATTGAAATGAACATATTAAAAAGAATTTTCCTTCTGCAATTAAGTTGCCCTATTTAAAAAAGAGTAGAACATAGAGTATAGTAATATAGATTAAGTATAATTAAATTCGATGGGAAATCTTGTGTTAGAGAATTTATTACTGAAGTTGAAGAATATTTTTTATACAAAAATTTTGATGAAATTTTGTTGGTTGGTTCATTTACGGACTTGCTTAGTGGTATTGATCTGAAATGGTTTCGCACAGTTCGCTTTCGTATTCCATCCTGGCACGAGCTTAAACTTGCTTTACTTAAACGTTTTGACAGGCCGGATTTTGACTATTTTCTGGAACATGACCTTCGTACGAGGAAACAGAAGAGTTCTGAATCTCTTCCAGATTTCATTACAGAAATAATGGACATGGCTAGTTGTCTTTCTTTGCCATTGTTTGATGCGGTTTTGAATAACATTATTGAACATAACATGTTACCTATTTACACACTATTTATATTTGGTAAGCGTATTGATTCTGTAGAACAATTTCTTGTTCTTGCAAAAGTACTTTGGAGTAGTAAATAAAACTTTATATAAATTTTGTAAAAGTAAGTATGATCCTAATAGTTGTATTCTGGGTTCAAATAGTCATGAAAAATTTTCACAGTTAGGTTGTAAAATAAATTCTGTTTCTAGTTCTGCTTATACAGCTGATGGTTCTTCACAGATAAATTATTGGTACACGATTTACTTCTAAACATTTCGTTGAATTTTTGTATGGTTTTAATATCACTAAAATATTTTATAATACTTTATACACGCCTCAAAACAATACAGTTGAGAGATACAATAAAACTGTTGAAACTTGCATAGCTTGTTTTGTTAAAGCAGATCATAGAACTTGGTCTAAGTATTTATCTAATGTTCAATTAGCTTTGAATAATGGTGTTGAGCTAGCTACAGATTTCACCCCTGATTTTTTGATGTTTGGTAGAGAGCTTATTTTTTATGCTTCTTTGCATCGTTTTATAACTTGAGTGAACTGGAAGTTTCCAATAGAACTCACTATGCTGATTCTCTTAACTCACTTAGTGATATTTTTGTTAAAGTTCAAACTCATTTATTAACCCATCGAGTGTCGTTATGAGCCTACGGATGCACATAAAAACAAAATGAAGAAATGTCATGTGTGCACCTGTAGGCTCATAACTAGTCGGTCACAATTGGCTGGTATTTTTTTTAATTATCAAAATGAAAACATATCACGTCACTGTGAGGCCAGGACAGTTTTAATTCATTCCAATAAACAGGTAAACTCATAACAAATCCCTTCGACATTCGAGCCACTTTTAAACGAATGTTTAGGGACACTCGAAGGTCCTTTTTTATATTTTTTTCTTAATAGCGGGAATCGATAAGTGTACACCACCCGTATTAAAACGCGGCCCGTCTAATACTAGCTCTATAACTGCGCTTTCACACACACAAACAAACGCAGACGCTTATTCGATAAACGAGGGATTCTCCTCTTTTGAAAAGGGCTTATTTCTGAAATAGTGTCAAATTAAAACAACTAAAAAAAGCAGCGTTTATTATTATTGACCAGGTACTGTAATATATATTGATTATTTACGTCTTCTATGACAACTTCCTGAATTTTGACGAGGATGCAAAACTACACCTTGTTTATTATACTAATAAAATTGTAACAGGCCGATTGTCTGTACATTTCGCAGTTTTGATCGCTCTACTGCTAGATGCCTAAATTAAAATATAGGCTACTTTTACTACAGGAAGTGATCTTTATGTTTACTTTTTTTTCTTCTAGATTCAAAGTTCCACGAGTACGAAGTCGCGGGAAAAAGCTAGTAAACAGTAAAATTATTACTTTGAGTGATTATAATTGCAAAAAAAATAAATAAGACAAAACAAGACCAAGATATTTAAGCTCTTGTCTTGTCTTTTTAATAATATTGTTTCTTGATAACTTTTTAGAATCCCTATTCTTTTTGAAGGTATTTTTTTTGTATGCTATGAAATTGTGGCTTGGCATGGGCACGCGCGTGCGTTTATGCTCTGACTTTCAAAAGGTTAAAAGCTTATCAGCTTATCTATTATATTAAGGGTCGTAAAGTCATTTCTTTTGATGTGGGGAATGTTGTGTGGAGAAGAAGTTTTGTTCAATCTCATGCACCTACTTATTTTTCGGCAAAACTTGCTCCTAAGTTTATTAAATGTAAAATTATTGAAAAGATCTCTGAAAATGTTTATATTCTGAAAGACCTTAATAAGGGTACCGCTGGTCGTTATCATGTTAAGGATATAATAAAATTTTAATTTGGTTTCCAAGTGTTAGTCTTGATTTTGATAATTTTGTTTGAAGCGCGCTTTTGTTAGTGTGATGTACGGTGGGATGGATGATAGGTTATTAGCACTTTAAATGAAGATGTATGTTAGGTAACTTCTTATAAATTTGTTGAATTTGAGATCTTAACACTCTAAAAAACAACTTAGGACCTTTTAATAACCTTTTCTACCCACACAAATACATTTTTCATATCGAAAGATCTTATTATTATTTCTAAGTATTATTATTTTATGCAGTCTTGTATGCAATTTTTTTGTACATTCTTGTATACAATTTCTGCATTGGTACCTACTACTTTTGTACACTCTGTTCTCACTTGTAGAGGTTTACCTATCTTTCTTTTTTTACGGATCTCGGTATAATTTTTCCTTGATTTCGTTGTTTTTTTTTTGCTTCTGTGCTCGGAAGATTGGTGGTGTTGTGCCGATCACGGAATGCATGTCTTTTTTGCTTCTGTGCTCGGAAGATTGGTGGTGTTATGCCGATCACAGAATGCATTTCTTTTTCCGCTATTGTGCTCGGGAAGTTGGTAGTGTTGAGCCGATCACAATATGCGTTTATTTTAGAAGGTGTTTGTGCTCGGAAGATTGGTGGAGTTGTGCCGATCACAACATTCTTCTTTATTTTTTGCATCTTTAGAGATGTGGAGATTTTAAACTGTATCTCACAGTTGTAATTCGTTCTTGCTAGTCAGTGGCGATGGTGCCTAACTGTACTCATATAGAAATTTTTGGATTATTCTTGTTAGACAGCGGCAATTGCGCCTAACTGTACTTTTAATTTAATATTTTTCCTATTATATACTTGTTAGTCGGTGGCTATGGTGCCTAACCGAACTCATATTAGTATTTTTGTTGTATTCTTATACATATTGTTCAGCGACTACTACGCTTAACTGTACTTGTAATATTTCTTGGATTTAACTTGTTAGTCAGTGGCGAAGGTGCTTAACTGTACTCATGTGGTTCTTTTTGTATTATAGGTCGGTTGTGCTTGTAGCTTGACTGCACTTATTGTTTTTTTGTGTTTTGTTTCTTTTCCAGTATCTTTTTGGAAACGTTTTATTGGAATTTATATTTCCTGTCTTTTTTAAAAAAAAAAAAGTTTTTTTTTTACCTTGTTTGTTTTTAGCATAAAAGAAATTGCTTTCTTTTATTTTTTTTCGGGGAGGGATGTAATGTAACGTGTTTTTTAAACTGTTACATGCTTTTCATATTTTAGTCGATTTCGGAACGATTTTTATACTGTCTTTTATTGGCTATGGTTGAGTTCGGAACTGTCATTTTTTGACGTTTCACTTTACGACCTGATTTCGTCATCGAGGCATTTATCTCGCCAATTTAATCTTACAAATCCGGTATAATCACGGATATTTTTAGGCCAAATGATGCCATAATCGCTGCCTTAAACACCCAGGACAAGGTGTTCAGAAGGAGGGATCCCTAATTTCTTCGGTAAGATTTGTTTCTACCAGACCAATATGTGGTCATCATTTTAGGTTCGTGTTTTAATTCAAATTGATGTTTCAGGATTTCAATATTGGACGATGCTCTAGTGTGATTTTCACCTAATTTGGATTTATCGGTGCACACGGGAAAAGTCATTTATTAACGGAAAAACGACCTGCTGTGGCGTTTTTCTTCTACTTTTTCTTTTTCTTTCGTCTGATTATAATTTTCCATTTCATGGATTCTGGATTCTCTCATCTTCGACGCCGAAATCTTGAGGTCTAATTTAACATTTTTTTAGCCAGACATCTGGCCCAAACTTAATTTACTTTCTTCATATAAAGATGCAACAATAAGGATAATCTCAAATTAGTAATTTAATATTTAAAGTAAAAGGAAGCTACTGATATATTAAACAGGGTATTAACAAAGGTATTTCAATTGTTTCTATTATCCTAGTTTAGTCACCCCCGGAAGATTAGAGGTCCGACTCTCCGGACTGTTCTATCTGGCAAGTATTTTTTAAATGTAGTGTGCGTTCCCAAGGCGCCCGAAATTCTTTTATTGTTACACATACATCTTTTTTTTAATTTTTAATAGGAGAACACACACACACACATTCTTTTTTTGCTCTTGTATGATTTCTTACATAGGATCTTACACTTGATCCCACACACACCCCGGGTCTGTTACAACTTATATTTACAAAAGCTAAAAGGATCGATTGGATAGGATCCAAAACAATAATTACTAAATCATTAATAGCAAGCCCAACCCCTTTTTGATTTTCTCATCGACAACGTGACATACTTCCATTTAAACTTTCATCCCCTCTTGTCGATGAATTTTCAAAAATCATTCAAAGGATTTTTTGTCACAAGTCCAAGATAGTTGTTATCTATGGAAATCTTGTGCAACAGGCTTCCACCCCAAATGACCCAGGTCCGTTGTAAGCCAGTGAATTCAAAGTCAAACTCGAAGCATTTATTTGCATTATCAGATACTAGCTCCTGCCCGCGACTTCGTTCGCGTGGAAATTTTGATGTGTATGTGTGAGAAAAATTTACTTCAAAATTGACCAATTTTCATACAAACTTTCAACCCTCGTTTTAATCCTTTAGGGTCAACCCTTATTAGTGCACACTTAAGTCATGTAAGGAACGTTTGTGCGAAATTTCATGATTCTAGACCCAGCAGTTTCAGCTGTGCGTTGATCGATCAGTCAGTGAACCAGTCAGCCAGTCAGTTTCTTACTTTATATATTGTATATATATGTATATAGAAGAAGAAGATAGATACCAGTTACATGCACTTTTGAATTGTCAAAACATAAATATGTAAGTACAGCCTAGCTACAAGGCAAAATAACTATGATTGTTCTGTAATTTAAGATTCAATCAATGCTCGGCTCTGAAAGTCCTTCCCAAGTAACTAGAATAATATTAAAACATAACATTATTTTGAAATCAACAAACCAACCTGCAAAATGACTTAACACTACGAAAACACTTAGAAATTGGCACCCTACATTAAACAGGCGTGAATAACCCAATCAGGCTCTCTCAAGCAGTTACATAACAACAACCTTTAATGCCAAACGTCTGGCAATATGCCAAGCATGGCCCTGAACTTGCCAGTATAGTTGGCACAATTTATGGCAGTGTTGCGTAACCAGGAATGTAGGACGAAAAACATTCGTAAAAAGTGTCTGAGGTTATAGGCTCTGTGAAACGATTGGTCGCGTGAAGGATCAAATCAGAAAGTATTGCCGTCTTTTACTAGGCAATAAAGTAAGAAAGGGATGGCAAATTGACGCTTTTTTAGGTTGGACAATACCTTATTATGGTAGCACTTTGATAAGATAATCGATTGTTTCGTTTGTATAGTCGGCATCGTAATTGCTTTATCAGTTTTGATAACACTAAGGTGAAAATCTTAGGTCTAAATAAATGCTACACAATAACACATTTTTGTATTATGACATTTTAAAACAGGGTCCACTGATTTTCTTGGTCGTTCTTCCTTCATAGAGATCTAATGGGTAACCACAGTCGTTCCATAGCTCCAATTCCTTGTGTATAGGAATATAAATTGGTTCATAATTTTGTTTTGTACAATTCAGAAGTCCCTGTTACTGGTCTATTTGAAATAAATGATTCGATTTTAAGTTTGACGCTCATATAAAAATTACACCATCATTCCACCTCGATATAATACCAATAGTCCAAGATACAACGGCTCTAGCACATACGAACGGATTGGTAGACGAACGGACGACGGTAAAGAAATAATTTAAGGGTTCTGTTTTTGCCATTTCACTACGGAACCCGAAAAATCACGAATATTCATCCTATCAGGCTATATTATTCATCCGTGCACGTTCCAAGCTGATATTTCGAACAGAACACAATACTGTTTAAAGCGACAGGAGGACAATGGTTAAAGCGGTCGTGAGCCGTGCGATCGAGTGGCTGTTCAATACCTTGTTGAAGCATTCAAAGCACAGCAAAGGCTTTAGCTCAAGAGTTTAATAAAATAAATGCTTTCACCAACAATATACTTTGAGTGAAGCGTTTAAAAATAAAGTTATGTGTTCGCGTTTTAAAGGAAAAGTTGTGATGATCCAAAAATATTCGAGCACTAAAATGATAGTAGTCAAATAAAACATTACATCACGACTGTAATGCCCAGAGGGTTCGGCAGGCGTGTACACATAAAACACGTACATTTCACCAGTTATGTTGAAACCCATTGCCATCAACCACAAATCCAGACTCCGTGGCTGCTACGCAGAAATTGCTGATAGAAAAACCAAACAACACTTTATCTGACCTGGGAATTGAACCCAGGACTTCATGCTCTGCAGACCAACTTACGATAGTAATGTATTTTTGGATTAACGGGAGAAAAAAACATTGCGAGAAATAGTGGCTAGTGTTAAGAATGGGTTAGAGGTCAGTACCTCTAGCCTAGGGGTTTACAGCCAAGAAAATATCAGTTCGGTATAGGATTTGAAAGGGCTTTGAATTATTTGGCTTGCCTAAATTCCGCCATTTTATTTTATTTTCAAAATAGCGGCAAATATCTCAAACACGTGACGCTTTTGAAGATGTTGTCTTATACAAAACTTGTTTTTATTGATTTCAGCTATATGTTAATACAAGATTTATGCTTGGCCGCTATTTTGAAAATAAAATAAAATGCAAAATCTTCCAACCCACATCGTTTTTATACTTCTACAACTTTAACAGCCAAGAACAATTTTTTTTAAATAATGGCAACACGATTTACCAGAAATATTTATTACCCCACCGCCATCAAAATTAAATTCATACGAGCTTATGTTCCAGAAAATTCGGAAACAAGCCAAATACATTTTGGAGGGATTACTTCGGGCTCTAAGGGTTGACCGAAAAACGTTTCAACCTTAATAGAATTATGTGTAATCCTGTGTAATTCCACATTGTAATTCATGTAATTATTTAATCTTAACAAAGCCTACAAATATTGTGATTAATGCGGATGTTCTGGGGCTGAATTTAAAGTATGTTCGGGTTTGGAGGGTAATTTGAGTGGTATGTGGTAGGTGGCAGCCCTAAGTTCTCACTGTTGTTGGGAGATGGATGTATGAAGATCGGCTTTCAAGTGAAAAATTAAGACGAGAAAATTGCTAAGATTATTGCGATTTGCAAGGTGGGTGTAGTTTATTGTCCTAATAGAAGATTTTTTATTTATTTAAGTACACTGTGTGTTCTGTTATAATCATTATCCTAGTTTGTAATTACACACTCTGGGTGTAAGCATCTTTTTTAAAATTTTCTTCTATTCTGTTACATCTCGGAGTTTTTGCAACTTTGAAGATGGTGTCAACCTAACATGCTTTTTGACGTCTCAGGTTTATTTGAGCTGATTTCGAACAAAGAAATTATAGCAATATACAGTACACAGAAGTTACATTTTAACCGAATTGTTGCTTATTTTTTATCAGATTATTTTAAGAAAAGGTAAAATATTAACAGCTAGCCCTTGCTCGCGGCTTCGCTTCGATAATCTAAGGAAATTGAACCACGGGAACGTTTTAATGTACACTTGGGGATAATGGGCCTTCGCGTTAGTGAACAAATTTTTGGAATCGGATCAGTACTTCCGAAGATTACCCCTAAATACAAACTTACAAACAAATTTTACCTCTTTATAATGTTAGTATAGATATCCTTGACATCTAAAAATAAAACTCTTACTTATTAACACTTCAACATCTTTCCGAACCCATTCAACCCTATGTTTCCACCACCCTCAAACTTTCTGAGGTTAAAATATACCAAAAAATGGTAAAATTTACCCAAAATCCTTTTGAAAAGGTCCTTGAGTGGGCCTTAGATTATTTAGGCGCGTAGCCATGTGGACCCACTTGAGAAGAAATCTAATTATGAATGCAAATAGTACTTGAGTCTATGGAATGTTAAATGAGACCCTTATTAATTAATTTATTTATTTTACTATTTACTAGCGACCCACCCCGGCTTCACACGAGTGCAATGTAGATACTAATGTTTTCTCTACTATAATATGCATGTATTATACATATAAACCTCCCTCTTGAATCACTCTATGTATTAAAATAACCGCATTAAAATCCGTCGCGCAGTTTTAAAGATCTAAGCATGCATAGGGACAGACAACGGGAAGTGACTTTGTTTTATACTATGTAGTGATGTACACACAGAAGACAACACAGGAAATAACATTTGAGTACAAAGAAACCCTTTCTAGTGTAGTCATTGTATATTTTGAATAGGTCATGGCATTGGAGCATCTCTTGTTTTGTTTAATGTGTTACAGGTCCAGCAGTATAGTTTACAAGGATTGGATGCAAGTTCTAGAAGTCATAAGCCAAAAACTGAAAAAGAAGATTTCAAGCGCCACGCAGGTAGCACAGGTCTTTCAAAGGTGCAAAGTTGATGCTACACTCAAACTCAAACTCAAAGCATTTATTTCAATTTGACCATTACAGGCACTTTTGAATGTCAAAACACAAAAAAAAAAATAAACTAAGCTACAGTCCCAGTCACAGGGCATAATAACTTGTGAAATTACTGTAGTTGCCCATTCGAAAGCGTAGATTCTATGGAGAAGAATGGGCAAGAAACTCCATGGACACTTTTTTAAATCAATATGTTTTTACAAAATCTTGGTTACATCATTCATGTCGAGATTATACATATATATATATGTGACAACTATCACCTCAATCATCAATTATCCTTATTGCAAGAAAGTGGTAACAGAATTGTGTGAGGTCCATGACTGTTGCGCTAGGTGATAGACCTGTGTTACAGGAGCCAGTGCCCTCTCTCAGCAGGAGTTATAGGCAGTCGCACCATGTAAAATACTGGTATTCAGCTGCACTCGGTTAGATTGAAAGTCAACCCCAACTTAGATGGGAAAAGGCTAGGCAGATGATGAAGACCATCTATGGGGTAAACACGAAATTCTACGTAGTATTTACTACGGCAAATAGTAGCACTAAATAGCAATTTTATGGCACGGCTCCAAATCCAAAGCTAGGGCAACACTTATAGACACGTGGCAACATTGGGAACATTAACAACCTTTGGCCATGGAGTTGGAAGTTGCCTAATTATGATGAGTAGAAACCGGATTATATGCAACTTACAATCGTCGAAATATGCATGCATATAAGCATCATGAATGCTCGAAATATGCAATATAAGCGCAAGAATATTCAACAAAAAAATTAATTTTATTAGAAAATAATGGTTTTTTCTTTGCCGGCAACTGACAAGAAAATCCGCGGTTCGTGCTAGAGTCGTCATTATGAGATGATAGCTAGAGAGATTAACTGCCTAGACTAAGCCGGACTACTTTTAAGTTCTTTGCCTTGGAACCGTTTCTCTGGTCACCTGTAACACAGATTTTTCCCAAAAACCTACATCAGGCACCAGTCTCTCTCAAAGGTGGATTATAACTGAGTTTTTTTGTACGTGACATTAACTTTAAGTCAGCTTTATGAAGAGAGAATAAATGGTAATTAAATGAAATGAAGTTGGCTCCTAAATTTTTTCCTTTTATTTTTGTTTTTCTTTTTAATGCGCACCTCTGTGACATATAAACAATTTTTCATTCTTTCATCACTGGTCAAGGCTCGCCAAGGACAGTTTAGACGGAGAGAGACCTTAAAACCCGAGGTCACGTTATATGACCTAGGCAATAAAAATAAATGTCAAACTAAAAAAAAAACATCTAGATAAGCAATCCATCAAGCGAACGCATCAGTCCCTTGCGGCTAAATAAACGACATTACCAATTAAATTGATGTATACCCATTTGTTTTGAACATTTTAAGGGCATAATGAGGTTTGGGGTTTTAGGGTTCTGTGAACCAAAACCGCAACCTCACACAGACCGTCAAACAAAGAAAAGTTGTTTATCTCCGTCACGTCGGCACGAGAGGTAAGACTTTCTGCCTAGCTTTTTCCCAACTATTTTAGCGTCGGCTTATAGTCTCACCGGATGCAGCTGCTGAGACTGCATTCCACTGCTGGGACACAGGTTGCCTCTATATGAGAGGGGGTAGGCTTTCTGCCAAGCGATAGTGGTCTCAAATTCTACGTAATACGTATTAAATTAGGTAGACAATGTGCATAGGGACAATTAGAATTTATGGCAAGTAACTCAATTCCAAGGAAATGGAGTGTTACTACAACAACATATTTTATTCGTTACTATCCAACGCGTGGAGTTCGGAATATGTAGGAAAAAGTTGTGGGTTTATATAAGTGTCTTAAATAAAGTTTTGTTTTAAATAGCTGATAAAAAGAATGCAAACCAAATTGAATAATCAATCATTTCATTCGGTACTTAAAATTTCTTCTTCATTAAACCGAAAAAAAAAAACTACACACATCAAAAGTGTCTAGGGATCAAGCATTTTTATGCGGATTTCTTGAGATTGAGATGTGGCTTTGTAATAAATTTATGATTTTATAAATTTATATGGATCCTTTTTGGTGCATTTCATAATTTGAATCAGGAACTCTCAATCAAATTCGAGTAAAAGATGAAAATAAGCTGTCAATTTTTCCCTATAAAAACATACAACGCATTGAAGACATTATTAGTGCTACTGTTTCCCTACTACTGATTAAAACCAACGTTATTATGGAGCGGCGACGTCATTTAAGCAGGGAAGAAATGCTCAGAGCCGTGGGAATGATAGAAGCTGGTTCCCGGAAACGTACTGTGGCTTTAGCTCTGAATACAAGTCAGAGTGTTATCAGTCGACTTTGGACACGTTACCGAAGCACTGGTACCGTGGCTCAGCGCCATGGAGGACGGTATCGCTGCACCACACGGAGACAAGACCGATACATTCAAATCTTAACTCGAAGAGCTCCAACAATAACCGCCATGATGTTAGCCGTGAGGCTTCATCACTCTTCAGGGAACTTAATTAGCGACCAAACAGTCAGAAACCGCTTGCATGAAGTGAACCTTCATTCCCGAAGACCGCTACGGGTACCACCTATAGCAATGCACAATCGTAGGATTCGATATCAATGGGCTCTTGAACACAGAAATTGGGCAGAAGAACAATGGCGTTTCGTGTGCTTTTCTGATGAGTCTCGTTTTGGTATGAGACCGGATACAAGACGTATACGACACTGGAGAACCCCTGGACGCCAACAGCGATTAAAATCCTGCCAGGAAGTCCATCCTTATAGTGGTGGAACCATCATGGTATGGGCGGGTATTTGGATCGGCGGAAGAACTGAGTTGATTTGGATCAGAGGCAACCTCAACGCTCAAATTTATGCTGAGACGATTGTATCAGACGTCATCGTTCCTCTACAAGTGCAAATCGGTCCCTTATTTCAGTTAATGCATGATAATGCACGACCGCACACCGCAAGAGTTGTAAGACAGACTCTCGCCGCAGCTAACATCAATGTCCTGCTCTGGCCTGCTCAGTCGCCAGACTTGAACCCGATTGAGCATGCATGGGATATGCTACAGAGAAGAGCTCTGCCGAATATGGAGGGTATCCAGTCGCAAGAAGACCTTTTTTTGTTGTTGCAACGAACATGGGCGGCCATTCCACAGCGTGATTTGGATGAACTCATTTTGAGTATGCCAAACCGATGTTCTTGTGTTGTTAGTGTTCGCGGTAGAAACACGGATTATTAATTGTTTAAGTTACCCAATAAAATTTTAAAGAAAACTGTTATTTCAGTCTTTTTTTCGAACTTTAATGTTAGTGGTTCAAATGTCAAAAATCCCTTTATTAGGAAAATGGCAAATTTCTTTATTAATGCAAAGGTGACTTGGTTTATCGTTACTGTGACAAACGAAAACACTTTATTTGATGAATCCTTATAGAAAATTTTAATTAATATCAATCAGGAGAAAAGTTATTGCTAAAATATATGTTGATCCCTAGATACTTTTGATGTGTGTATTTATATTTAAAACCACTTACGAGTTCTGGATTGCATTCCAAGACAGCTTACCTGAAACAAAAATAAAAATATTAACAATTTGAATAAGTTTGCAATTAAATTACAAAAAAAAACGTTCAGACGAATTGATAACCTCATCCTTTTAGAAGTCGGTTAAAAATACTAGCTATTGCCAATGGTTCGCCCGAGCAGATCGGATATTATCCCACGGAAATGGGATCAAAAGTATCCCATGTCCTAACCCAGGTCATAGTCTATTTGTATGCCAAATCATTCAATCGTTATACCATGAAAAAATGGCAAAGAAACAAATAAACAAACTCACTTACACATATAATATATCAGTAAGCGTGGCTACGGAACCGCTCATATCGTAAACAACTCACCCTCGACTGTTTTCTCAAGACAGAGTTTGGGTCAAAACGTTAGGTTTTTGCAGATTCATTATGTTAATGTAATGAAACGCTTGATGGATGCGCTTAAAACCTTTTAAAGAGCTATGCAAACTATTTCTTCGAAATAATACAGGCCATTTTCTTTTTCTCTAAACTTTTCTTTTACAACGGTTTTAAAAGACAGCGTTCAGTTCTGCTATTGTGGAACACGACAGGTTGTGCCAAAATATTATATAGAAAAGAAACTTTTTAACGTTTTTATTTTGTCTATCTTCTATGTTATTAGCACGAACTACAAAATTACGCAGCAAAATTAGCTCATAACATAAAGCTTAACATTACTTACTAGCGTTTGCTCGCGGCTTCGTTCTCGTTATGTACGGAAATTAACCCGCGGGAACGTTTTAAGTGTAGCCTATGACACTCGGAAATAATGTAGCTTCGAGTTAGGGACAGAATGCTCTGAATCGGATCAGTAGTTCCGAAGATTACCCCCTACATACAAACTTACAAACAAATTTTACCTCTTTATAGTATTAAGTGAGTATTAAGTATAATGCGCAGACCAAACGCAGTGTGCGGATTGTACATGACGAGTTAAATGGTGGCGAAAGCGATTCTTATGAATTCACATCTAACGCACCCTGGGCACGGAGCCTGGATTTATGGCCTGTTGATAGCAATAGGCTCGCAAACATCATCTACTAAAACCAAACATCACAACTACCGGCTTTTAAAACAACCACACTCATCATAAAAAAAAAACAATATCCCTTTAAACACAGTACTTAATACGTTTTAGCAATAAAACCTCATTGGATTGTTATCTCACGCGAGCAGTAAATCGAAGGAAATGGGTTTCTGCAGCGCCCTTAACCGATTGATTGGCTACCTGTTACTTCATCTAAAAGCACCACGTTCAATGGGAACTAATTTGACGGAGAAAGGCTTTTCTTTTAAACAGTGACTATGTGATTTGTGTGTTAAATATCATGAAATAGAATAGCAACGCATTTAGTCGTATAAAATGATAAGCACAATGAAAGAAGTAAAGGAATACATAACACAAACTTAACATCACGCCTGTAATTCGAGGGGTTTGGTAGAGGTCTACCTGATAGTACACCCACATTTAAGTCCCATGTAATAGGGGTACGAGCCTATTGCCAGCAAGCAGCCTGGCATCAATCCAGACCCCAGAAATTCCTGATGGAAAAACCCAATAACAATTTGCCCGACCCGGGAATCGAACCCCTAGACCGCGAGACAGGCAATGAAACATTAATCCACGTTAAAACAAGAATTCACAATTCACTATCCATGGAAACATCAATCCATTGAAACAATATCAGCCGCAGAATGAAAACAGCAATGCACTTTATTTTACTACCGTATGTGCCAGAAAATGCCTTTGTATGTATAAGAATAAAAATTTATGAACCAAAACTCATAGGACGATAAAGAGCGACTTTATATCCGAACACAGTCGTTCAACGAATTAAAACAAGCATAGTTTTTAAGGCAGTTTATTGCGAAGTCTGTATTTGTGGTTTTTATTGGTTCGAGAGCTTATTTGCGGGGTTTTTCGCCATGTGCCGCTTGGTTTAATAACTTGGTGTGACCAGATATATGGACGTGGGCGAGGTAAACAGAGAATGGAAGGATTGTTGCCGATGACGTTCTATAGTTTTTGCCTACCCCCAAGGGAATAAAGCAGGAGTTTATTCATGGACTCAGATAATTAAAAATATTGAAAAACAAAAGGTGATCCAAGGGCTGGATTTTGCCTTGGCCAGAGGCTAAGCGTTGCCATACAACAACGTGGCAACGTCGCCAGACTCTTGGGCACATTATCAGCTGACAGCGTCGAGAAAAGTTTTTGATGCCCTTATATAGTTTGTTGTTAGGTTATTTATTTTAGTTTATTTAATAGTTTAATTGTAATAATGTTTAGTTAGTTAAAAACGAATAAAAAAAATGCACTTGAAAAAAATAAAAAATTGATAATTTCTACATGAATTTGTAAAGAAAATAAACACCCAATGAAGTTTTTTAACTGCTTTTATAGATGACATTAACCATCAATGAATTCTTAAGTATATCTAAGTAACAAGAATTACCAAAACAAATCAGTATAACTTTGAATATTGAATCTTCCGTACCACCATTCACAATGTTATTTCTATCATATATATGTTATATCTTCCAAACGCAATCAAGAACCTTCGAAGCAGAGTTCAGCCGATTAGAAATAATACAACATTCAAGTATATATAACGGTACTTAAGGATCATTTTCGAACAATGCTCCAATAATACGATTTCGTCCTACCGAATCGTTTCATAACATTATCTAATATCTGATAAAAAAGTGTATTCTCTGCCTATATTGAGGGAGTAGCGATTGAAATTGAAATACCCAAGGTTATTGTAACTCCGAGCGACAATTTTCGAAGCGAACGGGTCACAGATGTCGACGATATATAATAATACAATACTGTAGGGCGGAATAATAGACAGAAATCATTCTGTGGTGCAAATGTTAAGTGAAGCGAAGTGTTGTTTCAATTATAATGGAAATAATAGATTGGGTTTTAGCTCCTTTGATGCTAAAATCGATACTTCAATTGCTTTTAATAAAGCTCCACAAAGGAAACTTTTCAAGGAAAGCTATCTAGAATAATTAATACTTCAAAACCAAATCGATTGATTTCATCAAGCTTAAAAGTAAGGTTCAGTTCAAATCAACATCATCATCTGCCTAGCTTTTCTCCAACTATGTTGGGGTCGGCTTCCAGTCTAACCGGATGCAGTTGAATACCAGTATTTTAAATGAAGCGACTGCCTATCTGACCTCCACGACCCAGTTAGTACTGGGTAATACGATACCCCTTGATAAGACGGGTTGTCAGATTTTTGGGCCACTGACTACCTGTAACAACGGCCAAAGATCTACAAATGACAGCCGGGACCAACGGCTTAACGATCGGCGGCTCAGTACAAAATAAATATAGCATCCATTTTTGAATCCACTCCCTTTGACGATATTTTTAGGGTTCAGTGTCTGGTAAAAATCGATATCTATATTTAGAATTCGCTCGTGACTTAGACCAGATACTGATCAAACATTTTGAGGCGAAAGAGGTGGAAAACATTCGGAGGGACAGGCGAGATCGATTCTGTTCATACGGGTTGCAGCAATGGTTTTGTGGGAACAGCGCGACACAACGACTTTCAACAATTGTAGGTTTCAAAATATGTTTACCTTGTTTACCTCCATTACTAAACTTACACTGTCTACGAGATATCTTCCGTGACTATCAATTATAGCTCTCGATATTATTATGCATGTCATTTCCTCTCGTGATCATGGCGCTTGCAACAGCGTCGAAATATCGGGAGCTCACAACAGTATTGATAATATCTCGGAAGATATCCTGTAAGTGACAGTGTAAGTTTACCTTGATGATTTTTAGGGTTCCGTACCTCAAAAGGAAAAAACGGAACCCTTATAAGATCACTTTGTTGTCCGTCCGTCCGTCCGTCTGTCAAGACCGTTTTTCTCAGGAACGCGTGGAGGTATCAAACTGAAATTTCTATATGATACTTAGTTCTACTGTCCCTGGAAGCTGTAGAAAAATCAACCTTCTAAGTCAACGCAATCAAAAGATACAGCCACTTAGGCCGCAAATTTCCGCAAATTTTCGAAACTCGCACGGGAATCAAAACCTACAGGGTACTTCCCGTGAACTTAGAATCTTGAAATTTTGTACGAAGTCACGTCTTATAGTACAGATATAGGAAAAATTACGAAAACCGTAAATTTTTAGTTTCGTCATATAAAAAAAAGTTATATACCCACAGGTTTGTACGGAACCCTCGGTGCGCGAGTCCAACTCGCACTTGACCGGTTTTTTTTATATTTTAGCAGGTGATTTGTACAGATATTATTTCTTGAATTATGTTTAAAATCTTGTTTTATAACTTCTAGTGAAATATTGTAATTATTTGGTATTTTATTAGTAGAAAATATCAATCAGTATTGTCTTAGATCGATAGGTCGAAAATAAACGAACTTTAGTTTTATGCCGTTTTTTGAGTATTTCTTGACGCCCGAATATGCTTTTCTCCTTTATAACATCATCATCTGTCTAGCATTCTTCCAAATATATTCAAGTCGGCTTTCAGTCTTGCCGGATGATGCTGAATACCGTTTTTTTTTACATGAAGCGACGGCCTATCTGACCTCCACAACCCAGTTAGTACTGGGAAATACGATACCCCTTGGTAAGACTGGTTGTCAGACTTTCGGGCCACTGACTACCTGTATCGACTGCAAAATTATTTCTTGAATTATTTTTTTTAAACTTGTTTTAAAATTTCTAGTGATACTTTGGAATTATTTGGTATTTTATTAGTATATCTCAATCAATATTGCTTTAGGTAGGCCTTAAACAAGCAAGTTTTTGTTTTACGTCGTTTTTGGGGCACTTCTTGATGTTGTGTTTCGCCCTTATATGCCTTTTTCCTTTTATAACATGTACATATTTTAATTATGATCTTAAGTTTTTTTTATAATTGAAATGTTCATTAAAATGAAAAGTCTATTTTGATCCAACTTGAATTTTGTTTGACTTAACGCGTTGCTCGTTGATCTTCTTAATGTTTAAATGTCCCCACGGGAATGAAAGAAATTTATTTATAGGTTTAAGGTAAAAATGCTTAGAATCTTAGCCTTAACATTCAATGGTCGATACAAAAAACTCTTTCAGATATTCAAAAGGGTAAAGAAAACCTTTGATGCTACAAGGATTCAAAATGAACCAACTTCAAGCCTATCTTATTGGTACATTTAAATGTATACAACAAGCAGATACAACCTACATCTAAAAATCTTACAAGCAAACAAAACATCACAGTATTCCACTCTTTTTGTTGCTTTGAAAAACAAAACAAAAGATGCATTTTCAATCCCAACGACCAAAACCACAATGGCTGGATTCATCGAAATTTGAGACTGCATGAAAACTCCAATCACAAAGCCAAACTTCAAAACAGACCATGTATTATGTGAATCAATAAATAAAATAACACTTTCTAAACCATTTTATTACAGATGAATAGCCGTAACTTAATAATAAGTGATGATAAATATAGATATTATATGAAATAAATAATGGTGAATATGTTCGTGGATATCGTTGGATATAAAGAATAACAACTTTATTGTTGAAAGGCATTCGATAATATTACGATGAATAGCATCATATTGGGAGCTTTTATGCCTAATTCTATGCAGGCAATATAATACAATAATACAGCGATTAATTTCGATAACTTAATGACTTAGAAAGGCACATTTTAGTGTAACAAATAAGGTATCATTTTAAGAATTTGCAATAATGATGAAATTAATCGCATGTAAAGAACGTAACTATGTTAGTGAGTAAGTTTCATTATTATAACAAGATTTATCTCTATACAGCAGTTACAAAAAAGCAAACAAAGAAGCAGAAGCAGTGATAGCCTAGTGGTGTGACCGTTGGACTGCCAAGTCATAGGTCTCGAGTTCGAACCCAGGACACGCACCTCTGAGTTTTCGGAATCATGTGCGTATTGAATAATTATTACTTGCTTCGGTGAAGGAAAACATCGTGAGGAAACCAGCATACCTGAGAGATATTTCTCGACGGTATGTAAAGCCAAGTCAGAGGCCCATGGGTGGCATAAAAACTCTGACACCAGGTTAGGCACTAACCACATGATAAAGAAGCAGTTACAATTACCTAATGATACAATAACAAAGATAACATGTACATATGGGTATATACATATTTATGTATACAGAGGTGTCTGACGAGATGACGAGTAATAGAGAAGTATGGGAGAAAACGACAAGCGGCGCCGACCACAAAGATTAGGGCAGAAGAGTGATGATGTTCTTGTGTACCTGTATTATTTATAATTTTGATACTTTAATACATTCCTCTCAGTAAAAGCACCTGCGATGTTATTTCTCCACCACCCTTAGTTGGTTGGTAGAGAATATCATCATCTTCCTGCCCTTGTCCCATTCTACTCGGGATCGGCGCAACACGTTTTCTTCTTCCATTCTCCCCTGTCAGACGTCACGGCATCATTTACGCCTTTCTCTTTCATATCATTCCTCACACAATCTATCCATCTTTTCTGTGGCCTACCTCTCTTGTTGGTAGAGAATATCTTAGGCATTAAGTCTTTTGTACTGTTTTAAGTGCAAATAGTTTAAATAAATATAAAAGTAGGAACCTGCCAAGTGCACGTTGGACTAGCGCACTTAGGGTTCCGTACCATCAAAACTGTCTTCTTTTTTATTTATCAGTTTTGTTTCGTCGTCAGTTTAGTATGTTATGTCCAGGTTTCCTTTAGATGTGTTTCATAAACCGCAACAGCACCTGTATCTCATCTATTTTCTGATTCATTAACATCACATTGATTATTATTAATGTGGCCAATTTAGCACTTACTGCACTCAATTATCTGTTGTATTATGTAGCTCATCTATAATCTAATCTAAGGCAGCTAATGACCCGATGTTGATGTCAAATTTCCTCGTTTGTCAGAATCAGAATCATTTATTCGAAAACATAGGTAATAATTACATACATGATGTTAAAAAATTATGTTTTGCCAATTGACATACAAATTATTAAAAACAAAAAAAAAACATCGATTTTATGATTGAATATTAAATTAAATTAAAATAAAATAAAAATTACAATAAAATCATGAAAGTATTACATTACCATAATGTGATTGTATTACACACAAATGAAAACAAGTTAAATTTCAGTATACATAATCAATTTCATTTCATGTCAAAATTTTCAAAGTCAATTATTAACACATGCAAACAAGTTAAATGAAACTCAATAATGTTTAACTTGTCTAGTTAAATTTCATTATTGAGTTTCATTTCATGTCAAAATTTAAAGTCAATTCAATTCGGTTATAGATTTGGGATTAATATATAAATGTAAAATATTAAAATTCATGTCAGCATTATAAAGTTACAGAGATTCGTCATTTATAAACTCGTCTAAAGTATAAAAACATTTAGTAAGCAGTAACCCGTTAAGCGTTTTTGTAAACTTCTGCATTGGCATACATTTTATTTCATCGGGTATTTTATTATATATTTGGGGTGCAATACCAAAGAAGCTTTTATTCATAAGAGCAGTTTTACATTTCACTATGCACAGTTTATTAATATATTGAGCATTGTCTTGTGGTTGCAAACACTATTTCTGAGCATGAGGTTCTGGGTCCAATTTCTAAGTCGGGTAAAGCGTTATTGGGATTTCAAATTAGCTTTGTTCCAGTAGTAGCCCAGAGCTTGGATTTCTGCCCGGGTGATGGCAATAAGCTTGCTCCCCCCACCACTTTAGCACAAAAGCTTACAAAAAGGAAATATACAACCCGATGCTTTAAAATCATACAAGGATCGCAAAACATAACAAATCTTACTTCTTTAGAAGATACGAATAAAATCTTAGTATCGAATTTAGTAGCGTTGGCTGAACAAGTACCAGTAATATAAAAAAACAGCATATCCCACTGATGGGCAAGGCCTCTTCTCATATTGAGGAGGCACGAGCACTGACCACCAGGCTTGCACAATGCAGGTGGGCGATTTCCGGCTTATAGTAATTACTAGCTGTCCGGCGCAAATTCGTCTGCGTAACATTTTTGATTAATGCTTCGCTCCTATTGGTCGCAGCGTGATGTTTTAGCCTTCCTCGATAAATGGGCTACCCAACACTAAACGAATTTTTCAATTCGAACCAAGAGTTCCTGAGATTAGCGCGTTCAACCAAACAAACAAACAAACTTTTTAGCTTTATAATATTAGTACAGATAAGTCCAGGTTTCCTAACGATGTCCAAGATTAACTTAGAAAGTACAATATGAATTGAAAAAGTCACATTGATACTTGCAAGTCTCAGTAGATAACATAAACTTCACAGTTCCGTTACCATTGAAAAGTGTTTGAGTAGGAATAATAAAATTAAAAGACAGCATTAATACCTCCGTATAAAATTTTTTACTCGTCTGGTCAAAGATTTGCCGAAAACATTATGGCGTATAAAATGTACCACGTGGTCACGTGGTTTTGGTTAATCAATTCGCGACTTTCCTATTCGCAAACTGACTATCCAAAAAACGGCTCATGGCATGATTTACGTTTCATTTACGTCTTTTCAGTTTTTTACTAATCTTCTTGGTCCATTTTTTTAGTTCGCTTTATGCTTTCAGGGTTTTTTTTTTAATTTTCGTTTTTTACCTCGTGTAAAATCATATGTGATTCTGTTGCCGAATATACGAGTCTCTTCGCAAAATATTCCGATTCATTGCCTTTGTAGTTCTTTTGAATTAAAGATATGAAGACGATTTGTGTCAGAAAGCATTATTTATCATTTTCTGTACGTAGGTATCTACACAGGTATACGGGAAATTTTTTTTGTTCTTTGTGTTGATTTTGTTTTCTTTCATCTTGTTGTACATTTTGATGGTAATGTTAGCTGCAGGCAATGGATGTGGGTTCAGGTATTATTCGGATGAAGATACTGTAGTATACAGGGTGGAACGAATACCGACTTACTCGTATTAGTCTAGTCAATGTAGCTTTTTTAAACCCCAATCTGCGGAAAAAAACCTGGTTGCTGAATTTTGGTATACACCTTCATTACGGTGTTTTAGAAACAATTTGAATAATCGACATTAATATCGTGCTGGACAAAAAAGTTATTAATGGAAACTGTAAACTGAACTGAATGTGAACTGAAGAGGTCACAACAATTTTTTTTTTGCGAATATCTCACGTCCTATTGCACGGAGGTTTATAAAAGTTATTATGAAGTCATTTGTCACCCGATCATCTATAAAAATGTGTCGTGCATTTTTCTGTACGATCAATCATTTATCAAATTGTCATTAAAAATACTGTAATAAAGATTTATACCAAAATTTAGGTCACTAGGATTTTTTCCGCAGATGAAACCTACCGTGACTGGACTATAGGAGCGGGGCTGTACTCACAGGAAGAAAACAAAAGACGCGCGCGCGTGTCTCATCGCCCAAGCTCGTGATCTGGACACACATTTTCTGTCTACCTTTGACCAGAAACTTGTCGAACACCACCTTTTCCCACATACCGTCTATCCAAAACTGGCTGATATTAGGCGACGCTTCCACCGCAATACAACAGAGATTTTTGGCCCTCGAACTTTTGTGGTTACATCGCAGTTACGGCAGTGCTTAATTGAAAATTTTGCTTAATTAAAATAGTTTGGACTTCCGACACTGCCCTCAGGTTTCAATGAATAGACAGCTGTGAGGTTTAAATGGGGATATGTTTTGAATATCTGTGAGATAAATAGTGTGGGGTGGTTTTGCGTCGAAACTAACTAACTAAATTACTCTAAATATCGAAGAAGCTTATGCGTATGTGAGAGGTAGCAGTCTCTTTTGTATGAAATGGTTCTTTTTATTTAAAAGATAAATAATTATTTATAAGTATCTATTAAAATTGTACGCGTGGTGTTTTTTAATTTAAAATTGACCAACATTATTTTTTATTGTAAATATATTTTATAAAGCAAGAACTTAAACGATTATGTTTTAATAACGTTTTGTGGGTAACTTTTGTCGGCAGTCGTCATCGTCATACTTCCATTCTTATCTCAATTTGTTTGGGTTAACATAACATACAATCAAACCAATGTTTCCACGAAGGGTTAGGCAGAGTGGTACCACAGTGGACCCGTGTTTCTCCAGTTATATTTAAGTCCCATTCAATCCAGATATCGTGGCCGCTACTGAGAAATTACTGTCATCATCTGCCTAGCCTTTTCCCAACTATGTTGGGGTCGGCTTCCAGTCTATCCGGATGCAGCCGAATACCAGTATTTTACATGGAGCGACTGTCTATCTGACCTCCACAACCCAGTTACTACTGAATAAGACAGGTTGTCAGACTTCCGGGCCACTGACTACCTGTAACGACTGTCAAAGAAACGAAAGTTACCGAGAAACTACAGTAACCGACAAAAATAAACAACTTTTAACCATTAGAAATACCACGAATCCTCTCCATTTTAAAGCCATAAAGTCATTCTCTCACAAAATATTACGACACATACATCAAAACTAACTGTGGAGGTTATTTTTCAAGTCGACAGCGCCTTGGAGCTACTGGGCACATTAGAGTGGTTGGTCGTTGTGCACATTTTTATACACATTAGTGGCTGTTAGGGCGAGTTCAGACGGGCTTGGTATCCGCTATGAAGGACAGGTCGACTGTTTTAGTAACTGACTGTAACTTTAGTACCAAAAAACATTGTAAACCTGCGCGAATATTTCGACGGGCTGTCAGTTTCCTTGGATTGGGTTCTCAATATTTTTTCAGGACCTGGAGAGGCACCAAAAGTATAACAGGAAATTCAGAAAGTAATCTCTTACTCTAGGGAAAACCTATCACGGTATGTACATAGGCTTATATTAAGTACTTATCATAGTGTGCATACAGAATATAAGGGAAAAATGGTTGTTATTTTTGGTGTCCTTTCATTGCCAAGTTTGGTTGTTGTGCACAAGAAGGAACCTTACTTCAAAGAAAAAAAAATATTATTTATATTAACTATACACATTATAATAATTAAAATAAACTAACTACAAACTATAAAAAGGCATCAAAAAACTCCTCTTCAACGCTGTCAGCCGGTAATGTGCCCAAGAGACTGGCGGCGTTGCCACGTTGTATGGCAACACTTAGCCTCTGGCCATGGTAAAAGTCCTTGGGTCACGGGACGCGTCAACTAGGCGTTTGGAAATTTCCTTAAAAAGGCTGCGAGCACTCGGACCCCACGGCCCCAGAGTTTCAACCCCAAACGGCTTGAAAATATAGTTTCCACAAAGGTGACCATATTTAAGCCGCTTGAAGTCCGCAGCCGCAGCGGCAGCGCCAGCAAAGCACCATGAGCTTGGAAGATTTGAAGAGAAATAAAGATCAATGTTATATTATTATCAGAACAAATTATGATCTGTTCAATAATTATAGGTAATACTCATGTACTAGCATACAAATTTTAACGCTTTTACTAAACACACTATATTTTTAGACCCAAACAAGAAAACCCATACATAGACAACACCACATAATACATAGAAGGGAACATTGATAAAACGCAATTTCACGAAGTAACCATTTATCACTAGTTAGAAACTGTTGAGAGCCATTGTTGGAGAAACACCTACATTTTCTTAATTAAATCGAATGTTTTCCACTAGTTCGTAAGACTACATCAATTTGACGGATGGTACAGACAATATAGAGAATAGGAAAGAAACATTGATCACTGTGCTTGCTCGTTGCGTGTTTACGATATCACCCTGAACTAACTAAGGATATGAGGCGTAACTAAAGATGTTTTTCTCTACTTATGTTAATCAAACCTTTTTTTATGTTTTAGGTAAGAGAGCGAACTCACACAAGTGGATGCAGGTACCACTTGAGTTTTTACACTGACATGGTCACTAGCTTTACTATTAACACATAAAACGGAATATTAACCGTGCTTACTATTAATTATGAGTTCACGATATTTCGGCGCTGTTGCAAGCAAACAAATTTTGATCACGGACAAACTAAAAAATAAAATAAAATGTTAAATATCCCATTTTATGTGTAAATAGTAAGGTACCACTTAGTCTGATGGGGTATTCCGATGAAATAAAATGTGACTGCGAAGCCAGCCAGCCAGGAGAAAGAAATAAAGAAAAACTATTTATTTGTCGAAATAAACATATAACGCATAAAAATATTTATAAATAAATACAAGAGGACGGAACAAACAAAAATGACAGCATGATGCTGTGCTATGGGGGGACCACAGCACAGCGCTGGTTTTCAATGGTCACCCGTGAATAAACGTACGGAAGTTCAAACAGCATAAATATTTGATTACATGAATAAGAAAATAAAATAAACAGTACTTGGATTATAATATAAAACAACCATCACTACAACATACTATAAAACAAAGTCGCTTCCCGCTGTCTGTCTGTCCCTATGTATGCTTAGATCTTTAGAACTTCGCAACGGATTTAGATGCAGTTTTTTTAATAGATAGAGTGCTTCAAGAGGTTGTTTTATAATATGTATATTTAGTATCAGCATTGCACCCGTGCGAAGCCGGGGCGGGTCGCTAGTCTATATATATAAAAATGAATTACTGTTCGTTAGTCTCGCTAAAACTCGAGAACGGCTGAACGGATTTATCTTATGTTGGTTTTGAAATGTTCGTGGCGGTCTAGGGAAGGTTTAAAAGTTGAGAAAAATTCGAATAATTGCCGGGAAAACCCTCAAAACAGCACTTTTCTATTTCCCATACAAACGTTTTCTAAATAAAATGGAGAGTCAATTTGTAATTTATTACCGCTGCATAAAGTTCAAATTCGCGTGCGCGTTGGAGGATCTAATGTCGTGTTCCGAAACTCAACAAAAGTGAATCGCGAACGCGACAAAATTGCATAGTCACAAAATACATTGTAAATAAATAGTAGGTAGGTACTAGGAGAGTAGGATAGGTAGGCAGGTAATAGGAGAATAGGATAGGTAGTTAGGTACTAGGAGAGTAGGATAGGTAGGTACTAGAAGAGTAGGAGAATAGGATAGGTAGGCAGGTAATAGGAGAATAGGATAGGTAGGCAGGTAATAGGAGAATAGGATAGGTAGGCAGGTAATAGGAGAATAGAATATGTAGGTAGGTACTAGGAGAGTAGGATAGGTAGTTAGGTACTAGGAGAGTAGGATAGGTAGGTACTAGAAGAGTAGGATAGGTAGGTAGGTAATAGGAGAATAGGATAGGTAGGTAGGTACTAGGAGAGTAGGATAGGTAGGTAGGTACTAGGAGACTAGGATAGGTAGGTAGGCACTAGGAGAGTAGGATAGGTAGGTAGGTACTACGAGAGTAGGATAGGTATGTAGGTACTAGGAGAGTAGGATAGGTAGGCAGGTACTAGGAAGTAGGTAGATAGGGTGGGTAGAGTAGGTAGGGTAGGTGGAGCAGGTAGGGTAGGCGGGGTAGTATTCATTGACTGTTAGGCGGTACGAAGTTCGCCGGGACAGCTAGTAAGAAATAAAAATAAACACTACAAAAAATATAAAAGTGTGGTGGCTCATCGTAGACGATGACCCACCTCCTTCCTGCTCATTATGCAAATTCACCTGCACCTTAAGGGACCTGAGGCCCCAACTGACGCTGTCATCATGACAGAGTTCTGGCCGAACGTCTTATTTAATTTTAAAGAAATCATCGATACGACGAAGAGGGTGATTGACATACGTTCTTGTCATGTTTTTTATCGCAACATTGTGCTTAAAATGGGGGTTCAATAACTTCTGGGTAAGCATACTATTATCTATACATGGTTAAATTTATGTCGTTTAATGCCCGGTTCCTATAAACAACGATTCGTTATTGTACAAAAGGTACCATTCGTTTTTGGGTTACGAGTAACGGATGGTAATAGGCGTTCCTATAAGTTTTTGAGTCATCTACCTGCTACGAACGGTTGTTGGTAACTCACTTACCGAAGCCCTCCATGAACACATGTGCAACCCTCCTTGCGTTTCGTTATTACAATCGAGCATGTTTAGGATTAGAGTGAAAACCTGTGCATAATACACATAATATAACATATTTATAATTTCATGGAGAAAACTTAACTTACATGTTTATTTAAAAAAAAATGTGTTGAAGAAATCTCATTTTTAAAAATAAAAAACAGTTTTTTATTCGGGCTACTGAAGTGAACAAAACGCAATTGATAGCGTCTGGCTTGACCCATGTATTTGAAAGGAACTTTAAATTCAATTCTAAGGTTTTGTAGTAAAACATAATTAACTCAACATAAGAGTTGGTGAAGAAGGAACCATGATATGTATCCTACATATCATGGTTCCTAAAACAAAGATTAAATTAACGTTTTAGGAGTAGAATGCGTAATGAATTATTGTTGTTTTGGATGTTTCAAGTGAATGTAAACCTGATTTTATTCCACATGATGAGATATTGGAAAAGGTGACTGGTCTTCTGGGGTCTACTTGCACAGGGTTTGATGTGCTATTTGGTGGTGATGGTAATGCGGTCCTGGATGTGGGTGGTATAGCAGAAGTGAGTGTGGCAGATATGGACATCGTCTTAGAACATGGGTCATTATGGTGCAACTAATGCTATTCCATCTATCTCAGAAGATAGTGTAGCTGAAACACCATGTAGAGGTATTATTTTGATTAAATCTTCCTTCTCTACCTATACTTTTATTAATTAATTAATTTGTTTGTAAATGTCAAATCATTTTTTTCAGACAAACATGCAAAAAAAAGAAAAATTGATTTGTGTGAGGGCAACAGCTCTCCCAGTGCACAGGGCTCCAAGTATTTCTTTGGCATGCCTATGTCCAGGCAATTAACAACAAAAAATAAAGGTACATAATTAAATTAAACACATATACAATACATAATTAAACTGTTCCCATATTGTAAACTATAGTCTAGAACCCTGGTCAAACACATTGTATGAAATAAAACGTATTTCCATTTATTTCAGGTAAAAAGACAGCAGACAGAGATATACAGACGTCCATCATCACCCGTAACCTTGCTATAGCAAGTTACTATGACAAGAAAAAGGAGAAATTAGATTTAGAAATTAGACTTTTAAAATTAGAATTAGCACAAGAAGAAAATAATGTTACTGTAAATGATGTTTATAGTTAGTGTTTCATGTGTAAGTTTTAATTTGTGTTTAGTGCCATAATAATTTAGAATATATTAAGGAAAACTATAATTAAAATAAAGTTTTATTTGAAAAAAAAATGTTTCTTTTAATAACTAATAGTAAAGCTAGATACTTAAAATAACAATATTTCCCTATAACTAAGCCAGTGTCCTTCATCAACGGTCATTTCTTCATACACTTTGTTTTGTAGTAGCAGATAAGTTTTCTTTCTTGATACAAACTTAAAATTACTCATGTGATGATAA
Organism: Standfussiana lucernea; assembly: GCA_964057025.1. NCBI lineage: Eukaryota > Metazoa > Arthropoda > Insecta > Lepidoptera > Noctuidae > Standfussiana > Standfussiana lucernea. The sequence goes on along the minus strand of OZ059807.1, from coordinate 1,571,583 downwards.
ACTGAAATGAAATAAAAAGTAATTATTAAACATATTCAGTGCACAGTACTTTAACATAGTCAAGGTTTCAAACTTGACACCTCAGCTTAGCACTATACAGATTGTTATTACTCACTTATTAAAGAAATTTGAAATTAGTGTTGCTCTTTCTGTGTAATCTGGTTCTTCAGCAGTATTTGGTACAGGCACTACCTCTGCAGTAGGAATTTCTACCTCTGGTGGGACATCAGCTATACTGTTTAATCGACAGATATTATGCAACACACTAGTAGCTATGATTACTGCATTGGCTCGTAACAGACTTAAACGCAATGTCAGAGCTACTACTGGAAATCTCCTCTTCCACACTCCAAAGCATCTGCAATAAAAAAGAACCAGTTATCTTTAGCAATAACACTGCCCGACTTGGTGCATGATGCTTTGAACCCGAGACCACACGCTCAGCAGTCACATTTGCAACCACTAGACCAATGAGGTAGTCTTTCTCTAAATGTAAGGATTATTAATCATGAATGCTCTTATCTCACCCATGGTACACAAGAACAATAAAAATGGAAAGTGTCACATTCCTCCACACTGATGAAAAACATACCTTTCAATACAGTTTCTAGTACGAATGTGGGCTTCATTATAAAGCAGTTCCCCTCTACTTTGAGGGTTTAACAAAGGTGTTAATAGGTATCGTTTCAGAGGATATGCACTGTCTGCAAGCAGCCATTTGTTTCCATACAACCCGCTTTCACACTGAGCTGAAAAAAATGTAGTGAGGTATAGATACTGAATTAAATTATATGACCACAAAACATACTTCATAATGCTGTTATCTATTATTACTGTTACCTCTTAGTTCTGAGTTATTGAATATAGTTGCATCATGAGCTGAACCAGGCCAACGGGCTACTAAATTCATAAATAATAATTTTGCATTACACACAGGTTGTATATTAAGGGAAAAGTAGCCCTTTCGATTTCTGAATTCTTCTCCAGTCTCTGAACCTATGAAAAAGAATTGAATTGTGTTCATTAAATAAAAAAGTAGAAGCCTATCAAATTAAAAGATTACCTAGAAGATTCAACAAAAACTTACATGGTGATTGAATTCTGATGTGTGTACCATCAAGTGCTCCAAGAACCCTTGGGAAGCGGGCAGTTTCATAAAAATCTTGTTCAGTGTCAGGGTGCATGTATATATATTTGTTGTATAATCGTGCTATAGCACAGCTTACATCAAGTACTATACGACAAGCCGATGATTTTGATACCCCAACAAAGTCAGCTACTGATAATAGCATTGTCCCTAATGCGTAAAATCTTAACGTCAATAAGAGTTGGTGAAGAGGATGTATACCATGGTTCCTAAAACAAAGATTAAATTAATGTTTTAGGAGTAGAATGCGTAATGAATTATTGTTGTTTTGGTTGTTTCAAGTGAATATTTTAAGGTTAGTTTGAGAAATACATACCTGGCTCCATTTACTCTTAAATGCGGATAAATTTCGACGAGTAAACTTTGTACAGACGGCTTATCTAGCCGAAATCTAACTTGGAATTCATTAGTATCCAAGATACTAAAATGATCGACCCTTGTTTTGTAATTCCGTCGATTAGAACCACTTTCTTCATCTGATTCGGAGTTACTCCAGTCCGATAACCTTTCCAAATCACTTAATTCACTGTCTGAAAGCGACATTTTACAAGTATTTATAACAAATAACACAGAATGAGTAAAACTTTTGTAAACAACCGACCGAAATCGGGCGGTAAACGAATTGTTAACGGCTCGTAACTTTGACAGCTCGTTGACGTTTCTTATTTTTTATAGGAACACCATCGCTAGACATCTGCATACATTTGCCTTACTGTCCGTTATTCGTAACCCTCCCATCCGTAGGTAGTGATCTATCGGTAACATAACTTACGAAACGTTTTTTATAGCAATGGTTTTGACATACGCCTCGTAGAAAATACTACTATCCGTAAGCAAAACGACTCGTTTCTTGTTTATAGGAACCGGGCATTAATCCTCTTAAGGGGTCATTGTACTCATTTTAGCGAACAACTTTCAACAACGTTCAGTACATTTTGACGAGTTAGGCGAACATAAATGTACTGAACAGCTGATATTTTTTTCGCGATTTCAGGGTTAGTCCCATAGTAAAAATTGTTCGTTATAATGAGTACAATGACCCCTGAAGAGGATTAAAATGACTTAACTTTAACCATGTATACCCCTTATTTTAATAGAACAGAAACCTCCGAGAAGTTCTATGATTTGGAATGGGCAACTACAGTCGTGTCACAGTTATTATGCCTCGTGGCTAGGCCAGTAGCTTCTCCTTTTGACATTTCAAAAGTGCCTGTCACTTGTCTTGTGAAGTCTAGTTTTTAGTTTACTGTTACCGTTTAGCTGTATCATCCCACTGTCGGGCAAAGGCCTCTCCTCAGGAGTTCCAGATAAAAAAACATAAATAAATAACCACTTAGCCTACGCATATGTGGACTGATCCTAACGTTAACATTAGCAACAAAACTGGACGAGCAATACATCACAGAGGGACGGGCAATGGATCATTTGGGGCTACAACCGCCTAATCTATGTATTGCCCGCGTTTGCTCAGCAATATGGGGCAGTTTTAGGACTGTTGTGGTAAATCTGCCTATTTGTAGGAAGAGAGATGTTTGAGAGATAATAGAGACACGTTCCACTGTTATTCCATTTTTTTTTTACATCGTCATTTTCCGGTGCATAATTATGTAGTTACAAACACAATACAAAATAGTTTATTGTCACAATTAGAATAATCAGTACATTTAAACGTGTTTGGAACATCCTTTTAGATACGTTGGTTGACCGTGCCTAGGTTGGTCTGTCGATAGGTGACCACCCATTTCATACCGAGTTTCCTCCGTGCCTCGAAAAGCACGTTAATCCGTTGGTCCCGGCTGTCATTTGTAGATCTTTGACAGTCGTTACAGGTGGTCAGTGGTCCGAAATTCTGACAGCTAGTCACTAAAGGGTACCAACCTACTGCGGCGACCCCAAATAAATTGAAACGAGGACAGGAGATGGATGACATGAGTTTTAAAATAAATAAATATACATTTTCCGTCAAGGTCGCAAAATCCGTGCGAAGCTGGGGCGGGTGACAAGAATAAAATAAAATACACATTTCATTTCTATCTCAGTTTTATCTAAACACTAGCTGATCCGCGAAACTTCGTCTGCGTAACATTTTTTATTGAGGCTCCACTCTTATTGGTCGCAGCGAGATGTTATATAGCCTTTAGCCTTCCTCGATACATAGGCTAACCAACACTAAAATATTTTATCAATTCGAACCAGTAGTTACTGAGATTAGCGCGTTCAACCAAACAAACGAACTCTTCAGCTTTCTAATATTAGTGTAGATTACTAAACCTACAACGACAATACTAAACCAATTTCTATTTGATCTAACCATAAACCGTAGCAATAAATTAAATCCACTAACAGAGAAATAACAGTTAAAATAACAACGAAATTATCTTGCCAAAGCGTATTAATGAATCTAACGCAATTTGGACGCTGTGTAAAGGTGGATTTAGACGAGCGGCTAGTTTTTTTTTTTTTGTTTTTACTTACATAACATAACACCTGTATTTAGAAAAGGAGTGGTCAGAGATATTTAGTAAATACACCCACTTTTTGCTTGTTATAATTACACTTTAGCCTAAATCACTATTAGGCTGATAATATGACTGTGTCTAGGATGATATGGCTAGAAAGGAGGTGACTGCTGAGATGACGAGTAATAGAGACATATGGAAGAAGAACACTTGCTGCACCGAGCCCAAATAAATTAAGATGAGGTCAGGAGATGGATGACATGAGTATTTTTTTTTTTAAAACGTTGCCCCACACTAGGAATGTCTCCTGTGTCGTGGGTGCGTTTACAAACATTTAAACTCACATACACAAACAGCCAGACCCGGAACAACTATCTGTAGGCCGTACAGATATTTGTTCCGTGCGGGGATCGAACCCGCGACACGCAGCGCAGCAGTCAATCGCTCAGTCACTGCGCCAACCGTGCCGTCGGAGTAATAAAATTACTTTAAATTAAATGAACAAAACTGACTCGGACTGCCTATTTGGTTCAGTGGTCGCAAGCGCGCCTGCTGATCATGAGGTCCTGGGTTCTATTCCCGGGTCGAACAACGTATTATTGGGTTTTTCCAGCAGGAATTTCTCAGTAGCAACCACGGAGTCTGGATTTGTGCCCGGTGTATGGCAATAGCCTCGCACCCTTTTATGTGGGACTTGAAAATAACTGGCAAAATGTGGGAGTACTATTAGGTACACCTCTACTTAACCCTTCGGGAATTATGTGAGAGATGTTCTGTTATAATTATATTTTCTTTGATTAAGTACAAGATTTAAACAGCTCTACAGGGAATTGTATCCGAAATCCATGACCACAACATTGTATAAAGTTTTAAGCAGTAAATTACAGTCGAGTTTAGATGTTTAAGATGTGGTTTAAACAGTAATATATTAATGGTAACTTTGGATGTTTGTATACGGGGTTTATATCCTGTTAAAACTGGCTTATGGACCCCATGAGACATAAAATACTAATTGTGGGTCTAAAAGGGTCGCCTTTAATTATTAATAGACTTAAATTATCCACTACCTCATGGTAATTATTTGACTCTAGTTACCAGTGACTTTAGTTTCATATTACTACTAGCTAGTGTAACATTTCTGATTGATGCTCCGCTCCTATCGGTCGCAGCGTAATGTTATATAGCCTATAGCCTTCCTCGAAGAATAAGCTTTCAAAGACTTAAAGAATTTTTCAATCCAATCTAGTATTTCATGAGATTAGCGCGTTCAACCAAAAAAACTCTTCAGCTTTATAACATTAGTGAAGTATCGCTAATGTTCTCTTGAAACTATTGCCTCATAACCGCCATTTCTAAGCGATATACACCTTTAACCCTTTCAGCCATAATCCAATTTATTTAGCCGTTCGCTAGTGTATCCATAGCTTGATCGTAGCCGTATCGGTGAAAACCTTAATCATAATAAATGGCCTATTTTCCACTCGCCACCGTGGAATTATTATTTCAATTCACAAAGCTATAAATTTATTTAATAAAACATCGTTTTAGTGAGAGTAATATAATGTTATAAATGTGCTTATATATATTTGGTGCGGTAAATGATATTTTTGTTGGTTTTCGATTGTCATAGAAGAAGACGTGGAAAATGTTGTGAGAGAGTTTCGAGGACTGTGTGAAAGAGAAAAAAAACTGTGATTAAGTTAATATGGCTGGAAAGGAAATTACTTATATGAGATGATAAGTGATATATACATATTATATAAAAGGTGGTGCTTTGCATCCTCGTCAAATTCAAGGAGGTAACTATGCTAATGATTCTCGACCCGAATCAATAATAAAATGGGTAGGTATTTTTTTTTAATATTTTTTTCTTAATATCGGAAATCGATAAGTGTACACCACCAGATATTTAAACGCGGCCCGTCTAATACTAGCCCTATAGCCGCGCTTTAACACACACAAACAAACGCAGACGTTTATTCGATAAACGGGTGATTCTCCTCTTTTGAAAAGGGCTTCATTCTGAAATAGTGTCAAATTAAAACAACAAAAAAAAGCAGCGTTTATTATCATTGACCAGGTACCGTAATTTATATTGATTATTTACGTCTTCTATGACAACCTCCTGGATTTTGACGAGGTTGCAAAACTACACCTTGTATAGCCCTCCTGAATGTTATCGGTCACAGCGGCCAATCTCAGAGTAGATTATCCATCGGCGCGGGAGTTATTATAGTGCACAAGTGTGTGCGCATGCACAGGTGCACTCTCTGTTCCTTTACTCTCATAGTCCGACGGGACGGCAATCCGTCATGACCGGAGAGTGATCAGGCGCAGGACCAACGTCTTTCCGAGGCACGGGGGTATCATACCGAAAAAAATACATAGGTAGAAAATGCCTATGGCATTAAGTCCGCCTGTGTACATAGTGTTTGAAGTGTTAAATAAATAAATAAAAATCCGCCAACTTCCAAACTCCGGCCTACTACTGAGAAGTTTTTTCCCGACCCGGGAATCGAACCCAGGACCCCACGATTAGCAGTCGAGCTTGCGACATTGATATCAACGGGGCAGATAAGTGATAGAGGAGTATTGAAGAAAACGAAATATTGCTCCAAGTAAATCAGGATAAGGAGTGAAGAATTTGAGAAGGTCTTTATAGCAAAAGTTAGACTAGTGTATTAGATATGTTATTTCCTAGCCTAAGGTTCATATCACAGTCTTTTAAAAATCACAATTGTCAAGTTCATCACGTAGAACTTGTATCGACAGCAACCAGTTGGCTCTTGCAAGTAGATCAATGATTCTGTTCGAGTTCTCCCGTATATCGGACTTAAAATGTATTTGTCAAAATACTAGTACAAATCCCAGCTTATTTTACGTCCAAACACCTGCATAAGACTTGAGAAACAAAACAATAACGCCATCTTGAATCTTCAAAGACAGCTCGAACTGAGCATAAACAATAAACTTTAAATAAAGACCAGTAGTTTAAGGATTTAACAATCCTACCTGCGCTGATGCCCGTATTCATCAACACTAAGTGCCACCTAAACGAATACCCCAATCTTGCACTCACAGTCGGAATTTCAACTCTCCGCGCTGGGACGAGCTTTGAATATGCAACAGAGTGATTTCAGCTGTCGCCTAGTTTTAATGAACACGGGTAGAAATCCCGTAGATTCTGTAATGAAAGAATAACAAAACTACATAATACCTGGAGAATCTTGGAAGCTATGAAGTAGCTGCGAAAGTACTTATAAAATATGCTTCGTATTTCTTACTTCTTGTAGTTTTCTTGGCTTAAATCAGTGGCTTGCGGAAATGGGATGCAGTAACAGCGTAGATAGGTATTTCTGTTGCTAAGCAGTGTTGATTCAGTGGCCCTGACTTAAGATTGCTAGGTCGTGGGTTCGAACCCAGGCAAGCGCGTTACTATGTGTAATTTATTCCATCACCACTGCTCTGAAAACATCGTGGGAAAACCCGATGATTCCTGACGACCACCACCTGCTTGTCCACCACAAAAGGACAGTGACACAATTTTAAACACGTGTATTCTCTTTGTCCACCAATGGCGGACAGTGACGAAACTTATTAATATTACGCTCGTCCCATTCTGAAGCTTACGGCGCTGTTATGAGAAAATTTCTCGGAAGAAATTTAGTTTAGCTCAGTAAATTAATAAAGCCAATCTATAAACAGTAGGTAAGTCTGCCTACCCTATAATTGGAAAAAAACTTGAGTCATCCATCCACGTAATTTTTTTATTAAAAAAAAAAGTAAACACTGATCAAACTTTGTACCATCGTCTCCGTTCAATGAAGCATTCAACATTAATTATTAAACTTTTCTAATGAATTTTAGATTACTTTTTCTATCAACATTATATTATGTCATTAGTATTGATTTTTTGAAGCCTTGTTTACTTTGATAAACCATTTTTAAAGGTAACTGTGACGAAATAGCCGCACCACTGCTGTTGATACTTATTTTATTTTTATTTACATACATACACGACATCACGCCTTGCCAAGGTTGGTCCGTCAATGGATGACCATCAATTACGTACCGAGATTCCTCCAACCTCGAAAATAATGTTAAGCCGTTGATCCCGGCTGTCATATGTAGATTTTTGTCATACGTTACAGGTAGTTGGTGGCCCGAAAGTCTGACAACCAGTCTTACCATGTTAGCTACTGGTATTCAGCTGCATCCGCTATAATTGGAAGCCGACGCCAACTTGATCAGGAATCGGTGATTAGATAGTGACGATGATAAAGCTTGGGTGATAATTCTGTTTGATATAATAAAAGATATTTTAACAAACAGAATTATCACATAAAATATTTTGTACTTGTAAAATTTCCACGTTTCGGTCAGAATTTCAGAAACAAACGATGCGTCAAAACGATGCTTAAAGAAATACTCAACTTTTACCGTTTGAGTAAAAACTTTACTTTGAAGACGTCCGAAAAATAATAACTTTGGACATTTTTACCGTCCTTTTACTAAAAGATCGGTCAAGGCCGTGTCGGGTGCAAAACACTTTGGGATCCGTAGCTTTAGGTGTCGGAAAAACAGCTTGTACATTTACCTTTAAAGAATTCAGCAAAAGTTGACCGAAATCAAAGTTTGTCCATAGAATTTCTTGTCCATTCTTTTCCATAGAGATCTACGCTTTGGAATGGGTGGGTATCTATAGTCCTTTCACAGGTATAAAGCTTCCTCTTTTGTTAACAATTCAAAAATACCTGTAAGCTTTTCTGCCATTTAATTTCATTTTATCTATATAGATAAATGTTTGTCTTAAAAACGAAAACAGTAAGTACTACAAAATAAAGAGATTTAAAAGGGACTATTTTCACTGAAAAAAATTCATCCCGAACATTTTCGATTTTGACCCACGAATGCTACCTGACAAGCGGACGCATGACACTAGACCGACTTGTACCTACAAAGTAGTAACAAGTGTTGGATTACGATTTTCTTCGTCTTGTCCCGTCATTCGCTCGTAAATAATTGAATGTCTTTGTCTAAAAATAACATAAACAATTAAACATAGAAAGAAACAAAGAAAAAGTATTTATTAGTCTCGCACTGGACAAAATAAAACGGTAACTTGACAATAAAAAAGATTTAAAAAAAAAGTAAAACTTAAGAACAAATTAAAATAAAACTAACTAAACTGGTATAGACACTGACACTGACATAGAGAAGCAAAGTAACGTTTTCATCATTTAACTTCGGAACCCCAAGCCCGAAAATTACGGCTTAACCACTTACTTTTTCTTAAATAAAGGGGGAAAAATTACTCTTGCCCTCAAGCAGGAGTATTAAAGTTAAAGTTGATGAAGTTAAGTCTAGTCTTAACTTAGATTAGAAATAAAGATTAATTATTCTTTGTGGGCGTGAACTTAAGAGGCAAGGCAATGGCCGCATAGTCCGCATGCCTCATTTTATTACACTTCTGTGTGAGTCATGAGCGGTAGCGATTTGCGGTATTAGGAAAATGTGTTTTTTTTATTTACTCATATTGCCCCACTCCTGGGCAAAAGCCTCCATTCCGCGAGAAATGGGAAAATGTTATGTTGGTATATTTTGTTAATTTACTTATTCAGTTTTGAGTACACAGATTTTATTTATTTATTTAAATTTGATGTACAAGAGGTACATAGGCGGACTTAATGCCTTATGGCATTAAGTCCGCTCTTCTCTACCAGTCAAACTTTGGGTAAAATATGATAGCATTGTGATAGAGTACAAAAATTAAATAAGAAAAATACCATTACTATTTCCAGATTTTGTTGTGCAGGTAAAATGATCACAGAGTACAATAGAATCGTTTCTATACTTCTTAATGTATGTAAATCTTACTTATGAATGTTATTATTATTATTACTGCTAGCGAAAGAAAAGGTAGGGGAAAAGATTCCCTGCCTTGCATTTTTCACATTCCCGGCTCTTATTGCCAATTCCTAAGGAAGACATCCAAGTCTTTCCACCATCTCCTTCGTGGGCTGTAGCCACACTGTTTCGCGGTTTCATGGTACCAATTCTGAGTTTTACAGTTTTTACTAATGAATTACCAGAATCTTATTTTTATGTGTCAAAAAATGGATGAATGGATTATAGGTAGGTATGATTTAAATTACAATAGATAATCTAATACAATTCTACTACTACTACGCACTTGACCTTTCTGATGAACTTCACCAATAAGCAATAATTAGTTGACATAGTAAATTTCCCGTTTTTAGTATTATCTAGCGGATACCCGGCATATGCTGCTACGCTATAGTGCCTAATGCATTGTTTTAGTGGTCTAAAACCATATTCGCATTCTTGCCTTTCTAATGAAACCGGTTTGGGGCACTTCGGTTGGATGGTTTCAAAGTCTATAACGGGCATAGGTAGAAACAATTGTTGTGTTTTATATGTATACATAAGATAGATGATAGTGTTAGTGACCATGTCAGTTTATGTACTTCTAGGGCGAGCCGTCCCAGCCTTGTCACTAAAATCTGCGTTGTAAGTACTCTTTGTAAATTTAAGGATCATCATTTTAATACAACTTTTAAACAAATATCGAACCGCTCTCCACTCATAACTTACAACACCATCCATCTTAAATAAAAGAGAACTCGCGTTCCTCACGTCCCGGTACCGACGTCTAATTCTGTCAGTGCCGCCTACGTGAAATGGGTTGTTGCACCCGTTAACTAGTTCAGTTCCCGGGCGACGCACTTCGGAATTCATCCGTCATATTTAATATGGGATGCCTGCTAGATGAATAGTTGATGTATGTAAGTAGGACAGTAAGACAATGTCCGTAATTGACTTCTGTTCGTTCAAAAGATAGAATTCTCTATTTCATAATGTCCATACATAAACTCACGACATTTACCCATCGAGGCAGGCAGAAACTACAGAACCGCACGTCCTACGATCCTTACATCATGGTTTTGCTTAGTTCACGTTCATACATCTGGTCATACACGCATGTCCATTGCGAGTACTACACGTCTGATTTTTCTGAAGGACACCAATAAGGTCAGTGTATCATGTTCTTCTAGGGCGTCCTCTCGCGGAGTTTCCACTCACATCTGTAAATATCTTGAGAATACTGGAGAGATTGGTTGCTGTCAAAAAGATTTAAAAGACCTAAAGAGCGGACATTGTGAATGTTTTCATACAAAAATTTTGATCCCGAACATTTTCGATTTTGACACATGAATGCTACCTGACAAGCGGTGGATGACACTAGACAGAACTATTTGTTACCAAGTAGTAACAAGTATTTGGCTTACGATTTTCTTCGTCTTGTCCCGTCTGTAGCTCGTAAATATTTGAATTTCTTTGGCTGCTGTGGACGGTTGATTGCTATTAAGCACTACTAGTTTTTTATTAGAACACACTGACAGAACGAAAACGAAAAGGTGACATGATGGCAAAAAAACATATAAAACAGTAAAACCAAAGAGTATCAAAAAGAGATTACATACGTCGTCAACAGTTGCCAAACTTTGGTTGCCAGATTGTACTTAATATCAGTAAAGTATCACGACTTATAAGACTACCTATTTTAAAACAATTTGCCTATGCATTGACACAAATCGATGAATAAACAAACAACCCTTTAACCCCCCCGTTCCCCCGGGGGTGGGTCACCCCCTTATCAGCAACTGAACAATTTATTCCAAATTAGAAGGCCCAACGCAAACTGATTAAAGCTTTATCTCACGTCGGGGTGTCAGTTACGCAATTACCCCGTACGGGAGGTAATTACATTAGTTTTGTTACCCTTTTTGTTACCTATAAATAGGGGATCAACTTTTTATTACATGGGGTTCGATTGGCAGTTCTTGAAAGGGTGTTTTGTTTGTGCTATTCTTAGTATTATTGGTTGTAGTTATTTTTGCATCGAATTTGGGCACGGACTAAGAATAGAAAATTTGAAGTTGAGAACTTCCTTGTATAGAAGCTACAACATTGTGGTTGAGTTCAACATGAAATATGACAAAAAAAATAGCTCTATTTTCCTCTATTTCTAGTATTTGCTTTACGATGCCAGATATCTACGATGATTTGAGTTCACAACAGGCTAGACATGGATGGTCACCCTGAAAATAGAGCCGTTAATGCCTAACCTTGTTTCAGAGTTTTTATGCCGCCCATGTGCTTCTGACTTGACTTTACACGCCGTCGAGAAATGATATGCGATTATTATGATTTAGGCATGAACCCTCAAATACTTAATAAATCATCATCCGTCTAGCCTTTTCCCAACTATGTTGGGGTCGGCTTACAGTCTTAACGGATGCAGCTGAATACCAGTATTTTACATGGAGCGACTGCCTATCTGACCTCCACAACCTAATTACTACTGGGTAATACGATACCCCCCTACCCCAAATTTTATTAAATATATTATATGTATGTAATGCAATAAACATATTCAACATTGAGTAGGTACCTATTGATCAATGTATCAAGAAAACGAAACTATCTTTCCAATTCTCCACAAAGCCAATCGAATACAGAACGAATGCAGACAAACAAAAGCTACTACTGTTGAATAAATTGCCTCCAAGTTAATAAGGTTTATGTTTATTTCAGGTAACATTCTTCCTTTTCTGTTCCACTTGGAGGCCCGGCCATAGTCGAAGGCCCCTTTACTTGGGGGCCTCAGGCCAAATTGAACGAGAGGAAACTAGGGTACGGCAAGCAGAGAAGTTAATTGAATGCTAGTCATCAGTAAAAGTGTATCTTGTAGGCATCGTAGAGTAAATAGCTTGTACATTTTGATGTAGAAAAGGATATTTTCCTGTTTATTTAGTTAGTGGAGCGAAGACGAGTTTGTGGGTCGTAGAGCAAAATATGTTGCAGGTAAGCGATAGTGCGTGAAATATCTGTCTTTATTTAAAACTTAATGATATAGAAAAAAAAATATTCTGTGGTCCGAAATTCCGACAACCAGTCTTACCAAGGCGTATAACACAGTAATAACTGGGTTGTAGAGGCAGTCACTCCATGTAAAATACTGGTATTCAGCTGCATGCGGTTAGACTGGAAGCCGACCCCGATATAGTTGGGAAAAGGCTAGGGAGATGATGATGATGTATAATATGAACGTGGACGAAGCAATCAGAGTATGTTAGGATCGTAGCAGGTGGCGTTTGAAATCAGCCAATAGGAAAAAGGTGTGATTTAATGCACGTATGTGTAAATATTTTTACCTGTTGCCACCGGGTGAAATTCCCGTATTGTCATATCGTTCGCTTTGAACTGCATCTCGTCATCCAATCCCTCAACAACACATGTTAAGTCCAACCATATTATTCGTTACTCATAATGAAGCATTATTCATTACTTTAACCGTCATTAGTACTTCTAATGCTTTCATAATTAATGATAAAAGACAGACACACGTACGCGTACACATCTCAGCGGCTAAAGTAAACATAATTAACGCAAGCCTTATTGTTTCCGACGTATGTATTAGAAACTTGCCATACTATGGGTTAAATACAGAATTTTTACTTTTACCAACGTGTTTTATTATGCACCTATACATTACGTAATATCATGCTTGTAATCCCTTACGGGTTAAGCAGAGGTGACCTATTAGTAGGGTACATTTTGGAGTATGTTAAAGTCCCATGCAATTTGGGGCGAGTCTATCACCGTCAAGCGGGCACAAATTCCTGATGGGAAAACGCAATACCACTTTGTTCGTCCCAAGAATCGAACCCAAGGTTCAAGCTAAACAGCAGCGCTTTCGATTACTAAGTCAACGAGACAGTCCATGTAAAAAAATATTCAATATTTCTCCACAGCAGGCGAAGCCATGCATAAAAGCTAGTCCCTTAATAAACTTCTGTATGTATACTATTTAGTGCCAATATCCTCAATATCAGTAATAAATTGAGGTGAAATACTGATACCCTTAGCGTATTGAATATCACAAACTGGTTGTTTGCCGATATTCCTTTGATCACCGAAGTAGCGTCGACAAGTACTGTATTGTAGTACTAATAGGTTCTCTAGGCTTCTGTACGCTAGGACCAATTTACCTTTGAGTCTATAAGGAGTATAAGGGCTTAATGGAGATGTTTTTAGTCACTAATGAGTTGTTGAACATCGTTATAGTGTGTTATGATTATTGAAAATTTTGTTTAAGCGGGCCTAGATATGTAAATAGAGTGATTTCGCATTGCATCAGCGTCCAAAAGTGCGTTGGGTTGACGATATCGTCAAAATCGCGGAGAACAGATGGATGAGGGACACGCCGAACCGAGAAGAATGTCAGAAGAAAGGGGAGGTCTAAACCCAACAGTGTGAATCGTCGATTATATTGTTGGAAAAGTCATAAATGTAATGTACCGAAAAGCTTATGTCATGGTCAACCCTGTCGAAAGTTGATGACGAAATATAGAACGCTTTGAAAGGGTTTTGGACTTGTCTGCCCTCTGGGTTTTTTGTCATCAGTTAATTTACAAAGCCCGCCAATCCGTTGATACCGGCGGCCTGTCATTTGTTCACGTATAGTTAGAGACCCGAAAATCTGACAACCAGTCTTACCAAGCGTATCGTATCAACGAGCAACTGGATTGTGAAGGTCAGTTCGGCGGTCGTTCGTGTAATATACTGGTACTAAGTTGCAGCCGGTTAGACTGGCAGCCGACCCCAACACCATTCATCATTAAATGTACTAATTGTATGCAGATAGTATGAGAGTTCACAACAGATTTCGATTTTAGATTTCTTGTGATTAGTTGACCAGGATTGACCGAACGATAGTCAATCAAGTAATTTTACATACGATGGAATTTGACAGCAAATGAAAATTTAATGGAGTTTTGGAGCGATATGGTGTGGGGCATTCGCCATTTTAACCATCCTGAGTGGATCCGAGCCTGGTCTGAAGTGTGAATTCTGCGTATTTAAAACTAGCTTATTAAAAATAAATGTGATTTGTATGGCTCCTGTAATCTTTAATAAAATACATGACCCAATTAAAAACTTACCGTTGCAAAAATTTAAAAAAAGTTTCACAGAATTACTTGTACAAAAATTTTATTATTCTATGCAGGAATTCTTAAATAATATTTTTTTGTAATATCTTTGCCTCTACTATGTAATTCATTTGCATTTATTTTATATTAAGGCAGAATGTACATGGATTCTATCATATAATTTAACAACTGATTATTATGTACCTACATTCTAAGCAAATAAAGAACTATTCTATTCTATTATATTCTGATAAGTTGCTTCTGTAAAGGCTCATGTGCCAAGTTATGAAAACAATTGAGTTGTATAGTATCCCAATTTGCAGCCCATGTCCAGCATGTGCTCTCATTAGTCGTTATGTAATGAGTGACACCTTGTCCAGCCATATCACGGAGTCCATCTATTGTTCCTTTTGTCTTCAGATGACAATGAATTTTTTTTATACAAAATCTTTCTTCACCCAACCATTATAAAGCTTTCTCTTTAAACCTGCCTATCCTGCAAGAATACAGAAGTTTTCTTGGCTCGCTGATCGAACAATGTTGCCGTTCGTCGATATGTACCAGTCGATGGAATCGGCCCTTAGGAAATTAAATCTCTTCGACGCTTCCTCGAGACTTTACATTTTAATGTGAAAAGTTGTCACACCGTGATGTAATGAAAGGTGATGGCGCTCGGAGTTTCGTTGGAAATGTTTCAACTGTATATTGTTTATAGGATAGTTGGCTAAATAATAAACTATTCCATTAATGGCACCTGTGAAAAATATCGATAGGTGCCGTATGTGGAATACCTCAGGTGCTATTAACTCGGATGCCGTTAAAGCGGGTGCCCAATGTGGAATACGTCTTTAAAATCAGTCTCCCTGGTTATTGACAACTATCCATTATTTTTTTACTGTCGTTTGATAAATCTATATGAATGAACTTGCTTCTGAAATCCGTTCAGTAAAGAAACCCATATTAACAATCAATGACATCACACCCAATCTTAACATTTTGATACAATTACTTAAAGAATATGTGTGTGATAATTTTTACCTCCCACTGGGACAAAACACCCAACCCAGGAAACATCACAACCTATAAACTTTACGCCTGTAATCTTGTAAGGGTTAGGCAGAAGTGTACCTAATAGTAAACTCACATTGCGCCAGTTATGTTTTAGTCACATGTACAACGACACAAACTAATCAAGTCACAAGAGGCAAGTTACGCAACGGTGTGACCAGCGCCCCAATTTAATGTATTTTCGTGAAAGCTCGCTCTGAACGGTTGGTATTAAATGACGTGAGAAAATTATCGTTCTCTCTTTCTAACCTATTTCTCTCTCGCTCTGTCGATACACTTATGTATGTGCGATGCTACTGTCGAGTTTTAAATTTTTCCAGTAAGAGAGAAAGGGTTGTTTTAGGATCGATTTTTTATGACTTATTTTGAATTGAAATTTTAGCGAAGTTTGTAATGTATGGTATTTTGTAAGAGAATAATATTGTAAATTTTCTGCTCTGTTTTAAATAAATGGCCGGTGGAATAATCTTCCCACGGATGTTTCGACTTTATTCAAGATATTTAGACCAGTGAAGTCTAACTACAAAAGTTTTCTTTAAATATATAAAAATACATTATTTCACAAAAACCTAGTGAATATTTATGAAACGTCAAAAGAGAGGCGTTACCTAAAGAGAAGAAACGGTAAGAAACTACATAGTTACTCTTTTAAAAATATAAAAAATACAGTTTAACAATGTTTTTAATTACGTATGAAAGGACAGCTCAATACAAAATTAACATGAGACAAAACACGCGCCCTTCGCTAGTACTCTTAAAGTGCGATCAAACCGAGTGGACTGACAGATCAGTTTGATAGAACCTTCATGCACTCCAAAATAAATGAGCGTCAAAGCATTCAATCATGTACACCAAAATACTACTCAGCTTGCATGAAATTGTATCGAATGTCCAATAGTTAAGAGCAATTTATGATGCTAGCTTTAAACACTATAATTACCCGTTCTCTCGAACATTCGATACCCATACTATAACGAGATATTTAGCCTCGATTTACGATATAATGTTGATCGCTTGGCTATTCTGTATCGATTGTCTATTTGTGAACGAGGTATTATAAGATTGGATTTCAATTTTAGTTTAATCATATTTTGACACTTTATTTTAATTATAGCAGTTTTGATAGGATGACCATCACTTAAGTTAATTGTCCATTGTATGGATGACTAAAGAAACTATCATATTGTTTTGTTCATATTTTTTTGTAAATATTTAGTAGTAAGTACTAAAATAGCAGTGCCATGAATAATACTATCATAATAAACCCATAAGCTTCATCAATTAAGAGATATTTGATCATGATATCTTCCATGAGATCCTTGTGAGGTCGAACAAAATGTCATCGTTTGTCCATCAGGATTTTTTTCAGAAATAGCCCGGAATCCGCGTTTGTAGCCCAGTAATTGATATCAAAAGGCTCGCACCCTAAGTATATAGGACTTCAACATAACAGACAATAGGTCAGTTAATTTCGAAAAAAATTCAAGGCCGAATATACGAGGACATTATTGGCATTTTATTCCTTTTAATTTAAGCTGTTCTCATAGAAAGACAAATTGAATTGCCCGCAGTGACAAAAAATACCGCAAACCTTTGGCTTTATAATAAAAAATAAACTTGTCAAAAAGGAAGCTCTGGTGAAAGGAGCTAGCTACCCGTACCCCTATTTGCGCAGGTCGGGTAATTTAATAACGTACCCTAGTACCTCTGATAAGGGCTATCGATTTGCAATATTTACCCCCAAATGGGTAGACCGGGCAAAGATTAAATGTTAGAAGTTGTAGACGCGACGACACATAAATATGTATGTTTGATTTTTTCTACGAATTTTATCTACCTAAGTTTTGAACTGGTTTTGACTGAGTTAAAGTTAATTCCCGAACACTGTGTGATTAAGGGATTGGATTTGCAATTTTATTGTTATTTATCATCAGCCTAGCCTTTTCCCAACTACGTTGGGGTCGGCTTCCAGTCTTACTGGATGCAGCTGAATACTAGTATTTTGCAAGGAGCGACTGCCTATCTGACTTCCACAACCCAGTTAGTACTGGTTAATACGGTATCCCTTGGTAAGACTGGTTGTCAGACATTCGGGCCACTGACTACCTGTAGCGAATGTCAAAGATCTACAGTTGACAGCGGGGACCAACGGCTTAACGTGCTTTCCGAGGCACGGAGGAAACCCTGTATGTAATGATGTCACCCATCCACAGACCCGTGTGGCTGTTATTATTTAGCCACGAGCTCCTTAATAGCACTGTCCCATCTACAAAAATTAACAACTCCTCACAAGAGTCTGTCCCCAAAATGCAGATTATTGGTCTCCAACCTCTGGTCCTTCACCTACTTTCATTTTATTATCTGGCGGCCATAGCTCCGCAAAGGTCGTTAGTTCGAACCCGGGAGTAATGTTTTTCAATTATGCATGCAATTCTGAACTGTCATTAGACTTGATGAGGGCTCGGGGAAGTGATAATTTTAAATAGGAGCGCGGCTGATTAGTTTATGGCGCTGCGATGAGTAACTGATTAAGAAAATTCTGTATTTTTTTGGAGAGTATGACGTGTTATCAAAATTAAAGAAAAGAAATAATGAAAATATGTTTATTGGCACATGCCACAAGTCCAAAAAAGTTTTTTCTTGTATGAACTTCTGGCATCATCATCATGGCTGACCATCACAGTCCTGCTACCAATGAGTGATCAGAATAATAATGATGAGGAGTCATTATCATCTACCTGGCATTTTCGCAACTATGTTGGGGTTGACTTCCAGTACAACCGAATCCAGTTGAATCCAGTTGAGTTCAGTCCAGTATTTAACATAGAGCGCCTTCCTATCTGACCCTCAAAAGCCAGATAAACTGACGGACCAGGTCAATACCCCTTGGAAACCACGTTGCCAGACAGATTATCTACACTATCATTATAACCAGAAAAAGTATGTTCTGGAAGTAGGGGGTAATTTTCGGAACTACTGAACCGATTTCAAAAAAATATCTCACGCGGAAGCTGCATTATCCCCAGTTTTATGACTACATTTAAAACGTTCCCGTGGGATAATTCCGACCATAACGCAAGTGAAGCCGTGGGCAAAAGCTTGTAAGTTATAGTTCTAACCAAAAACCTTTCCATCGACTCAATTAAGCAGGCACAGCACATAGTCACATTAAAACTTCCCGGTTGTGTCGGCGGAATGTCACGGTACACAACAAAAGTCGGTGTTATGCAACCTTGTCCGGTAGTTATGTATTTTTCGTTTCTCCAAGTAGGTCAGTACTTCTTTTTACGAGATCTTTGCTATTGGCTGAAACTTATAAAAATGGGAAAGTTGTAGTTATTTTTTGACGTGCTCTTTTTTTAATTTTTTGGCTGTTTTGTACGTTCATATTTTTTATTCAGCTTCATAGTCTTTATATAACGTCATTTTTAATTTGCAAAATTTCCAACATTTTTTTTTTGTTCCACAAATAGATCCAGGGTTGGATGCAGAATGCAGCACCGCCCCGAAGTGCGAAAATTACCATGCAATCAAACCTAACTCGACTTATATTTAGCGTGGATCTATAATATCATCATCGTCATCGTCATCTGCGCAGCCTTTTACCAACTATGTCGGGGTTGGCTTCCAGTTTAACCGCATGCATCTGAATACCAGTATTTTACATGGAGCGACTGCCTGGATCTGGATATTATACGGAATCGAAACTAAATATTTTGACTGTTAGATAACACCTATCCGGAAACAGCCCCTTATCCTTGAGGGACCATGTCGTTATAATGATCAATAAAAATTGGCAGAAATTGCCTCGCCTTGTGTGGCCAAGTCATAACGTTGTATAACGAGCGACAGAAAGGACATAAAATTTGCCACGCGGATGTATGCATTAAACACAGCTTGCTTAAGATAGAATAGTATTTTATTGTACACCAAAATTGAAACAGAACGGTTTTCAAAATTGATAATTTTATGGTTACAATGGCGGTCTTAACATCTTCATGCTTGGACCACCAAGAATGAAGATATTAAGCAAGCCGTGTACCGTGCCGTGTGTTTGTGTGTGTGTGTGCCGTGTGTATATAAATCTGCATTTCACGAGAAAATCTGTGGGACTGATGTTTTCGTTCGATCTTTTCCCAGTCGTTTCTATGTGGCAAAGTCAAGCAAAGGTATCTTAATTTATTTCTATTTATTTCCTTTACACATTATTTTCCATTTTTTAAATATTTCTTAGTAAAAAAACTTTTAAAAATATAAAAATAGTAGCCCAGCGGCACCGGGAACAGGGTCCGAGCTACAGCGTCAGGGCTCTTGAGAGAGGAACCTCCTAACAATACGCGCCGTGTCCAGAAGTACCTACTGCTTTCTGAATCAAGCCCTTGATTCAGCTGCCAAGCGAGAGCCTCCTCAGATGTTGGTCTAGGCTATTAAACCATTGGCGAGACGACTATCGGCACAATGACTGCTGTACTCACGTCCCACATGTCGACAACCTCGCGAGCAAGATCTAGATACTTGAATTGCTTATCTTTCTCTGCTTTCATGAGGTTCTTATTATTTTTCTAATCTTATTTATTATTACAATACCATGCAAAAGTCTGGATGGATGTTTGTTACTCAATCACGACAGAACGTCTTAAAGGATCTGGATGAAAAGCACAGAGATAGATTATAGTCTGACACAGCCCATAGGGTACTTGCTTTTTTTGTTTTCTCACACGTACACATCAAAATTTCCAATATGTTGGTTGTCTTGGTTGGCTTGTCGTGTAAAAAGTCCATTTCAATATTACGCGCCAGGAATCAAATAGCAGCCGGTGTCAGGTCCTGTGCCCACTTCATGGCAATAGGTTCGCCCTACCGGGACTTGTACATAACTGGCAAAATGTGAATGTACAATAATCATCTCTGCCCTACTTTTCAGGGATTACAGGTGTGATGTTATGTTAAAAACTCTTGTATTTTTCTGAACATTGTAAAACTGTTTCTGTCTGTGTTTCGCCTTGTAACAGCACTTCAGGCTCCACCAGACTTGTTCCACTAGCTATCTTAGTGTTCAAGCCAGTAACTATCTCCCAAAGGACCAATAACACTACAGAACTAACAATAGTCAAGTTAATCTGCACTTTAACAGTAGCGTAGCGAAGTAAGCGAGTCCTCGAACAATGGTTTAACCTCTGCTACTGACGTTTTTCGCTAAGACAATAGAAATCTTTGGCTCATTGTGGATAGAAAGTATGTATAATTATACTTACCTACCTTTGATCCACAAACTGTAGTGAAGATTTTTGGTCCTTTGATTCTGGGAGATTTTGCTTTTGGACTTTTGAAGATGTTTTTGAAGAGTTACTGTTATTTGAAAAGTGTGAATTCACCGACGAAATCGTTTGCATCGTTCAAAAACTGTATTTTTTCTCCTGCCCTTATCAAAATTTATTTGTGGTCGGCGCAGCATATCTCCTTCTTCCATATTCTCTATTACTCGTCATCTC
Organism: Standfussiana lucernea; assembly: GCA_964057025.1. NCBI lineage: Eukaryota > Metazoa > Arthropoda > Insecta > Lepidoptera > Noctuidae > Standfussiana > Standfussiana lucernea. The sequence continues at coordinate 1,550,399 of OZ059807.1, read as the reverse complement.
ATCAGTCTCCTCCTTCCTTGCCATATTCTCACACAGTCCATCCATTGTTTTTTTGGTCTTCCTCTACTCTTATACCCATCCACATTAATACTCAAAACTTTGCCCACGACATTTTCCCCATTCCTCCCCACCACATGCCCTACCGTGCCAATACTCCATAGCAATTATTACATTGATCTGACTGTGGATTAAATATGTTAATAGCCTTCAGTTTCATTGGTGAAATTTGCCCTAAAAGAGATGTTATTAATGCAGACTAAAGATGTACTACTATTATGTAGAATTCTTTTTTTACATGCGATTTTCAAAAGGACTCATTAGCCAGTAGTGACAGCTTATTAGTGTGACCGTTGGAGTACCAAGTCGTAGGTCTCGAGTTCGAACCCAAGACAAGTACCTCTGATTTTTCAGATTCATGTGCGTATTGTATAATTATCACTTGCTTCGGTAAAGGAAAATATCGTGAGGAAATCAAACCAGCATGCCTAAGAGATATTTCTCGACGGCATGTAAAGCCACGTCAGAGGCTCATGGGCGGCATAAAAACTCTAACACCAGGTTAGGCACTAACCACACGATAAAGAAAGAAAAGGATCCATTTACAAGCTAATGCAAGTAATCAGTGACAGCTGTCAGTTGAACTTGCAATATACTAATACATATCTCACAGTTCCCCAATATCTTTAATAACTTCAAAATGAACAACAAAATCCACTATAAAAACGGACTCATGTCAAAGAAACATCCAAACATCATTTCGGACCGCCATATTGTTGAAATTGCACAATTTTATATATTTCCAACATATCCAACTTTGCCCGTCAGTCTCTCTTTGTTCACTTGTTTTCGTTCCAAAGTTAGAGCAAGTTAAATACCAAATAAAAGTTCGTGTTTACGTTTTGATGTCCGCGATCTAATATAAAGGGGTTTGATTTTTATATGACCTCGAGTAGGGCTGCATTTAAAGACAGGAGTGGCTTTAAGCACTCCTTTTTCAAATGGAGATATGCAGGACCTACACAACGCAACTCCGATCCTTACGTACTCCTTTCGCCTCGACCGCATTTATACATCAGTGACCCTACCATGACGTCTTAATGCAAGAATCTTTTAGTTCTATTCCCGTGTGGGAAAGAGACAGAGCTATACAGGATGTCTAGCGCCATCTCTTTCCAACACTGGAATAGAAATAAAACATTCCTGCATTAAGACGTCATGGTAGTCATAAAAGCTCGCCAGTTGCGAATACTACGCACTTGACCTTTCTGAACAATCTCACCAATAAGGCCAGTATAATATGACTTTCAACTTATTACACATATTTACTTGATACTATTTTAAAAAAAGCAATCATGGCTTTTTGTTACTCTTTCACGTAAAAACTACTGAACGGATTTGGATGAAATTGGCACACACCATAGTATAGGGTTATGAAGAACAGGGTGTAACGTTCTTCATACCCCATAGAAAAGGGCGCAAGGTAATGCGACCAGACGGGTGTTGTATCTACTGGGCTGGCGCGTTTGTTGATGTCTGGTTTTTCTATATGGTCCTAAGTCGCAGAGATCTTTAACATCGCCATTTAGAAATTTGATGTTAGCTCTTCATTTGTGTCATAGATGACGCTGTAGTACTTTTTGTACTATGTTTCTTTAATCCTCTTTGTGGTGCCGCAACGATAGTTTTTAACCTGGATTAACGCATAGGATATTTTTTATCCCGGTACGATTACCGAAAACCACGCGGTCGAAGCCGCGGGCATAAACTAGCTCTTTAAGAAATGTCGTAACAATGACCATTGTTACAACAAGAAAAGCTACCATTTGAATAAGCCAAAAGCCAAATAAAGCCTGTGAAACGCTTATAACAAGCGCAACTATTTACATCATATCCGGTGAAAAACGCAAGCGGAAACTGTTACCGCGGCCGTTTCCGGTGGCGACAGGAAGCTTGCGTGTCCGCGATAATGGCGACTTCCGGTTCCCGCCGCAAATCATTAATGGACAGATTGTTCAACGACTTATTTTTTTCCTGTAGTTACTATTAATGCACAATTAAGAATTGGAGGGAACAATAGTTTTTTTTTGGCAATAGCTTAGTCGTTTTGGGCGTAGTTGGTGATTTATATGGAAATTTTAACAAAGCAATGGGTATTTGCAGCAACATCAAATTGGTTGGTTCGTCAGTTTAGTGGCCGATCAACTTTGCTCAGCAGTCGAGCTCGCGAAAGTGCATCTGATGAGCGTAATGTCCTGAGTTCGAAATATCTCTCAAGCGCGCTTGTTTCTTCACTATGTTTACCTCACCGACGCAAATGATAATTGTACAATACGCGCATATATGATTCCGAAAAATCAGAGGTACGTGTCTTGGGTTCGAACTCGACACCTAACTTGCAAAATGCGGGGCACTATTAGGTCCACCTCTGCTTATCCGTTTCACAAAAGGTGTAACGCAAGACCAACGAGACTATCAAACTACATCACTACACTAGACCTCGTTAAACTATGAACACTTTAACAATGTTAATAAAACGAAGACCTTCGCAAGGCTTCAGAAGTTCCGCAGCAAAAATCTAGGAGAGGATGAAACAAAGAGAGGTGGGAAGGGGAGGGTTATTAAGCAGATTCAATAATTAATGCAATAAATATCGGGTGCCGTTCCTCTATTAACTAAGCCGGTTAAACATCTTGTAGAGGAGATGCGGAAACTGGGATCAATGAAAGTAATAGAACTAATGCTATAACCATGTGGAAATAGTTCGATAGAAATGATAATAAAAAATTAAAGAGGAGCTCGTGGCTACATAATAACAGCCGCTCGGATCGATCTTTAGAATAAGCCGCGCTTGCCTGGGTTGATCCGTGGATGGGTGACCACCCATTACATACCGTGTTTCCTCCGTGCCTTAGGAAGCACGTTAAGCCGTTTGTCTCGGCTGTCAATTGTACATCTTTGACAGTCGTTAAAGGTAGTTAGTGGCCCGAACGTCTGACAACCAGTCTTACCAAGAAGTATCGTATTACCCAGTGCTAACTGGGTTGTGGAGGTCAGATAGGTAGTCGCTCCATGTAAAATACTGGTATTCAGCTGCATCCGGTTAGACTGGAAGCCGACCTCAACATAGTTGGGACAAGGCTAAGCAGATGATGATGATGAAAAGTTAAAGAATAGTTTATGTTAATCTCGTGAAAAGTTACTGTAGAAATACGAAACCCTCGTCTTTTGCCTAGGTCCTTTGGTCGCAAAAAAATTACGTAGAAGGTACTGCGATGAAGGGGATGGGAACTGTGAAACTAATGGCGCTAGCATAGCTGGTCCCAAGCATCGTCATTGGTTGAAAACCTGATAATATCATTTAATATTTCAAAATAGCTTGACCTCATTGGCCAGATGGAGCCCTAGCTAGGGTCGCACCATCTAAAGTTAGCTTTAACGGTCTTCCCCATTGACAAGTACCTGACATATGCAACATTGCTGTACAAGGATATTTTGGCGCTTCGCTAAAAACAGAACTGACGCGGCCATATTGTTTTATCAGCATATGACAAAACACAATGTCATAAATGTCTACTTACAGCACCCCCCTAGCAATGTCATTCGAGGGCATACGAGTAGTTACGTAAGTAAATTTTTTGACTTTACCTCTTCCAGCGTAAAATAGAACCTTTTCAAATTTTACCATGGAGATGGCAACGTCAAAAAATTTACTTATGTATTAAGTAAGGGTTTACGTAACTCAGCTACATTTAAAACTGTAAACTCAAACTAACAAAATAGACACCAACTAAAAGGCTAACGGCCCCACCACAGCCTCTCATCGCTCTCTCAATTGCGGCCTTATCAATCCTCTTTATAGGCGTAACGAGCCACAAAGGAAGATTAGTATTCTTTGCCGTCCCTTCACAGATTAAATTAGGCCTGATAACGGAGCCTTGTTGCAAGCTGAGACAAATATTTTGGCTCGGAATGGCCGTTAAGGCTATGTTTAGGGCCGTCTTTTGATCGGGAATTCATGGGTAGTGAAGTGGGTTACAAAAAATGGATTTCATTATTTTTCTAATCGATGATACATTCGTCTTGTTAAGTGGTTTATTTTAGGTCAGCGATTGGCTTCATTGATCGCGGCTATAGTAGCGTTAGAGAACGCTCCAAAACAAAACTAAAATATTTTATTTCACATAAATCTACATTGGCTTTGGGTCCTTAAATAAAAACTTTTTTGAAAAAAAAACCAACGTTTTTATTTTACCCTTTTTAGCTATCGTATTACACACAAATCCTTGTCAAGTATCAATTTCGCAATTTCTTTTACTTGGATGACATATTTTTTCCAGCTATTTTGATTTAAAAACCAAACTACTGAACCGATTTTGATGAAATTTCTTTGGAACCAATCGGGAAGAGTATATCCTTTTAGATAAAAGAAGAATTTTTCAAATCGGTTCATAAATGACGAAGATATGAGGTAACATACATAAAAAAATAAAAAAGGTTCCGACGAATTGAGGACCTCCTCCTTTTTGAAGTCGGTTAAAAACGTCAAAAGATAGGGTTTCGGTTTGGACGTTTCTTATGAAGAAGAGCCGGCAAGAAACTTCATGGTTACTTTAAAAACTATTTGTATTTACAATGTGTTGTTTGTTGTCCTCAAGCGTTATGTACACATAGCAAAAACCTATCACACATTTTATATTCAAATCGGTTAAATTATCATCATCTGCCTAGCCTTTTCCGAACTATATTGGGGTCGGCTTCCAGTCTAACCAGATTCAGCTGAATACCAGTATTTTACATGGAGCGATCTGACCTCCACAACCCAGTTAGTACTGGGTATTACGATCGGGTTGGGATCCGCTGATTGCTGTTGCATAATTAAATGTTTTAAGCCAACATTTTGGTTACCCACACACACTATAGTCTGCACGATATGGTTTCAACGCTTTGACCTTGATCTGGCCTAGCGTAGTAAGGAGTTTCAATAAAATACGAGGTCAACGTTTACTGGTAACGTTAAGTGTTAAAACTGACCTCAGGACTACCTTACATCAACTTGTAATCGAACTTATTACTCATGAGTTCGATTAATACTTAAAATAGTAGAATTGGAGTATTTACCACACGTCGTTTCATATCATCCAAAGAATCCCGCTATTTCAAATAAGTACGGCAACATACCAAGTATGTCCTGGAAATAAAAAAACCTAAATGTGATATAAATTACCAAGGTATTGTGTTCAGGAACTATAAATTGACTCAAAGAAATATATGCCTTAATATCTATAGCAAATGCTTCACTATTTATCAATGATCACAATGCACTAATGGCAGTTTTCTTGGTCATTAGTCACGAAGAACGATAAAACATTAATAAACTCACCGAGTATTGATTTGGTGGTCAATAAGGAAGTAGTATATTCTATGTTTCTATTTTTATCGTGTGGTTAGTGCCTAATCTGGTGTCAGTTTTATGGGCCTCTGACTTGGCTTTACATGTCATCGAGGAATATCTCTCAGGCATGCTGGTTTCCTGACGATGTTTTCCTTCACCGAAGCATGTGATAATTATACAATACGCACATGAATTCGAAAAATCAGAGAGGCGTGTCTTGGGTTCGAACTTGACACCTATGACTTGGCAGTCCGAAGGTCACACCAGTAGGCTATTACAGCTTAGTATATTCTCTTACTTCCCTTTTCACAGTTTATTCTGTGAAAAGAGAAGTTCTGGCTGAATGCTTGTTGTAAAACCTGATTCAGAAGTATCTGTTCTGGATCTGGCACTCATCGTGAGTCAACCATCTTTTTCCTGATTGACAGACACCCTCTGCAAAATAGTAGGGTATAATAGTACGCCCACACTTTCATAATGCCATCAACCGGGCACAAATACGGACTCCGTGGTTGCTACTTAGGAATTCCTGATGGAGAAACCACAAATAATGGAAATAACAATAGATAGAAGTCAATGCTTAAAAGTATCCTATGAAAGTACTATTCGTATCTTACTAGTCACGAGGGAACCAATTAATTTTATTTAAGTGAGAAGAATAACATTTGTAATCAAAATTAATTAACTTGCAAACATCAATTATGCTAACAAAACGTATTTAAAACGCCGAGTCACGTCAAGACACTACATTCTTAAAGGTGTAATTAAAAGTCTACTAATAAAGATTCTCTGCCTGGAGAGATGAGGCCATAAAGTTAGCGAGCGATTTTTTTATTGACGTTAGATATCATGATTGAAGGTTCGAGTGAATCGGTTTCTTCTAGGCAAACGTGCTCCACCCTAGGCCGCATCATCGCTTCATATCGGACGATTTGCGGCCAAACGCAAGCCTATTTAGTATTAAAAAAAACACCGTAAGCAATCGGTGAGTTATTAGTAAAACTTCAACGGTTGTGAAAGGTAACTGAGAACCTATCGATAAAAATGTCGGTAAGAATAGAACATTATCATGAGATTCTAAACAACAACTACAAAGCAGGTGTATTCCAATAACCAACATAATCATACACAACAACCTTCTGTTAGAGCAGCCACAGAAAAGTAGTCCGTGTTAACTAGGGGAAGAACATACTCGTAGACATTTTCACGATTTTGACGTTTATTTTAACACTAGCACTTCGCCCGCGACTTCGTCTGCAATATTTGTGATAGCTCGTCTAATAAGCATGATAAAAATATAATTTATAGCCTATAGCACTCACGAATAACGTAGCTTTCTGACAGTGAAAAAAAAATGGAATCGGATCAGTAGTTTCGAAGATTACCCCTACATACGAACTTACAAACAAACCTTACCTCTTTATAATATTGGTATTGATAGACTAAAATAATAACTTTGTGTTGCCATAAACAATCAGCCGTGTTGGGTAAGTCGCATATAAAAAAAAAAAAACTATATCCAGGAAATAAATGTTCTGCAGCATCTGCATAGGCGCCTTACAGACTTCTGTAAGTATATTTAATCACATTGCAAATTTTAATGACCCCAGAATTCCCTTCAACACTATATTATTAGCTAGCGACCCGCCCCGGCTTCGCTCGGGTGCAATGTAGATACTAATGTTTACTCTACTGTAATATGCATGTATTATAAATAAAAACATTTTTCTTGAATGACTCTGTCTATTGATGGAAACCGCATTAAAATCTGTTGCGCAGTTTGAAGGATCTAAGTGTACAGACGGCGGGTAGCGATTTGGCTTTATACCATGTAGAGATTTATTATTATTATTATTCTAAACCTTACCTTGCATTGCGGGAACTGCTCCGGTGGCCTGCTGACCCTCCACCCCAATAAAGGCGGTATACACACCAGCGCGGACATCAGCCACACGGCCGCTATCATGACCGCGGCCCGCGCCGGCGTGCGTTTCTTTAGGTAGTCTACCGCCTGTAACAAGGAGAGAAAAGGTGTTAGATCGTCATCATACTATCACGCTTGTAATCTCCGAAGGGTTAGGTAGAGGAGTACCTAATAGTACACCCATATTTCGCCAATTATGTTTAAGTCCCATGTAATAGGGGCGAGCCTATTGCCATTAACCGGGCACAAATCCTGGCTCGGTGGCTGCGAAATTCTTGATGGAAAACACCAATAACAATTTGCTCGACCCAGGATGGAACCCAGGTTCTCATGATCATCAGTCGCGCTTGCAATCACTAGACGTGTTAGATTGTTGATAATTATTATTACTAAGAGACAAAGCTATTTAGTGCCTCAGAAAACACTTTGTGGCCATGATTGGGGAAGACCTATATGCAACAATAAATGACTTTCTGCTAAATGTAGATGATGAATGGATGACAAAGACTGGCCTACATTTTGGAATCCAAAATGTAGGCAAAAACGCTCTTGTCAAACTGCCGCAAATACCATGCGGGATGCGGGACGAAATTCACTCGCATCAACTAACTTAATTGTGTGGAGGTGATAAAACAGATGCGAATAGCAGTGTGGCTTTGTGATCTGCATTATATTATGACAATCAAAAAAATCCCGTCCCGCGCGAGATTTGCCTTAGTTTGAACATTCCTTCAATTTCACCTCTTCAGTGACGGAAATATAAAGGTAGCTTATTTAAAAAACAACGACCGTCTCCACTTAAAAATGCTATCATTACTTGAAATGGTTATGTTTTCCTCCGAAACTGCAAATACAACAGTTCTTTAATTCAAAACCGGCTTATCCTTGAGAACACAAAGACTACGTAACGAAAACCTGTCCATTCGTACAATTAACACGGCTAAATATTTACAAATCGGCCAAAGGAACAGTCTTTCATTTCCTTTCTCTAAATATTAGATGAAAAAAAGTCCGGGGCCATTTTTAAAAATTCTTTTCAAGAAAGCCCTTTTAAAAAATGTTTGAGCAAATTCTAGGATGATTCGGACGAATTCTGCTGTAAGTAAGAAGCATCTATAAATGTCAGGGTATATTTAGGTTAGGATGAAGTTAAGGTTATATTTTGTTCTTTAGATCTTCCCACGTCCCGAAAACCGCGGACTAAGCTCCCACGACATTAGAGTACTGAATGCAAAAAAAAAATGGCATTACCTGTAGTCATTATCTTTAAAGTTCACTACGAATCTCACATAATGGTCGCACGCATTTCTAAAGAGATTCACAACACAAAATCATACCTCTATAGGTATCTCTCTCTCTGGCACCCGAAGAGTTAGACAGAGATTTACCTAATAGAGTATTTACATTTCGACGGTATTCAAGAAAATTTACTTGTTTTAAGGTGGATCGCTAATTAGCACACATTTGACACTTGGTTTTCTGGGTTCGATTCCACAATCATGCAAATTTCTAATGTGATTTTCCACAACCACCACCTAGTAGATAACAGCCCAGAGGCAGCTGTTTTGACAATAAGCTCGTCCCCGGTTACATGGAACGTAAATATAAACGGCAAAATGTCTGTGTACAGTACACACCCTTGCCTATCCCATCTGAAAATACACCCGTGACAATATCTTGTAGCCAGCACAACAGTCAGCCATAAAATATGCTCCTCCAATACAAATATATTTTCGTCACACACTCCCCAAAAAGCAACCAAAATCGAGTGTAAACTCTCAAATGCATTTTATGCAATCCACACTTGACGATTCAATGCATAATACTCCCATCGCGCGTGCTAAATATTTACGAGCCAGCTAAATTGGGCCGGCTCTCTTGCCAAGATATTTGATTATCATCGAAATCTTGGATCGGGGAACGATATCTTATAATAATAATATTTTGACGATGAGTCTTGTCGTAAGGTTTGTGGCATGACAAAAAAGAAATAGGTTTTCTGCTATCTAGCAGTATTTTGTGTTCCAGTTTATTTATTTATTTCATCTTTACGCACACAAAAGTTACAAAAGCGGACTTTTAATGCCTCAAGCATTCTTTAACAGCAAACCAATCGTCCATATATCCATTCTAAATGATAAAATGGATAAAAAAGACACTTTTTTGGCATAACATAACTGTGCGATACCTTATCATGAAAAGTGTTATCATGTTTTGCATTAGGACACTCTCAGTAGGGACTCTAAATGAAAGAAACAAAAAATATTTATTTGTCGCAGGGACATGACAATGAAACGAAAAATGAAAATTAAAAAATGTAAAATAAAACATTAAACAAACAACGGATACCCTCTTCGAAATCTTGATTTGGAAATGCAATAGGCTTGTCTCGTATTATTGTCTTACTATAATGTCGAAATGTTAGCTTTATGCGGCCTATCCAAATGTCCTCTCTTTGGTATTGTTCGTCGTGTCGTTGAGCTCCTTGGGTTATGAGTCGAGCTACACGATCACTGACAAATGCTTGCACTTACTGGACCGGTCCACTCTTGTGATTCTTTCATCAAAAGACCACCTCAGACACTTATCTACATGGTCCTCATATGATTTGACCAATGTCTAGACTTTAATGGAGACAGTGACCTCTGAGTTTGTTTCGGCTGTTTCTTCTCAGAGTAGTCAGTTGCGAAACACCGGCCCCATCTAGCTTTAAAACATAACATGATGTGACGTGTAAAAGTGTTTTTTCAAACCAATTTGCAGAAATAAATATGATTTAAACAAGCATTCACCTCTACCTACCTTTTCGAGGAATTCAAGCGGGATCATCATCAGCATACTCTTCCCCTTATCCCAATCTGAGGATCCTCGGGTCAGGATGAGTTCTTCTTTTAGACTTCTACATTACTCTTCATCTCTACTCTCCATCCACATTCATACTCAAAACCTTTGTTAGGAAATATTCCTCGCGAAACTAAGTAAAAAATACACAAATAATACTATTTGCAGGTATTTAACTCTAATAACGGTCACATATCAGAGTAAATGCGACCTCTCTCGAGCAAAGGGTACTCACAAACTATTACCCGTTACCCGACTCGGCAAGTCGTTGGGAGTGTAATGTGTTTGGCCTGGCCTACAGCGGGAATAAGTCAAGCGATGTTATGGTAAAATAGAAAATAATATCCGACACGGATGTTTGGACGTACTGGGGTTTTACTGGAAGGGGCTCAGATTTTTTTTTCTTTCAGCAAATTCTTTTGTTGCTTGCGCATATTTTTGTTTTGTTGTTAAAATATCTTAGTTATGAATGGAAAATTCTGAAATAATTAATAACCTTAATGGTTACCCCCAAAATATTTTTTAATTTTAAAATTTATTTTAATCTGAATTTTAGCTACATTTCCGGTTATAATATTACTAGCTACAACATGCTAGTGGGCACATATTAAATTTGTCATGGTGACTGTCGATTGATTCATGGTAACAAAAACAAACGAAAAAATAATAAAATGGGTAGATACATTTTTTATATTTTTTTTAATATCGGAAATCGATAAGTGTACACCACCCGTATTAAAACGCAGCCCGTCTAATACTAGCCCTATAACCGCGCTTTCACACACACAAACAGACGCAGACGTATATTCGATAAACGGGTGATTCTCCTCTTTTGAAAAGGGCTTGATTCTGAAATGTCAAAGGTAGTGTCAAATTAAAACAACAAAAAAAGGAGCGTTTATTATTATTGACCAGGTACCGTAATTTATATTGATTATTTACGTCTTCTATGACAACCTCCTGAATTTTGACGAGGTTGCAAAACTACACCTTGTATACAATACATATTCATGTATATTTGGGAAAACATATTTATAGATATGAGAGACAGCTCAAAACAAACCACTTCCACCAATCTAAATCCGCACCACACCGCCCCAAACAGCCCGTAACCACTCCGCACCAGTTCAAACCACTTCTAACCGCTTCGAACCGATTCTAGCCGGTCCTAACTCCGTATGCCGCGTGTGTATGACAGCACACAGACTGGTAGGCAACCACAATAAATCATATGAAACAATTCGACATTCCACGAATGAGGTCGGAGAGAACGTAACGTGACATTATTAATATTATTGAGCTTCTGGGATAAGCAGAAGTTATTAAAGGCTGATAAATAATAGTGGGATACTGTCCTTGTTTAGGGAACTTTGGAGTTTTGGGTATCTCTTGATCTTGGAAATAAGGAAGGTTTGGAGTTAACTAAGTTGCTTTTGCCGGCGACTCAATGTAACGCACTCAAAACATTAAAAACTAGTACTAATTAAAAAAAAAAACTTGTGAAAAAGTTGGAACATTGACCTCCAATATCTCCGTTACGATGGTTCCTAGGTAAGGTTTTAAAATATAAACTCGGTTATTTATTCTATAAAATACACAGTCATATCAAAACTGTATGCAACTGTACACTTTCAGGACGCTAATCATATTACACTGAAAGTTTTCAAAAGCTAACGTTGGTCGACGACATCGCTAACTAAATACTGCAACCACAGCAAGCGTGCTTAGTTGAGGTGGAAATAAAAGAGGTTTTGTGAAGTCTGTGTAGTGTTAAATTATTGTACTAAAAAGTGAAGTTGTGACATTTTTCTTTTGCATAGTCAGCATTTAAAGTTCTCATTTTTTGGGATACAGGCTTTCTCTCTGTGTAAGAGCATGGACCTGAAATGAAGAAGTATGAAAGAAAACACGACTCGGTAATCGAACCTCGGAAAAATGATGTAATGTCTCTGATAAATCCTGAATCTAAGCATGGGGTATACTAAAAATGACTAAATAGTCATCATATTCCAGTTGGTTACAAAATATATTTACCAAGAACGCCAATCAGCTACACATTTATCTAGTTTTCTTGTGAGACAGTCACAAACCGAACCGTTCCAAACATCAAAGTATAACTTCCAAGATTCTCTAAGATCTATTAACATGGTTTCGATCCTGACTACCGTTTGAAAATTGTGACGAATTACAATTTTATCGCTGTTAGTATTAACAAAGTGTTCGGCGAATACTTGCTTTTTGGAGCTTCGATCCCGAAGAAATATAATATTCTTATGATAGAAGACGGACGGCGCCGCCTAGGTCGGCTCAGAAAGAGTTGGCGAGATATTCTGGACGTGTTCCACGAGGGCTCGAGGATGCACATGGAAACTATTGGGGGAGGCCTTTGTCCAGCAATTGCTTAGTTGGTGCTGATTTCTTGCTGGCTGTCTTTACCAACAAAGATTACTGGCATTCCTTGGAGGAGGCTTTTACCCAAAGGGACTCCCTTTGGGTAAAAGTACACACTGCGTGATATTTTAAACTGACTTATAAAAAAAAAACATTAACTTTGTTAAATCTTTTACTTTTTTAGGGTTCCGTACCTCAAAAGGAAAAAAACGGAACCCTTATAAGATCACTTTGTTGTCCGTCCGTCCGTCCGTCTGTCAAGACCGTTTTTCTCAGGAACGCGTGGAGGTATCAAACTGAAATTTCTATATGATACTTAGTTCTACTGTCCCTGGAAGCTGTAGAAAAATCAACCTTCTAAGTCAACGCAATCAAAAGATACAGCCACTTAGGCCGCAAATTTCCGCAAATTTTCGAAACTCGCACGGGAATCAAAACCTACAGGGTACTTCCCGTGAACTTAGAATCTTGAAATTTTGTACGAAGTCACGTCTTATAGTACAGATATAGGAAAAATTACGAAAACCGTAAATTTTTAGTTTCGTCATATAAAAAAAAGTTATATACCCACAGGTTTGTACGGAACCCTCGGTGCGCGAGTCCAACTCGCACTTGACCGGTTTTTTTAAATTTTAAACCATTACGTTATAATCTGTACGGAATTGAATAAAGCTTTGTTATTATTATTATTTTTGCCCAGCAGTGGGACAGTACTGTCTAATCCTCTTCTTCTTATTTATCGTGTGGTTAGTGGCTAACCTGGTGTCAGAGTTTTTATGCCGCCCATGGGCTTCTGACTTGGCTTTACATGCCGTCGAGAAATAATTAACTCTCAGGCATGCTGGTTTCCTCACGATGTTTTCCTTCACCGAAGCAAGTGATAATTATACAATTCGCACATGGTTCCGAAAAATCAAAGGTGCTTGTCTTGGGTTCGAACTCGGGACCTATGACTTGGCAGTCCAACAGTCACACCACTAGGCTATCACTACTTACTACTTACTGTCTAGTGAAAAAAAAATGAATACGTTACAGTGCGAACAAAATCGTAATCTACTTGTAAGGGCTCATTCACAAGGCTTCCGTTATTAACGATCCGTCATAAAACACGAGACGTCATGACGGATGGACGTTCACATTGCATACGGGATCATGTTTTATCACGATACGGCAAAAAAAACGAATTGATGTTCACATTAGTTTCGTGATTTTTCGGGAGCGAGCGCATCAGCGCAACCGTCACAAAAAAATCACGATTTGTGTTTTTTGACGTATATGATTTTGAAAAGCAGAAACGTGATTTAAGACGCATCCGTTATTTTTCACAATTCGTGATGCGAGTGAACACGGGCATTTAAAAATCATTGCCGCCGTAAAAGACAAAAAAAAAACGAATCGTCCTCATGTGAACGGGCTCTAAAAGTCAACTGGTTGCCGTCGCAAACTTGACAATTGTGTAATTTTGCAATATGGCCTCACTGAGACATGGGGTTTTATTTTTAACACGCTTGTAGCTTCACCTGTAACTAACTATGTAAAAAAATCTTCTATACTAATATTATAAAGAGGTAAAATTTGTTTGTAGTTTTGTAAGTTTGTATGTAAGGGGTAATCTTCGGAATTACTGATCCGATTCCCAAAAATTCTTTCACAAACGGGAAGCTATATTATCCTCAAGTGTTATAGGCTACAAGACTACATTTAAAGCGTTCCCATGGGTTAATTCTGTACATAACGGGAGCGAAGCCGCGAGCAAAAACTAGTAGAAGATAACTGACCTACTTCCCGGTTTTCGATTGAGCTGAAATTTTTCATAAGTGACTTCATTCTGAATCCAATATGGTGGACTCCCAAAGATGGTGGACTTGTTTTTTTATGCATACCCATGATGTGGGTTTCAAATGAAAGGGTGTGATAAGAAGAAAACAAGAAATAAAAAGACGTCACTGTAAACTGTTTTTCTGGTTTTTACTTTTCTCGTTTTATCTATGATATTTTATATCTATGACATTTCTTCTGCTAGGTTCTCTACTATATCTTAAATCTCTTTGTTTAGTCTCCTTTTGGTCTCTTAGTTAAAATACTACTTACCAAAGCTGCCAATACCTGGGACCGATAAATTTGATAAAAATGCAGATGTAGAATTTTTGTGAACTTAGCAAATGCTATTGAATTTTCTGCAGTCTATGATGTTTTTCGAAATTGAACTTACATTTTGAAATAATAAGACTGCTAGCTTGCGTTTTAGTTTTGTAGCTTCTATAGATGTTAGATTATGTCGATATATGCAACGTACGTTTTTTTGGGTCTTGGGATTGCAAATACTTGGAAGAATCATCCTCAATATCCTACCCTCATTCTAATTTATTTGGCGTTGATGCAGCATTTCTTTGTCACTATGAGTCACCCCCTTTTTATCCACTTCATCTTGGAGGAAGATTAAGCAGCATAAATTTATCACTTTAATAACAGCAAAAAGCAACTCTGTTAGCACCCATCTTGGGGATCGCAAAAGTTACATCGTGCGTTCTATACATTTTATTGAAGACCATCAGTTATCCTTGAATTCTGAAACTATAAGCGTCAAATCAAATTGTGATAAGACTTAGAAAAATGCCTTGCCTGTTTAAGGTGGAAGAGACATCGACACACAAACGCTTACCATGTATTTAGTGCATCATTCTGAACCCTCCAACATAATCATCACTTCGAAATTTTTTATTTTTCTAAACTGCTGTTTCTTACAAAAGTTCAATACCTACACGGTCAAAATGTATGGAACGGCTGTTTTTTTTAAATTACCGATGAAAAATTCGTTTTGGGGGTTCAGAATAATATACTGCATACGTGGTAACCCTTTATGCGTCGTTGTTCCTTCCACCCTTTATATACTGTACTGTACTATTTTCTATTGACAGCAGAGCGTCCTTAAAGACAATAAATGGTCGTATTGACCGTGCTTACTCACCAACTTAAGACCGGTTTATCTAACATTATTGTAAACAACCTAAGCAGAATCAGAGCACATTAACCGCCCAAATAAATTGCTTGGACCCTTGATAGGTCTTCAGAGACCTGGTCAAACAGGACTTAATCTACTCTAAGAATAAGAGAGAGTCGTAAATTTTACGATTCGCGAATTCTCAGCGATCATCCGTCATGAGCTATCAAAGTGTTATTACCCGTATGTTTGTATGTGAAGTTGTAAACTCGGAAACAGTCGTACGTTAAGAGCGTTTACGCCGTCCATGCGCTGTTTGACTCCAAAACAGTACTTTTCAAACCCTTTAATACCATCAACCCTTTATTTTACAAAAATGATAATTACTAATAACTTTAGGAAATTTCGTTGTCTCAATAGTTGGGGAGAAAAATATTTCAATTAATAGAGTATTGGTAAATTGTATCAAGATAACTCAACAGAGGTTTTCTTAATTTCCCTTTTAGCGTCAGTTTCGACGCTCTAATTATAGGAAACCACTGGCAAAACTAATTAGATTTTTTTTTTTACCTATTGCTAAGATCCTAAGGAATATAGTTGGAGAAGAAAATTTTTTGATTTAGGTTTCTTTATATAAGAAATTAAAGTTCAAACAATGTAAAATATTAAGGAATTAAAATGATTTTTTCACCGATATATCTTACTTGATTTAATATAATAATAGCATAATATAATAGAAGAACATATGCTTTAAAACATACAATTTAAAATTTCAAATAATTTACAGTGATTATTTTTCTATAAATATTTGAAAACTACTATAAATCACTGCGCGCGAGCAATTTCAAATCAGACCGCCGCGAGGCTTTCTAGAGAGAGGACATATCGCTCGGCGCTCTGCCTGACCCGAGTTGACCTTAGTCGTACTTGGAAGGATAGCGGACGTTTATAGTGTGATTAAAAAATCTTGGTACTTTGATGATTAAATTTTTTTATTATTATTTTTGATGACTGACAATATTTTTAGTGACAACCAATATCTACCCAATTTTTTTACATACGAATTTTATTTATTAAAACTTTTACTTATTTTTTTGTAAATAAGAACATAAATTGTTTTTAAAGTTAACGCCAACCTATTGTATTTCCCTCATAAGAGGTGTCACTAAGAGGAACATCGCGTCAGGTTAAAATATAATATAAAATAAACGTAAGTAAATCCGTATAAAGTGATTTATTTGAATAGAATAAGAAATATTTATTAATCAGTCACAAATCAATAATAAAAAAAAAATAAAAAAAAAAATAAAAATACTTTAATTCAGACCTTGATCCATATGATGTTAGTAATACACACTACTTATAAGCTATGTTAGTAACAAACGAAAAACAAAGATTTAATTCATATATCTGCTGCACTCACCTGACGCACCGTGTATATGTACATGTACACGCACCCAATGCGCCATAATAGTGCAGCACGGCTTATCACTAATGACCTTCAGAATGTCATTGCCGCTCCCACGCACGCGGCGCATCATAGAAGCAGTCTATAATATATCTATCTATAATATATATATAATAATTAACGAAGTTCGGTTTCTTTCTAAAGTTTAGATCAACAAATTCATGTTTGAATAACTAAAAAACGACTTTAATATTAATCATAATTATAGCTATACTTGCAATATATTATTGAATACTTATTTTATGCACTCGTACTTTAGTAATCCGTGTACGTTCAAATTCAAATTCAAATTAAATTTTACTACAACAATTGCACTCGAACGGATCATAGTGGGTTAGTTTGACTATAGCGCGCGAGAGCGCGCCAGCGCTATGCACACAGGCACGCGCGCTTTTGTGTGCGTAAAAAATGCATTGAATTACCTAAACTTGACTTCGCGCGATAGACGTAAACGCTCTTAATGTAAAAGATTGTGGTTCTGTTACTTTGTTGTGTGTTGCGTCAGTGAGTGCTGTTTTGATTTGCGAGTGAGTGGAGTTTGATTGCATTTGTAGCAACGAAGATTTGTAAAGCTTATAAAATGTGGAAAGCCCTTTAACTAAGCCAAAAAGCGCTTGTTATCCCAGTTATTGCGATAATTTCTTGTGTTTTTTTGGAAGTCGGTTATTTATTTTTGCATTTTAATTTTTTATTTCACCCTTTTTAGTTGACATATTCTACACAAATTCTTATCATATCATCAACATAGATGAAGAAGGAAAGAATATGTATTATAGAAATTAACTCATAAAGTACCCAAGTAAAGTTGATAAAATCGGAATATATGAGACCACCGCACAAGCTTTCTCTAGCAAATGAAAATAAAATCACGAAAATCGGAACAGTAATCACGGAGAAATCTGTGACAAACATGAAAAAAGATGCTGTATTCCTCCAACATCTTTTATTTCTTATTTTTTTCACAACCTCCTGCTTTTTAGAAGTCGGCTAAAAAGGGCAGTGGACAAATTTGACGTGTTTTGGCACAGATACTTTACTCGCATATCCCCATTCTTGTAAAATAGAAGTTCCGGGGTAATAAATCCTTGGGTAAAAAGCAAAAGCTATAAACACAATAACATTTCCAAAATATTTATTCAAGGGATTCAATTTAATCTCCACTATCTTAATCGATCGATCCTTAACAAGTTTTCACGACGAAGTTTTTACGACCAAAATATTATACCAACAATAGTTTTAATTGGAAAGGCAACTAATATAGTATTGTAACAGTAAAACCAAAATTAAACACGACAAAAACAATATTTGTTCAACATTGTGGTCCAAAATAAGTTTTGCGTTATCCAATATAACCGCTTTAAACCGGTTTTATCTTAATTAATTCGGTTTCAACTGGTATTATGCGGTTTTCGATACGTGTTGTAATTTTGTAATCACTGCGTTTGTTTTATAAATGGAGTTGGTTTAGAGTTGATGAGCGCGGCAGTGTTGCGGCTCCAGGCAAAAAACACTACTCCGGGGCCCGATGGAGAGCCTGGCCGCGCTCTTGTCCTCGCCCTGGAGCTCCCGCTGAGGGGACTCTTCTCGGCATGCCTTGAGCAGGGTCAGTTCCCTACCAGGTTGAAGACTGGTCGACTGGTCCTGCTCAGTCGTCGTCCGCTTATCGGCCCATTGTGCTCCTGGACGAGACGGGCAAGATGCTCGAGTGAATAATCGCAGACCGCCTCGTCAGCCACTTGTGCACAGAGGGGCCGAACCTGGACGACAATCAGTTTGGGTTCCGGCGTGGGCTCTCTACAATTGACGCCATAATACAAGTGAGAGTCCTTACGGAGGATGCGGTGTCTCAGGGCGGGGTGGTGCTGGCGGTGTCCTTGGACATCTCCAACGCCTTCAATACCCCGCCCTGGAGTTGCATTAGAGAGGCCCAGCGTTACCATCGGGGACCTTCCTACCTCCGCAATATCGTGGGGGCTTATCTGTCGGGAAGGTGTGTCACCTACATGGGACGCGATGGCACAGGCCTTCGCGAGATGTCGTGCGGTATTCCACAGGGCTCGGTTCTGGACCCGCCCTGTGGAACATCGGATACGAATGGATTTTGAAGTGCAGGCTCCCACCTGGGTAAACCTGACGTGTTCGTGATCGTGAAAAAAAAAAGAGTAAAGTTATAGTTGATGAGGCTTTCATTGAGTATTTGATTAAATTGTCAATGGGAATGTTAGTAGGGATGCTGTAATGAAAGGAGCTTAAAAAGTACCTCTAATCTTACAACTCGTAACTCGTGTGTCGCATGACCCCGCGCCCTAACCAAAGTGATCGATTATGCGAATACACGATGATCGCGTAGATATGTCACGTATTTGGTGGAAACACTAGAAGGTACTCTCTGTATTTGCTACAGCGCGTTCGTGTTCGCCGAATAAAATGAACGCGATGATCGCGTGCTGGAGTCACGGTTACTTTGGTTGAAACACAGCCTGGGAATAACACACTGTGGTTAAAAAATAGTGAGTCAATGAAGTTTTTAATTTTCCGGATGTAAAAACTACCCTCGACTATCCAATAGATACCAAACTACCTCTGTAAATGTTTCATCAAAATAAGTTCGGTAGTTTTGTTGTGAAAACGTGCCCAACGGAGAGATTTCGCAAAAATATTACCTAGCGTGATTGTATTTGAAAATAACGTCGGCTAAACGAAAATATAGTATGCGCCATTACTTATCTAAATTATAACATAAAAAAGATACCACAATAAGTTATTTTGTGCATATTTGACAACGCAAATATTTAGTCTACAAATAATTGGATAGTACACTGTACGAATATATCGTCTTTTTTACCATGTTGGATGCCTCATTTGCTGGTCTTGTAAATTTTCTTAGCGGGGTGAAATATTTGATAAGGTTAACTTATGTTTAACTGTGCCAAACTAATGTTTAAAGCAATTGAGTAGATTTACTGAACATCTTCTAAATTTCTTTCAAGGAAATCGATCTCACCAACAGAATATAAAATTTTTAATGAGCACATATTTTTTACTGTTGTGTTGTGTTTTTGTCTTTTTATTTTTCTTTGTACCCAGACCTATGTAGTATCCAACTTGATTTGAAAAGAGTGTCCATGGAGTTCCTTGCCCATTCTTCTCCATGTGATCTACGATTTTGGAATGGGGAACTACAGTCCATTCACAGTTATAATACCTGCGTCTGGACTGTGGGTAGCTTATTTTTGATTAACAGTGCTTGTCACGGATCTATTTGAATAAATGCTTTGAGGTTGATCGACCCTTCAATGACTTGTCCAAACTTTGATAACAGAAAATATTCACTTGTACACTGTAGGCATACCGATGCCCATCGGTAATACGATCTCGTGGAGTATTTACCGACATCCAAGCGGGTGAAGCCGCGGGCAAAAGCCGCGGGCAAAAGCCGCGGGCAAAAGCTTATTTTATTATCCTATGGTATGGTCAGCAAATACATTTAGATCAACTATTTTCACATGATTCACGTAATATAACAAAATTTATTTCTACCCGACCCACTCCAAAAGTACCGCATAGTTCTCATGATCCCCACTTGATATTATATCAACATGTCCGAACTTACACCGTCATATATTATTTTACAATACCGTTTGGGTGTTATTGAAATTACGTTACGTTAGCATTATGTTGATCCCACACGATCGATGAGTTGCTTTACGATATTGCGAAGTACGCGTCGAATTTAGAAACGCTGTGTTACGGTTCGGTGTGATTGAGGAAAGGTAGCGATTGATATGTTTTTTTTACGATTGGTTTTAACGTGTTTTGATTGAATTAAAAATTTTAAAAGTTAATTAATATTTAATCCCGTAACTTTCAGAAGTTGTAAGGTTCAAACTGCAAGAAGCACCACTGTCCAGTTTGCGGTCTTGGGTTAGACTCCCAGGTTCAGAACAGTGTTTTTGTGATTTTAATCAGGAATCATTCAGTAGCAATCTGAACTCAATATTTGTGCCAGGTTCATGGCAATAGGGTCATCCCCTATGTATGTACATACTAGCGGAATGTTGGTACTCCTAAACCTAACCAATCAGGAATTACTGGCGTGATGAGATGTTATGTTATTTCAAAGAACTTCGTTGTGTATTCGCCTATACGTACGCTTCCTTCGTCTGACTGGTTGCCCCAAAGATTTGTCAAACTGCCAAAGATTAACTGTCAGACAGACTACAAATATCGACTGTCAGAACTACTTTTAACGCACTTTCTGATCCACGGGCCGACCTCAGCAAGGGTCGGTTAATCTCTCCACAAAAGTGAGCTTACCAAAATCACATCCAAATAACAGCAAATCTCTTCTCACTTGCACCACACACCCCACTAATAGTTTAGATCTGTTGATATCAGCCGGTTACGAGCTACCATCAGCCAGTTTTGAGTGTCGGGGATTGTATGCGTCGGCCAGACCTAACATTGTAGTTTATGATACGGCTACAGAGGTCAGCAGGAGTTGAGGTGTTGGCAATAAAATGTATCCTTTAAGACCCCGTTCACATGATTTTCTTCGCAACTTGAGTTAAGATAAACAGACCGGACCGGACCGGACTGGCTGTGGACAAGTCTTTTTAAAATAATAACGTTGCTCTACTAGGAATTTCTCCTGTGTCGTGGGTGCGTTTACCAACATTTAAACTCACATACACAAACAGCCAGACCCAGAACAATTACCTGTAGGCCATACAAATATTTGTACCGTATGGGAATCAAACCTTCTACACGCAGCGCAGCAGCCAATCGCTTAGCCACAGCGCCAACCGTGCCATCAAAACTTTGACAGATACTTACAGTACCTGTAAAACCAGTACCAGACAATACATTAGCTTTCAAAGTCCGATGCACAACGACCAGTCCGGGTGGGTGATTGGATGATTCGCACAAATTATACTCGCCCGAAATGTGCGAATTGACACTTTTTAATATATTTTTTTTCTGTAGGCGTTTCTCACGAGGCGGTTTGAAGACACGCGCACGCGTCACTTGTTTTCTTCGCGTGAGCACCGTCGCTCAGCAAGTCACGTTGCCAGGTGACTGGCATGCTGAGGGCCGGACTCCACCGAAGCGAAAACGAGACGAGAAGAGAAGAGATGTGTTGTAAACCACCAATAGAATTTCGTTGTTTACACTGCTCATCTCAGCTTAGCGTTAATGGAATGCATTGTAATTGTTTAGGCCAGTAGAGATGAGAAGAGACGTGTGGTGAGCGGTGTAGTGTGTGTGGCGTGCCGCTTCGCACATCTCCACACAGCATCGGTGGATACACCCTAGCTTTTATGCATCTCCTCTCCTCTCCGCTTTGAACATCTCCACTCATCTCCAATTTGGTAGAGTCCGCGCAATAAGCAAAAAAAAAACAAAGAAAAATGCGCAGATTTTTTTTTATGTTTCTCCGCAGTCTTTCCGGAGCTTACGAAGTAGTAGTTCATGGCTATGCGGAGCTAGTGTTGATGTGACATCAATAAAATATACCCTTTAATACTTGATAGTGGACGGGCTAAATAGTAATGGTAGAACCCTTTGGTAGTGGGTAGTTTTGTGACAGCTGTGTGGTCTGTTCATTAAAATTAAGCCTCTTTCACAACAGTCGCGTTATGTGTTATGTAACTTGTACTGGGCGCATTGTTTGTTTCTTTAGCTATCTGAATGCTTCTAATTCATAAGTCTCTAATCAATACAGGAAAAAGTTTCGCCGCTTCTATAATAAGTATCATAGTTGTTACCGATTTCTAAAAAGGAGGAGGTTCTCAATTTGGTCGTACTGTTTTTTTTTATGTTTGTCACCTCATAGCTCCGTGATCACTGGTCCAATTAATTTAAATTGCTTGGGTAGTTCGTGAGTTATCTTCTTTAATACATGTTTTCTTCTGTATAATTATGTAAAAATAAAATAATAAAAATGTTTATTTCAATATATGCGGCTGATCTGCTTTAGTACTTTTAGTACCAAACAATGAAAAACGAATAATCGCAATTAATTTGTGTGAAATACCGTCATACCACATCATCAAGGCTGTCAATGAGCACATTTTTTGCAAAAAAAAAATACTTACAAAAGAAACACTCATCATCTGCCTAGCCTTTTCCCAACTATGTTGGGGTCGGCTTCCAGTCTAACCGGATGCAGCTGAATACCAGTATTTTACATGGAGTGACTGCCCATCTGACCTCCACAACCCAGTTCGTACTGGGTAATACGATACCCCTTGGTAAGGACTGTTTGTCAGACTTTTGGGTCACTGACTAGCTGTAACGACTGTCAAAGATCTACAATTGACAGCCGACCAATGGTTTAACGTGTTTTCCGAGGCACGGAGGAAACTCGGTATGTATGGGTGGTCACCCATCCCCGGACCAACCCAGGCAAGCGCGGCTTAACCTGACGATCGATCCGAGCGGCCGTTTTTATTTAGCCACGAGCTCCTCCGACAAAAGAAACCCTAACAAGTGGAAAATAACATTACTTCCGGAAGCCGGTGGCAAAAAAGTCAATGAAACAAACATAAGTCACCTCCGGAAGTAAAGTTATTTTTCACTTTTTGCAGTTTTATCTGTCTGTTTGTATTTTTTTTCAGATGAAAGAACGCACTTAGTCCACACCAGAGGGACTAATTAAAGTGACACACAATTAAAGCGACACCTAACAAAACTTAAATCAATCTTGTTGAAAGTAATTATACAAATAATAAACGCTTTGAAAGCGATTGCCATTAACAAGGTCATCTGAAAGTGCGCCAGACTGGAGACCCTCTTCTAATACAGTTTATTTTCGCTAGACATTATTTTCGCCTTTTTTAGGGTTCCGTACCTCAAAAGGAAAAAACGGAACCCTTATAAGATCACTTTGTTGTCCGTCCGTCCGTCCGTCCATCCGTCTGTCAAGACCGTTTTTCTCAGGAACGCGTGGAGGTATCAAACTGAAATTTCTATATGATACTTAGTTCTACTGTCCCTGGAAGCTGTAGAAAAATCAACTTTCTAAGTCAACGCAATCAAAAGATACAGCCACTTAGGCCGCAAATTTTCGAAACTCGCACGGGAATCAAAACCTACAGGGTACTTCCCGTGAACTTAGAATCTTGAAATTTTGTACGAAGTCACGTCTTATAGTACAGATATAGGAAAAATTACGAAAACCGTAAATTTTTAGTTTCGTCATATAAAAAAAAGTTATATACCCACAGGTTTGTACGGAACCCTCGGTGCGCGAGTCCAACTCGCACTTGACCGGTTTTTTTTTTTTTAATTTGAAAGCTTCTTCTTAAAGTGTCCTTTTGATCTAGTCTGACACTCTTTGATGTCGAGAGATGTCTAATAATAAGACATTTTAAGGCTACCGAGGTCTCCAACAAAAAATCCTCAAAGAAATTCAACTAAACAACATCAAGCCCGAAGGGTTAGACTGAGGTATCTATAGGAAACCCACATTACGCCAGTTTTTAAGTCTCATGTGATAGGGGACGAGCCTATTGCCATCAACCGGGCACAAATCTATCTATCAAATTTTATATTCGAACGCAATGTAATTTGTTACTGAACAAATTGAATTGAATTGAATCCAGACTTCGTGGTTGCTACTGAGAGATTCCTGATGGAAAAACCCAATAACACTTTGCCCGACCCAAGAATCGAACCAAAGATCCCATACTCAGCAGTCGCACTTGCGACCACTAGCCCAACGAGGCAGTCGTTTGGAGGTTGTTTGTTAAATGTATTGAAAAAAACAAGAAAGTGGCTTTAGTTCTAATTCGACGCGCCAACAGATCCTTGTAAATGTACACTTCCATTATGTTAATCTAAAATAAAGGGCAGTACTCACTATCGACGTGCCCCTTCACAACAATGAAGAAAATATCGCGCTCAAGTAAACACAAGTCTGTTCGAGTATCACTTGGGGTTGCGTGTGGGGTCCTATTTATTTGGGTTGGGCCTTTATTTGATTCGGGCCGTAAGTTGATTTACAAGTAGTTGGGGGCAGGAAATAGGGGGTGATCGACAGATGGTTGTGCTGCAAATTTCGGGGAGGAACACGTCTCGCGTCGCGTCGCTATGTTTTATATATATATATATTATATAAAGGCCGTCAGTTTCAATGCTGGCAAATTGGTTTCTGAATGATGTCCTCAGTAGGTAATTACTTAATATTGTTAATACAACCTTAAGAACTCCTAGGCTTCATTCCCAGGTCGGGCAAAGTGTTTTTGGGTTTTTCATAAAAAATTGAGTAGAAGCCACGGAGTCTGGATTTGTGCCCGGTTTGTCGGCAATAGGCTCGCCCAATATTACTGGGACTTAAACATAACTGTCGAAACGTGGTTATACTATTAGGGTACTCCTCTGCTTAACCATTCGGGCATTACTGGCGTGACAAAAACACAACATACAACAGTACAATCCAACTGATATTATTTTTCTCTAACTATCACGCCAGCCATAGCATTATCAATTTACATAATAATGTTCCCACTCAAACTCAAAGCATTTATTTCAAATCACACATTTACAGGCAGACACTTGTGAGTTGCCAAATGTGAGAAGATGAAGACTGCTGGGAAACTGGCTTCCTGTCTTTATGAGAAGGAACCCGCAGCCTTACTACTTTGAAAATATAACAATATCTTTCCATATTCATCGTGCCAACTCAAGTGTTCATCTAACTAACAAAGATCTATCCAAGACCAAACAAGCAATTCCTAATCCAAAGATTATATCCACTCGAAGAGGTTTCATCTGAAGCAGACTATGAACCCGCTCAGAAACCTGGATGAAACTGTATTTGTATTGGCTTATCATCAAAGTCTTATCTGGCGGCCATTTTGAATAAATTGCGCGAATTATTTTATAAGGGCGCCGGTGGATTGGATCCTAGAAAATATTTTTGCTAAGGTCAAGCGGACCTTAGGAAAAATATTTTGTATTTTACAATTTTGCGAGCCGTTAGGTGGCACATATGGTTGAGTAATGTCGTTTTAACCTAAATCGAGTTTCGTTAGATTGCAGAAATTGGAAGGCTAAAAATGGCTACTGAAAAATCTGGCTACTGGATGAAATGTGACTAACAGCTTCTTGTAATTGACAATAAAAATATTTCACAGAAGCCAAATTAATCTCTTTCATGGTGCCCTTACAGCATCAAGTAAATTTTTTCACTAGTTGTGTGTTGACAAAGTACAAATATACTTATATTTGACGACCCGAATGGCGCAGCGGTAGTGAGGCTGCCTTACGTTCATAGGGTTCCGGGTTCGAATCCCGGTAGGAGCAAGTGTTTGTGTGATAAGCATAGACATTTGTTACCGAGTCATGGATGTTTATATGTATAATAAGTATGTATTTACAAACAAAAAGTATCTATGTAGTATATCAACTATCTAGTGTCCACGACACAAGCCTCGTTGCTTAGTGTGGCACTAGATGGCGCTGTGTGTAATGTCCAGCGATATTATTATTATTATTATTTAGTTTTTATACTTTTATGTATCTCGGCTTTATTGCCGGATTTAATGAATAGTACGAGCCAAAGCCAAATACTACCCCGTGAATGTGGTGACCTGATAAGGTGATGCTATAATTGAATTTTGCGATGGTGAGTTTCTGTGTCTATTAAGCTGTGTGTGTGCGGTGACTCGAGGTTGTGTGTTGGTGGTGGTGACGACAGATCCATTTTCATTTTGCAAAAATTTTCTGACAATCCTGCATGTATTCAGGATTGCGGCTTTCTGTAGACTTTGATATGTGTACGGTGGTAAGTCAAGTGTTTTTAAAGACTGGTGGAGTTGCTTAGGAATAACTCCTGTTGTTGATAACACAATAGGGACTATGGCGACATTGCTAAGACACCACATTCGGCTCATTTCTATTTTAAGATCTGCATATTTTGAAAGTTTTTCTGCTATTGTATTTTGTAGGTTGTGAGTGTTTGGTACGGCGATGTCTATTATTTGCGCGGTTTTGTTACGTTTATCGAATAATGTGATGTCTGGTCTATTGTAGTGTATTGTTTTATCTGTGAAGATTCCTCGGTCGAAGTACAATTTGTGAGTGGCGTTTTCAAGAACAACTTCAGGCTGGTATTTATAATAAGGCACAGGTGGGGTAGGGATTAAGTTATATTTTATTGCTAATTTTTGATGGATTATGTTGGCTATTTGATCATGCCTGTGCTTATAATCGGTCTGGACTATTGCTTTACACGCACCTGTGATGTGCTGAATGGTTTCCGAAGAACTATTGCATCGCCTGCATATGTCTACCGTTTGAGGAACTCTCATTATGTGTTTCTGGTAATTGCGGGTTTCTATGACCTGGTCCTGTATCGCTATCATGAATCCCTCCGTCTCAGGGAACAGTTCTCCACGCCTTAACCATTCGTTCGACGCTAATTTGTCGACGTTAGGTAGATTAAGGTCGTGTCGGTGTCTCCCATGCAGTGACTTTTGTGTCCATTCTGCGATTTTTGTCTGTCGGTCAGTCTGTTGTTCATTACTCTGTGTTGTCCTGTCATACATGTTCAAAGGGGTAAGTTTTTTATCATTATAGGCTATTGCTTTGTGTAGGGTTGAAGTGGAGCTTTTATTTTCAAAGTATGTTCTTAATGATGTTATTTGTTTGTTATGTAGGTTTGTGATATCTATTATTCCTCTTCCACCATCGTTCCTTGGTAGTGTGAGTCTTTGAACACATGACCTAGGATGATGTCTCCTATGTTTAGTGAGAGTGGTGTTTATAATCCTTTGTAAATTTTTCAGGTCGGTCTTGTTCCATTTTATGATGCCAAAGGAGTAGGTGAGGACGGGAATAGCATAGGTGTTAATAGCTTTAATCGTGTTTTTAGCGTTTAACTAAGTGTTAAATATTGTTTTTAATCTATGCTTAAATTGCTTCGTAAGTGTATTTTTGATTTCTTTATGCGGAATCTGTTTAGCCTGTATATACCCTAGGTATTTATATGTCCCGGTTTCGTCTAATGAATCTATTGTCGCGCCTGTTTGCATTTGGTATGAATGTGTATATGTTTTTCCTGCTCTTATTGAATTGATTTTACATTTATCAATCCCAAACTCCATAGCTATATCTTTTGAGAATTGTTCAGTTACACCAGCTAGTTCATATAAGTCATCAGGGGACGATGCATACAATTTGATGTCATCCATATAAAGGAGATGGTTTACTTTACGATTTTGTTGTTCAGTTAGCATGTCAGTCATTGTATCACTATATTGGAGTTGGTAACCGGGTAATAATGCATTAAGTTTGTTTGAAAGAGGGTTTAATGCTAGACAGAACCATAGTGGGCTGAGTGAGTCTCCTTGGAATATTCCTCGCTGGATCTTAATAAGTTCTGTTTCAACTATTCCTGTAGATGTGTTCAGTTGTAATCGCGTCTTCCATTTTTCTACAATAGTACCTAAACAGTTGATGAGTTGTGGATGTATTTTATATATTTTTAAAACTTCGAGTAACCACGAGTGAGGTACTGAATCGTATGCTTTCCTATAATCTATATACATAGTGTGTAAATCATTCTTGGTGCGTTGAACATGTTTGTGTATTACTGCGTCTATTGTCAATTGTTCTTTACATCCTTGACTTAACTTCTTACACCCCTTCTGTTCTTCTGTTAATATTTTCTGGGTTTCAAGATGTTTATAAATTATGTGACTAATGCATGCTGTCATTATTTTATATATGGTTTGCAGACAAGTAATCGGCCTATATTTTGCTGGATTCGATGAGTCGCTAGGATCTTTTGGTAGCATATGGGTCTTACCTTCTGTGACATATGTAGGAATCGATGCGGGGTGTTTTATGAAATTGTTAATATGGTTGAATATGTATGGGTGTATATGTGTAAATTTTTTGTACCAGTAGTTGTGTATGTAATCTGAACCAGGCGCTTTCCAATTATGTGTTTTTGTAAGGACGTCATGAAATGTTGCTACATCAACACGATCGAAGCTCATCGCTTCTGTGTTAGTGTGAGCGGCCTGCTCTGCTTTAATCCATTCTGCTTCAGTGTTATGGCAGACAGAGTTTTCCCAAATTCCAGCCCAAAATTGCTGTAACTCTTCTGAAGTTGGAAATGCTGTATGTGTATTGTTACTGGGTGTTGTTTCATTTGTTGTTGATTTTTTTAGGGATCGGTAAAATTGTTTTTCGTTATTCCTAAACTGGTTATTTTGTGTTTTACGAAGTGTACATTTATTGTATCGATTTAGTCTACTTTTTACTACTGTTAGTTTCTGTTTTAGAGTATCTAGAAAATGCTCAAGTTGTGTGTTAGGTTGTTCGTATGATGTATGTATTCTGTAGTCTTTTAATATTATCTCAACTGCTTTGATTAGTTTTCTGCTTCTATGACCTTGAATATACTGAGTTAATCTTCCAATTTTGGCTCGGAGAGCTTCTATTTTGTGTTCTAACCTTTTTTGCCATTTAGGTTTGTAACCTTGTTGGAGTCTACTACTACTATCTAAAGGATGAGCGAGAGAAATTTTACTACCGTTGGCCTTTGCAGCTGTCCACGCAGCGCAGTATATGACTGTCTGGAGGTGATTGAAATTTGTATCACTAGTAACTTGTTCTGGCAAAATTATTTTGTTAATGTAACTAACTATATTCGAAAACTTTTTTGACGACTTTTGCTTGGGTATGTAACTCCTTTCTGTAGGCTGGGTGTCTTTGTAGTACTGTAGTGTTTGTGAGAATATTTCATCTATTTCAGGATTTCTAACTAGGATTGTGTGTTGTGTATTAATATGTATATGGTGTTCTGGCCCTAAGTTATTGATATTACCATCACCTGCTCCTACTTCTATATTCTCTGTTTGTGATCCTATATGCTCTATATTTTCTGTCCCTATATTTAGTGTTTCTGTATTTGTGATTGTGTGTATATGTACATTTCCTACGTCTGTATTTGACATTCTATTGTCAACTTGCCTTTGGAAAGACTCTATTTCAAATAATTCATTTTTTACTATTGATTTCAATGTGTGTAGCCGTGCTTCTGAAATCATACTATTATTAACTATTACTCTTTTTTGGTCCGAAATACGTTGTTCTGATAAATGTGATAAATGGGGGTAACATTCTATGAATCTTTCTTTCAAGTTTTTTCGCCATACTGTCATATCCGTCTCCATTTTAGTTGCCCTAAAATAACATTTCATGAGTGTTTCGTTGAGTTCGTTAGACCATTTCATCCTACGTTTTGGTTCTGATTGTAAGTGCGGTTGTGAGTCCGTTTGAGATGGAGGTAACTGTAATTCTAAGTAATTGTTGTGAGTTTTTAACTGGTTGCTTACTTCAAGCCTAATTGTATCGAGTGTGGTGGAAGATAGTAACTTTTTGGAAACTATTGCTCTTCTTTGATCTCCAATTCTTTGCTTGGAGACTTTCATGTTTGGCAATTTTTCTGTGAATTGATGATGTAATGATGTTAGGTATGCTTTCGTGTCAGATTCTAAATTTGTGATGATAAGATAGTTACGCCAAATGAATTCATTCATTTCTTTACTCCATTTTTTTCGCGTAGTAGTAGAGACAGCAGTGGGTGAAGGATTATTGGCCAAATTAGCCTCCGACACATCATCTACTGCCATTGGTGATAATATTGATGATGATCTTGATGAGCGTGATAAATATGAAGGTGGTGATGATGTGATTGATGAAAAGATGGACTTTGGTGAGGACGATGAAGAAACCGATGATGTTTCATCATCTACGGCAGGCATATTTGCCTGAGTACTTTTTTTTGTTTTTGACCTTGTTAACATATTATTCCCACGAGTAGCTAGGGACTAACAAAGTCGGCCACAGCAGAGCCCTGCGTTCACTGTGGTAAGGGTAATTAAAACTGGAGGTCCCCTATTATCCAGAGTTGGCACACTAGCGACTAGCCTCTCCCCTAGCCATGCAGCCCTCGGCGTGTGCGACCTTGGCTTGGATTGTATCTCTCTTGGTCTGGCCCCTCACCCTAGACCTATCTCGGCAAAGTAAACCCTACCGGCACAGACCTAGGGCTCATCAGAGCACGCAAGCCCCACCACGACGTCAACGTAGAGATACAGCGGTGGGGTTATTATTATTATTATTATATTTATGAACATATTCATATATGTGTTTTCAATCATTCAACTTTTTAAACATTACGCTTTGAATCACGCTTTGAATCCCCGAAGAATATGGCAGAGGTGTACCTAATAGAATACTCAATTTTCACCAGTTATGTTTGAGTTCCATGTAATAGGGGCGAGCCTATTACCATCAACCTGATACTGGGAAATTTCTGATGGGAAAACCCTATAACACTTTACTACTCGACCTGGGAATTGAACCCAGGACCCCATGTTCAGCAAGCCTCATGTAGACCAACGAGGCAGTCCAATTAACTATAAATCGTTTTTATTTTAGTATAAAACTTCGAACGGAAAAAAAAACTGTTGAAATTCTACCTTAAGCTTAAAACAATACAGATTAAAACCCATAAAAACGTGACTAAAATATATCGTTACATAATAATTCGTACAGAAACAAAATGGCGAAACGTGTCGCTTCCTCATCAAGTAAAATTAATTAAGAAAGGTTTGCGAAATCAAAATGCTGCGATGTTATTTAGAGAAAACAGTTTGTTTACCATTACTGCCTGTTTTTTAAATGTTAACAAATTAAAAAGGGAAGATTTTCGCTTGTGCTTTGTTTTTTTCGATGTCAGCTGTTTTGGTAATACTCCCCGTATTACCAAAACAGCTGACAACGAAAAAAAATATTAGTTAAACAAGCCGTGCGATGAATTTTTCCTATAGGTAAAATTTACGAACTTCCATAATTATAAAGTTGTATACCCTAATTGCCCTAATTCTTATTTGTTGCTCACTTTCGTTACATAAAAACTTTTAAATTGATTGGTTCTACACCCAGTGGTTTTAGGCTATGCAGTGTGTTCCAGTAAATGAACATAAAATATTTATTCAGTGCCTAGATCAGATTTTATGTGTAATTATAACAATACTCAGATTTCAGCAGATATGTTTAAGTAGCATGTCACAGAGGGCAAGCCTGTTGACACAGCTGGACGAAAATCCAAACTCCAGGCAGCTATATATTAGGTATGTATTTAGGTATAACATCTGTAAAACATAGAAAAAAATCAAATAAAAAATTACCCTTCTGAGGTAGTCGGGTAAAGGGACTCCTCCTGTCGGGTGAAAAGAGAAATTTTGGAAAAGAAATGGCTGTTTATTGAAATGGACATATTGCGAAACATATTTTCCAAAAAGGGTCACTTTTGCGGAGTGCACACATTGAGAATTGGGTACTACGAAGGAAACATTTTGTAAAGTGAAAGTTCAGCAAATAGGATATTTCGCGAAATAGAAATTCTGTGTCAGAGAAGCACATTATATAATACTAAAAATACCCGTTTCACATATAATATTTTCATAATTTTTTTAAATGTATTCATACCATATGCATGTTACTGAGTGTGCTTGTTTCAAACAATTTAACTAAGATGCACAAGAGTTGTATTTTCGATTCAAAAATCAACGGGCGTTTATTTATGTTAAGAACTATGAAGATTTGAATTTTTAAGAGATAACCATCAAATTGTCACCCATTTTAAAATTCCATTTATTGCTAACAAAACTTAAATAAAAACAGAAAAACCGAAAAAAAAACTAGAAAAACTCAACTAAAAAAACATTAAACGCTTTAAATACGTCAGCACTAGAGTGGGGACGCGTCGATAAGTCGCTGTCGATAAAACTTGGCGTTAATTACTGTCGAGATAGAGATGCGTCAAATAAATTTCAATTGACAGAAATAAAAAGCACTGGAACGTGGCCTCGGTTGGAGACACAATGAGACGGGGTTTATATTGGTTTGTTGGTATTTTGGGGCTGTAATTAAATGTTAGAGAGAAAAATAGTGGAATTTTATTACGGTCAAGGTCTTCAACTGTTATTTAGTTGGGTATTGTCCTTACACTATTTAAATGGTCATGATTATTTTTGATGTCGGTAGTAGACATTACAGCACCATGCTCAGAACCAATTTAATTTGTCTTATTTTTTTTTTTCTCATGTTAACTTTTTTATATAATTTATTTAATTGTTAATTGACAATAGGATGATACAGAAAAAATCTTTTTCTGTCATTTTGATGAAATGTAGTACAAAACAAAAAAATACGCTGGAGTAGTTGCTGTGTTGCATTTCATGTTAGATTGCATACATTTGGACGGCTCGTTTGGCTTACGGTTTACAAATCTGTAGGTACTTCTCATTACGAAGAGAAGGGTTGAATGATTGTAATTTAAAAGGCTCGCCCCCTATTGTCTGGGACTTTAACATGACTAATGAAACGTGGCTGTAATATCTAAACACCTCTGCCTAACCCTTCGTGGAATGCACTTGGTTTATATATCTTGCATCAACACATATAGCAAAATAATGACGTAGACCAGATACAGACAGACCACAAATAACTTAAAAATTTAATTTAAAAAATTGAGGTCAATATCAAAGACACGCACACTTATTTTATTGACAACTTTGAAGGTTAGTTTTGACGTTTTTAGCAATGTGATTATGTTTTGACGTCTTTAGGTGAAGTGACAATCTCCGCAGGGTGGCTCGTAGCAACTGGATGAAAGTTACCAAGAATTGAGTTAAGTGGCGTGCGATTGGAGAGGCCTCTGTCCAACAGTGGACTGAGCTGAAGGCTGATGATGATGAATAATGATGATAGATCCAAACTGTCTGATATCAGTGATTTTGCCATACAAAAACTTTGTAAATCAAACAAGATAATTTTTTGATCCGTGAATTTAAATTTACCCCATTTTTAGCTATTAACTAATACCGCTCTGTAAGTAATAGAAAACCAGTGAAACTAACATCACGTTTTACAAGCTACACGCTAATTGTGAACTGAAAAAATAAAAACACAATCCGTTGTTCGCTCCCAGTGTGTACAATTCGTTAGTTCCCCCTTAAACTATAAATAAAATAAAAACGGAGAAAGGGTTTTGTCTGTGCCACAGAAATAAGTTAAAAAATATATATATTTGTTTATAGCAAGCTGTGTGTATTGGATGTTGGTATTTTTGTGTGAGGTTTATAATACATGTAGGTTGTTAAAATACCAGTTGTTATACAATTATGTTATAAAACATTTTAAGAGAGTAACGATGGGGATTTTTTCGATTCTTCTCTATACGATACCTTGCCAATTGTAGTAGAATCAATTTAAAAAAAAGTTTGACGTTCAAAAGTGCCTTTTAATGGTCTAATTAAAAGAAATCATTTGACTTTCACTTTTCAATAATGGTTTATTTTCAAATTTTACAGGAATTAAAAACAACATAATGGATGGAGGAAGAATGGAAGACTTAAGAAAATCAGGATAGATTGTGTGAGGAAGAAAGAAAGAGAGTGGATGATAGCGTGGCAGGGGAGAATGTAAGAATAAAACCAATATGGCCGACCCAAGGTCATATGGGACAAGGGCCGGTAGAAGATAATATAACATGGTGAAATTATAATAAAGTTATACTTGGATTTGACCCATAAGATACGAGTCGTCTTGACCGTTTTCAGTCACGGCGGCCAATCTTAGCGGAGATAAACCATCGGCGCGGGAGATTTTTTATAGTGCACAAGTGTGTGCGCATGCACAGGTGCACTCTCTGTTCTTTTACTCTCATAGTCCGATGTGACGGCAATCCGACACGACCGGAGAGAGATCAGCACATAGAACCCAATAACCCATAAGATGAGTACTGGGTCCACCCAGTACTCATCATATCAGCCCGGAATCACCCACTGCTGGCCATTAGGCCTCCCCTTTCTTCTGCCACACTTCCCGGTTCCTGTTTTTGATCAATTGTTTTTTACTGAATTTAATACCTAAACTGTAGGGGATTTTTAAATCAAACTCAATTTACTTCAGCGTGAAATTATGTTTTACAAAATGTTGGATCTACAAAATTGACTGACCTATTTTAAAAATAACATTGTTATCAAATCCTTTGTTGTGCAGATAATCATCCTGTAATTACTAATTTAAATTCTGACTATACGTTTGATAGCATAACATAACGCCTGTATTTCCCCAAAGAATTAAACAGAGGTATGCTATTAGTAAACCTTTCAAAAAAAAAAAACCCAATTTTCCTTTATATTGTAAATCAGTCCTGTTTTTTCTAAGTCCCCAATTAATGACACCATGTATTGGCTGTTAAAATAACATTTTTAAAGTACTCTTGAACACAATACATGGACGACTGATATCCAATGAAAAACACCATTATAACGATTGTCAATATTCATCGCATCATGATTGGCTAATTTATATTCATGTTCTTTTATTGACGTTCAAAAATTGATGTTGAAGGTTGTTGAATTTTTTTTTTATTATACTTCAAAAGCTGGGTATAGTATAGTATAGCCTTGGTATAGCAATTTATTCTGTGTGTTGAAAGTTTAAATCGAATTGAATGTTTAAAAAAAATACACTATAATTTATATGCCTTTGTACAGTTTTTACGTGTGAATAAAGTTTTAATAAATAAATAAATATATGTGGTAGCTTATAATATACTGGACCATACTAGTACTGAATAAACATACAACGTATAACAAATATTTAAAAATACAACAGGGCGGAACAAAAAACGTTGACAGCTTGCACGTCGTGACTGTGACCAGCAGGTTACCACTCAGCATGAAGCTGTGCTATAGGGGACCCACAGCACAGCGCTGGTTTTCAGTGGTCACCCGAGAAAAAACGTATGGAAACCAACAGCAACCAGCATAAATAGAACTAAAACTGTGGAGGTCAGATAGGCAGTTGCCAAATGTTAAATACTGGTATACTGCCACAACCAGTTACATTGGAAACCGATCTCAACATAGTTGGGGAAAGACTACATACCAGCCTGTAACTGTCTCACTGCTGGGCAAAGGCCTCTTCTCATACAGAGAAGGCACGAGCATTGATCACCACGCTTGCTCAAGACGGGTTGCGATTTCAGACTTATATTAATTACAAGTCCAGGTTTCCTGACGATTCTTTTGCGAAGCAGTCATGCTAGCAAAGGAGGAGGCGGAACGTGAGAGAGAGCGTTCCTCCTCACGTCCCAGCCGCCGCGGGAGACGCACCGGGCGTCGGAGGCCACGTGGTGGCCCCCGGCCACCGTAGACGCGGGCCTGTGGACGGTGAGCTAAGGGCTAGCTCGCCGTCCCTCCGTCTTAGGACGACAGGCCGTGTCGACGGCGCGTTCGTGTTCCACGCGCGCCTCAAAGAGATGTCAGCATAGGGAAGGGGCCCGCAAGGGCCGATGCCTGCCGGGTGCTGCGGGTTGTTCGAAAGAGATACCGCGGCCCCGGAACACAAAGGGCGATGAAGGAACATGGGTGGGTTTTAGTCAGTAAAAGTCTGAGACTCCCTCCCGCTCAGCCCAGAGCGGGAGAAGTCATTTGATGATTTCCAATCCGGAAAAAAAAAAAAGGTTTCCTCACGATGTTTTCCTTCACCGATGTCTGTGATGTCCAAGATAAACTTAGAAAGTACATATGAATTGAAAAAGTCACATTGGTACTTGCCCGGGTTTGAACTCGCCTCTCATGCATGAGGTCGTGGGCCTTAACCTCTGGGCCATCACGATGTAAAAACGGGAAAAGACTAGGCAAGAAAAAGTATATTTCTTCAAAGAGGCCTTCATTTTCTGTTAAGAAATTGTTTTAACAAAGACAATTTTAAACACAATAAAGTACCAATAAAACATTAGTAGCTACTAAGAGACCCTGTACAATGTATTTAAGTGCTTTAGTACAATGTAAACACTGTCTTAAGTTTGAGACGTGACGAGTAATAAGTTTCCGCGTGAGAAAGTTCACATTTCTTTGGAAAATCGGGTGAGCAGTAATAGTAGGCTAGTAGAACTCGGAAGGTATTATAAGATTTCTATATTTAATTATGCAAAATGGGACTTGTTAGAACTTTCAATTTCAAAAAACATAAATAATTAAACATTCAAATAAAAAGTAAAAGGCTTTGCAGATGACGATGAATCCCTGTGCTTGGAAAATGGGTCTGATTTACAAAATATTATAAGAATGAATATAAAGATATTGATAAAATTCTTAAGACTGATAAACATTTTGTCTAAGAATCAAATACATTGCTGCCGAAAAAAATACTACCTTTCTTTATCTTTTCTTTATTTAAATTAACCTACAGGCTCATAAATCACGGCAAAGCTACAAAAAACGGCAAGTATATTGTTCTAAAAGCAAACAAAGATATGGAGTTTTCTCATTTCACTAAAGACTACTAAAAACAGTTGAATGATATATTATGTATGCGCTACGCCGTAGCAGCTACAGCGCTACGTAGATACGGCGTAGCAGCTACGGTGCTACGAGGAGGGCTCTATCGGAGATGAGAGGGCACAGAGTAAATAAACGTGCAGAAGGTTAATTGAGAAAAAGTATTTGTTTTGTGTAAAGTAAAAGTTATGTCAACGTTGGTTGTAAGTTATTACTCAGTTAGATAAACTAAGCTCAGGTAAATGTCGTGTGTTTGTTCTGTAGGAATGGTTTCATTTCCTAAGGAGTTCTTATTTGTATTGGTTTAAAGTAAGTGCAATCTAATATATTTTAATGACTGTTTTACTGTTTCTACTTTTCTTTTTCCACATGATAAAAGCCGTGAATAATATAATGTAATAATTTATTAAAAGTCTCTATAAAGAGAAATATTATGCGAGTCGAACATGAGGCCATTTATTGCGAGTTCATTCCTCTAACTTTGCAAAGACAAATAACGATAATTACGACAGTCAACAAAAACATATTAAGGGCATATCAAATCACTTTAAATATCCCTTATAATATATCCCTTCTAGCAATCTATATTGAGGCGGTCTAGGCTTTTGTACGTATTTGGCGCTAGCTTTGCTAGTTTACCATAAGTACTATACAAGGTGTAGTTTTGCATCCTCGTCAAAATTCAGGAGGTTGTCATGGAAGACGTAAATACTCAATATAAATTACGGTACCTGGTCAATAATAATAAACGCTGCTTTTTTTTAGTTGTTTTAATTTGACACTAATTCTTACTTACTTACTTTTCAAAAGAGGAGAATCACCCGTTTATCGAATAAACGTCTGCGTTTGTTTGTGTGTGTGAAAGCGCGGTTATAGGGCTAGTATTAGACGGGCCACGTTTTAATACGGGTGGTGTACACTTATCGATTTCCGATATCAAGAAAAAAATATAAAAAATTACCTATCCATTTTATTATTGATTCGGGTCGAGAATCATAGTTACCTCCTTGAATTTGACGAGGATGCAAAGCAACACCTTGTATACTTATAAATTTCGTAAACACGTTGATCTTAACCTACTGCCGACCCGCTGACTCCGTGTAACACTGGTAATTTTGCCTCACTTGTCACTTTAGTTAATTCGATAGTATCGTTGATTCGTTACTTTCGCTGATTGGACACTTGTGTGAATTCGATAGTTGCGTCAACTCGACACCATAATTCGCCATTTTCGCCGATTCGACACTTTTCTTCAATTCGTCACTCGAAGTACAGTCGGTAGATAATGAATATACGAACAATATACGAACACAACAGAAAACATGATTTCTTAAAATAAATGGACGAATCAAAAACATTGACTTATTAACATTAATAGAAAGATGATAAAGAGAGTGAACTAAATCTTTTGAAATTCATCCATCAATCATCAATTCATTTCCATTTTAATTGACTGTTCACTTATTTATAAATACATACGATTTTGTATTATATAATATATTAATTGTAGTTAAGTAAGTTTTCAAGTAAGTTAGAAGTTAAGTTTTTAGTATTTTCATATTAATATAATTTACTTTAAAACCACATGTTGAAGTTTGATTTAAATTATGATCTCCTAACAGCAGGTTAGATTATCCACATTAACTGTTTATTATATTTTTCCTCGAGTGTACATAAGTGACGAATCGGCGAAAATGGCGAATTACGGAAAATGTTGAGTTGACGCTACTGTCGAATTCACACAAGTGTCCAATCAGCGAAAGTGACGAATCAACGATACTGTCGAATTAACTAAAGTGACGAGTGAGGGAAAATGACCAGTGTTACGCGGACTCAACCCGCTACCTACCGGGAATAGGTTTGCGTAGGACTTTCTATTCTATTTACATAATGAACCCTTTATCGCTAAATATTCTGTTCCTCACCGCAGAAATTGACAATATCGCCAACAGGACAATACTGCCAATAGGGTAATACCACACAGAGGTCAATATGACCAACAGGGCAATACTGCCAGCTGGGTGATACCGCCAACTGTGCGATATTCGCCGTGACCGCATTCTGGCAAGTGTCAGCGAATTATATTATTGTGAATAAATTAAATTATGCGCATAATTATGCGCATAGATTTTAAAGCTATTGTTTGGACGTTAGTGCTCGATAGGGATTAGGGCTTGACCCTATTTTGATTGTGGGTGTAAATGATATCTTTGATATTGTGAATAATTATATTATGAAAATTGATTATTATATTAATTACGTCTTTGAGGTGATGCAGATAGAATATGCTTTACTGTAGATCCCATCAAATCATTTTCACTATTGAGAAAATAAAGTTATTAAGTCAATATTTCCGTCTTGTTAATACATAAATAATTATTTTAAATCGACGTCAAAATCAACCATTTTAATTATTTGTTGTCATGATTTCGCAGTTATAAACAAAATAATGCTTGAGATCGAAATCCCTATAAAAATCTTGTAATTATTACTTATTAATTTATAAAAAATCTCTCTTCATAAATAAATAAAAGATACTAAAACCTCACCAGCGACGGTAGTAGAAGTGAACGATACATAAAAATAATGTCATCAATATACGACCAGATTAAATTCTACAAACGGAGGTGACCAATTTAAGGAAATGAACAACTAACTTACGGCTCCAAAGTTTCATTCAATTGTCAGACTAATAGTAGCAATAGTACCTTCTGGCAACGCAACAATTTTGCACAGACCTTCAAATAAAAAGAAGGTTTTATTCAACCTTTCTAAAACGGAATAGAAACACCTTCATTACACCGAATTGATTAGAATACAAGGAAAATAATCTGGGTAAGGATTAGATTAAACATACATCCATGAATTCACGCTTTTTCCAAAAAGCAAGGCCAGCCCAGGTGCTACTTTGCATTTTGTTTTTTTTTTTAATTCTTCTTCTTAGGGTGTCGTCAAAATTTAGATTACCATGCAATCTAAATTTTGTCGGCCCAGAACTGAGCCACGACTTTGAGGCCTTCAATAGCGTCCATCAGTTCCAGCAACGAACAAACAACAGGACTCGTAGGACACGATATTAAGTGCCCCATCATTTGTGGAATAGTCCCAGAATTACACTTCAGGGCAGAGTCATCAATGAATCTCCGCCTGAGCAGGTCTTCGTCTTACGACCTTTGGTTGCTAAGCAACCAGATCTACTTACCTCTCTAGCTAGTTAATCTGATTATGACTTATTTGCGTAAAGCTCTTACTAATGGGAAGGAAAAACATTTATCAGAATATTTCCTTTTAATAATTTATAAATGGATGTTTTCTCTTCTATATTACTTTAATTTACAGGAAACTCCTTTCAGTTATTTTAGCTCTGACAAAAGCAACTCAATAGCAACCTTATCGTAACGAGAATAAAGATGACTTTTACTTTGACAGGAGATGTAGGAGATGTAAAGTCAGAAAGGTCACTCGCAACTAGCGTATGACCAGGTGGGTTACCATGACCGTCTTAAAGCACTATTGTTTTAATCTTATTCCAGAGTGGGAAAAAGATGGCGCTAGACGTCTTCTATAGCTGCGTCTCTTTCCCACAGTGGAGTGAAATTAAAACAATCTAAGACATCATCATCATGGTAACCTCAGATATATGTATGTGAAGAAATCAAAAGGAGAATGTAAGGATCGTAGTGGATTGCTTCAATAGTATCTGCCTGCACAACCCATACTGCGCTCCAAGACTCAAATTGCTGACGTAGCTCATAAAGCTACAAAACTAAAATTTGACTGGGCCGGATGTGAGCATAGCTGCGGATCCTCATATCGCAGAACTGGTACCCTGAGACAACTAAACGGGGTCGCGGCAGACCGTGCAGAAGATGGCAGGACGCCTTGGATTACTTCCTCGTTAATTAAGAAGAGGCGCAACATTGAGGATATTGGTAGAAATGGGGGGGAGGGCTTTGCCCAGGAGTGGGACAGTTCAGGCCAACAAACAAAAAAAAGTTTCTGCCTGCTCTAATTCTATTTGCTTCCTTTTGACACCGTAACGACTCAACGTATTTTGATGAAACTTGGCACAAGGGTGGACCAAAGGTAGTTCCAATTGCCCTCCGACGCAACTGTGCGAGGGAACACCGGTGTGGTTTTAGTCAGTACGAGTCTGACAGACCCCTCCGCTCTCCCCAGGGCGGAGGACATCCATTGAGGATTTCCACATGGTAAAAAATAAAGGGTAGATCATGGCCTTGGTTGAGGATAATACTGTTTCAGTTTTCCTCATCCTGAGCAAAACTGGTTAGGAATTAGGATAAATTTTATCTCGCCAGTACCTACATTCCTGTAGGATAATTTCCAACATAAACGCGGGTGAGGTCACGGGTAAAGGCTAGTAATGTTTGCCTATATTAAAAGGATCAATAAGGAAGAGCGTATCCTATCTAAAAGCCATTAATGAACTGACAGAAGACAGAGCCGCTAATTGTTAACGTTGCAAACGGAACGGTCGAAGAATATACTGTATTGTATAGGTATAATATATCTTAACATGCTTGTACTGTGTCCTTAAGTAGTGATTATAGGTTTGAAATAACATCACGCCTGTAAATCCTAAATAGCTATCTAGGGGTGTACGCAATAGTACACCCACATTTCACCTGTTTAAGTCCCATGTAATAGGGGCGTGCCTATTGCGACCAATCGGGCACAAATCCAGACTCCGAGGCTGTTGCTGAGAAATTACTGATGGAAAAACCCAATAACAATTTGCCCGACTCGGGAATCTAACCCAGGACCTCAATTATTGAATGACCTTAAAGACACAGTTTGGCAAGGAAACCTTTGCATTTTTTTTTTTTACATTTCAGGCATCATTGGTGATAAGCGCTCTTTTGGTGTTACCCTCATTATTAAGACAGCATACGTATTTTTACCAGTACAAAGGTCAATAATTAGCCAATTGACAGTTTTATATTTTCAAACTCCTCTTAAAAAGTTACCCAAGGCGACAAAAAAAAAAAAACAATTTTCGCTTCATTTCGCTTACCACCACAATTTTTAATTACGCACAAAATTGCCCAATTTTTGCTTCTCTTAATTCAAAAACTTGGGTGATATTCTCTGAGAGTTAACGTCAGCCAAAATTGATACAAAAGGCCTCATTCACGTTTTATAAATACCCGTTTTCGGTAACACTAAGCTACACCTAAAGTAATGCCTAATTGAAAAAAAAAGACCATTGGATTATTAACTTTTGGCTCAGCACCTTGAATTTAAAATCTAACAGCGCAAAGACATTTAGGCATCCATTAAGATGTCGCTTATGGTTAGGTAGTGAAAAACAGGCATAAATGTTACAATTTCTAACAAGAGAGATAAATTTTATCCCAGTACCTACCCTGTGCCAATTGTAAGGATTTATTTGAAAACTCGGCTATCTTCAAGGTATTTTAATTGAGTGGGCTGGCAGTATTGATGGTGACTTTACGA
Source organism: Standfussiana lucernea (assembly GCA_964057025.1). Taxonomy (NCBI): domain Eukaryota; kingdom Metazoa; phylum Arthropoda; class Insecta; order Lepidoptera; family Noctuidae; genus Standfussiana; species Standfussiana lucernea. Next base: position 1,507,583 of record OZ059807.1, on the reverse strand, counting down.
TGTATTTGTTTAGCAGTATTTATGGCTTTGAAATAATTTATTATTGCTGGGCTGTTTATTTTGAAGCGAATGCGATCTTGAATGTTTGTTTGCCAATTGGGCCATGTTATTATTAGATATAACGTAATAATGGTCATTACATCTGTCATATATACGCGGTGAAAGGGACATAACACTACAGACGTAATAATCAAAACAAAAGCTGGTTCAAGGAGGTACGGGAAAAGAGCACATGGATGGAATTGGGAGAGGCCTTTGCCCAGCAATGGAAACAATACTGGCTAAAAAAAAAATACTCAAAACCAACTCGCTTTTAGTTTCTTTTCATTATACGGGGTGGAAGGGACAACAAAACGATAGTGAAAACGGAAACCATCTCATCACCAATTCAGTACATCATTCGGAAATAAGGCCCATTTAGAAATTTTTCGTTGGTTATTAAAAAAAAAAACAGCTGTTTCCTACAAAAGTGCAATATCTACTCGTTCAAAATGTGAACAACTGTTTTTTTTTTTTTTTGTTAATTTACCGATGAAAATTTTCTGTGGGGGGTTCAGAATGATGTACTGAGTATGTGGTTTCCGTTTTCGCGTCGATGTCCCTTCCACCCGGTATAATGATAATAAACTAAAAGCGAGTTTGTTTTGACTATTATGGTTTTTTTTTTGTTAGCCTGTATTGTTTCCATTGCTTTGCAAAGGCCTCTCCCAATTCCTTACATGTGCTCTTTTCCCGTACCTCCTTGAACCAGCTTTTGTTTTGATTATTACGTCATGCAAATTAAAAAGAGCACACAGCTCCAACTTTTACGTTTCCATAAGAACGACGACCGCCTTCTGATCATTTCAGGTACTTCCTACAATAGTTCATCAGACACAAATGTTAAGTGGTGTAAGTGCTAACTGTACGTAACATGAGCGGGCGGCACTAGTAGTTACAACGTTGACAGTTAGCGTGAAGTTTACTGCAGTTCGCGTCAAGAGCGCTCCGTGTTACACCACTGCGGTAACGATTGCAGGTTAGTTCATCTTAACTGCTAAAATAACCAAATTGATTATGTAATAAAAGTAAATAGTAGAGTGACTGCCTTATTGGACGAGTGATCGCAAATGCGGCTGCTGAACATGTGGTCCTCAGGATAATTCCAGGGTCGGGCAAAGTGTTATTTGGTTTTCGATCAGGAATTTTTCAGTAGCATTCACGGAATCTGGATTGGTGCCCGGTTGATGGCAATAGGCTCACCCCCTATTACATGGGACTTAAACATAACTGGCGAAATGTGGAAGTACTATAGGTCTAGGTGATTGGCTACACCTCTGCCCCACCCTTCGGGGATTTATGGTGTGATGTTATGTTTCTATGCATGTGATTAAGTAAGTTATTGTTTGTTAGTTACAAAGGAAGATTGAGGTTTAAACTACGCTTGCTCAGGTTGTTATGTGGATGGGTGACCATCCTTCCCTCGGAAAGCACGTTAATCTGTTGCGTCTGGATGTAATTTGCAGTTCTTTGTGTGTCTTCGATTTTTTGAAACTGTGTAACTGTGACTGTTATTTAATGTATAAGTGTAAAATTTAAAAATCATTGATTTAATAATAATGTCTGTACCTTAAAGATATTTGCACGCCATGAGAAATGACAGGCATGTCGTGAGCCAATCTTATTTAAGATCTTGCATGCATGTATTATTTTAATTCTGTATGTATACACATGTTTGAGCAAATAAAATTTCTTATTCTTATTCTTATTTGAGATAGGGAACTTAAAAATAACCGACTAATGTGTGTTACTCCCTACAAACACATCGGTACCTAAAATAATAATTATACTATAGCTTGAATAATATAAGAGAAAATATAAAACTACCGACACAGCACATACACAGTTACATATGTATCGCAAATAACAAACTCAACATTTTATCTAATATGAAATCAAATTTGCTGACGCTCCGCGAACAAGATCGAACGTATTTCAATAGTCTCTATCTAGAGCGCGTACAATTGAGCTCTACACTACATCCTAAGCTCTACCAACGATAGAGTCGTTTAGATAGGTCAGTGTATTCTAGTTACTGTCGTACTCACAAACTGACAATGAATGATTAACTCCAGAACAAACTCCATTTTTTGGCAGTTGATTTATGTAGCTTTCCTAACAGGTTTTAGGGTCATATTTTTTAGTAAATCATTTTTTTAATTTAACTAATGACCTTTGGAACAGAGCAGAAAAGTATACTAGTCATCTCAAGATTCCTTTGTTAATATAACCATAGTATGAGGACTAACCGGACCGTATGAACTTTATACCCTGTTCTGCTCACAAATTTCATTGAACGTTTGTGAGTACGGCGGTTAAGGGGAGCAGCTAGACCGAGTACTCGGCTGTGACGTGGCAGTGATGATAACAAACTGATCTGTACGTAAAATCATTGACTCCTGAGCACGGAGTAAAGGATCTTAACTTGATGTAGTAAGCTTGAGGTAGTGTAGTAAGCTGGTCTACTATTTATTTGATTAATCATTAGCTAATTACTTCTAAGCTTTTAAAGAAAGAAAGAAAGAAAAACGTTTATTGGCACACGCCACAAGTACACAATATACAAGGTGTTGCTTTGCATCCTCCTCAAATTCAAGGAGGTAACTATGCTAATGATTCTCGACCCGAATCAATAATCCTAAAAAAAATCTTCTTAATATCGGAAATCGATAAGTGTACACCACCCGTATTAAAACGCGGCCCATCTAAATACTAGCCCTATAACCGCGCTTTCACACACACAAACAAACGCAGACGTTTATTCGATAAACGGGTGATTCTCCTCTTTTGAGAAGGGCTTCATTCTGAAATAGTGACAATTTAAAACAAGTAAAACAAGCAGCGTTTATTATTATTGACCAGGTACCGTAATTTATATTGATTATTTACGACTTCTATGACAACCTCCTGAATTTTGACCGGGTTGCAAAACTACACCTGGTATAAAAAAGCAAATATAAAATAAAATTTAAACTAACCAAGAAATATTGTGTCACATTCCTAACCCACGCTAAACCACAAGCGAATACTAAAAACAGACAAACCCAGGCAAACTAGTCAAGTACAGCCATTTATTATGAAACTCCATTACTGCCTATGTCCTGTAGTGGCGTACTTCCGGCTAAAATGATGACGTATGTACGAATTCATTTATACTCGTTCCGGTCGATATGGATTGGATTTATGGGATTTGAGCTCTTGTCTAACTGGGCCGAATACCGCGCGGCATCTAATTTACTCGTGTCAAAGTAAGACCATTAATCATTTTATTTGTTCTACATAACATCACGCCTGTAATCGTCGAAGGGTTAGGCAGAGGTGTATCTAATAGTATACCCACTTTTCGTTATGTTTAAGTCTCGTGTATAGGAATAGGCTCGCCCCCTAGGCGAGCCTATTGCCATCAACTGAGCACAAATCGAGACTCCGTGGCTGCAACTGGGAAATTTCTGATGGAAAAACTCAATAACAATTTTCCCGACCCGGGAATCGAACTCAGACAAGTCACAAGACTAAAGAGGCAGTCTATTCTAGTCAGGCAGCACTTCTTGAACATAGGCACCCTTCGATTGTGTTAACTAACTTGTATGGAGGTGTGAAAACTAGCGCAAATAGTCGCATAACTTCCCAAACCATAAAACAAGTGACAAATTAACATCCCGCCACCAACGCGGGATTCGCCTCAGTTTGAATAGTCCTTTATTCGGGACTGGATAAATCCGAATTTAATTTAAAATAAACGTGTATTTATTAAATGCATTCCATAGTTTCTGTTGAGAGCATTTATTGAAATTTTAATTGAATTTTGATGTGTTCGTCATCACAAAGTAATAACTACAAAGCTTTGAATTGTGTATTAAAACAGCTTGAAGAGCCAGATGAGCTAGTGGCTAAATAATAATATCCGCACGGGTTGATTTTAAAGGTTAAGCAGCGCTTGCCAAGGTTGCTCTTCGGATGGGTGACCATGCCTTACTGACCGAGTTTTCTACGTGCCCTGGAATGCACGGTTAGCCGTTGATCCCGGCTGTCATGATTAAATATTTGACAGTCGTTACAGGTAGTCAGTGGCCCAAAAGTCTGACAACCAGACTTACCAAGGGTTATCGTATTACCCGAAAACTGGAATATAATAAATAAATAAGTAAACTGGGTTGTGGGGGTCAGATAGGCAGTCACTCCATGGAAAATACTGGTATTCAGCTCCATCCAGTTAGACTGGAAGCCAACACCAACATATTTGGGAAATGGCTAAGCAGACGATGACCATCCCCAACGGTAAGGGTCGTATATTTTCGAAAACTTTAGCCAGGAATTAAAATTACACACAGAACATCACGCATGTATTCCGCGAAGGGTTAGGCAGAGGTGTACCTAATAATACACCCACATTTTGCCAGTTATGTTTAAGTCCCATGAAATAGGGGGCGAGCCTATTGCCATCAACCGGACACAAATCCAGACTCCGTGGCTGCAACTGAGAAATGCCTTATGTAAAACCCCTTTAACACTTTGCCCGACCCGGGAATCGAATCCAAGACATCATACTCAGTAGCGGCGCTTCCGGCCACTAGACCAACGAGTTATTAACTTGTTTGACAAGAACTCTAAAACCTCTCTGAAAAGCACAAAGAACTGACCTAGTCTCCTTTGTTAATAAACAGCGCTAGTCTCGACAAACAAAGTAAGTAAGTAAGTAAGTAAATTTTTATTTGTTTAAACATGGTGTACATGATACATTGCATGCAAGATAATAATGAGATACAGATTAAGTTCGAACATGTTCAGCCACATATCGTGGCGTACAAATTGGTAGGAAGAGATGGTGCATAAACCGTGATAATATCATAATTACATGTCATCATTATTCATTAAATATTAGAGATCATTACAAGTCAATAAGCATACGTTTTGATACAATTCAATGTCAAAGTAAGGTAATACAGCATTGTCAACTTAAAAACAAAGAAAATTATCTTCTTGCATAAATTCTGCTACACTGTAATATGCTCTTTCAGTTAGGAAGGTCTTCAATTTACTTTTTAGAGCAGACATATTTAATGATTTCCATGATTTGGGCAATTTATTAAAAATGGTCGGAGCCATGCAAAAGATGCTCTTACGCATAAGAGTTGAGTCTTACGCAAAGAGAATCATATTAGTTAAAGATGGCGCTGGAACAAAAGCACAGCTCCAGGACTTGCACATGTCGAGCTCGTCAGCAATACTCACACTTTAAACTGTGATTAGGAGAGACGAGAGAAAAAACTGGCAAGTGTGACGATTATTACGTGTAAGGGTTCCGTTGTGAACTAGAGTGTCAATTTAACAAAGGCAAGACCAATCCACAATAGAAAAGGATTTCTGAGTTTTTTATATTTAAATTTAAATTGCTATGAAGACCTGACTAGACTATCCACGGTAAAAAGTATTTCGGAGTTTTTATTTTAAATTTAATCATTTATTTAGTCCTTGCCATTCTTGCTGGTTGGTAAAATTTTTGCCTATGACAAGAAACATTCTTAATGGTAAAAGTCAAAATGATTTCGCAATAAGGTTAATTTCAAGTATATTGCAACGAAATACCTGTAATATTATTTGTTAAAGGCTATGGAGTTATTCTTATTATACCTTCTGACATTTTTGAAATCGTTTGCATGAAAAAAAACACTATTGCGCACAAACAAGAACCCCAAAAACCCCACAAAAAATATTTTTTCTCATTACCTCATTACAACTTTACGGAACCCTAAAAAAAACAAAAAAGCTGCTCCAATTTCCTATCTTCAAGCAACACAACTAGGGTCCTGCTACGTGAACAGATTGCACAAAGCATTTTAACTAAAGAGAAGACGATTCTGTTTTGCCATCCTTTTAGTTTTCTTATTTTTTTTTTTTTAAATATCAACCATCTAACGCGCTTCTCAAAAGAGGTTAGTTGGAAAGTGTTGCAACTTTTTAACACTTCTTTTAGTAAAAAGTTTTGAGCTTGCGTTGGGTAAGTAAGGAAGTTTATATAATTATGGTTATTCTCTTCCCCGATGTTAGTCTTTGGAAAGAAAAACAAGGAGTTTTGATGTGAAGTTTGTTAAATCTAGGATGCTCTTACACGTGGCTGAATAGTTTAGTGTGCTGGCAACAAATGGGTTTGAAGAGAACTACAGGAAACTTCTTATCAAACACAGGAAATTGTTATTTTGTGAGGTTTATGCATTTTGAAAGGCGTGTTTGTAATATTACATAGAAGTCTTTTAAATGGTGATTAGCTAAAAAAATCATTTGAACAATATCTTTGTTATATAGTTGTTATTATTCTGAGTAGAGTTTGTTGAGGTATCTAATTTTATCAGACTATTCGTTACCTAAACATTTTAATTAAGCATAATCATCACTACATAGTATAAAACAAAGTCGCTTCCCGCTGTCTGTCCCTATGTATGCTTAGATCTTTAAAATTATGCAACGGATTTTGATGCGGTTTTTTAGGTAGATAGTGTGATTCAAGAGGAAGGTTTATGAATGTATAATGCATGCATATTATAGTAGAGAAAACATTAGTATCTACATTGCACCCGTGCGAAGCCGGGGCGGGTTGCTAGTTTAACATAAAGAATTCTACCCACTACATCGTACCATACCATAACCGTGCCAAGAACGTATCGGAGACGGAATGAAACATGGCACAGACTACTTTGCCTACTAGAACGTATCATACCCATTTATAATGGGTTTAAAACGGGTATCATACGCGGTTATAAAGGTATTATAACGGTCATCTTACACGGTTTAATCTTATATTATTTGTATTAAAAATGAGACAATGCCTCTAGACCGTTCCGTCACCGTCGCGTGTCATGCACGAAGCGTCAACAATTGTTAGTGAAAATATTTTGACAGTACCGATACGCTACGTGAGTGACGGTGTTGGTCGGTGACGGAACTGTTTAGTACATAGTCTCACTTTTAAATATAAATAATATGTTTTGGCCTGATACGTTCATAGCACGGTCATGGTACGGTGTAGTGGGCAGAAAACTTAGCCATTTTCACACTACATTGTTTACACAGGCCTTCTCTCAGTGGGAGAGAGTGGACCGAAATGCACCACATGGTTGGTGAATGTCACGTCTCCGGTTCTTTGGTCCCAGGACATGGTAATTTCCACGATGTATTCTTTCACTGTTTGACAGCAATGGTGATGAATTTCACAAAATGTCTGACTAAATTTGAACCTACGTCCTAGTACGTACATCGGAAGCGTAAATACCGGGTCAACTGCTCAAGTGCTTAACATGAAACTGTTCAAGTGCTTAACATGAAACTGTTCAAGTGCTTAACATGAAACATTTCAATGATTTAATTTTGAATACATCATTGCTGACCCGCTGTTCATTCCGCCTCGCTTATCGCTAGTTCTATAAACGCAGCCTTATCCGCTACTATAATACTGCACTTAGCACCGACAGCATGTTGTCCTATCAGATTTCGTGTCCACGAGGATGACAGAACAATTTCTTTGGAACACCCATAAAACGCTAAGAGAGAGATAGAAACAGTGAAAGAGAAAAAGAAGGTGCATCGGTTGAATATCCAAGTTTTTGTGCTGGAAAATTTATTTGGTTCCCGAATCACTAAATGTTATATTAAAATGTACATGTTTTGATAAATGTTTTTTTGCCAGAAAATTATTTAAATGACGAAGAAATAGCAGAAAAACACCTTCCTAATGAGTACCAAACAGACTGAAATAGCCTTAATTGAACACTTAGAATACTAGGCAACGACTAGCTAGCTACTAGCTGATTAATTCCTCGTCTTCATTTCAATTAATTTCAGCTTATTATTTTTAACAAATTGTAACCCACTTTTGTTTGAAAAACTGGCAAAAACAAGAAAAAAAATCCCTAAAAAGATGATATTTCAAAAGATTGTTTCACTCCCTTATTCAATTCACAGATCGCATTTATTAGTTTAATTTTTCAAGTTAACTTTATCCTGGACACCTTTTCAAGTTAAACAAAACAAAATCTAAATGAAATTAAACCACAAAGTTCTAGTTAAAACACGACCAACATTCGAAGTTGCATCCCTGGGGTCTTCTTCAGTGCGGGACAGAGACAGAACTAAACAGGACGTCTAGCTCCATCTCTCTCTCCCACACTAGAGATGGCGGTAGGCCTCCCTGGTTAGTAATAAATTAATTCCTTATAAACTTTTAATTATTCCTTTAACTGTTTAATTTTTAACTGGGATTATAAATTCGTTACGGTGAACGGCGCGGTTTAGATGTTGCAATGGCAAAAATTACGGTTTAATTGGTGACAATGTGGTTTGATAGTTAAAAATATGTAACAAGTTTACACAAGAATTTAAGATTCTAACAGATGATAATGCTTTGTCGTCCTTGTATTAAATGGTTTTAATATTTTCTACGATTTATTATGCGATTTACTTTAAGCATTATCTGAAAGTTTTTATTTAAGTGCTAGAATTTGTTTACAAAATCTTAATTTTAGTTTTTAACACTATAATCCATTACCTGAATTATAATTGCCATTTATACAGGTTTATGTTGGTTCCAATAATCAAAAAAGTTGTTCAGTTTGATGGTAGGAATCACACCCTTAAAATTTGATCACACTTTTCTGATTTACGCTGTAAATTCAATTATTTTTCAGCAATTAGAAAACCTAACCGACTAATCTTTTTAATTACTGCTAGCTCCTGACGTTTCTTATGTTTTATGTAGGTTAGTGTAAAATAAAATATTTGAAATTTAAAAATATTGTATACTAATTACAAGACTCAGCCAAAATGTACGCAGCGAAGATGTCACTTCTATCTTCTATCTAATAAAACCCTTTTGCTAAATAAAACCGGATTCGCTTCCCGATCTCAAATAATTTAATTCACAATCCATCTTTTAAACTAATTTTGACAGTTTTTGCAAAGTTAATTTTAATTGTGAGTGAAAAAAATTGTTTTGGAGTTTGCTCGGAAAATTATATCACAGTTAATTAGTGTTGAAAAGTAATTAGGCAGAATCTTTCTGAGATTATAAAGATTTGGAAAATATTGAAAAGATTAATTAAGAGACGAAAACATTTTGCTAGTTTTGTTTTTTTAAGTCCCAAGGTTATCCTTTGGTCTTTCGTTTTCTGACCTCAATCAGTCACCAAACTGCTTGAGAGAAATATCTGATGAAAAAACCCAGTTATTATTTTAATGTATCATAACTGTTCTCATACAAAACGAATAGTTACAAGTTATAACAAGCCCAGACTCCAGGGCACACTGAAACTACAAAAACTTTATAATTTAAGGTTAAACATTTTGCTAGCAGCAGTTTGAAGGGTAGGTATATGCGTTTGAGTCCCGGCGGGGGCGTTAAATTTATTTAGTGGCGAAGCTTCGCAATTTGTAGCGACGTGATCTATGTATGTTACTCTAGTATATTGTAAATCGAGATCAGAAAAAAAAACGATTGGATTAAAAAAAAATGGTTTTTAAAAAATGCGTTTCGTTTACTGTTACCTAAGTTTTATTTTTATAAAATCTTCCCATTACGTATTTGTCTGGATTTTTGAGTTTTTTTTTTATAATAAAATGATTCTTGCTCATGTCTTGGTAAAAATGACAGGCCTCCTGTCTCTTTGAGAGGGAGTGGTCCGTAATCCACGTGGTGGGTCCTTACGGGTGACTGGAAGTCACATGAACCAGTAAGTAAGACAGGACTGACTGCCCAGGGGATGCTGAACGTCACCGCGGGGTTTAGTCTGTACGAGTCTGACAGACCCCATCAACCCCAGGGCGGAAGACATCAATGTGGATTACCAGACGCAAAAAAGAAGGGGTGCTGAACGTACAGTATACCATACGTTAGTGGTGACAAAACCAATATAAACTGGTCTCTTATTCCACCGAAGCTCCGTACTACGCTAGGCCAGCTAATGCTCAATATATTATAACTAACATGTGATTGAAGTACCGCCCCTCTTTTAGGCCTTTTCATAATTTCAATGTTATAAAATAACTTACTAGTTGCAAATAAATACACTAAACTGATGTTTATTTCATTCAATGAAGGACATGCAGCAATCCAGTAATTTACCTATTTCACCACATGGCCCAAATATAATTTGATTAGGTACATAATATTATTGCACTCACGTACGTTTGGGGGCCTCTCAGGGATTACTAATCAGATAACTGTGAGGTACATACATACTAGGTAAGCACACTTATGTACGTATGAGAATATGTCTTGCACATAGCATTATCAGCTTATTTAGCAGACCCTTCTAAGAGACCCTTCACGAAGCCAAAATGCACTTTTTCTACGTCACGTACGTCACGTGTTTTTTCCACGTCATTGCTATATTTTTTTTTGTTTTGGACCAATCCTGGGAACATTCTAGTTACGGAGGTCAAAGTTCCAACTTATTCACTAGCTTTTTTTTTAATAATTTTTAAGGTAAATACCTCCATGACCCGTTTACTATGCAATGCCTCCATCAGCAAGTTGTTTTGAGTTCAATAGCGTAATCGAGTTAGACCGTAAAACGTGATTTTTCACCCCAAAAAAGTCGTTTCCCAGCAATAACTTTAGCGTAGAGTTACTTAGTTTGATGTACAGAATGCTTGGTTGACGGCCTCGTGAAGGACACCTTGTATAACGTGCCCACTGCTGGAAGAAAGCCTAATATATCTGTGAGAAGGAGTGGGCTGTTATCCACCACGCAAGCCCAGTGCATGTAGATTGTTATCACTGTGACTACAAATTTTTAGTTCTAGGGCATGCTGATGTTTGTTTTTTCAACGTTTAAGAGCAGTGGTAATGAAATAAATTACACAAAGCAAAGTAGAAAAGTACTTGTTTATTTTTTAAGATGTTGAAGAGAATTCCTCGTGATACTTTCTTCTAACTTATACGAAAACAGCTTATTCGCTTCTTCTTAAAATAAAACTGTAACATTGCAGCCGAAGTATCTGCTGAGAATTTTGTGGAAGAATTGTGATATTAAAATATTTGAAGCTCACTACAGTTGCGAGACGATCTCTGGTATGGAGTGTGAAAGAAATACTGAATTATTTTTGGCCTGTTTCAATACATTTTGAAATAGTCTACCTATTTCTATTTTTTAACTGACTGTAGCGTAGACCAAACGGAGATTTATATAAATTTAGGACGGAATTTTCTTCAAAACTACCTATTGCCCGCGATCTTCGTTCTCGTGAAGTTTTATGAAAATTTTACACCGCTATTTGATTTGGATTTTCTTAACAATTTCAAGGGCTTTCATTTTTTTTCACGGAACCCTAATATTTTTTCCGCAGCTTAAGTTAGGTAATCCATATAATATCAGCTATCTGCCAGTGAATGTCCCGTCAAAATCGGTCTAGTCGACGGACAGATACTCAGAATTAAAAAAAAATGTGTTTTTGTTATAAGAACCGTATATGTGTGTGTGCTTTCATATGCATTCAGTAAAAAAGCTGTTATTTCGAAATTACAAACAGACACTCCAACTTTATTTACTTGTATAGATTACAGTGATAAAAAGCAGAAAGGTCTTGGAACGTCTCACTAAAGGATATCACATTACCCAGTAACTGGATTGTGGATAAATACGAGTAGATAGATAGTTGATCCTTGTAAAATACTGGTCCAATATAACTGCGACCAATTCATTTAATCCCATTCATTGTCTAGATTAAATGAAATTAGAGTTATATTGATGATTTTAATGATTAATTATTACTATGTAAAGCCATATTTTTTACGGTCGCAAATCGTATTTTGTTTAACATACAGCCGGACAACGTGCTGCAAATTGCAAAAAAAAAACGAAAGAAAATTTGAATCTCGCGGACTACTTTGGCGATTAATGAAAATAACTCGTTAGTGTTTCATTATTGCTTTTATTTTTTATCATAACACAATATTTACCAAAACAGAACAACACCGCTCTTGTCTACTGTCATCAAAATGACATTACCTAAGTACAATATTTTATTTATTTAGTATCTATCGATTAGCAACGGTCTCATATAGTCTCGTGCTTAGGCAGTCACGAGTTAATTTATTAGACGAATGGCTGGACCATAATGTGTATTATAGCCAAGGTTGCTGTTATTTTTAAATGAGTAAAATTACTTTAGCTTGTATTTAAGTAATTCAGTATTTTACTGATTACTTGAAGACATTTCTCCTAATCGGTACGATCTATACAAGGTGTAGTTTGGCATCCTCGTCAAAATTCAGAAAGTTGTCGTAGAAGACGTAAATAATCAATATAAATTACGGTACCTGGTCTATAATAATAAACTTTTTAATTTGACATTATTTCAGAATCAGAATCAGAATCTTTATTTGTAAAACATAGGTATTTACATAAAGGTGATAGGTTTTAGATATTTGAGCGCTATGTTTTGCCGCGAGGGCATACAAATTTTAAATAAAATGAAATGAAATTAAAAAACAAAAATACTTAAAAAAATAACTAAGAAAAAAAAGAAACAATAACACATCATAAAATAAAAATATTAAAAATTATCATTTATAAAATCCGGAACAGCATAATAACATTTTTCTATTAATAGAGACGAGAGAGCTTTTTTAAATTTTCAGAATGAAGCCCTTCTCAAAAGAGGAGAATCACCCGTTTATCGAATAAACATCTGCGTTTGTTTGTGTGTGTGAAAGCGCGGTTATAGGGCTAGTATTAATACGGGCCGCGTTTTAATACGGGTGGTGTACACTTACCGATTTCCGATATTAAGAAAAAAAAAATAAAAAAATTACCTACCCATTTTATTATTGATTCGGGTCGAGAATCATTAGCATAGTTACCTCCTTGGATTTGACGAGGATGCAAAACTACATCTTGTATAAGTAACTTACGCCTTGCACACCAAAATTATGTTATAAACAGACGATTAATTTCTTAGACATAACTTAACTGGCGAAATGTGGATGTACTATTAGGTACACCTGCACCTAAATAGCTCTCCGGGGATTCATCATCTGCCTAGCCTTTTCCCAACTATGTTGGAGTCGGATTTCAGTCTAACCGGATGACCATCATTACATACCGTATTTCCTCCGTGCCTCGGAAAGCACGTTAAGCCGTTGGTCCCGGCTGTCAATTGTAGATCTTTGATAGTCGTTACAGGTAGTCAGTGGCCTAAAAGTCTGACAACCAGTCTTACCAAGGGGTACCGTATTACCCCGTACTAACTGGGTTGCGGACGTCAGATAGGCAGTCTTTCCATATAAAATACTGGTATAAAGCTGCATCCGGTAAGACTGGAAGCCGACCCCAATAAAGTTGAGAAAAAGACTAAGTAGATGAATCGAAAGAATGCTCCTGCGTTTGTCGGCAATACAACAATACACTGTCTTTTAATCACACCTCCCTACCATGTTCAAATGTCACACAAAAATCAGTGCCCCAACATTCTGAGACCGAAGTACTGAACCAGTTGTTGTGTATAATATTCAATGCTAATGCCCACTGCATATATTCAGGCGAAGTTTGCTGAAATCCGCGTAACTTTGATACGACGCCTGACTCGTGTGGAGCTAGTCTTATGTTATTATAGTTGAGATAGGAAGATTGGATATTTGTGAAACTGGGTTTGTAAGGCTAATGATATGCTTCGCTGGTGGTAATTTGCAGGAAACGTAGCAACTAGACGAATAACTTTATTTGTCTGTTAAATTATAATTAATAATATGTCAAATTGTTGCCACGCTGTATAATTATGTCATTCGAGATGTTGCCAAGTCTGGTTCATCTATCCATACAAATAAATAAAATTGAAATGTCTGTTGGTAATTTCAAAATAACAGTTTTTTTTAATTACAAACAGACACTACTTTATCAAGTTACAACAAAACATCTTAATGCCCAATATCCATGTTCACCAACACTAAGCGAAACCTAACCGAATGCCTAACACCCGCCTTCACGAACACTGGGCCCTTCCAACTTTTAATTTTTTTTTTAATAGTTCGATGACCCCTGCATCCATCATTACAATGTTTAGCTTTACGATATAAGATTTGCTCTAGCGAATGTCGAAAGTAGTGATTGTGACATATATTGAATCAAGAGAAACTAGAATTCGTCGAAAATTAGTCGGTTTCCTTGGGGATCAAGCTCGACTCAAGTCTACATTCGAGTAGGCATATAACGTCTCTTGCAGCACGGCTGAGTTCAGCAGCATTATGCTGTTTATTATTATTTTACTTTTGTATAGTGTGGTAATAATGTATGTAACATATTATATGTAATACAAGGTGTAGTTTTGCAACCTCGTCAAAATTCAGGAGGTTGTCATAGAAGACGTAAATAATCAATATAAATTACGGTACCTGGTCAATAATAATAAACGCTGCTTTTTTTTTGGTAGTTTTAATTTGGCACTATTTCAGAATGAACCCTTTTCAAAAGAGGAGAATCACCCGTTTATCGAATAAACGTCTGCGTTTGTTTGGGTGTGTGAAAGCGCGGTTATAGGGCTAGTATAAGACGGGCTGCGTTTTAATACGGGTGGTGTACACTTATCGATTTCCGATATTAAGAAGATTTTTTTTAAATTATTCTTATTGATTCGGGTCGAGAATCATTAGCATAGTTACATCCTTGAATTTGACGTGGATGCAAAACGACACCTTGTACAATGTGATAAATCTGAATAAAAAATATTGTTATAAAATCGGAATCCCCAAAAACCCCTTGAGTTCAGAGGAACACACCCCGCAGTTCTTTCAGTTCATCTATCACGAAACAGTTCCTTGCCCAAAACCAACCAAACTCTACTTAGCGCAGTTTAGTCAGACTCCCAACTAAGTCATGATTAGCTTCCATTTGTCTGACTACTAATGAGGTAAGACTGACGTAGTTATTTGACTTCAGACAGCGATGTGCAGTTGTAAGCCACGTTTATGCTGTAGGCAATGGTAAGATAGTTTGTCTATTTTTGTGGTTAATAGTGAAACTGGATTAAAGGTATAAACGGCTGTTTCTAGAACGTAACATAACATAATATCACGCCTGTGCTCCCCGAAGGGCTAGGTAGAGGTGTACCTAACAGTACATCAACATTTGATGTTTAACATCACATTTCGCATGTTATTTTTAAGTCCAATGCATTAGGAGACGAGCCTTTTACCATCAAAAGGGCACAAATCCGGACCCCGTGGCTGCTACTGAGAAATACATAATGGAAAAACCCAATAACACTTTACCACGCCTGGGAATCGAATCTAGGCAGTTGTGCTCAGCAGCTGCGCTTGCGACCACTAGATCAAACAGACAGTCGAAAAGGTTTCTTGAATGTTTCTGAAATCTATTAGACCATAACATTACGCGTGTAATACCCGAACGGCTAGACAGTACATCCACTTTTCACCAGTTAAAGTTTAGAATCTTAAAAGATTTAAAGGATAAATGTCAAAAAATATTTCGTTTTGTTAAACTCTCGCGTGTGCAGCGGAAATGAGAGATTTGGACGTTTAAAACGTGAACAAGTTACGAAACCAACAAAGTTAAAATGTGAGATATCAACCGTGTCTGAGCAACAGAACAGTTGAAAATTAAATCATGCTTCTATGCTACTATCTACCTATCATGTCGATTCCAGGCTCCACTTGACAAATTTTAATATATTTTATTTCTTAAGAAATTTACACCTACTTAAGGTGAAAGAAGGCCACTAAGAATTTTCACGAATAATATTAGGGTAGCACAAGAAACAGTAGACCGGCAAAAGAATGAAATGAAAAGACTGAACAAGGTACAGTGATCTTCAAAGAATTTTACGTATTTTCTTTTTAATATAGGTCGTGATGGCCCAGAGGTTAAGGCCTCGCTTCTCATGCATGAGGTTGTGGGTTCAAATCCGGGCAAGTACCAATGTCACTGTTTCAATTCATATGTACTTTCTAAGTTTATCTTGGACATCACAGACATCGGTGAAGGAAAACATCGTGAGGAAACCTGGACTTCAATAATTAATATAAGTCTGAAATAGCCAATACCCGTCTTTAGCAAGCGTGGTGATCAATGCTTGTGCCTTCTCTGTATGAGAAGAGGCCTTTGCCCAGCAGTGGGACAGTTACAGGCTGGTATTATTATTATCGGATCACTGGTGTACAGTAAATCAAGGCCATCAACACTCCGACACACGATAAAGTAGAGGTGAGATCAAATTATATCCAGTAAGTTATCCATGAAGTTATCTTGGTATGCCCAAAGGCCCAACAAAATTATAATACTGAAAACGGGATATTTACTGTTCGCGCCAACACTACGCGACCAGAGTGTCGCCTGCGCCGCATCCCATCACTATGGCGCACCCCGCGCCTGCCTCACGCCCCGCAAGGCATTTGCGTCGAGCGAGCCTCGCGCTCGGCCCTTGTTGCTCCGATACCGCCAACGATTACACTCGCGCCATGCGCCCTACCGCGCGCACAACGATTCGCGATTTAAACCCAACCATTCTGTTATAAATTAATTGTCATGCTCATTAAAAATATTATTTGTTAATCCGACTGTTTCACTTCAAAATACTACTTATGTAAGTCGTGAAGCCCACGCGCTTACATTTACCAGTCTTGCAATTTGTTTTGAGTTCCCGATATTTCGGCACTGTTGCAAGCACCATAATCACGGACAAACTGAAGTTGGGTGTTTATGAGCAGACTAATCGGTCTACCCTCACTCACAACTCGATTCAGGATGTCTACTCTCTAAGCAAGAAACCCGTAGTTTCGGCCGAAGATACGAGCGTTTCCTACTCCGTATCACTTACACGGACATACGATTAGTAATGGATCCGAACTAAAAACGAATGACAACACGATTGGATAGTTATCCCTACTCCCGATGTATTTTCGAAACTCATGAATCCGAAAATAATAGGGACTAGGGTTAATTTCGAAGTTTCGATCTACTTTCGGACGGGCCGTATCTTCGTTGACGGACTTAGAGAGTAGACGCCCTGTTTCCGACACACGAAACTCACTGTGTCCGCTCTTTTTCGGTTTTTTACAGAGCTACCAACCCAACAAACATGTTTTCGATCAAAAATCACACATCAAAGAACAAAAGAGCATCCTTATTCACGAACACATGAAATTTTAGGGCAATAATATTTATAATCCAATAGTGTAAATGTAGCTACAATATTTTAAACTACATATAGTCCAGCCATCACAAAAACATTTCGATGCCGATAATGTCTAAATGATATAATATCCCGGTAAATTTGTCTGAACTTGTGTGGCTCGTATGTTTTTTTTTGTACACGGGCTATTAAATCCAGTAACAATGGCTGTCGAAATTATCTGCGTCGCAGGGAAAGACACAATAGAATATACATAGCTGCAAATCCCTGCGTCTTCACGTCAATTAAGAAAAGGATGTCGGGAATTACAAGGCATGATGTTATGTCATGGATATCTACATGTACAAATAAACATAACACACATACCAGGTATCTATTTTACGCCGTGATTTAAGTAACCGTCGCAAAAAACAAAGAGTATGCGAAAATAATATCAGAACTATGTATCAGAAACAATTTACAAGTATGTCATATCAAGAAATTGGTTTTGCCAGAATGACAGGGTCGTGAAGTCGATTCGCGCACGAAACAAATATTTACATTGCTTATATAAAGACAGTTGCCTGGATTTTCGCGCACGTGACATATGTTACAGGGTGGAATTTTTCAACCTCACTTGGAGGTAAAATACTCTAAATACTGGAGATAGCTAATTTTACACAAAATAAACATTCCTTTATTTTTAAAAAGAAACAAATCGGCATTCACACTCGAGAATCGAACCTCCTGAAATTCGAAAAAAAAACAACCTGTACTTTTATGGCATCAATCGATAAGGTCAATCTTAAAGATCAAATCTCTGTAACAAACAAATTTGGTAGATACTGAAGATGAATGTATACAGTCAGTCAACGATCACCCCACCCCATATCAGATTACCAAATATTAACTGGTTAGGTACTCGTATAGTTGCGATAGTTCAACATTATTATGTTTCCATATACATATCTTTAAATGATATCTAACAAATTTTTTTTTCTGTAATTTGTTTTTAAAACAATTTTAAAGGAGGTGACTGCTGAGATGACGAGTAATAGAGACTGATGCATGGCAGAAGAAGACATGCTGCGCCGAGCGCAAATAAATTGGGATAAGAGCCGGAGAATGATGATGATGCCTTTCAAATTTTTACAAAAATAAAGTTATAATATTTCAAAACTAGATGAGGTCAGTTTTTCTTTTCCGAAAACTCTGAGACGGAACGCCGGAACAAACTCAGAGGTCACATTCTTTCAAAGTCCAGGCATAACCTTGGTCAAGTCAAATGAGAACCAAACTTACATCAAAGACAGAGTACATGGTTAAGTCTACCTCGTTTTAACCTCAAAACCATGCTCCAAAGAAGAGGTTCAAATACAATTTTATACAACCCAACGCACGAAGTTCAGTCCCCAATACATTCAGCATCTATCAACGTTCAAATGGCTCAAAGAGGCGTCGCGGAGCGCCTTAATCGAATGTTGCTTCAGTCCACACGGGTCTATATTCGATCTAGGTAAGGCTTTGCACACATGACCGACTTTAGAAACGAATTTTGGTCGCTGGACTCGATGGTTTTGTCGTCGCAAGCACGAGTGATCAGCATGAGATCTTGGATTCTGTTATGTGGAAGGATCCCAATTATTTGCAAAGATTGTAGTGCACTAGTGTGTGACACAGGTGCGCTCTCGGATTATTTTCTCTCGTAGTCCTATGGAATGGTAATCGAAACGACCGGGAAGAGATCAGGCCCCGGACTAACGCCTTTTTTGTGATTTCCGAAGCATGGGGTGTCACACCACTAACTTCCAAACTCCAGGCTGCTACTGAGAAAATTTCTCATGAAAAAAAAACATAATACTTTAACCCTATCCGGGAATCGAACCCAGGACCCCACTTACCAGTCAGGCTTGCGACGCTTGTGTTCCTTGCTATTTAAAGTGTGTTTAAAGTTCTTCACTGATCAACGGCACGTGTGCCTCCCGCCTAACCCCAGTCTATCCAGCCAGTTCGATAGGGTCGTGTTTCAGTCTAGATTGAACCGGCTCACCTTTGACGTAACCTTGGCGAAATGCAAGCGATTAAGTTGATAACTTTAGTTGCTACGATATCTTATGGCTGTTTCATGGTCGGTTCAAACTCAAATGAGTGATTTTGAAGGGCTCGTAGCTAAACAATAACAGGTTAAGCAGTGCTTGCCGAGGTTGGGCCGTGGGTAGGTGACCATCATTTGATACCGAGTTCCTTCCGTGCCTCGTAAAACACATTAAGCCGTGCTGGCTGTCATTTGTAGATCTATGACAGTCGTCGATCGTCAGGTTAAGCCGCGCTTGCCTGGGTTGGTCCGTGGATGGGTGACCACCCATTACATGTCGATTTTCCTCCGTGCCTCGGAAAGCACGTTAAGCCCTTGGTCCCGGCTGTCAATTGTACATCTTTGACAGTCGATACAGGTAGTCAGTGGCCCGAAAGTATGACAACCACTCCTACCAAGGGGTAACGTATTATCCAGTACTAACTGGGTTGTGGAAGTCAGATTGGCAGTCAGTCCATGTAAAATACTGGCATTTAGATGCATCTGGTTAGATTGGAAACCGACAGCAATATAGCTTGGGAAAGGCTAAGCAGATGAATCTTACTGCATACTGTTATAAATGCGAAAGTTTGTGAGGATGGATGTTTGAATGGATGTTTTGTTACTCTTTCACGTGAAAACTACTGAACGAATTTGGCATACAGATAGTTTATAACCTGGATCTCGTGGGGAAATTACCGAACTCTACGCGGGCCAAGGCGCAGGCATAAGCTAGTCAAGTTTATAAAGGGTGGAAGGGACACCACGGAGACGGTTACCACGTATTCAGTAAGTACATCATTCTGAACCCCCCCACAAGGAAATTTTTCATCGGTAATTTAAAAAAAAGCTCTGCTGTTTCACACATTTTGATTGTGTAGGTATTGCACTTTTGTAGGAAAAAACCCTGTTTTTAACGCTTCATTTCTTACTTCGACATGTTTCCAGGTCAAGTCTAAGCTTACCAACGGCACGTGTGCCTCCCCCTAATCCCAGTCTATCCAGCCTGTACGATGTCACCGTGTTTCATACCTTTGACGTAAGCGTGGCAAAGTGCAAGTGATTAAATTGAAAACTTTAATTGATGCGATAACTTGTAGCTATTCCAGTTTGATGAGTGATTTTAAGGGGCTTGTGGCTAACTAAGACCCGCGGCACGGGTCAATTTTCAAGGTCAAGCAGTAGATACTTGCCGAGGTCGCTCCGAGGATGGGTGACTATCATTTCTTGTGACACTATTTGAAACCGTCGCTCCGCAAGTCGCATCGTGGCGATTTGTGGCATAGTCGCTGTCGTAACACGGGTGAGGTCAAGCCGAGCGAACGGAGGCCCTAAGCACGAGGCGTGGTGTAAACGTAACATAAATAGATCCGTCGATTTTTTATCGAAAATACAATTATCCATTAGCATTTTAGTTAAGTGGTTTGCAACAAATCACAATGAGTGTTATTCATAGTACGATTATATGAATTAAATCCTTAAATTATGGAAACATAATTATGTGAAACGTACTTTTAATTTCAAAATCGACGTATACGTAACCGTTTATACCGCACGCTCGTGCTAGGCACTCTGGACTCCTATCTGGGAGTTTATAAACGAAAACTTACAGCTACCTCGGAACAATCAACGCTTGTACATTTCCCAGCAACCAGACAAGTGATGCTGTTATAAGTACCTGAAATGAAAGAAAAACAAAATATTAACTTAACTTTAACAATACAATTAAACGAGGCATCAAGTCAGTATAAAGCCAAGTCATCATCATCATCTGTGCAGCCTTTTCCCAACTATGTCGGGGTCGGCTTGCAGTCTAACCGGATGCAGCTGAATACCAGTATTTTACATGAAGCGACTGCCTATCTGACCTCCACGACCCAGTTAGCACTGGATAATACGATATCACTTGGTAAGACTGGTTGTCAGACTTTCGGGCCACTGACTAACTGTAACGATTGTCAAAGGTGTACAATTGACAGCCGGGACCAACGGCTTAGCGTGCTTTCCGAAGCACGGAGGAAACTCGACATGTAATGGGTGGTCACCCATCCACGGACCAACCCAGGCAAGCGCAGTTTAACCTGACGATCGACCCGAGCGGCTGTTATTATTTATCCACGAGCTCCTCTAATATAAAGCCAAGTAGCCACACAAAAACATTACCCTCCTTCTGGGTCAGTCGGGTAAAAATAACATCAATACCTGTTTACAAAAATCAAAATATTAACTTAACTGTTTCCACGATTGAACGGAATATAAAGCCCAGTTTCCTCCACATCATAACGCTGTCAGTTCAAGTCACATTTGCGCCGAAAATATCGCAGCTGCCATTTGAAGTGATGTCGAAACGGCGAAATTTCATATTTCAGCTTGGAGACGCAGGGTTTCTTTATATAAAACGTGGAGTGTAACTGGATGGGGTAAGGGCGTAGTTTTGTGGGAATTCGAGCGTACTTCAGATATTACTGTGGCTGCTGATTGGTGCCTATTGGATTCGACTTCTGGGTCGGATAAAGGCAAAGAGATCTAAAATAACAACTTTCAAAGTAAAGACAAACTTTGTTATTGCAAACAGGTTAGGATATTATTTACTTTGTCCCACTCCACTAAGCCCCGGTCTCGATCTCAGGCGATGCAACTTGCGTCGAGAGACACGAGCTAATGTCACTTGTTTAATTCGGTTCACTAAAGTTTCACCAAAACTCCATTGACAAATTTTCATTTTACAACCAACGTTTCGTTCGTTTCTATTTATTTCGAAAACAACTTATTCCGCAAATGCATTATTTTATAAACACTCGTTTTACAAACATTTATTTGGCAAACAATTATTTTTACAAATGCATCAGATAATATTTAATCATTTAAACATTTTTCATTTAGATTAAATAAGATCACGTTTCTAGTAAATATACAAACTCAAAATTATATCAATACATACACTTCCCGTGATGTCGACCGTCTAGGGTTAGCGTTGGTGGAGACCCGCTGCTCGGGGCTCCTATTTCTGTCTGTAGGGTTTAAAGGAACGTACCCAACCGAACCTCGGGGTGCCCCTGACGTCGACCATTTAGGGTTAGGGTTTCTGTCAGCATCTGTGTTAGTTTGGGGGGTGCTCATAGAAAACAAAATTCATTAATTTTCTCTTTTTTTTAGAAAAGTCCAGAGCAGCGGAATGACAAAAAAATACGCGGAAAATGCACAATTCAATAGAGAAATCAAATGTCTATTGGCACTGAGTTATTTAAAAGATACAGAAATTCCACTATATTTTAATAAATATTTAGAAAAGCTCACCGATCAAGATAGCAAAACCATTGCCCATTGGTTTGTAGAAAACTACGCGTCTGGGACTTCCAACTCGCAGCCAAAGTATTTACCACAATATTGGAGTTGTTACGAAATTAGCAGTATGAAAATACCCAGGACGTCAAATTCAGCTGAAGCATGGCACCATAAAATCAATCAAATCATTGACAAACACCACCCGGGCGTATATTTTTTAATTAAAGAATTAATTAAAGAAACTAATAAAGTTGTCAGGTGCTCCTCCTGAAAACAAAACGAAAGAAATATATTTCGAAAGATGCAGAACGCATCGCAAGAATATTGATGCATAAAGAAAATTATTCGGAAATTAAATTAATAAAATCTTTAGCAAGCCACTTGCAATAAATTATGCTAATGTGAGTTTTTTTTTTTAATTACGTTATATTAAGTCAATTTGTGTAATGTTTTTATTCCAAACGTTTTTTATGTAATAAAATTAAAAAATAATGAATTGTTTGTCAAATAATACGTTATTAAATAAAAGTTTATCGGATAATTATTTTGCTAAGTGAAATATTTGGTAAACTTGTTGTTGTAGAATGATGAAATGACAAATAATGTTTTTGCCAATCGTTGCTTGTCAAGTAAACATTTTTAATTAATGTTTGGTGACCTTTGCATCACAAGTCGCATCGCGGTGATACGTAGCATACTAAAAAAAAATTCCCTTGTTTTCACTGCAGTCGTTGTAGCAAGACGCGTCTCTTCCATAAGTCAGTATATCGTTGTAACATGCAGCTGTGACGTCACAGGTTGGAGCTCCACGTAGCCACAGTGTGGTGAACAAAACGCGCCATATTGTTTTCTACAGTTTGTTGCATTCTTATTTTGTGGGAGATTTACTTAGTTTAATATCAAGAAGCAGGTACACAACTGCTCATATTTAGGATATTCTGTTTATGTACAGCTTTTTTAAATAAAGCTATAAAGAGGTACAATGTAGTTCGAAGATGATGAGTTTTACCATGAACAAACTAACATCCGAATTCCGTATATGGTATAATTGAAGGAGCATACTTAAAAGAACCATTTGTGTGATTGTGATTTTTTATGTACCTGTATCCTTTTTGTTGATCCTAAATAAATAAATAAAGACACTTTTCTTTCACAATCCAAAAGATTTTTGAAGGAAAGTCGTAATTAATTGCTTCTTCTTATGTTTCAAAAAATCGTCTGGTCGACATCGTAAATCGCGCAATGAATATTGTTGAATTTATTGTCAAAATGTGTATCATTGAGAATGCATGACATAGAACAAAAAATAAACGATTAGAAAGGGACGAATATGAGTCACTGGCCCAGTCAAAATCCGTTGCGAAGTTTTAAAGATCTAAGCATACATAGGGACAGACAGACAGCGGGAAGCGACTTTGTTTTATACTACATGGTGATTTCAAAAGTGCGTGCTAATTTACCATTAACGTGACAACATGAGACAACACTTACACTGGACTTACACTACAGGTCATAACCTGCTACGATCCTAACATACTTCCTTTGGCTTTATCCACATCCATACACGCACGGTGATTGCAAGTACTTACGCACCTTATTTTTCTGAAGAACATCACATATATCAGTAAATGTCTCTCTAGGGTGTTCCTAGAAGCGGTACTTTCATACAAGCCTAAAAGCTTGGCTTGCCCCTATAAACCTTCACGATGTTAGGGTTTCTGAACCGTCTGCTTGCCCTAGGGGCTTGCCATATTGTTGGCCCCTAGGCACGCCACTGGGCGTTACCACTCAAAAAGTAAATTAATATTAAAAACAAAATAATATTTTACAGTGATGTCAACTTAATAGTTTGCATTAATTGAATTGTTAGTGTAATTGTTTAATTAAATTAAATTGAAGCAGCAGGCGCACCCGCGTCTAGGGATTTGTTCAGTGTCTCGCAATATCCAGATAGATGTAGTATAAAGTTGAACTGAAATGTACCACTGGACGTACAAATGTACTGGATTTCGACTTCTTATTTCATATTTGTTACATTTATTTTATGTTATTGGATGGAGAGGGAGAGGAAGGCCTAAGAAGAGATGGATGGATTGTGTGAGGAATGATATGAAAGAGAATAGATTAAATGATGCCGTGACGTTTGAGGAGCGCGTGGCATTATAACTGCCGCTCGGATCAATCCCCAGGTTAAACAGCGCTTGCCTAGGTTGGTCTGTGGATGGGTGACTACCCTTACATAACGAGTTTCCTCCGTGCCTCGGAAAGCACGTTAAGCCGTTGGCCCCGGCTGTCAATTGTACATCTTTGACAGTCGTTACAGGAAGTCAGTGGCCCGAAAGTCTGAGAACCAGTCTTAACAAGGAGTATTGTATTACCCAGTACTAACTTGGTTATGGAGGTCAGATAGGCAGTTGCTTCATGTAAAATACTGGTATTCAGCTGCATCAGGTTAGACTCGCAGCCGACCCCAAAATAGTTGGGAAAATGCTAGGCAGATGATGATGCCGTGACGTCTGACAGGGGAGAATGGAAGAAGAAAACGTGTTGCGCTGACCCCAAGTAGAATGGGACAAGAGCAGGGAGATGATGATGATTTTTGTTTTATTCTGCAATTTATATAGGTAATCTAACTAGCTGACCGGCGCAACTTCGTCTGCGTAACATTTTTGATTAATTCTCCGTTCCTATTGGTCGCAGCGTGATGTTTTATAGCCTATAGCCTTCCTCGATAAATGGGCTATCCAACACTAATAGAATTCTTCAATTCGAACCAGTAGTTTCTGAGATAAGCGCGTTCAACCAAACAAACAAACTCTTTAGCTTTATAATACTAAGTATAGATTTGCTGTAACCGTGGCATCACTTGAGGCCCTGTCAAAATATCAGCACTGTGACATTTTAAATGTTACAGCATCACGCTGAGGTAGGGGCCTTTTGGCCTCGTACAGGGCCAATTTAGTTTATTGTTTGTGATATTTTTTTTTTTTATGTCGTTCTCTTTTTATTTAATTTTGTTTTGTTTTATTCTCAGTCTAATAAATACTTATTATTTCTTTCTATTTGATAAATAGTGTCGATATAAAAGTTGCAACGAAACAATTCCTTTGGAATTCATTTTATTTCCAGTTTTGGGAAAAATAATTCCAATGACATTACTTATTTTCTGTGTTGGTTCAGCCGTTTCACTTATCTCCATTCAATACAATTTTCTCCACAGTAGCCACGCAGTCAGGATATATGCTCGGTTGATGGCAATAATGTCGCTCCTTACTACAATGGGATTTAAACATAACTAGCGAAATGTGGGTGTATTAGATATACCGCATTTTATACATTTTTTTCTTCTGTTTGGAAAATAATTCCATAAATTAATAAACCATTTCTAACGGGGACATATTAAGATTTTATGGTTGATCAAAACACGAATTACAACCGTAAAAATCATGTTATTTTTATAGCCTATTTTATCCCACTTCTGAGTAAAGGCTTCCTCCAAACCATTCCAATCTTCCTTACATTTTACCTTCTCCAGGCAATCTGTTGGAACGACTTAATCATGTATTTACAGATTTAAAATCATTAGTACAACTCACTCAATATAAATCTTATCCGAAATAAGCATAACAATTAAAATAGCCAGGCATCGAACTGACTTAACCACAATAAAAAAAAAAACAATCCCTGTATTTTACTCCAACTACCAATAAACACCGATTCTCTCATCTACCTACCTACATTTCGATACACATCTACATTGGCACGGGCATCAAAACTTGTATATCCCGACACTTGTGCGGCTCAACTAGGATAATCCGTGTTTTTTGCACTATCCCCCGGATCAGTCAAATGTCATACGAGTGTCAACGGGTTCTTTATATTTTATTTATTTGGCATTCGATGGTTTTATGGAAGTGAATCGTTTTTTTTGCTGAACAACGGATGGTTTTTAATGTCGATATTTGGAAGGCCTCGATTCCTCGTTAGACTAGTGGTCGCAAATGCAACTGCTGAGCATGAGGTCCTGGGTAGGATTTCAGGGTCGGGCAAAGTACTATTGGATTTTTTCATAAGGAATTTCTCAGCGGCAGCCACGGAGTCTGGATTTGTATCCGGTTGATGGCAATAGGCTCGCCGCATATTGCATCCAACTTAAACATAACTGGCAAAATGTGGGTGTACTATTAGGTACATCTCTTCCTAACCCTTCTGGGATTACAGGCGTGATGTTATGTTATGTTTTAATTAAAATATTGTCGTTTGCCTTCTATTATATTATCGTTTGCTCTCCGTCTATCATGACAAAGCAGGGTCAAAAGTGGAAATTTACTAATGTGTAAGTCGATTTTTAATAAGGACTTACTAATATTTTACTGCTGGCACAAAATAACCTAACGCCATCACGCCATATAGGCAGAGGCAAACCTATGGATCAAAGAACAAGACCATTGTCATCATCATCTGCCTGGCGTTTTCCCAACTATGTTGGGGTCGGCTTCCAGTCTTACCGGATGCATCTGAATACCAGTAATTCACATGGAGCGACTGCCTATCTGACCTCCACAACCCAATTAGAATTGGATAATACGGTACCCCTTGATAAGACTGGTTGACAGGCTTTCGGGCCACTGAGTACCTGTAACTATTGTCAAAGGAAACTAGGTATGTAATGGGTGGTCACCCATCGACGGTCTAATCTTGGCCAGCACGGCTTAACCTAAAGATCGATCGACCCGAGCGGCTGTTATTATTTATTCACAAGCTCCTCTTATCAACCAGGTAAAAACCAGACTTCGAGCGACTACTGAACAATACTGCCAGCTTATATATTAAAAAGCTTTGTTTACTAAGGAAATTTTAAAATTGAAAAGTCACATTCGCTATTTTCAGAAACCTGAATACAAATGTTTAACTTGCACAACAAAAACTCATAAATGCTTAACAAAAATATTAAATGAACAGCACAACCAACTTGTAGAGCAATAGAGAATAAAAGCTTGTAAACAAAAAGAAAATGTAGAGCCGAATGCGTTACGAAGTTACAGCATAGAGTCCGTATTCTACTAAAACGAGGTTAGCTCTATGTGGCTTGATTGCGATGTAGAGTAGAAATTGGCCTAGAGTTAGGGTATGTTTTTTAGAGAAAACATTTTATGTCTTCAATTTTGTTGTTAAATTATAGATAGTTAACTGATTCGGCATTTTTCGGCAAAAAACACAATAATACTTATTAGCATAACGTCATTCCTGCATTTTCCGAAGGGTTCGGCAGAAGGTACCTAAGGTACACCCACCGTAATAGGGGGCGAGCCTATTGCCATCAACCGTGCACAAATCCAGACTCTGTGGCTGCTACTGAGAAATTCCTGATGGAAAAACCCAATAACACTTTGCCTCGCCCGACCTCATGCTCAGCAGTCGCGCTTGCGAGTAATAGACCAACTAGGCCATCAAAGTACTAACTGGGTTGTGGAGTTCAAATAGGCAACCGCTCTATGTAAAGTACTGGTGTTCAGCTGCATCCGGTTAGACTGGAGCCGACCCCAACATAGTTGGGAAAAGGCTAGGTAGATGATGATCAGTATTTTTTACATGACTCCACAACGCAGTTCCATTTTACCAAAACAAAAATACAAGGTGTAGTTTTGCATCCTCGTCAAAATTCAGGAGGTTGCCATAGAAGACGTAAATAATCAATATAAATTACGGTACCTGGTCAATAATAATAAACGCTGCTTTTTTTAGTTGTTTTAATTTGACACTATTTCAGAATGAAGCCCTTTTCAAAAGA
Organism: Standfussiana lucernea; assembly: GCA_964057025.1. Lineage (NCBI taxonomy): Eukaryota > Metazoa > Arthropoda > Insecta > Lepidoptera > Noctuidae > Standfussiana > Standfussiana lucernea. The sequence continues at coordinate 1,479,279 of OZ059807.1, read as the reverse complement.
GGAGAATCACCCGTTTAACGAATAAACGTCTGCGTTTATTTGTGTGTGTGAAAGCGCGGTTATAGGTCTAGTATTAGACGGGCCGCGTTTTAATACGGGTGGTGTACACTTACCGATTTCCGATATTAAGAAAAAAAATATAAAAAACTACCTACACATTTTATTATTGATTCGGATCGAGAATCATTGGCATAGTTACTTAATTGAATTTGACGAGAATGCAAAGCAACAAAGCAGCTTTTATTTTAAAGTTCTCTTTTAAGATTTAATTTCCTTTACCGTTTGCCATTTTGTTACTAATTACCTATTACGGATAAAACCAAACAAATTCCTTTGAACAAACCCTGAGGTATTTGTATTAGCATTAGTATAAAATTAAATATTGGTGTTTATCTTTGCGATTAAAATCAACAGTTATCGAGAATCCGTAGCAGATAACTGGCTTTTACGAATGGAGGTTTATCTCCAACAGGTGTCAATATTATATTCAATGGAGCTAGATTTAGTTTTCCGTTCTATATCTGAATCATATTTCACACAAATACAAATAGGAAAGTGAGTATTATCCGTCGTATTTTTAGATCTTGCCTTTTCCCAACCATTTTGGGGTTGCACCAACCGGATGCAGCTGAATACAAGTATTTTACATGGAACGACTACCTATTTGACGTCCACAACCTAGGTAATACGATACACCTTGGTAAGACTGGTGGCCAGACTTTCAGCCCACTGACTACCTGTAACGTCTGTCAAATATCTATAAATAACAACCGGGGCCAACGGCTTAACGTACTTTCCGAGACACGGATAAAACTCGGTATGTAATGGGTGGTCTCGGACTTCCCGTTACGACCATCAAACGAATAGAAAACCGAAGGCTTACTGTGCTACTGGTTTAACTGCGTACTTAACCGATTTTAATGATGCGGGATACAAAACATGACAACACACCCGTACTCTCCTATGGTGCGCTACACAATTAAACCTACATGAAATCGGTTCTGTTATAAGACCTGTTTTTTTTTTCTAGGACTTTTTAGGAAAAGACATTGCTAACTTTGTATCGTAACTAACTAATATCGTACTACTTAAAAGCCCTACACATTTTCTAACTTCACAAGTTCATAACCACGGCTTAGAATAAAAGCCTCCACTTATTACAACAACAGAATACACAGAATAATTTTCATAAAACTGAATATATAATGCGAACATCGAAACTTTCGTTCGGCGGGGTACATACGAAGTTCTAAGTGCTAAGTACTGTGTGTACAGTCGAGGCCGAAAATATGTACTCATGCTGTGAAATTCAACAACGATTTTCTCCTTAACCTTTGCTGCAAATTATGAGGTATTGTGCATTTTAGCATCTTCGTATTTCAGCATTTGAATAGTACCATTTTGTTTCACAATCTGAAATATTCGCCAAGTGTTGACATATTTTTGCTTAAGGAGTTCGTGGTTAAATAATTAAAGCCACACGGATTCTTCTTGCTTGGATGACCATTCATTACATACCGAAACTTCTTCGTGTCTCGGACAGCACGACTAACAGTTGGTCCCATTCGTAAACCTTGACATCTTCGGGTTATCAAAACCCCAAAAGTCAGTTAACCAGTCTTGCCAAGGGATATTGTCTTAACCAGTAGGTCAAGTAGGAAGTAGTTCCGGTATTCATCTGCATTAGTGAAATTGGAAGCCGACCCCAACTCAGTTGAGAATAAGGCTAGGTAGATGATAAAGAACATGTTACTGCGTCTGACTGTACACTTGTACAGTCTACCAAATAGGTTTCGGCTTAACTCGTTCGTTCGTATCGTTTTTGTTTAATGGAATATCCCGGTTTTTAGTTTATTAACATTAAAATGTTTAACAATGTTTGCAAACGAAAAGTTGTGAGTAATGATGGATCCAGTGATTTTTGGGATTAATTAAATGTTTCGTTTAGGTTTATGTAGACATGTAAAATGTGAAGTTATAAATGGTTTTATTTGTTTTTTTTTTTTTGTATGCATTTGGGCAATCTATATTAAACATAGCAGAGCTTAATCAATCTTCAACATTCCCATTGATGGAACGCTGTCTCTTTGTACGTCGGAATGGGCCATAGACCTTAAGTCACGAACCCCTTACGACACGAGTTAAAAATTTTAGTTTTAGGACATGCTGGTTTCTTCAAGATGTTTTCCTTCAATGTTTTATGAGCAGTGACGATGAAATCAATCACACAAAGCAAAGCCTGCATCTGTCAAAACCACAGAGCGTAAAAGACAAAGTTGAAATACCTATGCCATTGCAAACTTGCCAAAGAGAAAAGGCAAAGACTGATATACATATTTAACGTCAGTTTCACAAACAATTTCCGAAGATAAGGTCCTATAAAAATAACTTTTAACAAACTTTTCTCCCCATGGAGTTACGCTAAGATATTTTAAAATACGACTTGGCTACTTTCGCGCAAGACTCAAAGTGCTGCATAGTTACATAGTTTTAAAACTTACTACTTCGGAACAAAATGTGGAACGTTCTCGTTGGTCAAAGTTCAAACTGGTCAGTAAGTATCCGAGTTTTTAATTAGCGTTTTCAAATTGAATCTTTTAGCTTGTTTTATTTCGCGTTTTTTGTATCAAACTTGGAGTGGTAGTTTTTTTTAATAAAAATTCAAGGAAATTGGTTTTTAATTTTACTTAATACAGTTACAGCAACTGTCTTTCTTTAATATTTATTTTGTATGAAATGGCTGTACACGGCAGTTAAACAACCTAGATTATACTTAAATACATTTTTAAGTAGTAACTCTATTCGTCTTTAAATTTTTTTTTTGACAATTCGCTTACATTTTTAGTTTTGTATTTAGATTTTTTGTGTGTTTATTGCAGTGTATGTTTTGTGCATTTGCCTTTGATTCGGACGCATCCTAAATCTGTTTTAAATGACACGACAGACAAACATACTTTACGATACAGTTAATAACTGCGGTTAAGAAAATATTTTTCACCAATCCTCTTTTCTTTGCTAATTTAAAAGGCCATTATGGCAATAATACATTTTTCCAAGCTCCAAAGAGCAGCAAACACATAGTGCACATCTTAAAGACTCACATCTCAAAAGACGTCTAGCACCGTGTAAACTGGAACTCGCATTATTATAGACGATGATAAAACCCGGTCTACACTAATGAGCTTGCAATTTGAAGAAAAACCGGTTCACAATAGGGATGGAACTAGGGTTGCACGATACTTGCATTTTATCGATACTATTCATCGATACAAATACAAGTGTCGTATCGTACTTAATAATACATTTAAAGGCGCGGCCTCGCTGGAGCGTTTGCCTGTAATGTTATCCATGATTCAATGTTGTACAAAAACAAGTGATTGTTACAAATTGTATCTTTTCTTTGAATCTCAACTGTTACATTACAGGTGAATGCTCCCGGTAAAGGAGAATCTTAAGACATATATCATCACGCCTGTAATCCCCGAAGGGTTAGGCAGAGGTTTACTTTATAGTACACCAACATTCTGTCATTTATGTTTTCAGTCCGATGTAATAGGCCACCAACTGGGCACAAATCTAGACTCCGAGGCTGCTACTAAGAAATTAATACTTTTTCCGACCCGAGAATAGAACCCAGGACCTCATGCTCAACAGTCGCGCTTGCGACCACTCGTCCAATGAGGCAGTGTCGCCAAAATATCGGAGTATCGCATTCAGTTCTATCGACACTGTAAAGATCGGATCGGGTCGTGCATCACTAGATGGAACAGAATAAAGGGGGGAAGAAAATACTGTGTGAATGGGAGCTTCCCTTTTGCTACTAGATAAGAAGTATTATTATGCACTGTGAAATCTTGCACGGGTGACTGACTTTACGCTTAGTTTGTTGGAAAAACGTGCTGAACAACTGCTGTGATTTTAGCTTAGAAACCGTGAAAATATTTTTCTCAGAAACCGACTTTTGTCCGCCTTTTCATTCGCGTTTCTGACGGAAATCATTTAGGAAAACCGTATTACTTGGATGAAACCGAAATTATTATCAAAATATACAAGGTGTAGTTTTGCAACTTCGTCAAAATTCAGGAAGTTGTCATAGAAGACGTAAATAATCAATATAAATCACGGTACCTGGTCAATAATAATAAACGCTGCTTTTTTTAGTTATTTTAATTTGACACTATTTCAGAATGAAGCCCTTTTTAAAAGTGGAGAATCACCCGTTTATCAAATAACCCTCTGCGTTTGTTTGTGTGTGTGAAAGCGCGGTTATAGGGCTAGTATTAGACGGGCCGCGTTTTAATACGGGTTGTGTACACTTATCGATTTCCGATCTTTAGAATAAAATATAAAAAATACCTACCCATTTTATTATTGGTTCGGGTCGAGAATCATTAGCATAGTTACCTCCTTGAATTTGACGAGGATGCAAAGCAACAGCTTGTACAAGTATATATGTACATATTTATAGTATTTATTTATTTTATTACTTTATTTTCTTATTTAATTTAAATCCATTCTGAATTGTGCAGGACAAAGATTATTTTGTTTCCAGAGATGTTTACCAAGAGACGGTAGAAGAAGTGTTGGCTGACCAATAGCCAGATGGCTAGATTATATTCAGATGATCGCGAGCAAGACCTGGTTGAGAATCACGCAGACCAGGAAAAAATGGCAAAAAAGGAGGAGCCTATCAGTGGGTGGTGTAAGGCTGTCAATAGAAGATGAAGTGTGGAAAGGTAAGAAAGTCTGACATCTAAGCTTACATAGGGGTATCGCGATACCTAATAACTAATTTGTGGATGTGATCGATCATAGCGGGCTAACCCTGTGGTAAAAATAACTTCGTCTATTTGTGACTTTTTCACAGCTAGTGACTTAACAGATGTCGATGGAGTTAGGCACACAAGGAGACTGAGGCCTGGGTTCAAACAAATTGTGCTTTTTATCCTGGTTCCAATGGGATAATTTCCCACCTCCACGGGGGCGAAGCCACGGGCAAAAACTAATCTATATACATAAAAATCAATTGCCATATACATATTATATGTCGGAGCATCACTTGAGGACGGCTCGGCCGATTTAGCAGATTTTTTGTTGTTTTGTTAATTTTCAAGACAAGGATGAAGAAATTGTTTTTTTTTTGCTTACCTTTTTTCTTCATTACAAAATACCACCCATGCGAAGCCGGGGCGGGTCGCTAATTTAAAATATTTTCCCAATACAGGCATCGTACGAATACATTTTCTTCCCTTCCTATTGATAAAAAAGTACCACATAAATAAGATACGCGTAAACTTTGAGCCACATTTTGTTCGCGAAATAAATCATAGTAATGAGACAGTATCGTCCATGATACACTGTTATGGACGAACTTAATATTATAGATGCGAAATTAAGTGTTTGTTTCACAAAATTGGGTGTGGTATAGGAGCTTCTTCGAAATAAACTTTTGGAAGAGTGGGCTCAAATCTATACATCTATAAAAATTAATAAAATTTAAGTGTCAAAATAACAGTTTTTTACTGAGTGCGTTTGAGTATATACGGTACTTATAAAAAAAACATTATTCAACATTTTTGTCTTTCTGACTGTTTGATTCGGCTAAACTCCGAAACGGCTAAACCGATTTTGTAGGGATTTTTACTGGCAAATAGCTGATGTTAGAAGGAGTAACGACTGCCTATGTGACCTCCACAACCCCGTGATTGGCTAAAACGATGACGTTTGATAAGACTGGCTGTCAGAGTTTCAGGATTCTGACTAACCTAACAAACATACAGCAGTACAAGGATCTTTTAGCTCCTAGCCAAAACCGGTACTTACATACATCGTCAGCTTATTCTTGCAATACATTTCATTAAAAAAAATAACCAGAAGCGTCCCCTTGTCAACATAATACTAATGCCAAAAGTTCTTTATACCACATCAGTTCAGTCAGTTCCACAACATCACACATACATACACTGTGCGTGAATGATTCAAATTTAATTGATTTTGCTATAACATACAAACTCTCTACACTCACATCTACAGTCAAATAAAACTAGTAATAGTAATTCCGTTATCCAACAAACTGTTTGCTTACTCTAAACTCGGTTTAACGTTAACTCACAATTTCATTTGGTTGTTCAATCATTCGTATGTCTATACAGTCCGGTTGGATGTTTGCCACACCGTAGTGTAACAATATGAATGGTGTTTTAAATATTGCAAAGAGAATAATATGTATGTTGATCTATTGATGTGAGTAGTCGGACTACCCATGTGATGTCGTAATGCGAATTGCATAGTTTACTTTAAATCACACTCACATGTCACACAAATACAAATCCAATAAACTTGGTTTAAAACTAAAATAATATTGTTCTCGAATTAATGTTATTCGAGAAGAAGTGCAATTAACGAACGGTGAGTTTAATTAACTATTACATTCATTTAGCCGAGTAGGTGGCGCCATTGATCGTGGTTGCAGTAACGTGTTAATGTTTTGAGTGTTACATTTTTTATGTCTTCAAATGTCCAGGACACTGTACACTCCAATATGTGAGCCGTCGTCTGCGTTATTATAATGATAAAACTTCTTTAATGTGATTTCGCAGCCTTGGTACCAAATTCTGCCAAACAAGATCATACTGCAGTATTGCAGTAATCGAGTTAGACAGTGCGAATAGATCTTCTGCGTCAGAAGTGCAATAAATCGAGCAGTTCGATTTGATTCGATTTGGTAATTCAATCATTTCGTATGTCTACACATCGGATGGCTGCGTGTCACACCGTTTTATTGCGTTATGAGATTTTGGATTAGATGTTGCGTTGTGCTGAAGAGCAATTATAATACTAATCCAGTGGTACGATCCTTAACTTAAGAGTTGTAGATCGTGCCTTCGAATTCCAGGCACGTTACATTATGTTGTTTATTTCATCACCACTGCTCTAAAAACGATGAAGTTTTTCTTTTAAATAAATTACTCAATTATCGAAGTTACTGTATGTAAAGAACATTGACTAAGCAACTAAGAATCATATTTCATTGTGTCAGAAAAATAAACCCAAACTTAAAAAAAAATATCCTAAAAATAACCATTCTGCTTAAATGTTAAACTGGGATAAAATCCTCAAATACTTTCATCTCAATTAAAAAAGACCTGTTACATAATTCCAAATAAAACGAAATATCAACGACACAAAAACCTTAACGGTGTGACAGTCAGTCCTATTCACACACAGGACGATAAGCCGCCATACGAATTAACACCTTCAAACAAACGACATAGTGTCCATTTTTGATCACCACTAGACATCCTCAATTTACCCGGTATCGTAGATTAGAAATGTCATTCAGGGTACGATATTGATGCTTTAGAAGATTTGACACGTTATATATCGTCGTCTCGCTCACTCGTATTAGCATCAGATTAGATACGAGTAGGTCTTGTAATGGAAAAAAACGGAGATTGTTACATTTTTTAAAGTAACTTAACATCACGCCTGTAATCCCTAAAGGGTTAGGTAGAGGTGTATCTAATCTAATAGTACACCCACATTTCGCCAGTTATGTTGAAGTCCCATGCAACAGGGGGCGAGCCAATTGCCATCAACTGGGCACAAATCCAGACTCCGTTGCAACTATTGAGAAATTCCTGATGGAAAAACTCAATAACCATTTGCCCGACCCGAGAATCGAACCCAGGACTGTCTGTTAACCAATTCTTAAAACCCGCCACACATGCTCACACTCGCACTCATCGAGGATACTGCGCTGATGAGGCACTTACATTGGTCGACATGTGTGAAATCGCACTTGCTGAGATAAGTGACACATTCTAATATTGGCAATGCGAACCAAACACGATGGACGCCACAGTTTTAAGTTCGGAATTACCTTTCCACACTGAACGGATTTGAATGCATAGGTTGATCTATTCAAGGTTCGAGTGAATTGGTATCTTCTAGGCGCGCGTGCTCCACCCTAGGCCGCATCATCGCTTCACATCAGGCGAGTTGCGGCCAAACGCTAGCCTATTTAGTATAAAAAAGGTAGTCCATGGGCTAGGTTAGGGCATAAGATATTTCATTGGATAATTTCTCGTGGGATAATTTCTAACCCCCACGCATAAGAAGCTTTGACAAAAAGCTAGTGGTCAATTAAATACTTTGCTTTTGAGATCTCGAAATACGGCATTCTTATTTATTTATTTAAACTTCATGTACAATGTGAGAGGGTACAAAAAAAAATACTACTTGTTTTCGAAAGTGTATATACTTATATAGATATCAATACACGTACGAGTATACAATTAAAATAAACTAATCAATATTTTAAGAAATACCAAAATAAAATAAAAAACGATAAACCTGATAATAATTACTATGACTAGACTTCTAGGTCATTGAGAGCTATTTAGTCTGACATAAATAGTGGTTCCGAACTTTTCTTTTAAAAGTGAATTTGCTTTCAGCGTTTTAGTGGCAAAAGGTAACGCGTTCCAGAGCTTTATAGTTGAGATAGCGTAAGAATTTGACATAAAGCCGGTGCGGTGTGAGGGTATTTAGATGTGTAGATTTTTGGAAGCTCGAAGGTTACTACTATGAGAGCTGCCCAACACTTTGAAATAAGTTTTTAGATAATAAGGAGCACATGGAACAGAAAGATCTGAGGGACCTCCTGAATCGGATAGGCAGCCATTTAAGCTGAGAACGGAAGGAAAAAATTTGATCGAATGCAATTGTTGAGAAGTCGATCCAATTTATTTAAAAGTTCTTGGGATTGATCAGGATAACAAACATCAGCATAGTCGTTAATGGGAAGCACAAGCGACTGGACCAGAGTGAGTTTGGTGCTAGATGGGAGGAAACGCTTGCATCTATAGGGAGACCGCAGTGAAAACGTGACTTTTTTGCTCACCTGCGCCACGTGTTTATTCCAACTGAAACTGTCGTCAATGTACAGACCTAAGTCTTTTACATGAGGTGAAAGAGAAATGACGGAGTTCTCATACATCAGTTTATCATTCTTCTTCGCGTTAGCTTAGCTGTTCTGCAACCGATCTAACAAAATAGCTTTTAATCAACCGGTTATTTTAAACATGCTTTGAACCAACTTTGTTGGCTAGTTTGGCTTTGGAAAACTATTTCATTAAGATCTCTGGGTTATTCAGTAACAGATACACAATTTTTCTCTCCACTGCGCTCAAAACGGAGAAGAAAACATTGCGCATCGTGAGGAAACCGACATTTGGATGGGTTGGAGGGGTCACACTCGAATTTCTGGACAAATTCGAGTGTGACCCCTCCAACCCACTCTCGACCCGCGTGGTGGATAACAATTTACTCCATCTCATAGCGAGGTCTATGCCTCAGCTGTAGTAACAGTATAAGCTGATTAATATGCTTATGATTTATGTTTTGACGGCGCGGTTGGCGCAGTGGCTGTGCGATTGGTTGCTGCGCTGCGTGTCGCGGGTTCCATTCCCGCTCGTAACGAATAATTATTATATTTGGCCTACAGGTAGTTGTTCTGGTTTGGCTGTTTGTGTATGTGAGTTTAAATGTTTGGGAACGCAGCTACGGTACAAAAGGAAATCCTAGTGTGGGCTAATGTTTTTAAAACATAAACTATAGTTTTTCGCCAGGGTAAAACAAGATTCTTGAATGTGTCTGAGATACAAAACAAAAAACGAACGCTCTACTAGCGCAAAGTACCACTTCAATATCCAAAAATAACACACTGTATCTGAACTGAACATAACAAATCATTTATCAGCTTCCAACATTGCTATTCTATATAAAAACCTTTGACAAGGGAAAATATCCTCGTACGGGCAAATTCTGTGATTTGAAACGAGATAGCACAGCCCAAACATATGTCCGCGACGATGATTGATTGTTCGCAAATGTTCGTCATATATTATGCCTACGCGTGTTATAATGTGGTGGGTCTGTGTGTGTATGTTCTTTGGCGATCTTTGGGATTTCAGATGAAATATGGTGGAAGATTAAGGAGTTAGGGTTTCGTGTTGTTAGAATGGAGATAGGCAGGCACTCAAAACAGTCACGAGCGATGTTCTTCATAGAGAGGCTGGTCGCAACTGGATGAGAGTTCCCGAAAATCGAGTTGAGTGGCGTGCGATTCAAGAGGCCTATGTCGCAATGATAACGCTCTTCAGGGCGTACTGCACGTCCCTCTACACGTGCAGCCTGTGGGCGAAGTACACTCGTGCTTCATACGAGGCCTCCGAGTCCAGTTCAACAACGCGCTCAGGGCTACATTGGGGCTGCCTCGCTACAGCAGCGCCTCAGGTATGTTCGCTGAGGCGCACACCGATTGCGACCATGTGCAAGCGCGGCGCGTCCCTGGTGCGTAAGGTGTGGGGCAGCACCAATGCTGTCCTGGCGATGATCGCGGACCGGATGGACTGCCCATACATACGGCACTGTTGTGATAAGCATGTTGGCGTCAGCAGGGTCAGTTAGATGTTTGGTCTTTTTATTTTTAGTTTTATTTTATTATCCTTTGTGTGTTTTCTGTATTTTTGTGTACTCCACATATGAGGATTTTATTTTTATTATTTATTATTTATAATGTCCAGCAGTGGACTAAATTTGAATAGCCTTTACATAGCAGTGTAAACCTGTATTCTACATTCATCTTAAACTCCTAACTCAGGTCCAAAATTATTTTATTCATTCTATTTATATGTATATTCTTGACATTCGTTTTAACCGTCTGAATATTCTATTTGGAGACGATATTTTTGACACCAAAGGTCAGCTCAAGGTCGCACAGTCTGTCTGGCTGGACGTCGAAGCCTGGCTAAGTTTTTGCTATTGTTTTTATTTGGAATGTAGATAGTTGTAAAAATGTAAAGCACTTAAATCGATGTCGTAAAGAGGGACGAATCGCATGAGACTAAAAGAGTGATGGATATAAATGTTGATAGATAGAGAGGGAGCGGAAGACCAAGGAAACGATGGATGAATTGTGTGAGGAATGATATGATGGAAAAAGAAGTAAATGATGCCGTGACAGATGTTGACAGAGGAGAAAGGTAGAAAAAAACGTGTTGCGCCGACCCCGAGTAACAAGGACAGGAAGTTGATGATACCTATGTTTTATGGATGGGATAAAGTCTGGTACCATTTGGAATGTTTATTTTCACGGAGAGAATGAATGGGATTTATTAATGGCTAAGGTATTGCACTAAAAATTTCTGTGCAATTGATACAAATGCAATAAGTTCTAACTATCAATTCCCTTACAGAAAATTCTTACAGCTTAGAAATTCAATTCAGAACTTTGAACTTCTCAGCACAGACTAAAGGCAATACCATTTTACTATTACCTTGGCTACAACCAATAAGACGTTTTATCTCGTTATTTATTTTACTGTTTCAAAACAACAAACAAATAATATTCCTCTATTTTTATTTTTATTCAAATGTGTAAAATACACTGTTCAGCATAAGAATTGCAGCGTTGCACTTTGTATATTCTTTTAAACTTTGAAATTGAGGGTAGATAGGATATATTACACATATGTATATGTATGTCTTGCATGTAATTCATACTGATAGTGGATAGTTGTCTTGGTACGGACATGTGATGCGGAGGAATGAGGAAAATGTCGTGAGGAAAGTTTTGAGAATGAATGTGGAGGGGTATAAGAGTAGAGGAAGACCATAGAAACGCTGGATGGACTGTGTGAAGGATGATATGGCAATAAAAGAGGTGTCTGATGAGATTACAAGTAATAGAGCAGTAATAGCATAATGGTGTTACCGTCGGACTGCCAAGTCACAGGTCTCGAGTTCAAACCCAATGCACGCACCTCTGATTTTTCGGATTCATGTGCGTATTGTATAATTATCACTAGCTTCGGTGAAGGAAAACATCGTGAGTAAACCAGCAGACCTGAGAGATATTTCTCTCCGGCATGTGAAGCCAAGTCAGAGGCCCATGGGCGGCATAAAAACTCTGACACCAGGTTAGGCACTAACCACACGAAAAAGAAAGAAAGAACAAGTAATAGAAGAAGTATTGAAGAAGAAGAAGACCGCCAATAAATTGGGATAAGGGTTGAAGAATGATGGTGATGATGATAATACTACAAACTAATGCCATACCTAAATGCGAAATTAATTCCGTCTGTCTATCGTTTACCTTTTCACGCCCTGACGGCTGGTTGGATTTCTTTAATTGGCACACAGGAAAGTGCTGGAGTGGAGTCCACGGACGAGACGGAGGAATATTGGAACACAACCGACTAAGTAAGAGAGATATTTCTCGACGGCATGTAAAAGCCAAGTCAGAGGCCCTTGGGCGGCATAAAAATTCTGACACTAGGTTAGGCACTAACCACACGATAAAGAAGAAGATCGACTAGGTGGACAAACGATCTCATTTAAGTGGCTGGAAGGATCTGAATAGAACTCAGCATTGGGTGGCCAAAAGTTGAAGAAGAAGATCATGACTTGAGTTAGGATATAACATAACATCATCATAATGCTTGTAGTCCCCAAAGGGTTAAGTAGAGGTGTACCTAATACCAACCTACCCAGTACACCCACATTTCACCAGTAATTTTTAAGTCCCATGTAATAGGAGGCGAGCCTATTGCCATCAACCGGCCACAGACTACGTGGCTGCTACTGAGAATTTCCAAATGAAGAACCCAATAACACTTTGCCCAACCTGAGAATTGAAGCCAGGACTTTATGCTAAGCAGCCGCGCTTGCAACCACTAGGCCAACGACACAGCTAAGATATAAAATACTATTAATACCGATAGTACCTTCTCGAAGCGAACACGAAGACAGACGAAGCCGCAAGCAAAAGCTAGTTTCCTTCACAAGTAAAATAAGAAATACACTATTTTGCATTTGTATTGCATTATTGCACTTTCTATATTCATTGAAAGCTTTGAAATGGAGGACTTCATTTCAAGGTTTTCATGCCATTTCTATAAATATTCTTTAGTTACTTGGTTTTATGTAACGTTATGTAAATGTATCCGTTAGCTGTTTACCTTTATTGCAATGGTCCATGGTTTAGTTTGCATTGTTTTAATATGGGTTTTGTTATGTACTTGAATTAACTATTCTACAGACAGTGTATAGTCGACCTTGTTACAAAATAACTTCACCACTCTCAACTTCAATGTCATTCTGCACGTCATGAAACAAAGAGAAGTCCTCTTCGCTCGTGGCTAAATAATTACAGCCGCTCGGGTCGATCTTTAGGTTAAGCCATGCTTGCCTAGGTTTGTCCGTGGATGGGTCACCCATTACTTACTCAGTTTTCTCCGTGCCTCGAAAAGCACGCTAAGCCGTTGGTCCCGGCTGTCATATGTAGATCTTTGGCAGTCGTTGCAGGTAGTCAGTGGCCCGGAAGTCTGACAATCAGTCTTAATAAGAGGTATCGTATTACCCAGTACTAACTGGGTTGTGGAGATCAGATAGGCAGTCGTTCCATATAAAATACTGGTAATCAACGGCATCCGGTAAGATTGAAAGCCAACCTCAACATAGTTTGGAAAAGGCTAGACAGATGACGATAATGTTACCAAGGGTGGTCATCACATTTCTCCTGCCCTTATACCAATTTGTTTGGGGTCGGCGCAGCATGTCTTCTTCTTCCAGACACCTCCCATCTTTCTTGCCATATCATCCTTCACTCAGTCCATCCATCGTTTCTTTGGTCTCTACTCTTACCTATATCTAACCACATTCATACTCAAAATTTCTAAATAAAATATATCTACATCAGTATCTTGCCAGTTACGTTTTGAGCCCCACACATTGAAGAATATAGCCATTAACCATTACTGCGAGCATAACATCACGCCTGTTATCCCTGAAGGGTTAGGCAGAGATGTACCTAATGGTACATCCACATGTCGCCAGTTGTATTTTTCAAGTCCTATGTAATAGGGGCGAGCCCATTGCCATCAATCGGGCACAGATCCAGACTCGGTGGCTGCTACTGAGAAATTCCTGATGGAAAAATCTAATATCACTTTGCTCCACCTGAGAATCGAACCCATGCTCAGCAGCGCTCGCTACCACTAGACTGTCACTTATTGAGAAAAATAAATTTTGAGTATAGAATGTGTTTCCAGAGAATTTCCTAAAAGCCCAACCGGGACAACGGAACAAAGCCCTGCATTCTACAATCAAGCCCGACCCACAAGACAGGGGTCTAATTTTACTGGCCCGCCTAGGACTTGACCATTTTTATCGCAGTTTACAGCCGTTATATTTAAAGCCAGACAACCTTCAAAGGTCGACAGAATAACAGAAACAGCGCGGCTTTTATGAGTGATTTAATTGTTATTGTTATCGTTCATTTGTTTACGTCGCTTTTTATTAATGAGTGAACGTTTTATCTACCATGATTTATACTGGTGGACTAGAAAAAAAACTGTTGTTCATCGGCTGCCAGCGCTAGTGGCGGGCATGATGTCTTGAGTTCGTTTCCTAAGTAGAGCAAAGTGTAGTCAGATTTATCGAACAGTATTGTTGGTGTTTTTCATCGGGACTTCCTTAGCAGAAGCAGAGTGTGAATTTGTATGCGGTTGATTGGTGGCAATAGGCTTTCACACTTCTACCATATCCCGGGCGCAATTTGGTTGTATTATACACCTTTGCCCAACATTTTGTGATGTAATACTGTATTTTTACGATATTTACGATGCTTTACGGATTTTTGCTGTTTAAGAAGTGTTATAGCTAATCATTATATGTTGGATTATTCACGAAACTACAGTTATTATACCTAGGACTAAATGTACTATTCTTAAAGGTTTGTGATGCGACAATAGTATCCTTCATCGTGTCCGTCTAATCATGACAACAGAGAACACCGTAGTGGTTTTTCTCAGTAAATTGACACAGTACCACATAAACATTCCAGAGTTTAATGAACAACAAAGATTGATTAGTTTTAGTTACATTGACTGATGGTTGAGAGACAATTGTTTATTTTCCTTACTGAACACACAATGTAGCTAAAACGGAACGGTTTGACAGTAAATGACTAGTGTTTACCAGAGATCAGAGTGAATCAAAATAATTATGGTGAGAAATTGTTGTGACCTACTTTATCAAGGGATACCATTATTTCTTGTTACAATTGATATTCTTGCAGCTTTGCATATAATTATAAGCATCACCCTTACACTCTACGTTAGGCTGATCGGGATTTAGATGCCAGAGATCCATAAATAAGTATTTCGGCGAAAAATCCGGACACGTCAAGGAAATTCCGGACTTTTCCTTCTTTGAAAGTGCAGTACAAGTTGTTTTCGTAATTTTTATTTTTATTTTGTAACAGAGTGTTTTAATTTTCTCATTTTTGGAAATTATGGACGTTTTAGAATGCATTCCGGACATTGAGCTAAAATTCCGGCAATGTATGGCAATACTAGCCTAACGTCCCTACTAGTGGACCACTCTCTTCATTGATTTCAGAAGGTGTGGGCTATATAAACCAGCAAGCGGGCCAACGGGCCAACTTACACAAAGTAAAGTCATTGCTTGGTTTTGAAACCACGACCTACGACACAGTAACGGTGGCGTGTGTGTCGGGTCGTTTAGTTCCCTCCAAAATGTTTGAGTTGAATGATGGCTGATCCATGCGTCATGTTCGAGAACGGGCGCTGTCAGTAGGGACTGGTCATCTCGCAGCGGCCATGGATTATTGTATTTTTGAATTGTTAATTTTATCTTTTTACTCTGGACGCTCTTACTCGCATGTCTTTCTACATCGTTCTCACATATATATTTAACCTCGACATGAATGATGTAACCGAGACTTTGTAACAACATAATGATTTAAAAGAATGTCCATGGAGTTTCTTGCCCATTCTTCTCCATAGAGATCTACGCTTTCGAATGGGCAACTACAGTACTTTCACAAGTTATTATGCCCTGTGACTGGGACTGTAGCTTAGTTTTTTTTTTGTGTTTTGATATTCAAAAGTGCCTGTAATGGTCTAATTGAAATAAATGCTTTGAGTTTGAGTAATTCCTGATTTACTCTTTAAAATATGTATTCGAATAGTACCATTTATTTAGTAAGAAAGAAAGAATAACTGTTTATTCTGAACTAATAAGACGCACATTTACACTGTACTTATTTTTTTCTGGAGCTTTGTTCACATTAAAATAGAAACAACAAGCATGTAAAAATAGCACCAAAACAAGGTATAATAAGTTTGACGCAAACGAGGTCAGGTGTGCGCTCGCTGGCTCACATAATGCGCCGGGCAATAAGTCCGACTGCTGTCGACGCCCGGCTAGTGGCCACACACGGCGCAAGATGATGCTTAGCAAAATCTTTACTAAACGAAAGACACCTTGTAGTAATATGGTGTAGTTTTGCAACCTCGTCAAAATTCAGGAGGATGTCATAGAAGACGTAAATAATCAATATAAATTACGGTACCTGGTCAATAATAATAAACGCTGCTTTTTATGGTGGTTTTAATTTGACACTATTTCAGAATGAACCCCTTTTTAAAAGAGGAAAATTAACCGTTTATCGAATAAATGTCTGCGTTTGTTTGTGTGTGAAAGCGCGGTTATAGGGCTAGTATTAGACGGAGCGCGTTTTAATACGGGTGGTGTAAACTTATCGATTTCCGATATTAAGAAAAAAATATAAAAATTACCTCATCAGTAGCATAGTTACCTCCTTGAATTTGACGAGGATGCAAAGCAACACCTTGTATATCCCAGCATTCTCAAATTACACCATTTAAAACAGTAGGGCCCGTTTGCACAACTAATTACCAAAAATGTTGAGCGCTAAACTCAGCCTGTCGCAGTTCACACCTGGACATCAGCCAATCCCAAGCTGCGCCATAATACCCTGTCCTCATCCTTCTGTATCCCATTAATATATGTTAATGATTGATATTGATTGATTAATATATGTTTAATACACATTCATAATATTATTTAAATTATAACTTCTTTTCATTTGGGATATTGGATAAAAAGAAAATCAGATTAAAAAAATATTATGCTTTGTTTCTTGTTTCTGTACACCGTGATCAGTTTCGAAAAATAATATACTATTTTCTTGTAGCCACAGATACCGTGATCAGTGGGTAAAAACATTAATTAATTTTTTGAGAAAAACGGATCGCGTTATCAATGGATACAACTCGCCGTGATCCGAGGCTAATTCAATCTGATACCGGGATCGGTGGATACGAACCCCTAACTTTTGTAATTTGTACAGGTTGCCTACCATAACGTCTTAATGCAGGAATATTTTAGTTCTATTTCAGTGTTGGAAAAAGACAGAGCTATACAGGATGTCTAGCGCCATCTCTTTCCCAAATAGTAATTTCTAAAAGAGCAGTTATAATTTTCAACAAAATCTACTTTGCCACTTTATTACTTTGCATAGCTTTGGATTTCACCCTTAAATAATTTTTCAAAAAGTCATCTTAAAAAAATCTATATGTAACCAAGTCACCATTACATAACATCAGACACAATAACACAACACACTACCCACACACCACACACATTACAGCACAACCATAAAACACCCTTAACAAGACAGGCGATTATAAATCAAATCAGTTGGACGTCGTACAAGCCCGTGTGTCTCGGTAGAACAATACATAATGCATGTGAACTTAATCTTTGTTGCAGGATGTATGGATCCCAACCTGTGGAACAGATTTAGATGCAATCCCGGGGCGGATGACTTGGTTCCCGGTGCATTTGGTAACAAGGGGGATAGAAATGGCTGGAGGACGATGGGAACATGGTTTGACTTAGACGATATTGTTCTGGGTACTCTGCTGGTGTTTATCTGGACAACCGTGTTAAAGAGTAATTGTAATCTGATTCCCTTTTTTATTAAGCCGCATTTAAATAAATGACTACAACATTATTTATAATATATGCGAAAACAGAATATAGTTTGTTCAGAATAAGTAACTGAATCGATTCCAATAATTTTTATATCATGTTATATTTTGACCTAAAAATATTTAAAAAAGGTAACGAGTTGGACACCGAGCGACACTTAGTACCTATCCGCAATCATACGCGCACAACACAGGCATTAGGCGCGGGCGCACAGTAGGGCGCCGCGTGGTGAGTATGTTTTTGTACGGACAAACAGGTAACATAGCTTATAACTTTGTGATTTTTCATGATACAGTTTTTAAATGTTGTACGTAGATTCTTTACATAAAAATACTAGACATGTGTTTCAGGTTTCGCAAATACTAAAACTAATGTTGTATAATTTTGGAAGCGTACCGTGCTGGGCTGGTTCGAGGAGGCACGAGAAAAGAGCACATGGAAGGAATTGGGGGAGGCCTTTGCCCAGCAGTCGGACAGTAAAAGATTATACCAAAAAAAAATTTACTGCTGGAATTTAACTTTTCGGTGGTAAGACGAGCGATGAAAATCCAACAGCGTGCTTTTATTTAGACATCCATTTATCTGTAGTAGTGTAAGTCTTCTTGAGGAGGTAGTACTACCTATATAAATTAGGTACATAATATTTCGTTGAATTTGTTTCTTTCTTTCATACAGTACTTGCATTTTCCATGGTTTTAAGCTGTACAAAAAACTCTTTCCTTGTATGTGTTAATGTAGCTTTAATAACATGAAACCAGTTATTTATTAACTTAACCATATTATCGAATATCAGTTGAAAACTCTTAGGCCTCCTCTATCTCCATTTCTGACAGCAAAGCTTTTGAACCCAAGAAGCCCACAGGTACCATTTCCATTGTCACGTTACATCTCGACTGTGTACAAACGAAATAAAAGCAAAAATACATAACACAGATCTCGCAAACCAGGTCTCCATGAGACAATAAAAATTGATCAATTTCGTTACCAGGCGCTGCCAACATTGCGAAATAAAGCTGCTGAATTTTCTATGCATCGTAGCAAACACGCCTCGTTCTAGAAAAGGGGTTGGCAACCCTGTTACTTTTGCATAAAATGGCGACTGTGCTTTTTAACTTGCATGGAATGCTAACATGTTATACGGACAACGAGGCCTCGTGGCTAAATATTGTCAGCCGTTCGGGTAGACATTCAAGGCCAAACAACGAGTGCGGTTATAGTCAGTCCGCGGATGGGTGACCATTTATTACACAGTAACCCCTTCGTGGACCACTGGTCGCTGGTTTTGTCCAGCTCGTCCCGCCATCTCCTATGAAGTGTGCCACGACGCCTTTTGGCAATGTCAGGGCTCCAGAAAGTGGTTATTTTGGCCCACAGCTCATTGCATGCGGCAGACCTGCCCAGTGCAGAGTTGGTCCTGGATCGAAATAACTGGAAGTCATGGGGAAGCCTTTGCTTTGTGGGATGACGCAGGCTTACAGTATCAGTATAACCCCTTTGTGTTTTAAAAAGTACGTTAAGCGTTGATCTCGGCTGTCTTTAAAAGATCGAGACAGTCGTTAAGGGTAGTTAAAAGCTCGAAGGTCTGTCAACCAGTCTTACCTACTAAGGTGTTTTATGTTACACATTAATTGGGTTGTGAACGTTAGACAGGCAGTCGCTCCATGTAATATACTGGTAGCTCTGTTCGATTAGACTAAAATAACACTTTTAATTTGATGGAGTTTTACACAAATAGACTGTTTCAATACATGAATATTCTGAACAACTCTCTCTCCAACACATACTATTTTATCGCATGCAAATTAACAAGCTACCTCGAGGTTTAAGAACCCTGTCCTGATACAACATTTCTTCGTTTTAAACATACAGATAAGACTGCAACATGCCAGTGTGCGTAGCTGACAAAAACAAGCAATTTTGCAATTTCCTCCCTTTGACTG
Organism: Standfussiana lucernea; assembly: GCA_964057025.1. Lineage (NCBI taxonomy): Eukaryota > Metazoa > Arthropoda > Insecta > Lepidoptera > Noctuidae > Standfussiana > Standfussiana lucernea. The sequence goes on along the minus strand of OZ059807.1, from coordinate 1,459,450 downwards.
TAACAAATGTATTTCAAAAAGTAATTTACCAAGAATAATGTTGCTTCTGAAGCATAAGAGGTGAATTGTAATGGTATTCGAATAATGTGAGACATTACAATTCCGTTTATAGAATTGAAATGCTTTTGCGATGTTTTGATATTGCTGATGTCCTTAGGTGACGATATTCACCAGTCAATGCATTTTGAATTTATGTCGCATATTTCCCCCCACTTGTTCGTTTTGTGTGCTTCGTCATTTTTATTGCAAATAAATCGTTCGTTTGCGACAAGGTTGACAAAACTCAAAAGTCGTTGTATTTAGAATTAACGAAAGCAAGTATTGAATGGTTTCCATCTATGAAAAAAAATTGGCAATATAATAAAAATATTTAAAAAAAAACGCTGTCCTGTATTACTTAGTTTTCGAGGTTTTTTTTTAATGAGCCTATTCTGTCCCACTGCTGGGCAAAGGCCTCCCCCATTCCTTTCCAACTCTCCCGGTGTTTTGCCTTCTCTGGCCAATCTGACAGGAACGAGTCCAAATCGTCACGCCACCGTTTCTTGGGCCTGCCTCGGTGACGACGACCGTCTTCAGGCACCCACTGTGTGACGATTCTAGCCCATCTGTCCTGACCTAACCTGGAAATGTGACCCGCCTAGTCCCATTTTAACCTTGCAGACTTATCACCAACGTCGGCGATGCCTGTCTTGGAGCGTATTGTGGTGTTGCGCACTCGATCGGTAATTTTTCGAGTTATGTTATTATTATTGCAGCAAACAAGCGAAATATTCTTTCTTTCACCTACCAACACATAAGTTGGTAGGGCCATCTTAAGTTAATAACGATGGTCACTTTTGATCTTGTTAGTCGCTTGTTAATTTTAGTTCCTAATATGTCATACTAGCTTATGCCAGCGGCTTCGCCCACGTGGAGTTTGATACTTGACCCACGGGATCGTCCTACCGGGATGAAAAGTAGCCTATGTGCTATTCCAAACTATAATCTATCTCTGTGCCAAATTTCATTCAGATCCGTTCAGCTGTTCTGGCGTGATTGAGTAACAAACATCCATCCATCCAAACTTTCGCATTTATAATATTAGTATAGAAGCATAGATTTTTTACGTTGTCATATTTTGCCTTGTAGTATGATTATGAGACGCGCGAAACCGAGAATTACGACAGAAGAATGGGAAGACCTTTCCCAGCAATAAGTAATTCTGTGCTGAAATGATGATGTCCAATTACAATAAGCCTCAAAACTCCAGAACATGAACTGAATTGCTATTAAACACCATTCCGATTATTTGCAGAAAATGTCGAAACACGACCACCTGTCCAAAAGCATAGCTTAGTTACAAATACTGACCACAAATTAAGATTGCCAACTAAGATATCACCACCTTCTTTCCCATATCAAGTAACGTACCTTCATAATACTGCTCAAGACTAACACCCGGTAACTCATCGTCACACAAGAGTTATTAACGCTTCCAGCGCGAATGGAAAGCGATGCAGCGCTCGCGATAAATAGCCTTACATCTGATTAGGGTTGATTTAAAGCGATTTAGAGCTGCAGTGCGGTATACAAATTGGTTTTATGGGTGATTTATTTATTAAATGCACATACTAAGTGTTGGGTTATGGCAGAGAGATTTTGATCTTGAGAGGAGGTATGAAGACTGATAAAGTTCTGTTATTGGTAGCTAATAAATTGGCTCACAGATCCAGTAAAGAAAACCTGTCCACTTTTGCCTAGCCTTTTCCCAGCTGTATTAGGGGACCCAACTGAAGACCAGTATTTTTCATAACGGAACTGCCTATTTATCTCTGCAGATAACACTATATCGCTTGGCAAGACTTGTTGGAAAATTTTCGATCATTTCATGCCCGTTACGTATGACAAAGATGAAACGTGTTTTTTGGTGAAAGATATTCACCCATCCACGGATCATCCTCGGCAAGTATTGGCAACCTCAATGATCGACCCATTCGGCTTATATTACTAACCCACGATCCTCAATGTTAATAATATTATATTAGTTCACAATTTTATTTGTGACTACCTTGTTGGTCGACTGCTGAACATCCTGGTCCTGGGTTCGATTCCCGGGTCGATCAAAGTAGGTATTATTGGGATTTTCCATCAGGAATTTTCTCGCTAGCAGCTATAGAGTCCGGATTTGTGCCCGGTTGATGGCAATAGGCTCGCCCTCTATTACATGGGACTTAAACATAACTGGTGATATGTGGGTGCACTATTAGGTACACCACTGCCTAACCATTCAGGAATTGCAGGCGTGTCATGTATGTTATGTGTTTCTTTGTCAGTCAACCGTTGATTTGAGCGCACTCAGTGCGGGGCAACCAGAGATGAATCTAAAATTTACACTTCCACAGAAGCAGTGATAGCCTAGTGGTGTGACCGTTGGACTGCCAAATCATAGGTCTCGAGTTCGAACCCAGGACACGCACCTCTGATTTTTCGGAATCATGTGCGTATTGAATAATTATCACTTGCTTCGGTGAAGGAAAACATCGTGAGGAAACCAGCATGCCTGAGAGATATTTCTCGACGGTATGTAAAGCCAAGTCAGAGGCCCATGGGCGGCATAAAAACTCTGACACCAGGTTAGGCACTAACTACACGATAAAGAAGAAAGAATCTATTATAAGTATATTTTCAATACACTTCCTCGAAAACTAGCTCTTATCGCACTACGATTAGGTTCAACATGCTATGGATTTCAACCTCGTGGTTGTCTTCTTATATTCTCGCACTTTAGTGCGGAAATAAAAATTCCACATCCAGGCGGCTCACCCCGGGGTGCAAAGTCAGAAGTCCTCCACGTGTGCCGAGCGGCTGCTGGTCCCTCCCGATACGTCTGGAGGGATGAGCAGCTGCTCGGCCGGTGCACCCTGGGCGTGGCAGTAATCATCCCCCGGGGATGAGAGGAAATTGGAATTTCCATTTCCTCTCATCCCTCGGGGAGTGTTACTGCCGCGGCCAATTATTCTGACATGGGTGGGGTCGTTGGACCAACGGTGCGTTCCCCTGCGTGACCCTCTGTAAAGCAGAGGGCATAGCAGGGGAGTAAGGACGGGCTCGGTGTGCACTTACCCTGCCTCCGAGCAGACAGGGAAGGATACGTCCTTCCCTGTCACCGTCGATCTCGTAATCCCATCGTCGAAGTGTCGTGGATCATGTCTCGCGGCTTCGATAGGGACCGAGGGTCTTGGCTTAACCGCCCGGACTGCGAGGTAGAAAACCTCTATAAAAAATCACCCCAAACCTCCAAGCGGCGGCGCACCGTGAGGGAGGTTGTTAGCTTGACTAATGGGTAGCTAAATTAGTCGTTAGTGCGAACCACTATATTTGAGAAGTTAAAAAGTTTTTTACTCGTGGGAACAGCATGGAAACAGATACAAACAAAAAAAAAAAAACAAACGAAGAGGTGGGGAGTGATGCGGGGTCGGAGTCCGACGTCGCATCCAGCGATGGGAGCGCGGGAGGCTCAGTGAGCTCCCGCCTCGAGAGGGCCGGGACTGCTGCGGAGAACAGCAAGTTCTTCCGCAAGCGGTCCAGGCAGGAGGGCGACCTAGAGTCGACTTCCGGAGAGGAGTTGGCCTCGGCCCGTAAGATCTCCACCAGCAGACGCGGTGGGATCCAAGGCAAGAGGGGGGGGCTCACTGCCTCCGAGAGGTCGGCAAAGGTGGCCGAGGAGGGGCGCCACCCGGGCTTTACTGCTCCCGGGTCTGGCGAAGAGGCGGGTGCGCCTGGCGGCTCCGAGGCGGAGCGTAAGGCCAGGTTCGCAAAGGAGGTGGAAGCCGCAATCCGGGGCGTGGCCGCGAAGGTAAAGCCTTCCACAAAACACAAGGCCATCCCCGCGGCTTCCGCTTCCATTTTGGCGGCTGCGGAGGCCCACTATGTGGGGCCTCCGTCTGATGAGGTGGCCAAGCTGCGGGCGGAGGTGTCCCGCCTGGCGACCTGCATGGAGCTTCTCCAACAGGAGAACGCTAAGCTCCGTGCAGACCTGGCCAGCCTGCGGGAGGCTGGCTCCAGTGTGGCTCCTCCAAGGGGGGGACCACAGCAGCGGCAGCAGCAAAGCCAGCCCGTGCCTGTGGAGAACCAGGTTTTGAACCTGGTTCGGCAGGAGCTGGCTGCCTTCCAGACGCGGTTTTCCGTTCTGGAGGGTATTGTCCTGCGTCCCCCCTTGACCGCGAACAAGGCGGCCGCGCCGAAAGCGGCCTCGTACGCGGCTGCTGCGGCTGCCGCCCCCGCGACCAGTCAGCCCTCTGGCAGGGCTGCGTTGCCCCCCGCTGATAAGTCGGCTCCGGCGAAACCGGTGTCGGCTAAGAAGGCGGCGGGCAAGAAGAAGAAGGGCAAGGCGGTTGCACAGGCGGCAATAGTGTCGGCGCCAGCGGCGAGTGGGCCAGCACCTGCGGCACGTCCGCCTCCGCCACTGCCTCCCCAGCCCACTACACCTTCCGCGGCTGATGCCGGATGGCAGGTGGTTGGGGAGAAACAGAAGGGGCGGAAGGCGGCCAAAAAGGCCCGCAATGAGGAGCGGCAGCGACAGCACCGGGCGCGAAAGGTTGCGGCTAGGCTCCGCGCCCCTAAAACCGCGGCTGTGGTGATCACGCTACAGCCAGATGCGGAAAAGAGGGGCGTGTCCTACCGCGACCTGCTGGCGAAAGCCAAGGAGACGGTGAACCTCGGTGAGCTCGGAATCACCGGGGGCCTCCGGCTTAAAGTTACTGCGACAGGGGCTCGCATGCTGGAGATCCCCGGTGAAACCAGCGGCTCGTCCGCAGACGCTCTGGCGGAAAAGCTCAGAGCGTCCCTGAACGCGGACGAGGCCCGAGTTTCCAGGCCTGTCAGATGCGCAGACCTGCGCATCTTGGGTCTGGACGACTCGGTGACCGAGGAGGAGGTGGTGGCCGCCGTCGCCAGGTCCGGAGGGTGCCCTGCTGAGCAGGTCAGGGCAGGCGCCATACGTTCGGACCTGTCGGGCATGCGTACCGTTACGGTAAGCTGCCCCGTGACGGCGGCGAAAACTATTGTGGAGGGCCGAAGGCTACTGGTGGGCTGGGTTTCAGCGCAGGTAAAGCTGCTGGAACCCAGACCTCTGAGGTGCTATCGCTGCCACGTGGGGCACCACGTGTCAGTAAAGTGCGCCTCGGAGGTGGACCGCAGTGGCCTCTGCTTCCGATGCAGTCAGCCCGGTCACACATCGGCGGCTTGCTTTGCCACGCCGCACTGTGCTGCATGTGCGGCTGCTGGCAAGCCGGCCGATCACCGGGCTGGGAGCAAGGCCTGCGCTCCACCCACAAGAGGTAAGAGCAGGCCCTCCGCCGCCTCCGCCACCGTCTCCGCCACCGTCTCCGCCGCCGCTGCCGTGGCTGCCCCCTCTGCCGCTGTCGCCGCCACTGCCGCCGCTGCGACAATTGCGCCCTCGCAGGGGGCCCGGGAGGAGGAGGGTATGGAGTGCCAATAACGGCCCCATTACGCCTCCTCCAGGCGAACATCAACCACTGCGCCTGCGCCCAGAATCTGCTGCTTCAGAGCATGGCGCAGTGGTTGATTAACATCGCCGTGGTCGCTGAGCCGTACTTCGTCCTGCCCAGGGAAGACTGGGTGGCGGACCTAAGCGGCTCAGTGGCCTTAGTTTCGTCGGCCGCCGCCGGTACCCCGACCCTTGAAAGTGTCAGGAAGGGTCAGGGGTGCGTAGCGGCACGGTTCGGGGAGATCGTAGTTGTGGGTGTCTACTTCTCCCCGAACCGAACTCTCGCCGAGTTCCACAACTCCCTTGCGGAGTTGAGTGTCGTCGTCGGAAGCCATTCCCTCCCCGTGCTTGTCCTCGGGGACTTCAATGCCAAGAATATGGCTTGGGGTTCTCGTTGCACAGACGTGCGGGGAAGGATGGTGGAGGACTGGGCTCTGGAAACAGGCCTGGTCGTCCTGAATCGGGGTACTGTACCCACGTGTGTGCGGATGCGGGGCGAGTCGGTGGTGGACATTTCGTTCGCTAGCCCCGCTCTGTCGCCGCGTGTCGTGGACTGGCGTGTCATGGAGGGGGTGGAGACCTATTCCGACCACCGGTATATCCGGTTTGACGTCTCCACCCAGTCCTCGAGCGCGCCGGTCTTACAGGCCCCGAGTGGTCCGCGTTGGGCGCTGAAGCAGCTGGACCGGGAGCTCCTCCTGGAAGCCTCGATCGTGCAGGCCTGGGTGACATCACCGGACAGGCCTGCCGACGTTGATAATGAGGCAGGGTGGTTCCAGGAGGCCATGTCCGACATATGTGACGTGGCAATGCCCCGAGTTCGGCCAGGACGCGCCCGGCGTCAGGTGTACTGGTGGTCGCGCGAGCTGACAACTCTGCGCGAGGCGTGCGTCGCTGCGCGACACCCGTACGCCAGGCATCGCAGGCTCCGCATTCGCCCGCCGAATGCGGAAGCCATTGAGGCGGAGCTGTATGAGGGCTACAGAGCGGCGAAGACCGCCCTCCACGAGGCTGTCCTGCGGGCCAGAGATCGGGCCCGCGAGGAGATGCTGGGGACTCTTGACGGGGATCCGTGGGGGCGCCCTTACAAGATGGTGCGGGATAAACTCCGCACCTGGGCCCCCCCACTGACGCAGAGTCTCCGGCCTCAGCTCGTGGAGGACGTGGTGAGCGCTCTGTTTCCCTCGCGAGGGGAACATCCCCCCCCGCCTATGGCTCCGCCACCTGCGGTGCTGGAAGCGGACCACGACGACGACGACGTCCCGGAAGTGGCTGGGGTAGACCTGAGAGTGGCGGTAGGACGGCTCAAGGCCAAAAATACCGCCCCGGGACCCGACGGCTTGCCTGGCAAAGCCTGGGTCCTGGCCTTTGAGGCTCTCGGGCCCCGACTGGAGGGGCTCTTAAGCGCATGCTTGGAGAGAGGCCAGTTCCCGCTTCGTTGGAAGACGGGGAAGCTGGTCCTCATTCGGAAGCCGGGGCGCCCTGCGGACTCTCCGTCCGCATACCGGCCCGTTGTGTTGCTCGACGAGGTGGGCAAGCTCTTTGAAAGAGTCATTGCAAACCGCCTCGCCGAGCACCTTGCGGGGATGGGTCCGGATCTTGCGGAACACCAGTTTGGTTTCCGCAAGGGGCGCTCCACGGTGGACGCCATCATGCGCGTAAGAGCCCTCACGACAGGGGATGCGGTGTCCCGGGGTGGGGTTGTCTTGGCGGTGTCTCTCGACATCGCCAACGCCTTCAACTCCATGCCCTGGAGCTGCATTGGGGAGGCACTCCGGTATCACCGGGTGCCGACCTACCTTCGTCGTGTGGTCGGGGATTACCTGACGGACAGAGCCGTCATCTACCCCGGTCGCTCCGGAGAGTGGAACCGGCGAGAGATGTCGTGCGGTGTCCCACAGGGATCGGTTCTAGGACCGCCCTTGTGGAACATCGGCTACGACTGGGTGCTGCGCGCCGACCTCCCTAGTGGCGTCAGCGTAGTGTGCTACGCTGACGACACGCTGGTGCTGGCACAGGGGAGGTCGCACGAGGCGGCGGCCGACTTGATGACACGCGGGGTTGCGATAGTCGTTGAGAGGATCCGGCAACTGGGTCTCGAGGTGGCATTGCACAAGTCCGAGGCCATGTGCTTTCATGGGCCTCGGAATGCGCCACCGTCGGGATCCTCACTGACGGTAGGAGGGGTTTCCATCGGCGTCGGGTCGACGTTGAAGTACCTGGGACTTGTCCTCGACAGCCGGTGGAACTTCGTGGAGCACTTCCGACGTTTGGCCCCTAAACTGGAACGGACTGGGGCTGCCTTCAGGCGGCTCCTGCCCAATCTGGGGGGGCCGAACGCCTCCTGCCGGAGGCTCTATGCGGGGGTCGTGCGGTCCATGGCCCTTTACGGTGCCCCGGTGTGGGCGCGTTCCTTGAGGCGGTGAGCCGCCCATTATCTGAACGCGCCCCAAAAGGTGATAGCCGTAAGGATGGTCCGTGGGTTCCGCACGATCTCGGGCGAGGCTGCGAGCCTCCTAGCCGGATTGCCACCATGGGATCTGGAGGCGATAGTCCTCGCGCGCCTACATGAATGGCGCGCGGAGGTTCTTCGCCGGGGGGTTACTCCGCTGCCGCGGCTAATTGCCGCTCAGCGGACAAACCTCCGAGCCGATCTCATGGTGACATGGAGAGAGCGACTGTCGCAACCCCGTGCAGGGCACGCCACGATAGTGGCGATAAGTCCCCTCTTTGAGGAGTGGCTTGAGAGGCGCCACGGCGTCCTCACCTTCCGCCTGACGCAGGTCCTCACCGGACACGGTTGTTTCGGGAGGTTCCTGCACCGAATCAGGCGGGAGGAGACGCCCGGGTGTTTCCACTGCGAGGATCGACCGGAGGACACGGTGGAGCATACGGTGGAGGTCTGCCCCGCTTGGGCGGAGCACCGCCGTGTCCTCCTAGCGGCGATCGGCGGCGGCGACCTCTCGCGTCCGGCCCTGGGTCGAGCCATGGTCCGGAGCGAGATGGAATGGGAAGCCGTCACCTCCTTTTGCGAAGCAGTCATGCTAGCAAAGGAGGAGGCGGAACGTGAGAGAGAGCGTTCCTCCTCACGTCCCAGCCGCCGCGGGAGACGCACCGGGCGTCGGGGGCCACGTGGTGGCCCCCGGCCACCGTAGACGCGGGCCTGTGGACGGTGAGCTAAGGGCTAGCTCGCCGTCCCTCCGTCTTAGGACGACAGGCCGTGTCGACGGCGCGTTCGTGTTCCACGCGCGCCTCAAAGAGATGTCAGCATAGGGAAGGGGCCCGCAAGGGCCGATGCCTGCCGGGTGCTGCGGGTTGTTCGAAAGAGATACCGCGGCCCCGGAACACAAAGGGCGATGAAGGAACATGGATGGGTTTTAGTCAGTAAAAGTCTGACACTCCCTCCCGCTCAGCCCAGAGCGGGAGAAGTCATTTGATGATTTCCCATCCGAAAAAAAAAAAAAAAAAAAAAGGCGGCTCACCCCCACACGCATTTTTATTTTCCACTTTTTTTTCTATTCCATTGAATCAATTTGGACTTTGAACAAATTGGGACTAAAAACTAAAACCAAAAAACTAAAAGTGTATTGAAAAACGTCGTTTGATACACCTGGGGATTTGTTACTGCAGTTCTCGGCTCCATAACACCCTCGCCTGCGGCTCGTGTATGTATTTCGCCTCGGCCGCAATAACAAACTTTCCGCACTTATATCAAAATGTACTATTCTGAAGTTGGCTGATTCCATGGAGAGCAAATTGCGGTAACGAGCTTCGAAAATATGTAATTTCGAACAAATTGACCAAAGCGCAGGGAGCAGACGTGGTGATCAGTGCTCGTACCTTCTCTGTTTCAGCAGTAATAGTTAAAGAACATAACATAACATTACGCCTGTAATCCCCGAAGGGTTAGGCAGAGTGTACTTATTAGTACACCCACATTTCGTCAGTTACGTTTAAGTCCCAGGGGGCGAGCCTATTAATTGCCATGCACCCGGCACAAATCCAGACTCCGTGGAAATTTTTGATGGAAAATGCCAATTACACTTTGCCCGACCCGAAAATCGAACCCAGGACTTAATGCTCAGCAGTCTAGCTTGCGACCACTCGACCAACGGCCATGAAAATTATGATGATAGTGGTACTTTTGCGAATTGAATGCCTTAGGCATTCTCTGCCAGTCAACCTTTGCATTAAAATATACATTTTAGAAGATAAAATCTCGCCATGATACTCACAAATAACAAAGGAGACGCTCATACATCCCAGCTTGTGGATAAATCTCACAAAAACTAGCTCCAGGAATTGTCAGCGATGCAGCGCTTTCAATAAATCGCCTTATACCTGATTAGACTTTGATTTAAAGCGATTCAGCGCTGCAAAGCTACGTTGAAATTGCTTGAGTAGCTATTTGCCGGATAGTTTGAATTCCTTCGCTGATTTGAAAAGGAAAAATTACTAGTTTAACTTGCAAGAAATGTTTTAGAAGGGAAAAGAAAGATGGAAGTTTTGAAGTGGCAAACGATATCGTTTTTTCACGTTTATTGTACTAAAGAAGTAGATGGTGAAGAAGTAATACAGTTACATATAAGCTTCTTCACTCTTCGTAAACCTGAAACCTGGTAAACTTGGATATTGAGCAAAGTTGTGAGCTGCTGTGAGTGGTTTTCAACCCAAAAATGTGCTTGGCACCAATTGATTTTTAAAAAAAATCCACATAGTAGCAGCCACATTTTGATGGCAATAGGCTCGCCCCCATTACGTAGGACTTAAACATATTTGTCGAAATGTAAGTGTACTATTAGGTACATCTCTGCCTAACCCTTCGGGGATGTCAGGCGTGATGTTAATAACGGGCTAACTTTGTTATTTATTGACTAAAATCTGATTGACGATGCACCTCTTCGAGAAACATAAAACTACGATTAAATACTGAAGATTGTGAAGTACAATAATTTCTTTTGAGTGGATTTTTCTGGGGAGACATTTACATATGTTAAGAAATCGCTCATATTATGTCAGTATTTGAGTACTTTTGCTCTTCAATGGCAGTCTAATGGTAATTTTCACGAACACCTGGCAACACTTGAATCTATGCCTAAATATTTATGTGCACTGTTGGATTTTCAATACTTGGCTCAATGCTGAAAGTCGAAATTCGAACAGCACATATTTACAAATTTCATTAGTGAATCAGAGTAATGCTTTTACCTAATAACTTATTAATCTTAAAATCCATCAAAATAATAAACTGATGCACCAATGTAATTAAATCTAATGGGTAGTATGGTTAGACGGGAATTAATTATTCAGATATTTTGCTAATTAGAATTTGTACTGCAATGCAGTTTCATCCTAATCACTCGAATAGTCCATGATATTGCTTTTATCACATTATCTGCGTTAGAGTATCAATCATTGCAATTTGTGATACGCACTAGCTATATCCCGCGGTTGTACCCGCAGTTTTTCTTTTTGCTTGGCTCCTTAGGGCCGTAGCGTGATGTTAAATTGCCTGCCTAAAGATTACGATAGAGCATTACAAAAAAATAAAAAAAAAAACAAATTTTAGTTCCAGAGATACCTTAACGCGTTCAAACAAACAAACAAACTCTTCAACCTTATCTATAGATCTGTACAAACAAATAAAATTGAAGTGTCTGTTTGTTACAAGAATGGATAATATGAAAGTATATACGGTACTTATAACCGTCTGTCTGTTTGTTCCGGCTAACCTTCAAAACGGCTATACCTAATGACGAGACTTACTGGCAGATAGCTGACGTTATAAGGAGTAACAATCCGAGCAAAAATAACCCGTGAAATTGTTAACAAAATCCGATTCAAATTCCATTCCATTATGTACATTCAACAAACACCAAAAATCTTTATAAATGATTAGTAAAACAAAGTGAATAATTATTCACATCGGAACAATAGATATTACAGTATTTTTGTAATAAATGGTACTTATAAACCATAAATAAAATCCATCTCAATAAACTATTTCTCTCTAATTCTCTATCCGACAGAGAAAATATCAATATTACCTGTCCCAGCCACATAACTCTAGAATAGAGTTAATCATTCAGAACTAGCCGTCTCAGTTGGTAGAGTCGGACTCTATAATAACGTAACAACCATCGACTCTACTGGCTGTGTTAATGTTTAGTCTAGCTACTGCTCCGGTGTTCATTCTAAACTAATAATAGACGAATGTAGATAGGTTATAGGCTGTTCATTATTAGATCAAAGTTAGTCTATATTTAGACTGGTTCTATTCGAAATCTGATTAAATTTCAGAAAAAAATGATTATATTTCAGGATTTGGAAGTCTAGATTTTGATTGGTCCAGTCACATTTTTTTTGCTTAAATTGCAATAGGAGCTCGTGGTTCAATAAAAACATCAGTACGGATCAATCTTCAGGCTAAGCCGCGTTTACCTAGGTCAGTCAGTAGATAATTGATCAACCATTACATACCTACCGAGTTTCCGTCGTGTCTCGGCTGTCATTTATAGATCTTTGACAGTCTTTACAGGTAGTTAGTGGCTCGAAACTACATGCAGTCTAAGGGGTCTCGTATTACCCAGTACCAACTGTGTTGTGGAGCTCCATGTAAAGAACTAGTATTCTGCTGCATCTGGTTAGACTGGAAGCCGACCCTAATATAGATGAGAAAAGGTTAATCTGATGATTGATCATTCATACAATCATATTTAGTGCTTTCAAAGCCTTTCATAATTATATCTACAACTAATTTAGACCACATTGACGTAAGCTTTTCGATGCTTCGCATCATCATCATATCGCTGGTTTGCGAGAAGGATGACATAACTCAAAAATTTAGATTTTTCGATGTTGTTTGTAGTTGAATATAAAATTAAGGAAAGCAAGTATTAAATTAAGTAACGAAATACGTAAAATAAAACTTTAATCTTTTGATAAAAAGTTTCTCTATGCAAAAAAAATATTGGCGATATACTGAAAATATTTTTAGAACTTACAAAAAAGCTGTCCTGTATTTCTTATTTTTCGAGTTACGTCATTATTGTTGCAAACAAACGATATCAGCCCGGAATCCCCCACTGCTGGGTTTAGGCCTCCCCTTTCCACCACACTTCCCGGTGCGATGCCTGTATCATACCAATAAATTTCGGATTTTTCCATCCTTATAACCCATACAATATGACGTCTCTGGTTGCGATCTGTATAGTCCCTACGGCCCTATGGTCTGGTCAGAAACACCGAACTGTCGCTGGTAGGGAAACGTTCAATAGTTCCCCATTTGAGCAAAGCTCTAGTCTCTTTTAAGCTTTTTTTTTCTGACGATGTGGAAATCCTCAATGGATGTCCTCCGCCCTGGGGAGAGCGGAGGGGTCTGTCAGACTCCTACTGACTATAACCTCACCGGTGTTCCCTTGCACACTTGCGTCGGGGGGCAGCGGGAACTAATGCGACTTCAGCTGCCCCGGACTAGTGCCGGCCCGCTTGACCTGCGGGGCTAGTCCCGGGCTAGTCTCTACTAGTAGTCTCTAGTCTCTTTTAAGCTAGCCTATCCAAGAACACACTGACTTTTAAAATAACGGACATTGACGTGGATACATTTAAATTGGTCTTCATCTAGATCTATTTATACTTGCTAATACCTGCGAATGTATTAGCTGTTTTGAGTGAGGCCTTCAGATAGAGAAGTGAGAGCTGGTCGTGGTACAAGGCATAAGCTTTCAGCGATGTTATTAATATTAAACCCCATCCTCTAGACACTACGTAGGGTCTTAGGGATCATATTCTTAGGTACATACCTTCGGGCCAGCTATCCAGTGGGTTCTAAGCAGGGAGAATTAATTTTCTTTTTAGTAGTCATAATTAATAGTTTCTGCATTTATGCAAGAGTTACCTAATACGCGGCTAAAGATTACTAAAATTATATAAAGAACACTCACTACAAGCAGTAAACAAAGTCCTCTCCTTACGACTTTTTCGCAACGATGCTACTTATCACCGAATTAACTAGCAGGTTACATTTCTTACTACATGATTTATTTTTCTTATTTCTATTATGAACCTGATAACTTGGGGTCCAAACTAGGTTGTTATGGTGAAATCAAACTTTTAACATATTGAACGGCATAGATTTCTCACAATTAGCAGTTTATGGTGGAGGTGGAAAATTTCCAAAAAACTTTAAAAGTTCGTTATCTTCATAACAACCCAGTTTGAACCCTAAGTTATCTGGTCAAAATTGTTGTATGGTCTAGTATCACCCATTTCAAGGAATGCACCCCAATTACCATCAATCAACCTGTTTAAGCAAATAGAACTTCTACGTCATTTAACTGCGTTATAGCTATTTCATACAACTGTCGAAAAAAAAAACTAAAATATGATTTGAATAAACTAATTACTTGACAATATGCGTAACGCGTACCAATAAATTTCCGTGACTTCACATTAATTTAGTTACCTATTGTGTATTCATCTTTCCGTTTATTCCCCGCTGCAGCTTGTGCCAATACCACAGCCTAAAGCTACCGATCCCGACTAAGGCGGTTTGGATGCAAAGGGAATGTACTATCAAGCGCCCGAGTACCGGCTCTTATTGAACCTCCCTTATTGGCTGGGCATTAGCTAGTTCTACCTGCAAATCGTTTTAGGTGTTTGTGAGCAAAGGAATAGATGAATTTGGATGTTTATTTGATACGTCCTCTTCTGAAAGATTTTTTAGTTTTAGCATCGTCATTATCCACAGCTTGAAATCATCTTCTTCATGGTATAGTCAACTCTATTGCTGTGCTAATCTCCAGGTTCCTGTTTTCACCGTCAGGGGGCCGAGTAGTTATGTGGGGCTCGCACCCTCCAAAAACTCTGCCGTCTTTGCCAACATTCCAAGGTTTTTTCGGAACAAAAAATCGGGATTGCACTTTTTCATTCATTGCCATATTTCAAATGTTTCCAGAACTGCAGCAAAACTTAGTCCAAAACAGAAAAGGACCAACAGAAATCCAGAAAACAGATTCCATAAGTTCGATTTTACATATTTTTTGAAACAAAAACTAAAATAGCCATTTTTGACCCAAATGTCCGATATCTTCCTCCGAGAGTGCCCGATAACCCTCGAGGACCTTTGATAGAAAAAGGCAAAAAGGGCTGAAATAAAATATCTTTAGTTCTATGGTACTTCATGGTACTTGGGTAAGAAGGGGCGAGAGGGGGTACGCTATCGGTTATACGATGTTAGGGTCTTTAACCTTTTCAGGGCTATACGTGATCCTGGGGGTTGTAAAGGTGGTTATCGGGGTTCCGCTTATCATGAAAATATAAACTCTTGCATACAGTTTGACCAGCCTGGTCCCATGGACTCCTCAAACTGTGTTAAAAAGAGTTAAGAGTTAGAGTAATTTTTTCTTCGACAGAAATGACAAACTTTATCAATTTTTTTTTTGTGAGTATAGGGGTTAGGTTCATTTACTTGGAATTCACTGCGTGCCAATTGCGTAACATGCCTAAAATAGCAAGCTATTCGTTTTGAAAATTCAACAACACTACATAATTGCTTTTTTTAACTGTCAAGCGAACGAACGTTTCAAATAAATGAAGCAATGAAAAAGGGATTTCTACAAAATCCTGAAGATTGTGATTGAAAGTGCGTTATGCAATACGAGTATAACCCATACTCGAATTGACCATGATCGACGCTTCACGACAGACTCTCTCACAGACACACTTTAAAAAGTTCGGCCATATAAAAGAACAAAGATACAACAAAACGTCGCAAAAAGAACGAGGGAAAATAATTACAAAGTGGACTACACTTCTAATTAATAGAAGCTAAAATTGCGTGCCCCGCTATCAGTTGTGCCAAATTGTTATCTAGTTTAACGCGTGCCAAACAGCTGACGAGACCAGACCCAGGTTCCTCCCTAGGTAACTATTACTGAAATAGACTATTTCGTTCATAATAGTAGTCACTTACCTTTTCAATAGATTTTGGTCGTAACGACAAATGTTAACTATTTAATACCCCATCGGTGCATGAGAGTGTTGTTTAGCAACTAGCTTATGCCCACGGTTTACCCGCGTGGTTCGCTTATTGTCCCATGGGATCGGACTAAAGTGTATTCTATTTGTTAATCCAGGTACTGGAACTGTGTGCAACATTGCCTTCAAATCCGTTCAGTAGTTTTTGAGTGAAAGAGTAATAACCATCTCTACATTCATCTATCCATCCTCACACATTTGTAATAAGTAAGTAAGATAACAGCATCGACAAAAATGTAATCTAATCAGGGATTATTGACTTATTACTGGGAAATTGTCTGAGAATAAATCAAGTTGAGGTGAAATAACGAAAATTAATTGTAAAACAAAGTATTGGCACGATTTAATATAGTTAACTATATATCAATAAATTGTTCTATTCGTCTGAACGTTTCCGTCCCAATAACTCCTTTCAAACTAAGCTTGGGTTATCGTGTGGTGCAAGGCATAAACAATCAGCGACAAATAATACTCTTAAGTGGATATAATTCAGTGTTATGGCACGCTCCTGTTCGAACTGCTCGTTGGAGATGTAAAATAAAAGTGGGCTGTATAAAAACTTGGTGTATTGCCGATTAAATTTACAATTGCAAGGGTCCCGGACAAAGATGGATTAAGTTGGCGCTTGAGAGTGTCGTCCGTCGCGGTGGTCGCTGTCCCGCCCGCACCTCCGCTCGCTCGCTGATGACGCGCAGCTTGCTCACGTCGCCTGCGCGTGCCGTCTGCGAGTTTGTTGGGTGCGATTCCCAACACTCCCTTATGTCTAGGTAGTAATAGGCATTGTCACTGATCGTTTTTGTCTTGTGTTTTTGATTTCGCAAATACCTACGTGATTACTTTGGTACACAAAATATAATTTAAATATTTTTTACTTCGACTAATGAAAAGACAGTTTTGTAGAATGATTCAAAGTCACAAACAATTCCTATTTGAGAATATTTAACATACTGACGTTAACATATGATAGCCTTTTATTGATTTTTAATCTGTAGACTCGAAAAACCTCACACTATTTTGAATTTAAAACCAAAGAAACTATACCGCTACCCGCTATCTCTCATCACCAGAGAGAAAATTTGCCTAAACTTCAAGGAAGTAAGTAACTTGTAGTACCACCATCTAATTTAACAGCTTTATTTCGAAACTTAAAAATCATTCCTGGATTTTATACGGAGTTATTATCCACAATGTTACTTACTTCCTCGAAGTTTAGGCAAATATACTCAACCCATTCCGATCTTCGCTCATCACTTGCACCCCACCCTTAATCCAGGTTGAACAAGTTCTGATATTGAGAAATGTTCGGGCGTCCGTAGCCGCCATTTGTCTAAGATTATTATTTTCATTATTACGCCTTGACAGATGGGTCGAATAGGACCCAAAGAGCTTACGATAAAACTTCACAGTAATTCGAGTAAAAGAAAAACATTTTATTAAGGTTATAAATGTCGTAACATAAAATAACGTTACGCCGGAAATTCCCTTAAGAATTGGGCAGAGATGTATAGTAACTGAGACCTAAATTTCGCCAGTAAACATAACATAACATCACACTTATAATGCCCGGAGGATTAGGCAGAGGTTTAATTAATAGTACACCCACATTTTGCCAGTTTTGTTTTTTAAGTCCCATGTTATAGGGGGCGAGCCTATTGCCATCAACCGGGCACAAATACAGACTCCGTGGCTGCTACTGAGATATTCCTGATGGAAAAACCCAATAACACTTTTCCCGACCAGGGAATTGAACCCAGGACTTCATGCTCAGCAGTCGTGTTTGCGAACACTCAACCAACGAGGCAGTCCCATGTGATTTTATAAGTATGTAAAATCACAATGATATAATTTTTCATCAAAATAAGGTAGGCCGTTGCTTTCAGGTGTAAAATAATACTAAAAAGGCTGAAAGCTATCACCTATATAAAAACTTAATCTAGAAAATATCTAGGTAGGTACAAACAAAACTAGGTAAATGTGACCTCCTTCAAAATTCTACCACAGAAACTTGACTCAGAAAGACCTCCAAACTTTGCTGTCTCAAAACTGAAACAGCAGTGTTTGTCCAAAACTCGACAAAGGTGCGCAAGTAGTGCGGCTGTTCAGAATCAAAACCTAGTAACCCATAATTTCAAAAATGTCCAGGAAAAGCCAAAAACATGTTTGCATCCTTAATCGTCTGCCCTATTTGAACCATTAGAGTTAGGGTTATGAATGTTAGACCAAAATGTGCGTAATAAAATCAGCTACACTTTTCAATTGTCTTTTACTCAAGAAGGCGTTCAGTACAGCTTAGAACCTCCTTACTATTTAATAATTTGATCAAATATACCAATTATTCAATAAGGAACCAAATCATAACACAGTAAGTATACTTACTAGGTTTTAAAATTGCGTTTGATTTGTAAACGTGATTATCTTTTAAAGTTCAAAAGATAGTATCTCCTATACTACAGAAATTAAAACACATAATACAAAATAATAAGTGAATGTATTTATTATTATTCACTTATTACAAGTACAGTTGACTACCTCACAAAACTTTTACTTAGATAACGTTGATCAACTGCGACAAAAAATAATCAGAATGCGATCGAAAAATCGAATATAAATAGATGAATAAATTAACTCGATATTTTATGAAATAGTCTGTATTATTTCCAAGTAATAATTTCTTACAATATCTAAATAATTTACTCATCATTAGTTATTTGTCCATCAGATATTAAATCAATAGATCGGTCATTAATTGGTAACTGTAACCAAAACTCTCTTCGACTAATGGGCATTAGTGGTACTAGTTTAGAAACTATACCATCTTTTTTTGAAGATTTTATTCCACGTGGAATGTTATTTGATAAAGGTGGAAGCTTTGATACATCGAATTTATTAATAAGAAAATCGAGTTCTTTGTAAGGGTCCCCAAAATCAGTCTTGTACAAAAGATTACGTGATCCTGCTGTCAACTTAGTCTCGACTAATGGACCTAGTAAAAAATTATCCAGAGGATCATCTTTTGCATTCCAACGAGCAACGCGCTTTTTCTTTGGCCATTGGTATGATTGTTGCACCTCAATCACATTAATATTTTTTCTGCAATGCGCAATCACATCTTTAAAGTCCTCGTAGTCGTAAACTCCGTTTCGCCGATTGAAGTCTCTTTCTATGTTACCATGAACACCGTCTGCTGACATATGGGTGTGCCCCTTCGTAAGATATTTAAATGTAATAGTTTCAACATCAATAGACTGACAGTTTACTATAGTAACAAGAGCTGTGAATAAAAACCAATTTTTATTTTGGCCCGCACAGTTGTCACACCACATTATTAAATGTTTAACATTTCTCTCGCTCCGATGAAACGCAACTAAAGCGTCGACTATGTTATTGGCGTCTCTACTGCAGAAGAAACTAGGTAAGTTTCTTCTGCATTTTTCATAGCATTAAAAATGAGTTTGGACCGGTAAAACTGTTGACGTCTCATTTTAAACAATATTGAACACTGTGTAAAAAGTTTTTGCGCCCGCGTAAACTGACTTACTGGAACGAATGACCGACGAACGAATGAATGGCACAATTTCAAAACAAAGTAACAGTGAGTATCAAAATTAAAACCTAGTAACCTGACTGACTTACTAGGTTTTTGAAATTTTTTTCTGAGTTACTACGTAATGAATTTGTTATTTTAGGGAAACTAGACATGGATTACAAATTAGCTTGACTTGCTCAATATTTTTTTAAATTTATCTTATGAAAATGGCTGTTTTAAGCACCTGGTCACAAGGACCTATACCTAGTAAGTCAGAAAATTGAATAAAACGAATTTCCCAAAAATCTGAGATACTAGGTTATGAATTTGAACAGCCGAGTGGGTATACCACAGTGCCGACTACGAAACTACCCACTGGCATCTAAACTAACTTCCTTGAAAATTATGCATACCAAAACACAGAACATCTCATGTATCCCAAGTTGAGAGTTCAGATCCCACCGGCATAACGGTCGAGGCTGAACGTGGATTCCTTCAAGTTTTAAACTTAAACGGTTAAGATATTGTTCTAAGTTGGTAAGGTGGTAAACTTAATTTTTTTTTTTGTTGATATTACATCAGCATTATCTAGATAATGATTGCCGCTCTGAAAGCCAACGTAACTCGCGTTCTTCATAAAATTTAGCCCTATTTTTTTTTAATACTAAGTGGCTTTTGGCCGCAACTCGCCTAATGTGAAGCGATGATGTGGCCTAGGGTGGAAGACGCTAGCCTAGAAGAAACCAATACACTCGGACCTTTAATAGATGCAGATTATAATGATCAGAGAACAGAAAGTCGGCAGTGAATGGCACAGACTGGTGGTATTTATGCAAAGATGTCATCCAAAATTGGTCCACTAGATTGGATCTACAGCGGAACTACGGCGACCGTTTCCCCGAAATTATATTCCACATCCACACAATCATAATGTCATCGAATGCATGTCAAATAAAAATTAAAAAAAAATTGTGGCAATATCTCTTAAACTGTTTGTTTTATTTGTTTAAAGAGGTTCCCAATCAATTTTCAAGAAGCTATAACTCGAAAACTATCAAGAATCGCGGAACATACATGGGAGTTTTTTGGATACCCCTGGCCTGAGAAATCTAATATTTTCTATAACATCACTATTTCGACCGCCCTGTATAAACACCTGTGTCATAAATTATTATTATTGCGAATCTTAGTTACAAAAAGTTTTTTTTCAAACACAATTATAAAAAAAAATATATGAATTTTAACAATACACCTTACTTTGTCATGCGTTATAGTAGAAAATGTGTGTTACCTGAAACAAAATAAAATTTTATTAAAAAAAACGGTTATATGCCACTATTATGGTGGTGCACATCAAAGTATCATCATCGGCAGCTTTGTTCCAGCCACGGCTAAGTAAAGGCCTCCTCTCTTTTGCGCCATGCTCCCATGGTCTGCGCGAGTGTCAACCTGGTCTAACCCGCGATCCTCTGATTGTCATCCACCCACCTAACTGTACTGTTGGTCTGCCGTTCAAGATACTCCATTTTAATTTAATTCAATTCAATTTATTTATTCAATAACAATTTACATTGCGTTCGAATACTACACCTTGAAACATAATATTGGAAGTACAAATAATTAATAATAATACATGAAAATCAATATAAATTAGAAATTATAAAACAATAGGTTGGTCAAGATTAAAAAAAAATGTCTAAGACAAGTCAAATTCAAATAATTTTATTTGTCGAAAATAGGTAAACAAGTACAGATGTCAACAATAATATCACAATCAATAATAATGTCATCTATTTATACAAGGTAATATAAACAAAAATTATATCAAAGGAGACTTCCGTAACTTTTTTTGTTCATTATCGATAAAAAAAAAACAATTTATAAGCGAACATCTAAGAAGATAACGTAGATTCACTTATACTTAAATTTCACTATTAGATTTTTATTAAAAATCCAACTCAAAACAGAAAACCTGGGCAAGACTTCGTGTTTAATCGCTGTCATCTTTTCTTAGAAAAAAATCTTATTTTAAAACAAGATTAATTTGAGATTTAAAGAGCCAACGTTATTTTGTGTTAAATAGTTTTAAATAATTAATGTTATTCAACTTTTTGCTAATTTCGTGGCAAGGAGCTTATTATACTTGCTTCTTAGTGAAAAGATGAATGATAATTTAGTATGATTAATGATCAAGAAAAATTTTCAACCTTTGATAAAACTAGCTTCTAAAGTCTTAAATTAATAAACAAAACAAGAGGTCCACACCAATTTCTTTTTTGAAATAAAACCTTATTTACAGTTAATTGTTTTTTTTTTACATTCTCATCTTTTACCAACTTCTGGCCGCGTCTAGGAAACATTTCCTATATCAGTCTGTAACAGTCAAGTTTTTAATCAGTGAAAGTTTTTTTTTTAATTGGGTATTTTACCTCCTAAATTCAGACTACTAAACGCTGCCTCTTAATAACATTACTAACTTCTGCCCGTGGCTTTGCTCGCATTATGAGCGGAAATTTTCCCACGAGACGTTCTGTATATAGCCACACACACATACACACACACACTAATGTAGCCATGTCCCATTAGTGAAAAAAAAACTTATATCGGATGAGTAAATTCGGAGATTACCTTCTTCATCAAAACTTACAAGCGTTTTCTCTTCAATATATAAGTATAAATCCATAAAGCTATAACTGTAGTGTGTTACAAACCTAGAGTTGATAACAATAATACCTACAGTTTACCTACAAAAATTTTGCTTTAACAATTTTTAACCAAACAACGTTGCGGTAGTTCAAAATAATAAAATATTTACCGTGTAAAAATCACGTTAACCGAAAATTTCACAAACTTCAGCTGCGAAAATGCCAACTGTAGAATGTAGATGCATGTACAGACTATGCTTTTATCAGGACACATGAATATTGTTTCACAACAGTTTTTAAAATTATAACTTGAGAACTGTTTAAAACTACTTACTTTTCATTTTATTGTTTTTAAGTCCCACGCGCTATCGGGCTAGCCTATTGCAATCAACCGGGCTCAAATTCACTGTGAGTGCTCCAGAGAAATTCTTAATGAAAAAACCTAATGTCACTTTGTCCGACCTGGGAATCGAACCCAGGACATCATGCCTCATTGTAATGATTACACCAACAACGAGGCAGTCTATTCTTAAAAATCTAAAAATTAAGCAGAAAAAAATTGCATTAGCGCACAATTTCTACCGAAACAAAACACCCAAATCTTTCCCGTACGTTAAATTAATTTTTACTCTGGCAACATCTCCTAAGACCCCAAGTTTGTGCTAAACGAAACAAGACCCCGTTACGAATATTAAATAGCATTGTATCTTACACTTTGTGCTCTGATTGGTGTATAAATAATTGTGCCACCGTAGCTCAGTTAGTGGGGGGTGTACCCGGGTAGAATTGCTAATGAGACAGTTGTCATTTTTAGCCGACAAGGGCAGGACGTGTGTTTTGGTTTTATGATTTATGAGTTTATCTTTTGATGTCAGGTCGGTGTATCTTTTTGTGATGGGTTTTGGAAGATTTGGTTTGTTGTACCGACTCGCAACCGGCTTGCGAGTTTGGGTAGATTTTTGAACGTGGTCGAGGTGAAAGGAGCATGTAAGGATCTCATAGCAGATGGCGTTCAATAATTTCTTGATAAAAAAAAACGTTTCTGACTTTGTAAGAAATTATCGTCATCTTTGCTGCACCCACATTGCATAGACGTACATTAAAGAAACCTCTTCTGGCTCTTATGCGCAGCGGTCGCAGATCGTGGGTTCCTAGGTTCTATTTCCAGGTCGAGCAGTGTTATTGGGCCATATCATCAGGACGCCGTAACAGCCGTGAAACTGGATTTGTGAAAACTTGATAGCAATATGTTTGCCCTCTGCGTGGATGTTATTTACAGTGTTTTAAGTGACGTTTAATAAATACGTTAGACGTCCGGTGGTGGGGATTTACGCGGTAGACGCGGTGAAGCGCTTGCGCTGCACCCCAGTCTTGGCGTATTACTCAGAGCAACCGGTCACCTGACGGAGTAGAATTGGAACCAGTTTTTATTGTGTACTTATTCCTTAGCGAACCTAAGCCCAAGACGTTACATTATACATCTGCTTATCCCTTTAGAAAATACAGGCAAGCTTATAAGAGAAAAATATAATAAGCAAGGCTTTAGCGAGACTGACTGCCCAGTGCGCCAAACGTACCTAATTCATGGAGGCTATTTTTGGATTCTTCAACATAACTGCAAAATTTAATATTAAATACCTGATAAAAATCATACCATCTCCATTTCTACTTAAACAAACATTAATTAACTTGAACATCTTAATTATTTTTACGGAATTCCTTGCTCAAATGATGTTGGTTAAACCCCGTCAGTTCTCATGGGTGCCGTAAGCCGCGGGATTATTCCGAGGCTATGGGTAACAAGCATACCCTGCATGCCAACTCGACTGATTATGTGAATTTACCCTACGGGCCGTTGATTGTTGCTTTTACCCTATGGGGAAAAACTTGGTCAAATAGATAGATGGTCGTTAATGGCCAATAATGGGCCACGATTAAATAAATGAGACTGAGCCAATTTCGGTGTGTGCGGACGGTCAAAAATGGCTGTGGTCGTGTGGGGTTTGGTGATAACGACTGGAGGCAGGCAACGATGTTCTGTGATCACATAACATCACGCCTGTTATTCCCGAAGGGTTCGGCAGAGTCGTACCTAAAATTGTCTCCACATTTTGCAAGTTATTTTTAAGACCCATGTAATTGGGAACCACTGTGTGCTCGAGAATAGTAATTTTGCAGGCCTGAAAATAAATTGGTGGGTTTGAGTTTTTCTGTGCTAAAAATAGTCAAAGTATCTTCCGTTCTTACCGTTGGAGAGTTGCCCACCAGACATGTGATCATCTCTTTTTTTATACAAGGTGTAAACGGACCCTTCACGAAGCCGTCAACCAAGCATTCTGTACATCACACTAAGTAACTCTACGAAAAAATTAAACTGGGAAAAGTTTTTTTTTCTGGGTGATAAATCACGTGTTACGGTAAAATTCGATATAATGCACTCAACACATTATACCGATGGATGCATTGAATAGTAAACGGTTCATGGGAATACTTTTAAAAATTGAATTTTAAATTTTTAACCTTAAAAACTAGTACATAATTAAAAACTTTTTTTAATTCTTTTTTTTTTACTTTTATACTACATGTATATGTCAGTCCGATTAATCTTATTCACTAGTTATCAAGTTAAGTTGGAACTTTGACCCTCAACATCTCCGTAACTAGAAGGTTTCCAGGTATGGTCCAGGACCAAAAAATAATCGCACAGACGGGGCGAATAAGTTCCTTTCAGCTTCGTTAAGGGTGTATCCCTTTAACGAAGCTGAGTCTGAACGAGGATGAGGAGCTTTACACCCTGATCCTCAACTAGTAAACACGAGACATTATTTGCCTAGCCTTTTTCCCAACTTTATTGGGGTCGGCTTCCAGTCTTACCGGATGCAGCTGAATACCAGTATTTTACATGGAGCGACGGCCTATCTGACCTCCAGAACCCAGGTAGTACTGGGTAATACGGTACCCCAACTTGGTAGGACTGGTGTTCAGACTTTCGGGCCACTGACTAGGTAGTCACAGCCGGCACCAACAGCTTAACGTGCTTTCCGAGGCACGGAGGATACCCGGTATGTCATGATGGTCACCCATTCATTCCGACCTTGGCAAACGTGGCTTAACCTTGAAGAGCGACCCGTGCAGCTGTTGTTATTTAGCCACAAGATTCTCAAAAAAAAACCAACCACACCCCAAAATATCTTTCTATCTAATAAAAACTAATTTCTAAATTTGAACATTTTCATTAGCCAATTAGCCATGATTCTAGATACAATCTATTTATTGCTCTGTAAACTAAGCCATTGTTCAACTAAATTATTATTAGGAGAGAATTGGCCAACAATAGTTTAAGAGTTAAGTCAGTGTTTAAACTTAATTTAAATGAAACACCATTAAAATTAAGTTTGAACACTTAGAGATAAAAGTAGATGAAATTATACAAGGTGTAGTTTGGCAACCTCGTAAAAATTCAGGAGGTTGTCATAGAAGACGTAAATAATCAATATAAATTACGGTACCCGGTCAATAATAATAAACGCTGCTTTTTTTAGTTGTTTTAATTTGACACTATTTCAGAATGAATCCCTTTTCAAAAGAGGAGAATCACCCGTTTATCAAATAAACGTCTGCGTTTGTTTGTGTGTGTGAAAGTGCGGTTATAGGGCTAGTATTAGACGGGCCGCGTTTTAATACGGGTGGTGTACACTTATCGATTTCCGATATTAAGAAAAAAAAATGAAAAAATTACCTACCCATTTTATTATCGATTCGGGTCGAGAATCACTAGCATAGTTACCTCCTTGAATTTGAAGAGGATGCAAAGCAACACCTTGTAGAATACCTACTTTTTTACACTGCTACGTTGGTTTCGATTTCCTGGTCGTACAAAGTTTTATCGGGAAGTTCTCAGTAGCAGCTACACAATCTGGATTTGAACCCGGTTGATGGCAATAGGCCCGCCCTCTATTACATGGAACTTAAACATAACTGGCGAAATGTGGGTGTTCTATTAGGTGCACCACTGCCTAACAGTTCGCAAATTACAGGCGTGATGTTATGTTTTGTTATGTAGATATATACAAAAGTAGTACACTGATTTATTATAGCTTAAATTAAATATATTATTTCTCTGCTCTTACTCCTCTGCCAAACCCTTCGGGGTTTACAAGCGTGATGTTATGTTTTGTTCTTTTTAGAAGTTCTCAGTAGCAGATTTGAATGTGTGCCCTGCCATACACGCATGTTGGTTGCGAGAACTACGTCCCTGACCTAAGTGGAGCACATCACTACATAGTATAAAAAAAACTTTTTTGTAAAAAAAAACCGACTTCCAAAAAAACACAAAAAAAGTGGAAAATTACTTTACTTTCGGAAGTCGGTGACTATTGTTTGTTTCATTGACTTTTTTGCCACCGACTTCCGAAAGTAAATTTTCCACTTTTTTTTTGTGTTTTTTAGAAGTCGGTTTTTTTTTGCAAAAAAGTTTTTATTTTACCCTTTTTAGTTATCGTATCACACACAAATCGTTTTCAAGTATCAATTTCGCAATTTCATTTACTTGGATGACATTTTTTCCAGCTATTTTGATTTCAAAACCAAACTGCTGAACCGATTTTGATGAAATTTCTATGGGTCCAATCCGGAAGTAGATCCATTCAGATAAAAGAAGAATTTTTCAAATCGGTTCATAAATGACGGAGATATGAGGTAACAAACACAAAAAAAAAAACAAACAACCGAATTGAGAACCTCCTCCTTTTTTTGAAGTCGGTTAATAAAGCCGCTTCCCACTGTCTGTCTGTCCCTATGTATGCTTAAATCATTAAAACTACGCAACGGATTTTGATGCGGTTTTTTTAATAGATAGAGTGATTCAAGAGCTAGGTTTATATGTATAATACATGCATATTATAGTAGAGAAAACGTTAGTATCTACATTGCACCCGCGCGAAGCCGGGGCGGGTCGCTAGTCATCAATAAGCTCAGTTTAGTTATCGCTCGCTTGCGACAAGGATGACATAACTCAAAAATTTAGATTGTTCGATGTTGTTTGTAGTTTAATATAAAATTAAGGAAAGCAAGTATTAAATTAAGTAACGAAATACGTAAAACAAACCTTTAATCTTTTGATAAAAAGTTTCTCTATGCAAAAAATATATTGGCAATATACTGAAAATATTTTTAGAACTTACAAAAAAGCTGTCCTGTATTTTTTATTTTTCGAGTTATGTCATTATTGTTGCAAACAAACGACATTATGGATGTAGGTAGCAGATACCAATAACCCGTCGTAGTAAAGTCTACAAATCGAACTTGCGTGAAAACAGCATTACCGTTAGCGTGACATGTGTCGGAGAAGTCGTTAGCGGACAAAGGGCTAGACGGCCGGTGATAAGGGCAGGCCACGCCACTGCCAGAAGTACGTTTTATTGTATAAGTTATTTTTTGTTTGATTCCGAATCTGTGTGTGATTTTTTGGGAAGCGTATAATTTTTACCAATGTTTGCGAATTTGGGAGTGTTTTTTTTTTTGTTTAGACTGTAGTGGATGGAGTACACGGTGAATGAAACAGCGTCCGGTATATAATATTTCTATATTATAAATGTTTCATCACTTCTAGTTATTACAAATAACTTAAGACGACGGAGGACAATTTACTTGATATGTATAAATGGCTAAGGAGACGATACTGAGTCCATTAGCGGGATCTACGTCTATGAAGTAAGTCTAGATTTAGTAGCGAGTTCGAGTGCGTATTGCGTGTTTTTACAAACTCAAATTTTGTTTACTCAAAATTTTTTTTTTCGTAAACCTATCGAGTGTCCGTCTATTGGGCAAATGCTTCCTTATCTGCACAAAACTTTTTTTTACTTGGACTTTAAAAGATCATCATCATCTTCCTGCGCTTGTCCCACGTTATTTATTTATTTAACATTTCAAGTGTGTACACTGGTACAGAGGCGGACTTAATGCCATAGGCATTTTCTACTAGTCAATCTTTGGGTGATACAGAGACAAACAGCGGTGGGTGTGTTATCCGAAAATAATTTTAATTGATTATTAAGATGACCTACAAGGACATATAAAATACTATTAACATATTAAAATACTAACAATATGTATAAATGAAAATAAATATATACACGGATATGCTAAAATAAAAGTACAAACAATGGGTAAAACATTAACGCTGTGACGATACTGCCAGCTTTTTCCGAATGTACTCGCGAACTTTCATTTTAAAAGATAGATTATTAAAGATTAGATTTCGTTAGATTATTGATTGGTTGCCATCCTGATTTCCTTTGGAAGCGCATTCCACAGAGAAATAAACTGAAAGAAGAAAGATCGGTAAATGAAGCCCAGTGTGGTGAGAGGGACATTGAAGAACACGGTTTTGCGATGAGGGCAGACTCTTAGTATGGTTGTCACAATGTATTGGAAGTGGGGAGGCAGGTAACTAGGGAAAGTGGGGGAAACAAGAAAAGGAAAGAAAGTGGTAAGCGCCCTTTGCTCCCTACGCTGACGTATGGGCAACCACTTAAGAAGAGTCCGGTGCTCGGAGACATGATCATATTTCCGCAGATTGAAGACGTATCGAATGCAGCTATTTAAAAGTCGGTCAAGTTTATCAAGGACATTTGCATTCAGGTCAAAGTAGCACACATCACTATAATCGATGATAGGAAAAATTAAGGACTGTACAAGCATTGTTTTCATATTTGACGCAACGTACCAGTAACCTAATGGCTGACACGAGCGACGTTATGTTCTTCCATTCTCCACTGTCAACCGTCACGCTATCATTTACTCCTTTTTTCTTTCATATCATTCCTCACAATTCATCCATCGTTTCCTTGGTCTTGGTCTTCCTCTCCCTCTCCATCCATCAACATTTATATTAATTACTTTTAGTCATACGTGATTCGTCTCTCCTCATCACGTGTCCATACATTGACAGTCGATTCCCTTTCAACTTTTCTGTAACCGGCGAAACTTTCAAGCTTCCTCTAATATACTTTTTATTTAGTTTATTCATTCTTGTCACACCACACAACCACCTCTACATTACATGCTATCTTTTGACTTTGACAGATAATGTTTTAAAATATCTGTCAAAAGATTGTCCGCAGCTAGTCAGCTCTAAAGACAATTCCTTCATATTTGTTTTTCCCGTAGTCGATGTTGAAATACGCGTGTCGCTTGAACGCGTAGTTCGTGGCCAGGCCTTAAGAGTGAAAATGCAAAAAAACTTAGGCAATGTTAGGAAAAAGGGTAATTGAATGATAGACTGATTGAAGTGAACGATGATGGATCGCTGAATGCGAGTGAACGTCGTGCCGCTGACAGAATGAATGAACGATCGAATGGAAATAGAAGAATGGTTACTTGTTGATCGGGGAATGGAAAAATTGAGAGTGTACTTGTATTATTGCAATTTATTCGTACATGTCTATTGATTCGTGTGGGCTCGAACTTATTTCTATTTGTGCGGGGTTGATCCAGGTATAATTTCGGGAAGAGTGAAAAAATGCGTTGCTTGATTGAATGTGCAATTTTATTCTAACATAATCACAAATGTAGGTAGGCGGTCGAGAAGCATTAAAAAATAAACCGATTGGCCATAATCCACGTAGCCTCAACATTATGATATACGAATTGCTGTAGGCGCTTGCGGGAACATACCCCCGGGCGTTGAAAGCCTGCCTTTCAACCACTAAGAATCCTCAGACTCCGGATCTATAGGCAACGGACAAATCTTGCTGAATGATCTACGTAACAGACCACTACAAGTCTTGACGTCTGCCACTCTGACTACGCCGTCTGTCCCTGGATACGTAGCAACGATCCGACCCATTTTCCACTTGAGTGGGGGGAGGTTGTCTTCCTTTAACAGGACCAAAGAATTCAGCTTCAAGGAGCCCTTGCATGCTCGCCATTTCGTGCGAAGTTGGAGTTCCGATATGTATTCCTTGCTCCATCTACTCCAAAAATGTTGTCGGAGAAGCTCAATACGCTCAAATCGATTCAGAGAATTGATGGACTGGTCTCGATAATCAGGTGACGGCAGCGATGTCATAGGACGTCCAATCAAAAAGTGTCCGGGTGTGAGCGGCGTCAGATCCTCGGGGTTCGATGATAACGGCGTCAGTGGTCTGGAGTTCAAAATTGCTTCAACCTGAACCATCATGGTGTATAGCTCTTCGTAGGTAAGGTTACAAAGGCCCAGCACCCTGACTAAGTGATGCTTGGTTGATTTAACACCAGCCTCCGCAAGGCCAGCGAAATGAGGGGAATATGCAGGAATAAAGTGAAATTTAATTCCTTCCTTAGCCATTTCCTCAGATAGCGAATCGCAACTCGCCTTAAGAAACCTAGAAAGGTCATTAGATGCACCAACAAATGAGGTGCCATTATCTGAGTAGATATTTTTCGGCTTTCCTCTACGTGAGATGAACCTCTTTAATGCCATAATGAAAGTATTGCTTGTTAAATCACCGACTAATTCAAGATGAATTGATTTTGTAGAAAAACAAACGAAAATAGCTATATAAACTTTTACTAATTTACAGCCACGACCTTGTCGAACAGCTGACTGAATAGGACCTGCATAGTCCAAGCCTATATTTTCAAAAGGAAAACCTGCTAGAAGTCGCTGCTGTGGTAAATCTCCCATAATAGGACTCACAGTTTTACCTCTAAATCGGCAACAACGAACACATTGTTTACAGCTCATCCTAGCTAAATTGCGACCTCGTATGGGCCAGTAGGTATCTCGTATCGACGCCAACAATAACTGGGGTCCAGCGTGAAACAATCTTTTATGCTCATAATTAAAAAGTAACTTGGAAAAATGATGGCTAGATTGAATAAGAATCGGGTGCTTTTTATCATAAGGAAAATCTGAATGTTGTAATCTACCTCGAATTCGCATTATATTATTCTCGTCTAGAAAAACGTTAAACTTATTTAATTCACTTTTCTTGGGTAACGATTTATTATTAAGTAGTAATTTATAGTCTTTAAAAGATTGCCTTTGAGATAAACATATAATAAAGTTTAAAGCCCTTTCTAGTTCATGCACAGAAAGAGGACCGCGAATAGGTTGTTTTCTACATGCGTCAATAAAACGTAAAACATAGGCGACTGTTCGCTGAAGTCTTAAAAAGTTTGAAAACCGTGTAAAATTAATCAATTCATCAAATTTATTGTTATTGAATAAAACATGCAAGGTGACATCTAATTTCATTTCAGGCAAAATTTCATCATTAAAATTCATTAATTTGGAAGGCCAATAAGAAATTTCATTCATTAAAAAACTAGGACCGGACCACCAATCATCTAAACTAGGTAATAAATTAATGTCTACTCCACGAGACAAA
This sequence comes from Standfussiana lucernea, assembly GCA_964057025.1. Classification (NCBI taxonomy): domain Eukaryota; kingdom Metazoa; phylum Arthropoda; class Insecta; order Lepidoptera; family Noctuidae; genus Standfussiana; species Standfussiana lucernea. The sequence continues at coordinate 1,428,379 of OZ059807.1, read as the reverse complement.
TGATCAGCAGGGTTTTGGTCAGTTGGAACATGTCTCCACTCACAGCCACCAGTCTTATCTAAAATCTCGGCAACCCTGTTACGAACGAACGGCTGTAATTTATTTGGTAACATTTTTAGCCACCCTAAAACAATAGTGGAGTCAGTCCAAAAGAAAGTGCGTCGCGCGCTGACTCGTAATGCTGCTACAACCTTTTCAAAAATGCGAACACCTACAAGAGCACCGCATAGCTCAAGTCTGGGTATGGTCGTCGGCTTGAGTGGCGCAACTCTGCTTTTGGCTAACAATAAACGCACTAAAACCTGTCCCTGCTTATCAACGCTTCTTACATACAGACAAGCGCCGTAGGCGCGTTCGGACGCATCAGTAAAAATGTGAAATTCTAAAAACTCATAACAATCAATTAAAACTCGACGTGGAATATGAATTTCTTTTAATTTAGGTAAATTAATAATCATTTCATTCCAAAGCTTACTAATGTCCGGTGATAGCTGTTCATCCCAAGATAATTTTTTTAACCATAACTTCTGAAGGTATATTTTCATAACAATTACACACGGGGCCAATAATCCAAGCGGATCAAAAACTTGTGAAACAATCGAAAGCATGTCACGTTTTGTGTTATTAAAATTAACTGACTGACTTATTGGAAAACAAAGGTAATCTGACAGTGGCTGCCAACCTAGGCCTAAGGTTTTGGTTGACTCAAATCCACCAACATTCAAATCCAGTGAAGACTGGGGAAAGTCAGAACCAATTACCAATTGTATGTCATTCGACTTCCACTTTCTTAGATTCATCTGCGCTGAAGCGAGAGTTGAAGTAACTTTATGACGCAACTCTTTGACCTTATTGATGTCATCTCCTCCGGTGAGCAAGTCATCCACGTAAAAGTCGTGGAGGATGACGTCACCAATCTCCTTATCAACACACTCTAGCCCTAACTGCCGAAGACACCGGGTTGCTAGGTAAGGAGCTCTGGCCGTGCCGTAGGTCACGGTATTAAGTTGATAAGCGTGTAATGGAGTTGACGGATTATCACGCCAAATAATTTGTTGAAGATACCTATCATTTGGATGAACAACTATCTGCCGGTACATTTTCTCAACATCAGCAGCTATGATGTACTTATGTTGTCTAAAACGCAACAGGATCGATAAAAGGTCATCCTGTACCACGGGTCCAATCATCTGGATATTATTAATAGAAATACCAGTGTTGGTTAAACTACTTGCATTAAAGACCACCCTTAACTTAGTGGTGGCGCTGCTTTCGCGCAGAACTCCGTGATGCGGAATGTAAAACGCTTGATCATCAATAGTTTTACATCTAGACATATGACCTAAAGTTTCATATTCCATAATGAACTCTTTGTACATATTACAAAATTGAGTTTTAGATTTAAATCTACGTTCCAAAGAAGCAAAACAATGTTTGGCTCTTGACAAAGATTCGCCTAAATTGTCCGGGGAACATTTTAAAGGAATCCTAACACAAAATTGGCCATTTTCCAAACGAGTAGTGTTTTTCATAAAATGCTCCTCGCATAGCTTCTCCTCTGAGGAATATGGAGACGAAGTACACACTTCTTCAAGTTGCCAAAACTTTGTGAGTTGTTGATCAACATTAAAATTGAATTCATCGTCACAGTCTGAACACACCTTTATAAAATTACATTTTAAAATTTTAGAAGAAATACAACTGTTAATTGGGCCGGAGACCAACCAACCCAATTTAGTCTCACAAAGAATTGGTTGCCCATCACCCAACTTAATTCGTTCAGATTCCAATAAATCCCAAAAGATGTCAGCACCCAGCAACATATCGACAGGCGCCGGTGAGTAAAAGCTGGGATCTGCGAGACAAACATCAGACGGAATTTTAATTTTTAACAAGTTAACTTGCTTACTTGGAATCTTATCGGTGATGGATGGGAGAACAAAACAATTAATATCCATGCTAAAATTGTTATTTAAAGATTTTATTGAAAAAGCACACATTTTATTGATAAAAGATGACGAGTTGTTGACACCTATAATAGAATTGTTTACAGTCTTGGCAGTCAAACCTAGCTGGTGGTATAACCTCTCAGTTATGAGACATGACGTGCTGCCACTGTCAAGCACAGCACGAGCAACATACTGCTGACCATTAATACTCATGACCTTGACGAGTGCAGTGGACAATAACACGTCGCCGTGTTCTACACTCGCGGACAGCGACACACCGGTACCTATACCTATAGTAGTGGGATGAGTGGAGACAGTCGCACTGCCATTTTTATCAATAACAACACTGCTAGCAGAAGCACCACTAGCGTCTGACTTCAAGGATTTATCAACGTGAACAATAGTGTTGTGTTTACGACGGCATATTTTACAACCTGGCTTTTTGCAATTGTTTGCATAATGTCCCAGATTAAAACAGTTGTAACAAACTTTGTATTTAGGTAATAACTCTAAACGAGCTTCATTGCTCAACGATAAAAACTGAGAACAACTACTTAACTTATGATCACCGTTACACATAACACAATTCTTAGGCTTATTCGAAACACCATCATCCTGTTTACTAGAACTTTCACCTGAATTATTTTTATTAGAATCCTGTACTAACATTGACCTAACCTTGTTTGAATTTTTAACTGTGTGTGAGTGTTTAGTATTCGTAGAAGCTTCCATTTCGAACGTTTCTAATATCTCAGCACGGTTTTTAATAAAAGTTATAAATAGTTCAAACGTAACTTTAGAATTCTTGTCCAGGCGGCCCTTATACTCACCCCATTCACGATAAGTTTTGCTATCTAATTTATGTGTGACAATATGAATGAGTAAAGTATCCCAATGATTAACAGGTTCATTTAAGGATTCTAGGGCACGTATGTTTTTGTTAACAACATCAAGTAAACCCTTTAAATTAACTGAAGACTCCTTTTGAAGGGTGTCGATTTGAAATAATGCAGAAACATGATGTTGGATAAGCAGGTGTTTGTTATCAAACCGCTCGCAGAGAAGATTCCACGCTACCGAATAATTTGCAGAAGAAAACTGAATTGAGTTGATCACCACAGCAGCAGACCCTTCTAGGGATGACCTCAAATAGTGAAATTTATTTATTTCATCCATATCGTCGTTTGAGTGGATGAGACTAACAAATGTGTCGTGAAACTCTAACCAGTTAGTATAAGAACCACTGAATTTCGGCAACTGAATAGTCGGTAATTTAACAAACTTATGATTGCTAGAACGCGACATTACATCACAATTATCATTAGAATCTCCTTTCCTATTATCGTCCAACATTTGTTGAGCTTTAGATAGGGTTTTGTAATAAAGAGATTCAAACTCCTCGCGTTCCGACATCTGACCATCCAAGTCATCTGTACTACACTCCAGAATTAATTGCACCTCATCATATTGCGCATACAATGCCTCGAGTCTAGTAAAACGTAATTGCAACTCGCTTACCTCAGTAGGGCTCAAGGAAGAAGGATTCAAAGAATTGAAATAGTTTGAGAACATTGTCACCTTTCCTTTGCAACTCGCTCGTTTCCTAACGAGATCTTTATTGTCCTTATTTAATTCCTTATCCTCTGGCATTGCGTAAGCTGGTGCAATCAACCTGGAATGTATATAAATAAAGTTATAGCAACGTTTAAATTAATGAAGCAGCCTGAAATACGTACATGATTAAAATACACTAACTTTAGAGTGAATTTACATAAATAATAATTTAGAATTTATAATAAACCATGCGTTTTGACGGTTATATTGTACTAAACTTTAATAATAACACTGCAATTGCAATGATTTCTATTGTCTACCTGTGCTAACTAATATGATTACATAACTGTCTCAATAACTGTAAAATTATTACACCGTAAAGTAAAATAATGCAGTTGCTATAAATAACTACTCTTTAACAATGTGTAAATAACAAAACTGAACAATAATTACTGATCAGTTAATAATTATATTACAATTTGTAACCACTCACAGAACAAAGAAAAATGACAATAGGTATTTCGTACTAACCTGGCTATTAACGGCTGACTTACACTAATTATACCTGTTAAATAGAGTGTTGGGTACACAAATTTAATAATAAATACGCCTTTTCTCAGCTATTAAGTATCCAGACCACGTAAATTCCAATAATCCTTTGAATGACGTAGCAGAATTCACCGGCCACGCCGGGCGTCGACTATATAATAATTTTTGATGTACACCAATTCTTCAATCCCTTTATAACAATTCGCTGATCGGAGTAAATATTCTTCAAATCTCCACATCCAGGCGTCGAAGGACCATGTGCGGGGTTGATCCAGGTATAATTTCGGGAAGAGTGAAAAAATGCGTTGCTTGATTGAATGTGCAATTTTATTCTAACATAATCACAAATGTAGGTAGGCGGTCGAGAAGCATTAAAAAATAAACCGATTGGCCATAATCCACGTAGCCTCAACATTATGATATACGAATTGCTGTAGGCGCTTGCGGGAACACTATTGTTCGCCTGTTTTTGTTAGCGTGCCTGTAATAATGACTTATATTGATTATTTACGTCTATGACAACCTTCTGAATTTTGACGAGGTTGCCAAACTACACCTTATATGTATTCTGCCACGTGGCTAGTATGCCTACCTTTTGAAATTTGCCATAATTGTGATGGTTCGATTTTAAATATTTATATCAGTACCAAATCTATTTAAACACAGTTACATACGTACTTACGTTGCGTTTTGTTGTTGGTTTTGAACATTGTGTTTTTCCTGATTGGGCATCACGGTCAAATATTACTTAACAACCCGACTGAAAAGCAAACAACAAGCACATTTGGAATCAGGCGGGACCAGGCAGGTAGGGTTTTTTAGTTTTTCTAATTTTCAACTTTTCAGTTAAATAATGTTGTGAAAGATTTCACAGACGATTTAACTTCTTGATTATTTCACTTTCATATGATTTGTCATTTCTCATAATAAAAAATCCTAGATGGGCATTCAAAATGAAAAATGATATGAGAAACCTAAAAATGATTTTCGAATACCTATTCAATGATGTGGGGTATCATTGACATAGTTTGTCGACTTTCATTTTTTTTTATTTTCACAATATGGCTGGTTGTCGCCATACTATGATTACTGTCATGTCGTCGTTGCAAATTTAAAATATCCTATGTGTATAAAGAAACCTTATAATAAGTGTATGAGGTTTCTTTATACACATAGGATATATAAAATTTGCAACGACGATGTCTTTAGCGATACTCGCAACATTAAGACAAACCGACTGACATAAGAATCATCAAAATCAGCTCACGCATTTGATCTCTAGCGTGCCACAAAGGAACAACCATCCATTTATAGGCTGATAAACACATTACCCTCGTCAGTCGGGTAACAAGGCTATGGATGGGTTGCTCCCGTCAGACGTAAACTAACTGTCACTTACAATATGACTCTTAAAACAAAAACAACGTACAAATAAAACATAAAACAGCACTGACTGGAATCAAAAAGTTGTACATTCAGAACAAGGGCTGGACAGAATATTAATGAGTGTGAAGTAAAAACAAGCTTAATTTGTTTATACAGAGAGTTGAAAGCTTGGCTTGTAATTGACAAGTTTTTTGACATTAAACATTATGTAACGTTAACTGTCGTGTTGGCCGAGTGGCCGCAAGCGCGACTGGTGAACATGGTCGGGCAAAATGTTATTGAATTTTTCCATCAGGAATTTTCTCAGTAACAGCCACGGAATCTGAATTTGTGCCCGGTTGATATCAATGGACTCGCCCCCTATTACATGGGACTTCTACAAAACTGGCGAAATTTGGGTGTGCTGGTTAGATACACCTGCCTAACCCTTCCGGGATTACAAGGCTTGATGTTATATTATGTATAAATCCATGTTATTCAATATTTTCCAACATGCCTGAGAGATATTTCTCGACGGCATGTAAAGCCAAGCCAGAGCCCAAGGGCGGCATAAAAACTTTGACACCAGGTTTGGCGCTAACCACACGATAAAGAAGAAGAAGATTCAATATTTCTACAATAGAAATGGCAGTATGTCAAGATTGATAAAAGTTTGACCTTCAGAAGTGGGTATTTGTGACGATGGACAACATTTTCACTAAATTTTCCTCGATATGGCCGAATTGAATCAGAATAGATTTGTCACACACGTGTAATTTTGGGTCACAATACTATGGCTGTAGTTTATATTCCACTAGCGTTGGCACGTGGCTTCACCCGCGTGGAAGTGGATTTATCTCAGGGGAACATTCTATACTGAAATAAAAAATATCCTTTCACTTATCCCTGATGTCAGGTCTACCTGAATAATTTAATTGGAAATTGTTTAGCCTTTAAAGAGACGACTGATAAGAAAGCAGACAGACAGAGATACTATTGCATGTACCTATAATTAAATACATATTAATAGGGATATAATGATGGACATAAAAAGAACAAGAATATTAGGGGAACGTAAAATCTTTTCACTTTAAAAGTTATATTTTCATATTAGCTGTTGCTTACAAACTTCGTCCGCATGAAACTATTATAAAATGAAAATATTTCCCTATTTGAATCGGATTCTGTTAACAATTTCAAGGGTTTTAATTTTTTCGCAAGGAACCCAAATCGTTTTTCTAAAATAAAAGTAGTAGCAGTATCCTAGAAACTCCTTACAACATCAGCTATCTGCCAGTAAAAGTCTCTTCAAAATCGGTAAAGCCGTTTCAGAGATTAGTTGGAACAAATAGACAGACAGTTTTTTTTAATGTGTTTTTGTCATTATGCTTTCACTAAATGCATTCAGTAAAGAGCTGTTATTTTGAAATTAAAAACAGACACTTCAATTTTATTTATTTATGCATAGATTCCATGCTAAAATCTACCACCCAAGTAAACACCCGGTCATTTCCAGACGATTTTAATTTTAATAATAAAATGTTGCATGTTCACAAAGTAATTTATTTGCTATCTCTTTAAAACTACAATTTAATTGGCAAACAAAAAGGCGTCTAGCAAACACGTTTATTAAATGACATTTTGAATTTTGTACAAACGTTGACTTTATTTACGTTAAAATTAAAAAGCGATTTGTTGTTTATGAATTAATCTGGATTTGTGTTTTTGGATTTTGTAAAATTAAAATAAACTTTTTATAAAATAAATTTAATATTTTAATGGTTTAATTTAACTGTCGTGATGGCCCAGAGGTTAAGGCCTCGCCTCTCACGCACGAGGTTTTGGGTTCAAAGCCGGAGAAGTACCAATGTGACTTTTTCTATTCATTATTTACCTACTTTTTAAGTTTATCTTGGACGTCACTGACATCGGTGAAGGAAAACATCGCAAGGAAACCTGGACTTATCTATACTAATATTATAAAGCTGAAGTGTTTGTTTGTTCGGTTAAACACGCTAATCTCAGGAACTACTGGTTTGAATTGAAAAAATCTTTAAGTGTTGGATAGTCCATTTGCGAACAATATGAGCAGAGCATCAATCAAATCAAAAATGTTACGCAGACGAAGTTACGTGGGTCAGCTAGTAATTAATATAAGTCTGAAATCGCCAATCCGTCTTGAGCAGGCGTGGTGATCAATGCTCGTGCCTTCTCTGTATGAGCAAAAAAGCAAACTGCTTGTGTTTAGGGCAAAGCATAAAAAACAGTACATACAATGCCACCAGTTATGTTAAAAGGTGTGTGGCCCTTGAAAGAGTGCCTGATTTTAAGTACTTACTATAGGGCACATAGTTACTGAGGACTTAAAGGAGGATGCTGATATGGACAGAGAACGGAGGGCGTTGGCTGCCCGATGCAATATGTTGGCCCGCAGGTTTACACGTTGTATACCAGAAGTAAAAATAACTCTTTTAAGGCTTTTGGCTAATCATTGTACACGTGCACTCTGTTGGTTCGATACACGCAGAGGGCATACAACGCCCTCAGAGTTCAGTACAACAATACTTTCAGAGTGTTGTTGGGGCTTCCACGTTACTTTAGCACATCGGGAATGTTTGCAGAAGCACGTACTGAGGGCTACAATACCATATTGCGTAAAAACATTGCCTCCATGATGCGCAGAGGGCGTGGGATCGGCAATGACATTCTGAAGGTCGTCAGTGATAAGCCGTGCTGCACCATTATGGCGCATTGGGTCGTGTATATACATGTACCCGGTGCGTCAGGTGGGTGCAGCAGATATATGAATTCAAACCTTTATTACGTTGGTTACTAACATAGCTATAAGAAGTATGTATTATTAACATCATATGGATCAAGGTTGAAATAAAATACTTGTTTTTTGGAAAAAAAAAAACAGATGAAATCGAACGAACCTATATTAATCCATACTTAAATACCTATCATAAATGCAAAAGGTACCGGTCTTTCTGTGTACTTTGTCACGCCCTGACGGCTCAACAATTTTGAAACTAGCCACACAGAAGACAGAACTAACGTTCCCGTAGGATAACTTCCAATTTCTACACAAGCGAGAAAACGAAATATTCATCTATTAAGAAGTCAGTGTCGATCCCCAACTGTAGTGTAACACTTTTTAAGTGCAAAGAAAGACACAAAAAAAACTCCACCAATTATTTCATCCATGAAAAAGCAAAAAGCTTGAAAAATATAAAGCTCTATTTTCTCAAAAAATGTGCACTGAGCGCTCGAGTTATTTTTGAAAATAAACATTTAGGATGAGCCGTTAAAATAGCTGAAAGTGCTGAAACGTTTTTAAACGTTCTCAGTTTGCAGTCTGTTCTATATGCAGCTGAATAACATTTACTTTGCAGTTGGACTGAAAGAATGGCAGCATTTAAGACCATTATTACAGTCATCACGGCGTTTTTTAGAAGCTTTGCTATGTCTTCAACTTTTTTTTTATACAAGAAAACAATCTGAAATATTAAACAGAAGTGTTCGTTCTGTCTTTCTATTTTCACATTATAAGATACTTTAACAGCAAAAGAATTTATTTTCAGTCCTTATCAATCCCAACATTAAAACCCGGTTACTCAATTGCGAATTTTAAGCTGCGTGCATGTCAAACTCTAAAACTAATCACCCAAAAATATCATCAACCATCTTTTCTTACCCCAAAACCACAGCCAAAAACCAAAGATTCACATTTAAACAGCTAAACTTTAAACTGTTTCAATGAACGCCGACACAAAAACTACAGTCATTGCTTTGAAGATCTTTTCATCTGTTCCACCTTTGAGCACCAATGAGACTATCAATATTTTAGCTAGTTCTGTAAAATATTGATGGGTGCTCAAATGGGAATATCTTTGGTGTTCTACGCATTGGTGCTCTTAAAATCGGTGCTCAAGTGAGAATACTTTCCACTTTTCACCTATCGATCACATTTGACATAAAAGCAAGTGAACGCCGAAACAAAAGCGCAGGTGATACCGATGTAGCCTACACAGCAAATGTTTCACAATTTGCCGACAATGCTCTCTCTCTCTGTAACTGGCGAGGCGGCGGCGGTGGTTCAAATTTTGAATTTACAACGTTATGGCACCCCTACTAACTATCGAATGCATTTGTCAAGTACTTCGGTCTGAAAATATTTGTTGTGAACAATTTGTTTTTGTACAAGTGTATAAACATTTTAAATGCAGATAAAACACACCTAGGTATCGTCGTTTGTCTCTGCATCACCCAACGGTTGACTGGTAGAAAATGCCTATGGCATTAAGTCGGCCACTGTACATTGTGCTTGAAGTGTATAAAAGTATAAGTGTAAATAAATAAAACGTTAAATTATTGTTATTATTACATTATGTTTTGACTGCCTCGTCGAGGTCCTGGGTTCGATTCTCAGGTCGGGCAGTGTTAATGGGTTTTTCCTTCAGGAATCCTCAGTAGCAGCCACGGAGTCTGGATATGTGCCCGGTTGATCTTAGTAGGCTCGCCCCCTACTACATGGGACTTAAACATAACTGGATTTGGTGATTTTTAAAATTGTTGGGGAGTATACCTAGTTTTGTGACATAGAACACGCTTAGAATATCAAAGAACTTACAATCAATTTGTTGTTTGGTCTGTTTAAAAAAATCCCGTCTGTTGGTGAATTGCGACGCATAAGAGCGGTTTCAGACTAGTGTAGTTATCGGCGCGTACATAAGCTCGTATCGACTTAGGCACGTACACGTGCGCCACATTTTTCGCTATCTAAAATAGAACGCACGTACACGCGCTCATTTCGGCATGTCCGCTCGAACCAACAGGTTCTGTCAGAAAGAATTAGTCAGTATCTCTAGCGGCTTGCGCTTACACGAGCTTATAAACGCGAGAACGCTCGTACCAGTTGCGCGTGTGGCAAAAAACGTGCATATTAGTGCCGAAAATACGCTAATCTCTAACCGCCCTAAACCTTCAAGGAAAAGAAAAAGAAATGGGAGAATCGACAAAAACTAAGACTTTCTTGCTTAAGCTGAGAAGATTGATTGAGATCACCTTGCTCAGTCATCATCATTTGCCCAGCCTTTTCCCAACTATGTTGAGGTCGGCTTCCAGTATAACCAGATACAGCTGAAAGCCAGTATTTTACATGGTGCGACTGCATATCAGACCTCTCCAACCTAGCTGGGTAATAAGAGACCCCTTGGTAAGGCTGATTATCAGGTTTTCTAGCTTCTGATTACAATAACAATTAAAAGCTCACTCAAACTTGGATTTCTACTATTTTTTTTTTACCGACGTCTGGCTGGAACTCAGTAAGAACTATTTCCATTACCACCCTACAATGAAAGACCATATATCAAACTCGAAATGAGCACAACATTTTCGAGAGCAAATAGTAGGACTTCTGTCGGTGACACTAGGTCTCTTGTCACATTGATTTCTGCGGCACCGCGTACACATCCGGCAAAATTAACATTATTAATTGTACATGCAAATCTGACACTTATGTTTACAATTCTAATTGTTATATTCACGTGAAAGTTTTCTACAGTATGTAATACATAAGGGGAACTTTGTAAATGTATTAAATATTTATGTTTTCGGAAGATTTCTATGAGTTGTTGCGGTTTGTGGGTTAGAATGAGCGGCTCAGTGGGAAATACATGAGGTTCGGTTTTTAGTAGAGTGGATTGGTACCACATATGGAAATTTTCGAGTTCCTGTTAAATATTGTACAAGGAGATTTGCTGAAAGACATTGCATTGTATTCATTACTTAATTATTTATTTAATTTGTGTTTAATCTGTTACTGTTCTGTTATTATCAAGAAATAGGAGGTACTTTGACGAATGCCGCCGCGCCTTATTGTTTTGCCAAAAATCTAGGTAAAAGGGTTTATAATCATGTAAACCTATCATTCCACATTTCACCAATTATAAAGAAATAACCTAAAACCTGACAGAAGCCCAGTCACTAAAACTGAAAAGTAATAACCCTTTGCCCAATCAGCAAATCGAGTCTAGATCCGAGTTTAGAACATGAAGTCGCTGAAAAGTCGTGCCTGCGAATACTAAATAGAGAGCTTTATAAGCTCAACTTTAAGATCTAACCCAGAGCCCTTATCTATACTGTTTAGACCCTTGGCCAGAATTGTCTTATAAAAAAATCTTGTTGCTTTTTCCAGAACTCGAACCCAATACCCGCCACGGATCATCACCATAACTACCAAGACCAATGTTTCACAGAAGACGTCTCTAATCCACATCTCCCAGTGGTCTTAAACCATTACTATCGTTTGATGCGATGCCGAAACATTTCGCTTTTGATGTCTCTTGGCGATCTGCCCACCCTCTACAGCTAGCCGGGATGTTGCACCGTACAGCGGTAACCAGTTTTATAGCTATGGAATTGTGTAGTAGCTAGTATTGATGATAAACCTTGGTTTTGATTTTATTATTTTTGTCGTATTTTTACCTCTGGCGGAGATTCTACGAGCTTACCAATTTCTGTTCATAGACAAATTAACATGGGATTTTTCAGTTTTGTACCTAAAAGTGTAATTTATGGGAAGACTTCAAACGCAAATCGTAGTGGCAAGTCAAGTCGAGTGATAGGCTTCTTTTGGGTTAGCTCGTTCCACCGTCGACCTCATCTCTGTTCTCAGGACAAGATTTAGGTCAAGAGTAGGCCCATTTAATATAGTAAAACACAATCCGGGGAAAACGTCATATGATAGACCGCAACGACTCTACTGGTTCTATACAAGGTGTTGCTTTGCATCCTCGTCAAATTCAAGGAGGTAACTGTGCTAATGATTCTCGACCCGAATCAATAATAAAATGGGTAGGTAATTTTTATATTTTTTTCTTAAAATCGATAATTGTACACCACCCGTATTAAAACGCGGCGCGTCTAATAATAGCCCTATAACTGCGCTTTCACACACACAAACAAACGCAGACGTTTATCGATAAACGGGTGACTCTCCTCTTTTGAAAAAGGCTTCATTCTGAAATAGTGTCAAATTAAAACAGCTAAAAAAAGCAGCGTTTACTATTATTGACCAGGTACCGTAATTTATATAGATTATTTACGTCTTCTATGACAACCTCCTGAATTTTGACGAGGTTGCAAAACTACACCTTGTATACGAGTAACTCTATAGTCTATCTATCTAAGGATAAAACGAATGTGCCAATTTTTTTGCTACATATGACATGACGTTTGACTACAATTTTCTTTTCCAGAAACCATTATACTTGCCACCCAACCTTGGGGATCTTAAAATCTATCTTTAAAGGTAGCCGTGTACAACCAATATGTACATATACATACCAATATACCACCATACATACCAATATAACCACCAGCGTATATATACTACGTGTATGTATGTGTTATCCCAACTACAGTTCAAATTATGCATACATGCAAAAAAACGTATAAGCACCAGAATTATTAATAGCCCTGGCCCATATATTCCGTTTGACACGTAGTCCATTGCACTTGCGATACAAATCACTGCATTTAATTTCGTACTTTACGATGTTTTCCATTCGAAGCAATCGCGCTGTGCGAATGAATGTGAGTCGGGACAGAATTGTTGACCCACTATTTTAGATTGAAATGAACAATTTATATAATTTACTACAAAATTAGTGATTCATTACAACAAAGTTTCAGTTAGTTTAGAAACTGAAAAAAAAAAAATGCGTTTACACAAAGTTGATATTGTTGATACCAGTTTTTGTGGATAATTCTAGAATTATTCATCATCTGCCCAACCTTTTCCCAACTATACTGGGGTCGGCTTCCAGTCTAACCGGATGCTGCTTAGTACCAGTATTTTACATGGAGCGACTGGCTATCTGACCTCCACAACTCAGTTAGTACTGGGTAATACTTGGTAAGACTGGTTGTCAGACTATGGGGCCACTGCTACCTGTAACGACTGTCAAAGATCTACAAATGACAACCGGCTTAACGTGCTTTCCGAGGCACGGAGGGAACTCGGTATGTAATGGGTGGTCACCCAACAACAAAGCAACCCAGGCAAGCGCGGCTTAACCTGAAGATTGATCCAAGTGGCTCTTATTATGTAGCTACGAGCTCCTTCCTACAATATGAAAACTATGAATACAAAAAATAATAGAGTCCATGTACAAAAGCGAGTTTTATTCTAAATTGAGTTTTATCGCATCGTTTTATTGCTGTGCGTGAATTGTTGTTATTAGAATATTCATGGTCCCTAATCAACTAATTTTTTTGTATTTTTCTTTAATGGAACAAACCAAAAAAGTCTCTTTTCAGTCCATTATACTCTTAACTATCTCACGCTAAAACGCAAATATTGGATTATTAGTTGTTTCAGAAGTGGAAGAACAAAATAATTCTCCCTTTTAATATTCAATGAACAGACTGAAGCTATATTAAAAACTTATTGTGCTAAAACTTAATAGAGTAATTATTTTAATTTCACACTTTAAAAGCCAATTTCGCACAATTGTTAGCTTATAAAAACATAGTGAAACTGAAGAAATTGTGATCACATTTAATGATATTAGACTCGTTACAGTATCATAATAACTTACTTCTTTACTGTAAAACTTTAGTAATTATTTCTTGTAATAAAAGCTTTTATATAGACATTAAATATTTATTTAAGTTGAAACAGATTGCAAGAGCCTTAAAAGTTTAGGATATAAATAACTAAGTAAATACTTTTAATCTAGACGTAAGCGCAATCCTAGTCGAATTTGCAACATTCATACAAAATCCAGAAACCACAGAACCTGCCACGATCCTTTTGTTTTGTTCATATTTTTTGTACTAGTTTGATATAATTTTTAACCGACTTGAAAAAAAGGAGGAGGTTCTCAATTCGGCTGTATGTTTTTTTTTTTTTTTGTGTTTGTTACCTCATATCTCCGTCATTTATGAACCGATTTGAAAAATTCTTCTTTTATCTGAATGGATCTACTTCTCGATTAGTCCCATAGAAATTTCATCAAAATCAGTTCAGCAGTTTGGTTTTGAAATCAAAATAACTGGAAAAAATGTCATCCAAGTAAAAGAAATTGCGAAATTGATACTTGACAAGGATTTGTGTGTGATACGGTAACTAAAAAGGGTAAAATAAAAACTTTTTTGCAAAAAAAAAAAGTGACTTCCAAAAAAACACTAAAAAGTGGAAATTTTTTGGAAGTCGGTTTTTTTTTGCAAAAAAGTTTTTTTTTATATTAAGTTTTGTAACATGCGCACGCCGGTTACAAGCACTACGCATCTGATTTTTCTGAAGAGCATCACTAAGTGAATAAGACCCGAGTTCTGCAGTAATAACATATTACAATGAGGAAGGGCCCATGGGCGGCATAAAAACTCTAACACCAGGTTAGGCACTAACCACACGAAAGAGAACGAAGCTAGACAGTGATTTATTACACAATTAGAAAGCATCTAAGAAGTTTTTCTTATTTAAAAAATTAAACGAAGCATCTTTTGTGATAGAACGTTTCTGTTTTTTTTTGTATAAATGAATTCTTTCATTTCACTTGTAATTTCATATTCTGGAATTCAGTAATTTTTTAAATGACTGAATGAAAAGCTTGTGTTTATTTACATTCTTATTTCTATGGTAATCTCAGAATGGATATGAAGATATTCTCTCCATTAGGAATATGCATTTTTGATTAAGGAGATATGAATAAGGTATTTCTTGTAAAATTACTTCCAGTGTTTCCTCCGTGCCTCGGAAAGCATGTTAAGCCGTTGGTCCCGGTTGTCAATTGTACAGATTTGACAGTTGTTACGGGTAATCAGTGGCCCAAAAGTCTGACAACCCAGTACTAACTGGGTTGTGGAGGTCAGATATTTAGTCGCTCCATGCAAATTACTAGTATTCAGCTGTATCCAGTTAGACTAGAAGTCGACCCAAACATAGTTGGGAAAGAACCCTAACACTTGAATTCTTGAAATACATACACACTGAAAACATTTGCATAACAAAAGCAAACAAAACAATTTAAACCACTTGTCACGTCCAAAATTCAAAAGCTAGCCAAATATTCTGTCCGCCAGTGCACATCAGATGTTCTGACGTCAATAAATAACCGAACACGAGTGCTCGCCAGTGTATCGTTGCTGAATTCTTTATGATACACCTCTCGACTACAGTAGTCACTCTTGGGGAATCAGATTTTTTGTTCTCACCTTTTTATTAAATGAGTTCAAAATAAGATTTTCTTTTGTTTATGAAGTAATCTAGCTTGAAGATTTTTCAATCGTTACAGGTAGTCAGTGACCCGAAAGTCCGACTACCAGTCTCACCAAGGTCTACCGTATTACCCATCACTAGCTGTGTTGTGCAGGTCAGATAGGCAGACGGTCTGTGTAAAATATTGGTATTCAGCTGCATCCGCTTAGACTGGAAGCCGACCCCAACAGAGTTGGGAAAAGGCTAGGCAGATGATGGCCTGGTGAAGAATTGAAGACATAATTAGACTAACTCTTTGGGTTTAGTGGTTATGCTCCCGTGCTAAGGTCTTGGAAAAGTAAAGGTTTTTATCAATAGCAGCCGGGTGAGACATGATCCATTTTTTATTCACCTTTTTTTACGTTTTTTTATTTTTAAGTTTACATTGGTATCGGTGCTAATGTACTGAGTTTAAATTGTGTTTATCAAATTAAATTTTTCTTTTGATGTTATAAGTGGAATTGTGTACCTTAAGAGACGTATTGTGTTAGCTATTAGTGTAAAATTTCAATACAATTAAAAAGTTGTTTGTGAAATAAATGAAATGTGCCCGACTTTCAAACTTCCTCTAATATACTCATTCCATACTTTATCCATTCTTGTTACTCCACACATCCATCTCAACATTCTCATCTCCACCACATGCAATCGTTTTTCATCCATCTTCTTCAGATCACACCGTGTGGTCCCGGAATTAAAGAATACGACCACCCCAACCTTATCCCATGGGTGTCGTAAAAGGCGACTAGGGGAACTTACGAACCAGTGCAGACTGTCAAGCACATTGGGTCAACCGAGTGGTGACGGGTAAATCACCAACAAAAGCATCTCCAAAGAGGGTTAGTGTCAGATAGGCGGCCGACTGTAAAACCTAAGCCAAATTACTATCCATCATGAGAGAAAATAAACATAACTTCGAAATGTGGGTGCGAATTGATTAAGTACTTTCTCTCCCTTTGAAATCCTTTATTATATAAACAAATGTAAAGCAGATACATGTTTGGAACTGTTTCACATTATCAATATAAATTGTCTTTTTAAGTAAATTTTACTCACATTTTCCATTTTCCCCCTTCGACTTCTACCCTTGAAAGGACTTCATTCTTTAAATTCAAGGTTAAACTAAAGATTATATCTGTTTTTGTCCCCAAAAAGGCATTGCACCTGATTTCGAATAACAATAATATGAAGATGAATGTGTCTTTGTCCAAGAATCGTTTGTTGAGCTGAATTAATTCGATGTTTTTCTTTTTAATGGTATCTATAGCATTTTTTATTGGTTTATAGGTATTTTTAACGATGGTTTTTTGCTAGCCAGATTTGGTTAAATTCATGGTAAACAAACACACAAACAACGTGCGGGCTAAGGGTGCGCTGATACTAAAAGAGAGGAAAAAAATCACCCACCAAATAACCGTGTGGATTTTAGCCAATATTGGAGAAGATTTAGCAATTTGACTACCTCGTTAATCAAGTGAGCGCAAGCGCAACCGCTGAGCACGAGGTCCTGGGTTCGACTCCCAGGTCGGGCAAAGTGTTATAAGGTTTTTCCATCAGGAATTTATCAGTAGCGGCCACGGAGGCTGGATTTATGCCTGGTTGATGGTAATAGGCTCGCCTCATATTACATGGGACTTAAAAACATAACTATCTAAATGTGGGTGTACTAGGTACATCTCTGCCTAACCTTTCGGGGATTACAGGCGTGTTGTTATGATGTAGCGATTGGACAACGCCTAGGTCTTTGTTCCCCACTGCATGTCTCTGCAGTGTAAATGCATCAAGAGGTGCGGTTCACAACCTTGGACAATACAGACGTAGTCATACGATATGCGCACGCTTTTCACTACCTGTTGATGGCGACAGCGCCCGTGTTCAGACCACGTCACACGTAAGCCTGCAGTTGTAGCTGCCAGGCTGTATTTACAAATTTGATTCACTGCAACAAAGATCGACGAACGAAGCTACAGGAAGAGAGAATTGCCTTATGCACACATCTCGAGTCGCGCGAGTTGTATTTTCTAAGCACGTAGTCTAACGGATGGCGCACACAAATCTTACTCCACACAGTTGAGCATGTGAATATCAGTCGGTGTCTGGTATATATTTTCTGAACAATAATTCTGAAAGGGTTTTGATGAAAATTTGCGAAAGGTAGCTTAGTACTGCAGAAGGATAAACTGCTGAATTATTAATTAAATAAACTGAAGGATCTTATTTTGTTTGTTTTTGTACGTTTTCCAAAATTAAATACTTCAGCCATTAAATAATAACGTAGTTAAGTAAGTTCTGTGTATATTTCCTAACACTTTGAATTACTTATGAATTTATTTATTAGAACCAGAGAGCTTTAAGAATCGTAGGCTAGAGAACCATCTTGTGTTACGAGATCGAAATTATGTTGCGTTATTTTATTTCTACGAGCCTTTTTCTGGACGAAATTATGTGTATTTTTTATGTTTTTAGTAAAAATTATCGATGGATCATCTAATTTATTTTAGCTGCACCTTCTAAAGAATCGAAAAACACGGATCAGACCCATACAAATACTTAAAAAAGTGTCTGACGGTGTCCGTGTTAGAGCCATGTCCGCACTCTGTCTGTACCAGTTGGACCGATTCTAACGAGGGTCATCATCTGCCTAGACTTTTGCCAACTATGTTGGTGGTCGGCTTCCAGCGAAACCGGATGCAGCTGAGTACCAGTATTTTATATGGAGCGACTGCTTGTCTGACCTCCACAACCCAGATAGTACTGGGTAATACGGTACCCCTTGGTAAGTCCGGTTGTCAGACTTTCGGGCCACTGACATCCTGAAACGACTGTCAAAGATCTACAAAATGACAGCCGGGACCAACGGCTTAACGTGCTTTCCGAGGCACCGAGGAAACTCGGTACGTAATGATGGTCTGGGTGACCATCATTACGTACCGAGTTACTGCGCTGAGCGCTGCTTAACCTTGAAAATTGACCCCACGAGCTACTTTCGAGGGTACAGCTAATAAAAAGTAGCTGCTCAATTGACAGTCCTCAGTCAATGTGTAAACATATTCACACTTACATATACCGATTCCAATATCAACACATACATGTTATTGTTATCCATTTGACATTCTGATTTTCCTCACCATCCCTAGTTAATAAGCTATTTTCAACCGTTTTCCTTATTACAACATTCAGACGAATATAATAACCGTATTAAATTGCCTACATGTGTCTGAAAACAATAGCTTATAATAAAAGTCTAATAAACATGGGAGAAGCGAATTAATTGAATAATGTTTTAAACAATACCTCAAACCAGCCTTAGCAATGTTGAAGAAGATTTAATATAGAAAATATAGCATCATGCTTGTTTTCCCTAAACAGGTAAGCAGAAGTGTATACTGCACAAATCTGTAGGTTTATTTCATTTTAAGTTTGTGTTTATTATTTTTATTTTGACTACATTATGTAACTTAATACACAAAATTTATGAACTAGCTATTAGCGTTGCTATGCATTGCACTGTCACGTATTTTTTTAGGCCAGGAATCTTCGCAGGCGTACACAGAAGTGTTGTTGTTGTACACGACTGTTGGCCCAAAAAATTTTTTTGCTGAAAAAAGTTTAATACAATCGGATCAATAGTTTAGGAACGCATTGAGGACATACAAACGTTCATATTTATTTTTAGAGATTGAACTACTAAAATAACTTCAGATTCCATTAATACTATTATTCTAGCGTCCATACAAGACAAAATCCTCTATTCCCACAAATTCAAACAATTCACGAACCTTCTCCACGCTATACAGTGTGTCCAACATCGCACAAACATGGACAAAGAAATACCTAAATGTGCCAACCAGACAACGGGTATTTGTTCCCAAGTTTAGGAATTACAATTATGTTAAGTGAATTAATTGAGGACAAAATGCAGGATACCGGGATGGTTGCTATTTGTCATAATTTAGTGTGAGGGACAGGAATAGCCGTAGTTTGTGAGGACTTTTGTAGAGTGAAATAGCCGAAGCAATTTTTAATAAGTTACGATTTGAGATTGTATCGGTAAGGTCGTGGACAAATAAATTGAGAAGATTCCAAAAGTTAAGCACTTAATTAAACAAACAAAAACTTTAATAGTAACTGATCTGCATCAAAAATTTTAATAGTATTTATTGTCCCACTGCTGGGCAAAGGCCTTCCCCATAACCTTCCACTCTTCTCTCCGTGCGGTTTTCTCCGGCCAATCTCTCAAAAACGCCTCTAAGTCATCACGCCAGCGTTTTCTAGGCCTCGATTGGCGACGACGCCCGTCAGAAGACGGGTGCCAGAAGGCAATCACTGCATTACAAATCCGGCCTATTGGCATCAATAACAACAATAAAATAATAAAAATCTTAGATGTAATGTCTTGTGTGCAAATTTCAGAGACGACTAATGGGCCAAATAACCGATCCAAGAGGTCCCTCTAAATGAATTGCATCATCGCAGCAGATCCAGTCGAATATGCCTGAATGAACTGGACTCCTTCAATAAGAACAAGTCCTTAAAAACTTTAAATAGAGAGAAGTGGAAAGAGAGTAGCGAGGCTTCTAGTAATAATAAAAAAAATCTCTCAGAAAATCAATTACCAATTTAGATGATCATAACCTCAACACCAACCTCATTTCCTGTCGACATCCATCCTCAATTCACCCACCAGGCACTAAATTACTTAACTGCAGTTTATGTCTATCACGTAATCTATCTCAATGTTCAACAATTCCTTCGAAAATGATCGTTCTATTCAACAAATATCTCTATTAGGAATTTTGGCAACAATTCAGAAAATTTGAACCACTGTGCGCGAATTTTATAAATGTTTCATGAGATTGGGATATTATTTCCGATTTAATATTTTTATGACAATGATTGTGATTTTTTGGTGCACAGTGGGATATTTGTCATTGTTACGATGTTTTTTTTTAATATTTAGCTTGAAACAGGTCAATGATCAAAAAAAAAATATTACCAACCACCGTTCAGTAATATTGTGGGCACTCTGAGAAATAAAGTTATAAGGTTAATAAATTATATTAATAAGCACTACATCGGATTAGCTAATTCCCTTAGAGCATGCATGTTTATACAGGCTCGCGTCATCTCTGTATGAATAAAGGCCTTTGTCCAGCATCTGGAGCTTGATGGTAGGTAAACGGGCACAGAAAATATCTAAAGTAAATGCTCTAAATGATAGCGAAAACCGCATCAAAATGAATAGTGTATGTTAGAAAATCTGAGCTGTCACACAAATAGACACGAAAAGCAACTTTGTTTAATACGTTTTATGGTAGAGAAAGGATTGTGTTACGGACGTCGTAGCTCAATATGTATAAAGAATGTAAATAAATACGAAATAATGTTATGTAAGGTTTAGAATTAAGTATTGACAATAAAGACTGATTTGGTAGTAGGGAAATTCATATAAATGATTAGATTAGGTTTGTTTTAATATCCCTTAGTTGTAAGTAGACAGATGTCAAAGATTGTAAGGGAGCGTAGAGCATGACTACAAGTTCCGACATGTACGGACAGGTCGAAACCTGTCGGAGGCACGCGTACGAGAACTCTGACACAGTAGGCGGAACACGATAGTCGCACTTTACGCTACCCACTACTTGCACCTAGCAAGAAAAGAGATAAAAGTAGGGCCGCTTGTTGCGAATTTCGCAGTCGTCTCTCAACCATCGCACAGCAAGCTACCCTGGAAAATAAAAGAAGAAACAAGAAGTCTGAAGTTTTATTTACAAGATTCACAGTGCATTACAAAGTATACAGTCCACCCCTACAGTGCTGGTCCTTCGAGCGAGCCGGATTGCGGATTGAAGATAGTGTCTGTGTATAGTGACTCAAGATAATTTCAAAATCAAGAAATGAAGACTAGAAGCATTACTGCAAGGGAAAGTGAATCGGAATCAGGCTACGATAGTCGAAGACCTAGAACATTCGAAGATCCGCCTAGGTCGCCGTCGACCATCGCGTCCGCGTTACCGCGCAATCCGTATAGTGCGCCCGCGGCTAGGACCGATTCCGCCGCACCCTCGCTCGCGATCGCACCCCCCGTCACCGCCGCGACGGGGAGAGTTGCGCCGACCATGTCCGATGGCGCGTCCGCCGCGCCGGCTCCACGCCTCGTACCGACGAGTAGAGCCACCGCGACCGCGTACGATCACGACGAATCGCCCGCCACGCCATCCGCGCCATGTTATCCATCGACTTCAGTGCTACGAACCCAGGAGTCAGCGAGAACTATGACAGCTGCGCACAACGTTTCAGTGAGAGATACAGCCAGTACGATACGTTCCAGAAGATCATATAGTAGTGACGTAGCAAGAGTAAAGAAGGCAGAATATGAGGCACAGAAAAGGATCGCTGCAATACGAAAAGAACAATTGGAAATTGAAAAGGAACTCGTCAGCAAGCGATTCGAATATGAAGTGTCGGTAATCGAGGCAGAGGCAGAGGCAGAGGCCCGTGAAGAGGGCTCCGTGCAAATGAGTGAAGACAGGGTGGACGAGTGGCTTCAAAATATTGACCGAAGTCACCAAGAAAATGCGGATCGGCCGCAGCGAGAGCAGCCCCCGCGCCCCGTCACCACACACGCAGCACAAGAGACTGCCGCCTATATCGAACCCGTCACTTGTGTCAACGCCGCCACGCCTACTAGGAACGACCGTCGAAGACAACGATCGGCCTCGCGGTCACCCACCAGAGGGGAACGTCGAGTGGGAAGAGGAATTGAACAGCTAGCCGATACGTTGGACAAGATGATGCGTGTACGCCCGCCGCCTCGACAAGTGACTGAGCTGCCCATATTCACGGGGGCAGCCACCGAATGGTTACCGTTTAAGGCTGCGTACACAGACTCGTCGAGTGTCTACAAGTTTACAGCAATTGAAAACTTAGCAAGATTACGAAACTGCATCAAGGGTGAAGCAAGAGAAGCAGTATCAGCACTGCTATTCACCGCGTCAGACCCACAAGTGGTCATGAAGACACTCGAACAATACTACGGGAGGCCAGAGATACTCTTGGATCGAGTGATGGAAGACTTAAAGAAACTACCTCGACTCACGAGCGTGGCCAGTGATCTAAATTCGTTCGCGGTAAAACTACAGAACATAGTGTGTGTATTATCGAACATGGACATCCGCGGATACATATGGAACCCGATGTTAGTGCGTGAAGTTATAGAAAAACTAAGCCCGCACCTAAAAGCCAGATGGTGTGACTACGCCTCTGAGGCAGTGGACTCGTCGCGTGAACCGGAAATAATACTGTTATCCAGGTTCCTGATGCGGGAGGCTGACCGAGCTATGAAATACGCCTTCACAAACACAGCGACCGCACCTGCCCCGAAGAAGGAAACAAGAAACGTTTCCCAAACTAATGCCAAGAAGAAGGCAAGCAGAGAGGTAGTCTACACGACAACGGAAAAACATGAAGAAGGAAAACAAGTATGTTTGTGTTGTAACGGTGACCACGAAGTACCCAAGTGCACGAAGTTTCTAAAGATGAGTGTCGACGAAAGATGGCAGTGGGCACGCGATGGGAAAGTATGTTTTAAGTGTGTAACGAGGCGCCATCGACGCGAACAGTGCCGAGCGAAGCGATGCGGTAAGGAAACATGCAGCCGCCCACATCATGCGTTGCTGCACAAAGAGTTTAAAGAAACATCAAGCGAAAACCAAGAAAAGGCGACCGACATCGAGAATCAAGTCAAGGAATCAGTGATGACAGTCTCCGTGCCAAGCAATGCATCGCAGCGGGTGCTACTGAAGATGTGCCCCGTGACACTCAAAGGGCCTGGCGGACAAGTATCGACGTTCGCACTGATGGACGAAGGCTCGACCACATCACTCGTCGACGAAGAGCTGACACGCCGTATAAAAGTGAGTGGACCAATATCTACCTTACGAATACAAGGCGTGACGTCACAGCAACATGAAGAGTGCAGCCAAGAGGTCAAGATTCAAATATGTGGCCAGGACGGCGAATTCCAAGAACTGCGTGCAAGAACAATGAAAAACCTACAGCTTCATGGTCAAACAGTGGACAGGTCGACATTGATGGCCTACCCACACCTCCAGGACATACGAGAGGAAGCATTCTTCGAGGAAGCCACACCGAAGGTGCTGATAGGAGCCGACAATTGGCACTTGATAGTTACACGTGAACTACGCATGGGCAAGAGGAACGAACCCGCAGCTTCACATACCCAGTTGGGATGGGTGATCCACGGGACTGCGCCGCGCACCACGTTAAGGAAACAAGAGGGTCAAGTTGTGTTACATCTTCACGACGTGTCTACAGCAAGACAGACAGAAAACGTACGTCGTGTAGAGGAACTGATGAAATCACACTTCAGTATTGACGCCCTGGGAGTTTCCCTGGCCAAGAAGGTCAGACCGGAGGACAAGAAGGCGATCGACGTGGTCCAAGGCACCATGAAAAAGGTCGGTGATCACTTTGAAGTCGGACTACCATGGCGGGATGAAGATGCCTCAATGCCAAATAATTACAACTGCGCTCTCAGAAGACTGAAAATTATTGAGAAAAAGATGGACTCGTCGACACAGTTCTCAGCACAATACAGCGCTCAGATAAAAAACCTATTGGATAAAGGTTACGCCAAAGAGTGCGACGGAAATGAAGACGAGAATAAGAAAGTATGGTACCTGCCACACTTCCCAGTCGTGAATCCAAACAAGCCGGGGAAGATGCGTCTAGTGTTCGACGCCGCGCATCGATACAGTGGAGTGTGCCTCAACGACTACCTACTGGAAGGGCCTGACCTCCTGAAACCGCTGCCAGGGATTTTGTTTCGATTCAGGGAGCGTCCAGTAGCCGTCACAGCAGACATTCAAGAGATGTTTCTCCAGGTGAAGATAGGAGAACGAGATCAAGCCGCACAAATGTTTCTCTGGCGAGGCGAAGAACGTGCTCAGCCGCCAAGAAGATACAAGATGACATCAATGATCTTCGGAGCGTCATGCTCCCCATTCATCGCGCACTCAGTACGAGACGCCAACGCAAGACGGTACGCGAATGAATACCCCGACGCTGTACAAGCCATAACATCGAGCCACTACATGGACGATTACGTCGATAGTTTTGCGACTGAAGAGGAGGCGATCGAGACAGCGTGTGATGTCATGAAAATCCACAAGAACGCGCACTTTAATTTGAGAGGCTGGTGCTCGAATAGACGCAACGTAGTGACGAACATAACACAGGAGAAGCAGGCACACGACACAGAAGTAAGACTCGGACAAAGGGAAGAGAATACAGACAAGACACTCGGACTACTGTGGCAGACAGACTCAGACGAGCTAGGTTTCAATACCAGATTAAATCGGTTGTCACCCGAGGTGAAAACGAGGAACAGAGCACCGACCAAACGAGAGGCCCTTGGAGCAGTGATGGCAGTCTACGACCCTCTAGGCCTCATCAGCCACTTCACGGTCACAGGCAAGATCCTACTTCAGAACCTATGGAGGCATGGTATAGGGTGGGACGAAGTAATCCCTGAAGAAGACATGCAGCACTTCGAAGACTGGATGCGAAGCCTGAACGAGGTGACCAAGCTACGTATACCAAGGTGCTACGGGAGGGGTCCAGACGACCTCATAGAGTTACATGTGTTCTGCGATGCGAGCGAGCAGGCCTACGCAGCGACAGCCTATTGGAGAATCCAGAAGCCAGACGGAAGAGTGGACGTCAGACTGGTCGCGGCGAAAGCACGAGTAGCCCCCCTGAAGCCGGTAACCGTTCCACGACTAGAACTACAGGCAGCGGTA
The DNA here is from genome assembly GCA_964057025.1 of Standfussiana lucernea. NCBI lineage: Eukaryota > Metazoa > Arthropoda > Insecta > Lepidoptera > Noctuidae > Standfussiana > Standfussiana lucernea. The sequence goes on along the minus strand of OZ059807.1, from coordinate 1,402,871 downwards.
ATCGGCGCACGACTGGCACAGACGATATTGGACGAACACCGAGATAAACCCAGACGCGTAACGTATTGGACGGACTCACAGACCGTTCTACGTTGGATAGAAAAGGACGCAGTAAGGTACACACCGTTCGTAGCGCATCGCCTGGGAGAAATCGCCGAACTAAGCGACGCCAGCCAGTGGAGATGGGTTCCGACTGAACACAACGTAGCGGACGACGCCACGCGCCCCGACTACACCCTCTGCATGAGACCAGACGACAGATGGTTCACCGGCCCCAAGTTCCTGTACCACAGTGAAGAGTCTTGGCCGAAGGAAAAGGTCAAAGAAGACACGACAGAAGACGAAGCAACATACGTGACAGTGGAAGAGAAGAGAGAACGCCCTTCTCACCTGCCCGACATAAGTAGGTTCTCTTCATATGAAAAGCTGCTACGCGCGACCGCTGTGCCCTTCCTTTTCAAGGAAAAGTGTAAGGACAGGACCAGTCAGATGACCGTCGACCTGATAGAGAAGGCCGAGAAATTATGGCTAAAACAAGCACAGCTCGAAGACTACGCAGAAGAAATACGACTACTCGAGAAAGGGAAGCCCGTGCCTAAATCCAGCAGTCTATACAAACTGGACCCCTTTCTAGAAGATCAAGTCCTTAAGGTCAAAGGGAGGATCAGGTACGCGGCAGTCGCAGACACAAAGAAGACGCCCGTTATTCTACACGGCAAGCATCCGTTCACTCGATTACTAGTGAAGAACATGCATCACAGAGCTAACCACGCTAACAACGAACGCGTGATCAACGACCTACGACAGCGATACTGGGTGGTCAACTTACGCCCTACTGTACGAGCCATCGCACAACGATGTCAGCTCTGCCGCATCAGAAGAGCTACGCCAGTGAAACCAACAACGGGGGACTTACCTGTAGAACGACTAACGGAGACGCAGCGCCCCTTCACCCACTGCGGGATCGACTACTTTGGGCCAATGTCAGTGGTCATAGGGAGAAGACATGAAAAACGCTGGGGAGCTCTGTTCACCTGCCTAGCCACAAGGGCAGTACACCTCGAGTTGGTGTCAAGTCTGTCCACCGACTCGGCACTGATGGCGATAAGAAGAATGGCTGCACGACGAGGTTGGCCCCGAGTTATGTACTCAGACAATGGTACTAACTTCAGAGGGGCAGACACCGAGCTACGCATGGCCTACAAGGAGTGGGCCAAAGAATTCGCTCATTTTGGGCTTGAACATCGAATGAGGTGGAAATTCATACCACCTGGGGCGCCTCATATGGGGGGAGCATGGGAACGACTAGTACGCTCCGTTAAGACTGCGCTTGGGGCGACACTGCATCAACGGGCGCTAAAAGAAGAAGTGCTACTGACGCTGTTGACAGAGGCCGAACACTCTATAAACTCTCGGCCTCTAACCCATGTCTCTGTCGATCCTAAGGATCCGGAGGCCCTCACGCCCAACCATTTCCTCATCGGGACCTCCTCAGGCCTTCCACACACTGGGCCTTGTGAGGAGGCCAGCCGCAAGCAATGGAGAGCCGCCCAAGCGCTCGCCGACCACTTCTGGCGGCGCTGGGTGGACGAGTACCTGCCTACTCTGGTGCCCCGGGGGGCGTCAGATGACCAACGACGGCCTCTTCAAGTCGGCGACCTGGTCATCGTCATCGACTCTACGTTACCAAGAGGGACGTGGCCACGAGGCGTCGTGGAAGCAGTCTACGGCGGCCAAGACGGCAAGGTGCGATCAGCCGACGTCAGAACCACAGCGGGCATCCTACGGCGCCCAGCAACGAAGCTCGCCGTCCTCTGCGTGGAAGATTAAGGCTACGGTAGCCCTGCGCCGGGGGGAGGATGTTACGGACGTCGTAGCTCAATATGTATAAAGAATGTAAATAAATACGAAATAATGTTATGTAAGGTTTAGAATTAAGTATTGACAATAAAGACTGATTTGGTAGTAGGGAAATTCATATAAATGATTAGATTAGGTTTGTTTTAATATCCCTTAGTTGTAAGTAGACAGATGTCAAAGATTGTAAGGGAGCGTAGAGCATGACTACAAGTTCCGACATGTACGGACAGGTCGAAACCTGTCGGAGGCACGCGTACGAGAACTCTGACACAGTAGGCGGAACACGATAGTCGCACTTTACGCTACCCACTACTTGCACCTAGCAAGAAAAGAGATAAAAGTAGGGCCGCTTGTTGCGAATTTCGCAGTCGTCTCTCAACCATCGCACAGCAAGCTACCCTGGAAAATAAAAGAAGAAACAAGAAGTCTGAAGTTTTATTTACAAGATTCACAGTGCATTACAAAGTATACAGTCCACCCCTACAGATTGTCTTATCTTCTCTGCCACACAAACCCCTCAAACCAAGCTTTGTTACCAACCAAACAAACCATAACTTATCGTTACCAACACAACCCAAATCCAACGTCAACTGAACTAAAACGAGTGATTTATAACACCAATAAAATATCTAAAATAAAATACTAACATACTATGACACGTTTAAAAAAATTGCCTGAAAAATATCTAGACCGCTTATAATTGCCTATTCCATATTAATATTTATGTCAAAAACAAAAATGTTTCGACTTAAACTATTCTGAATACAACTCACGTAAAATTGTGAGTGAAAAAGTTGTGGAAACTGGTCTGGTCAGGGGTGGGTTGTAACGTGCTTTGGGTTCCGTAGTTTGTGGCCAGTGTAAGTTGAACGTTCACTATGAAGATTTTGTATGATTTCATGGATCTCTACTTGTTTGCGTTAAAAATTACTTACTGTTTTCAACGTATCTTGACCAGAATAAATTCAGTTGTTTTAACACTGAAAAGCGGTTGCAAACAGCAGTAGAGATTAATAATTTACTTATTTCAACTGATAATTTTCGCAAGGCTATCTGTGCCATTGATGAAGTAAGTTTATTTTTTGCTCCTAGGTTTATGCACATAGACGAAACGAAAAGCGTACATAAGTTGTTGTAGTAGGTGGTTCTATAGTTCCTGCCTATCCCTTAGATAAAAGGCGTGACTTATACGTATGACTTGTTGTTCCGCCGCTGTAATCTGCCCAATGCCCTCTGTATAATTTCTGACTAGTATCATCTGATCAACGCTCTGTCTGGGTTGTGGAGGTAAGATAAGTCACTTCGTGTAAAATACTGGTATTCAGCTGCATCCGGTTAGATAGATAAGATAAGATAATTTATTTATTTGCATAAAACATGGTATACATAGGTGTTATTATAGCATAAAAGACCATACATGTTTTGCTTAAAGTTAAAGCATGCAAACTTAGAAAATTAAAAATTTACAAACATTATAATTTAAATTCAAAATAGTCATTAATACTGTAGAAATTGTTTTCGTTTAGCCATTTGTACGATTGGAAGCCGACCCCAAACTATTAGGGAAAAAACTAGGCAAATGATAATCATAATCTGATCAACGGTTGTTTGTGCAGATTTAGCTCTTAATATTCAACAACGGAACCCCAAAAAATATGGTAGTAGCGCAAATTTTTTAACTGTGTTACTGAATTTTTCAAACTGCATCCTTAGAGATAAGCGCGAAAACCTTTGTAATGCAATGAAAGTTCGAACCGAAGAAATTTTAATCTGAAACATTTTGTTGTTTCAATAGAAAAGAACTAGTAGAACTATTTCCTCCTTTTTTCTGAGTAACTACATATTATCCATTTTCACAATACTATCATAATATCAGAAAAATAATTTTCACAATACTTGTCATCAGAAACATAAGGTCGGATGTACCAATACAGAGAGTTTGCAAATCTGACTTTATGTTTCCGAGCATAAGGTGTAGGACGTTCAAATACAGATAGTTTATACATTCGACCTTATGTTTCTCATGTCGAGTATATAGTTAAATCTATCTGAGACTACTGAAGTAATTTCCACAAACTGCTACTGAATTTTTGAATATTATCTTGTTAACATGGTCTCTCTTTTTGCTCTTCACTACATGGTATAAAACAAAGTCGCTTCCCGCTGTCTGTCTGTCTGTCCCTATGTATGCTTAGATCTTTAAAACTAAGCAACGGATTTTGATGCGTTTTTTTTTATAGATAGTGATTCAAGAAGAAAGTTTATATGTATAATACATGCATATTATAGTAGAGACAAAAACATTAGTATCTACATTGCACCCATGCGAAGCCGGGGCGGGTCGCTAGTCCTCTTCTAAAACACTATTTTTCGAAGCGGACAATTCGCTTTTCATTTTTTTCTTCTGCGCCTAGATAAGTGTCCATCGCTTTCAAAGCTAAATGAGAGCTTCGGTATAATCATAGTATAATTACTGCTTCCTCTCTCCTAACTCACTTATTTTGCTGCCATATGATCTAATTATTATAAGTTTACCACCTAAGAATGTACTTACATGTGGAATGCAATAAAAGTATTGAGTAAGCTTTTCGTATTTTTTTCTATGACAACTTTCAACAAGATTGACATATTTATTTCGGTACTTTATGTCAATTCAATATATTTTAACAGATTTATTCATCTTGCAATGTTTATATGTAATCTTGCAACTAAATTTTAAAACAGTTATCCCCAATCGATTGACCTGAAATTTCGCGTACACTTTTAGTTTGAATGACAATGTACGATTAGCTAAGTGACGTCATTCTAAATCCAATATGGCAGACTCCCAAAGATGGCGGACTAGTTATTTTTTATGCACTTTCATGATATGGGTATCAAATAAAGGGTTTGTTGAGAAAAATACGAAAAAATTACATCACACCTATATTTTAAAGCTTGTTTTAAAAAATGTTTTTTTAACTATGTATTAGCTTGTTAACTTTTTCCATCATCGTTGTCGCTTTTAAAATGACACTTTATATAGACACACTATAAATCTTTGCTAAACGTTCAATCTCAGAAGATCCATGATGGATCTAGTGACGATTATTTTTCTCATTAAATCTATTTATATAAAAAAAGTGGATCTAATAAGAATTTTTGATGTGAAAAAAATGAATGCCACAAGAACAAAAAATAAATATCACTAAAACGAGTGAATATCACTAAATTCCACAAATTACTATTCTGACGCCTGTCCTGTGGCCCAATCGAATAGAAACAAATTATACGACTTTAACACAATCACGTCAAATTCAATACTACCAAAACTAAGGCCTAATTCCTGACCACAGGCCTTAGCCAAGACACGGAACCCTAAATATGACTGATTGATGATGCACCCACGTCAAACTAATCCTGTCTAACTTTGTACAACAAAAACAATTTAGGTGCCTGAGTTACAGTAATTAGAAGTGTTGTATTGTTGTTAATAATATAAACTATGGAAGACAAACTGTAACAGACATTGAGCGCGCTTATGAATTTGCAACTTTAAGCTCAATGGCGAAGATTCAAAATACAATATCATGCTCAATGTCTGTTACTACATTTGAAATTCAACGTCGATATGTGGTTAATAAACCTCTATGGTTATACTGTTTGATGTAATTAACCGTCGAGTTGATAATCTAGAATGTGGTTTTGTGATAGCATTGTCAATCGATTTGATAGGTTAAGCTGCGGTTGTCAAAGTCAATTAGTAGATTGGTGACCATTTTTCTGTGATGGTTAATTTTCACAACTGTAAGCTTATACTGCAGTGCTAGAATCTCGTTGCTTTGCAAGTGATAAAGCTGTGTTTGTTAAGTAAGTTTGTGGATAAGTGACCATTTGAAATGGTAAATGGTCGCAGCCACTCAGGCACACATCTGTTCTTATCTTAATGTATTTAAGAACATCCTGCCAGAATTATTTAATCATTTGATTGCCAAGTCAAAATGAGATGAGGTGATGTCGGTTCGGCATGGTGCCTTAACCTTTGGTATGTGGATCCGCACAATACCGTTATACTGCTGGAACGCGGATCCACTATAAAACTACTTCACGTGATTTTTTTCCGATCATTTTAGTAAAGTTTGCGGATCCACGTTCCAGCCATACCAAAACTGTGCCGATGTTTTTGTGCTTCCCAAAGCACGAAGTGGTCATATTAATAACATAACATCACGCCTGTAATCCCCGAAAGGTTAGGCAGAGGTGTACCTAGAAGTAACCCATATTTCGCCAGTTATGTTTAAGTCCCATGCAACAGGGGGCGAGTCTATTGCGATCAACCGGGCACAAATCCAGACTCCGTGGCTGCTCCTGAGAAATTCGCGATTGAAAAACCCAGTAACAATTTGCCCGACCCGGGAATCTGACCCAGGACCTCATGGTCAGCAGTCTTGCTTGCGGCCACTAGATCAACGAAGGCAGTCATATTATTAATGTAATAACTAAATAACCCAGCTTTAAAGACACCACAGTTAGAACTAAACAGCTGATGTCAGTAGTAAAGTTTATGTTCACGTGATAATTAACACGGCTTTACGGCCATTTTAACCGTCGCATTACAGAAATATAAACTACTTTTATGTTCGTTGCGTGGTCAGCTACTAGGTTTTGAGATATTAAATATTTTGCTAGCTTTATAGAGCTCAAGGGAAATATGAGATGCATTTCACCGGAAAACCCAACTCTGTTGGGGTCGGCTTCCAGTCTAACCGGATGCAGCTGAATACCAGTATTTTACATGGAGCGACTGCCTATCTGACCTCCTCAAACCAGTTAGTACTGGGTGATACGATACCCCTTGGTAAGACTGGTTGTTAGACTTTCGGGCCACTGACTATCTATAACGACTGTCAAGGATCTACAAATGACAGCCGGGACCAACGGCTTAACGTGCTTTCCGAGGCACGGAGGAAACTCGGTATGTAATGGGTGGTCACCCATCCACAGACCAACCTAGGCAAGCGCGGCTTAGCCTGAAGATTGATCTGATATTAATTAGCCACGCGCTCTTATGTGTGCCAGTGAATTCAAATAATACTAATATTCTCATAAACACTTTTTGGGTGAGTGTACCTAATGCAAACCAGTAAGACAAGTTGAAGATGTGTGACATCGCTTTGGTAAGAGGTCATCATCAACTGCTTAGCTTTTTTCCAACTTTGTTGAGGTCGACTTCCAATCTTACCGAATACCCAGTTGTAGCACAGACCGTCTATCTGACCAACAAATGAAAACAATGAATTTTTAGCAGAAGTAGGTATTTGATTAAAATAATCCTCATTGTTTCGACAACTATGCCATCATTACAAATAATATTCTCTAACCCATAAGGTTTCTAGAGTCAGTAATAACAAAAAAAATAAACGATACACGAAAACCGCCATTTTATCTTTAAAAAAAATCAACTTAACAGCACTCTAATTCTTCCGCTTTATAAAAAGTCAGTCAAGAGGTACAGTTAGCAAAAAAGGTCGTTTTTTTTTTCAAAAAAAATAAAATTTAACGAGAAATCAGAGATTAATTTCAGATAAGGTTGTAGGCATAATAAATCTCCATAGAGGGGTGTTCTCACCCCCTGAGGGTAGAAGGTGCATTAATAAATTGTCTTACGCACGAATTTAGAGTCCTTAATTTTTTCACCGAGATTCAAAATCGTGGGGTAAGTTCTTTTAAAATTGATAATAGGTAATACTTTACCGACTTCATGAAAGGTGGGTAATGCGTTTTGGCATGCTATTTTACATGCTAGTGACCAGGTGATAAATGTAACCTTATTTGAAATTAGGTTAGTTTACTTTTTTAATTAAAAAAAAAATTAATGGCTTCCTGTATTCTTAACGACTTTGATAGTGTAATAAAAGCGTGTGTACTAATTGCGTGTTTTTCTATTACCCTAGTTTTTTATGTAAATATTATCACGTACTTTGTACCACAATTATTTGGATTCATTTGTATTCGACTGAAACGGAAAATTAAGTCCGCTTGAAACCTTTGTTTTAATTCAAAGAAAAACTGCCCCTGTTTAGGACATATATAACAGAAATAAGGGGACATATAAACGAGTTGTACATACACACATACATTGCGTGCGAATACATACCCAGATTTTTACTTTATAATAGTACTAGCGACCCGCCCCTGCCTCGCACGGGTGCAATGTAGATCCTCATGTTTTCTCTACTACATATAATTTGCATAAATATTATACATATAAACCTTCCTCTTGAATCACTCTATTTATTAAAAAAAACCGCATCAAAATCCGTTCCGTAATTTTAAAGAGCTGAGCATACATAGGGACAGACAGACAGCGGGAAGCGACTTTGTTTTATGCTATGTAGTGATAGTGATGATAATCATAATTATAGTTATAATATCATAATGTATCACATAGTTAAAAAAATACCTAAGACTGCTGCGCACGAGGACTTGGGTTCGATTTCCAGGTCAGAAGAATTGTTATTGGGTTTTTCCAAGAAGAATGACTCAGTAATAGCTGGATTTATGCCCGGTTGATGGCAATAGGCTCGTCTCTTATCACGTGGCAGTCAAACATAACTGGCGAAATGAGGCTGTATTATTGCCTACCCCTTCGGAGATATCATGCGTGATGTTAGAAAAATAGAAGTATTAGATTAAAATAAAACTCTTAAAACTCCAGTATTAGTCTTATTCTCTGCACTAACATTATTGAAATCTACTTCGCAGGAGAGTATTTATTTATTTAACACTTCAACCACAATGTACAGAGGCGGACTTAATGCCAGAGGCTTTTTCTACCAGTCAACCTTTGAGTGATGCAGAGACAAACAGCGGTAGGTGTGTTGTCTATATAGTATGAATATATAGATGTTTCGGCAAAACATACTGGTTTTAACCCTCTCTATTGCCCTTCCAACATTGGAGATCACCTAACAAATTACCCTGTATAAGTGTCCCAATCAAACACAAGTTAAATAGCTCACAAAAAAAAAAACAAAATCTCCGCAAGATATTGGCAATTTCTCAATAACCAGAGGATACATGTCATTCAAATTTGGACAGATATCTCGGCAAATTTATGTCATTCGATTACTGCGAGGAATTCGGCATAAAATCGATTCTGACACTTATTATTATAATCATTCGTTTCCGACACAGGCAGATTAGGTTGGGAGATTGAACGCTGTTATTTATACGAGTATTAATATTAAAGTGATCTTGGAACAGTTCAGGGTAGGAGGAAAATGGAAAAGTTCACGATGAAGTGGAAGAGTTTGTTGGTCAACATTTTGAAGCCAGATTACACTTCACGAACGAATAGTTCTACTGTATACTGTACGGTTTTGTTCTGAAATAAACAGTTTCATGATTAATCATTTTTGTACTGCTTTGGTCTAGTGGTCACTAGCGCGTATGCCGAATTCTAGGTCCTGGGTTCGATTCTCGGGTCGGGCAGTGTTATTGGGTTTTTCCATTAAGAACAAAATATTATTTCTCAGTAGCAGCCACGGAGTCTGGATTTGTGCCCGGTTGGTGGCAATAGGCTCGCCCCCTCTTACATGAGACTTAAACATAACTGGCGAAATGTGGGTGTACTATTAGGTACACCTTTGCCTAACCGTAATTTCTGTAATTATTTTTTTCTAAGATACTATCAAAATCACTGGATGAGTATTTATGCAGACTGTATTTACTTACCTACAGATGTAACCAAAAATTGTCTGTGAAGAAAAAAACCTAAATATGACGATCTTAAAGCTAACCAATGTCAGTAGGTAAGTCACCGGAGTTAGGTGTATCGATATTGTACTACCTAATACTATGACGTCTGATTGAACTGAAATCTAACCAAAATATAGGCAAGAAAAACCCACGGAACCCAAACCACATGACAAAATACCAACCCGCCCTTGGAAGTCACAAAAGCTTCCCATTTCCTCCATTTTCGCTTTTTTCGGCATCCCTCGGGAGTTTCATGACGCCTGCACAATGATATACCGTACCGAGTACTGTTGAATTAAACATAAAGTTTTACAGTATACGAAACTAGCACAAAAAAAAATTATAGTAGGTCGACTCCATACAACTAGCGAAAACGCACGCACACATAGATACGGTACACGTACAGCGAGTGCAAGCGCACTCGTGACTGGCATTTGTTTGAGATTGCCGTGCAAATATATCAGGAAAAGTATGCACTTCGGCAATTAGAATGACGATGATGAGAATTAATAAACAAATATAAAAACTACGGAATTATATGCACATTTATGTTACTTTAGACAATTTTCGATTTACAACTGTATACAACACCAAAAAAAATGATTTTTAAATTTGAGAGGCAGGTAACAAGATGCAACTAGAATATTGCGACAGAGAGAAAACTTCACACAAACACGCAATGATTAGAGCAATGCCACCAAGTGTGTTGGTTCACAGCCTACAAGATTTCCTCCTTTGGCGCGACATTCGTGCTAATTCGGATATACGAAGATTACCGAAGCGCAAACCTTTCCTACTTTAACAGTACTCACGCGTCGTCTATTTTCTCTCGTTGTATGTAGCCAGCCTTCTGAGTTTATCTATTTCCCCCTATGGGGTAAAGTGGGTACAGAAATATAGTTACAAGGGTATATACTATGTTGTTGATTTCATTTTCAAGGGATTATCTGGTTCCTTACTTAGAGCGCGACCATTTTCTTCGTTGTGGGTTGTTAGTTGTGCTGTGTTGTGCATATACAGGATGTGCTGAAGGATAATGGACTGCTATTATCCTTGCAGGGTGAGAATACGAAAATAATTACTACTTACTTTTAAGATATCATTGACTAGCGACCCGTCCCGGCTTCGCACGAGTGCAATGTAGATACTAATCTTTTCTCTACTATAATATGCATGTATTATACATATAAACCTTCCTCTTGAATCACTCTATCTATTAAAAAAACTGCATCAAAATCCGTTGCGTAGTTTTAAAGATCTAAGCATACATAGGGACAGACAGACAGACAGCGGGAAGCGACTTTGTTTTATACTATGTAGTGAAGTGATGATGCATTGTACAGAAAGAATTATGTGCATTCATTGACATTTTTTTCCTAGTCATATCCTAGAACCAAAAATTCAAAGACATGTGACAGCTACCAAGCCGAACTGGGCCCGCTTGGTAGATTTCGGCTCACTGCCTCTCAAGGAGGAGATAGAATGTGTGCCAGCTATGAGAACCATAATCTGATTATTATCCTTCATTTGAATGTCAGCTAGTGTTACTGACAATGATAATTAGTGATTTAAAACCTAAAAAGCAAGGTTCTATTTTGTTTGCCAGTGGTCGCCAATCTCTGTTTCTATTAAAGCGCTCAACGCTTCAACTTCTCTGATTTCTACAAAAAAAAACGAATAGTCAATACAAAATTGCTAATTCTCTTTCTAAAAAACTATAGAACGATAAAAACAAAATGAAAACACCTCAGTTAGCAATAAAATATTCATTCTATCAATACTACATTTCCCTTTTGACCGGCGAACGCAAAATAAAATAAAAAACTTATATATTTTCAGCTGACATATTTAAAATGAATAAATCACTTTGAAAACTATCATTTTCAGTTCCCTCTTCATTCTGTTTGTGAAGGCAAATAGAATTGTATGTGCTGGAGTTATTGGTTTTACATACATATTTCTTTCTACGTTATTTTTGAACGAGTCTTACAGTATTGGAAGCCTGAGTGTCGTAGAAACCTGGGTTTACATCGTATTTATTAAATTTCATACTTTTGATAAACATTTTTTTGATTCGACTTTCGACAAACTGACGACTGACGAACTTCTCTATTACACTTTAGAGTATTAAGCAAAAGCCCCTACATATGTTATAAAATCCTTTAATTAGCCCCCCATTACATGGGACTTAAACATGACTGGCGATCGGTGTGCTACAGTCACACCTCTGCCTAACCCTTCGAGGAAATACAGTCGTAATGCTGAACGATGTTTTTTCCCGAGTCACTAGTATTTGTTTTTAAACGACTTCAGAAAAAGGAGGAGGTTTTCAATTCGGTTGTATTTTTTTGTTTTGTGTTTGTTACCTCATATCTTCGTCATTTATGAGCCGATTTGAAAAACTCTTCATTTATCTGAAAGGGTATATTTTCCGATTGGTCCCACAGAAATTTCATCAAAATCGGTTCAGTAGTTTGGTTTATAAATCAAAATGGCTGGAAAAATAATGTCATCCAAGTTAAAGAAATTGCGAAGTTGATACTTGACAAGGATGTGTGTGATACGATAACTAACTAAAAAAGGGTAAAATTAAAAGTTTTTTTTTGGAACTCAGTTATTTTTTTGCAAAAAAGTTTTAATTTTACCCTTATTTTTTTTTATGTAAAGTAATACTTAAAAGACTCTTTCAACCCTATTGATAGTCGTGGTAGAAACATGAAACTCCATGAAAACGACTGCCCATTGTCTCCTGCCCCGGGAGCCAGGCCTGCAGGGGTTGCTCCCTTGTAAACCTGCCGTATTTCATAACCACATTGTCCAACGTCCATAAACCTGCGACTTACTCCGCTAATTATTTTTAATTTAAAGTGGCATTATCAATCCCCATTCCTGCGGTACAAAAACCGGGTAAAATATTACATACCCGGGTCTTAACCGGGATTACCATGAATACGTTTCAACCGAGCCGTAAATAATGGACGTACAACCGCCCGCTTTATATTAATTATTAATTTTCAGATGAATTATTAATAGTAGCTTTAACGTTAATTTGTTATTATTTTATTTAGTCCCAACATAATATTCTACATTAACATAGGCCTGATTTATCGACCTCTGGCACCATGACGTCTTAATGCAGGACTTTTTAGTTCCATTCCAGTGCGGTAAAAAAGAGACAGAGCTATACAGGGTGTCTACCGCCATCTCTTTCCCACAAGATATCGAAATCCGGGAAATAATCTGACATTGAAAACTAAATTATGTTTACTGACACTTGCTTGCTGACTGAACAGGTTCGCTCAATTCTGTGTGGTTGTTTCTTCAACAGATCATCTCCGACGAGAACCTGTATGGACCTCACGTGATCTGACTAAGACCATGTCTGGACTTTAATAGAGACTGGGACATCTGAGTTTTTTTCGGCTGTTTCTTCTCAGAGTAGTCAGATAGGAAACACCTAACCCATCTTATTTGTAAAAAAAATTATATGTAGAAGTGTTTTATTAAGCTACTTACAAAAATGAAATAAAATTGTAATAATACATTTAAAGGGAATCGGCACTGTTACTTCCTAAGACAGGCTGTTTCATAGCCTAGTAAAGAGAACAGCACGTCACCCACTTGATTGTCAGAGGTTTAAGACTACCCACTTAGTGAAATCTTTTACATGTACTACAATCCGTTTTTATATAAATAAAGATTATTATATCATATTACTTACAAAAATAAGTAACATTTCTACATCATCATTTTATCTCATATCAAATCCAAAACACACCATTCGTCACAAATAGCATATAGATTTTTTTTTGCATGAATTCCAACAAAAAAAATTAAAACTCCACTACCACTCTGATATCAATGAATCCAATTCATTCACAAAAATACGTTCGGGCAAAAAACGAGATTTAACAATGGAAGAGTTAAATAAAATAAATTAAAGTCCATTGATAAAATGTTACAATACTTTGCCCCGCCCTGTCCGCCTGAATGAACCGGTGGTCATTGAGTATGCGTCCACGTGAACAATAGCTTGCAGCTTGCTTGCAGGGTTGTGTATCTTCGAAATAATAATGTATGAGCTATAGTGTGTTTTCTTCAGTGATCTTCTTCTTTGCGTGTCGATGAACTCAAATAATACCCGACCAGTATGTAGCTACCTGCACAGCTTTACTTAAAACCTGGAAGGGGGCTGTGCAGGATGGGCAAGAGAGGAGGTGGGGTATATTCTCAGTAGAAGTAGTAGAGTGTAGTAGTTCCTCCTCAGTCATGATCTGGCTAGAAAGGAGGTAACTGCTGAGATGACGAGTAACTTCTGTATCACTCGTCATCTCAGCAGTCACCTCCGTTTTCTTATTGAAAAAACGACGGCGGGACTGTGTGAAGGATGATATGGCTAGAAAGGAGGTGACCGCTGAGATGACGAGTAATAGAGAAGTATGGAAGAAGAAGACATGCTGCGCCGACCCCAAATAAATTGAGATATAAGAGAATGATGATGATAAGTGTGTTTTCTTGAGTACCCTGATTAATCCTCAATTGTGTTGTTGATGTTTATCATTTAGAAAATAAATGCATCGAGAGCTGAATTTTAAACGTAAACTACATAATATTATCCATGAAATAGTACGGATAATTGACAGATTTTGTATAAGCCGTACACATGAGTGAAGCACAATGTCAAAAATACTACAGGTGAATTGAATTTATCGGTAGGGTAGATAAAGTAGATATTTAATGAGACGTACAGTGGATATAATAATTTTAAAAATTGTGAACAGATTTCACTCTCCAGATTCGATTCGAAAGCCCAAAATGTACACAACATAGCTATGACTAAACCCAGCTACCCTTGTCTATGCCCAAACACTGCAACCACAAACTAAATCACTCAACAAACCATTGTTACACGGACACAACTTCCTAAACGGCAAATCTTAACCATGGACAAAATGCATGCACAAATAAGCACAAACTACTGCCTTATTCCGCTTCGCAACAGAATAATCCGATGTTCTGCAACTGGGAGTTAGTTTGAGCCGGTTAGAACTGGTTCCAACCGCCGGTAACCAGACGAAACCAGTGTACACCGGTTGCCCGGTTTGTCGCTATTGAAATTCGCCGATAGGCAAGCTGTTTCAAATATTCATTGTTAAACAAGATGCGGTCGGCAAACCACGGTGTATAGATTTGCAAATGGACTGCTGAATTTATGATTTTGGTAACAGATTTGGGTGGACATGGAAATTGGAAAATGTGACTTATGTTGGTGAAATGGTGAATGGAATGAGGTCGACTCAAATAGCGGGCTGAACGTTTTGTGTGCAATATGCTTTGCATTGCTTTGTTGCCAAGATTTTAGCTATGAAACTACTTCCTTGATATAGTGGATGCAAGCGCTACTGTAGAGCACGAGGGTTCGATTCTTGACTCGGGCAAACGTTAATTGGATTTTTCCATTAGGTACTTTTCAGACGCAGCTCCGGTGTTTGGATTTGTGCCCCCTTGATGGCAATAGCTCTATTAAATGAGATTTAAATATTACTGGCGAAATGTGAGTATACTAGGGGTATGTATTTGTTACAAGCTGTGAAACTTTAAACTGGCCATTACATAAAGAAAGAAGATAGTAATACAATACCTATATTAATTTGACCCAGACTAAGGTATCTCAGATAAAACCTTGTAAAGGACGGAATGTCAGGCGTTGTAGGTTTAATGAAAGAGTCCCTCGGGTGTAGTTGTGACACGCAAACTCAAAGTGCTTATTTACAAACAGAGAACTTTAAGTTCATGAATAGTAAATAAGACTTAAGTTTGAATGGCTGACAACCAATTTAAACAGGCGTGTTGTGTTACGCAGTGACTGGGGTGTGGAGTTCAGATAGGCAGCCGCTCTTTGTAAAATACTGATATATGCTGTTGTATTAAGTTAGACTGCATACCGACTCCAACATATTGGTAATCAGCTCTTGCAAGTCCATTAAGGTGTTCTCCGAAGTACTAGACAGAGGTGTACTTAGCATTAAACCCGCATTTTTATAGTTATGTTTCAGTCACATGTACTAAGGGGCGAGCCTATTGCCATCACCCGAGAACAAATTCAGACTCAGTAAATGCTACTGAAGAAATTCCAGATGGAAAAGCTCAATAACACTTTGAACGACCCGGGAATCGAACTCGTTCTCAGCATTCGACCAACGAGGCTTTGGTTTACACCCAAAACCTGTTTCTAACCTAAAACCAGCTTTCTAGAATCTTACATAGTCGTTAAATCCACCCCTGCCAAGTCACTTCATATAACCTTTACAACATTCAGTTTCAAAGTTACAAATAAATCAAACTTCATCGCCGATACCTCGGTATTGGTCGCTCGCTCCAATAACAACAGGTCACGTTAGGTCACTGCTATGCCAGTTAAGAGTAGGGTTACCCGTTCAGAATGTGTGAAAAGTCCCAACAAAAAGACGGATAATTGCAAAAATTCTGGATTTAACATCACACCTGTTATCCTTGAAGGCTTAGGCAGAGATGTACCTAATAGTACACCCACATTTCGCCAGTTATGTTTGAGTCCCATGTAATAGGGGGTGAGCCTATTGCCATCAACCGGGCACAAAGTCTGGACATTTTACTTTTAAATATTTCCTTGAGCCATAATTATCATCATACATCTCTTTAAATTATGAATGTTAATGGGTTGAGAGGGAGTGGTAGGGCAAACAAAATGAATGGAGTGTGTGAGGAATAGTATTATGTGATGTGTGTGAGGAATAGTATTATGTGATGTGTGTGAGGAATAGTATTATGTGATGTGTGTGAGGAATAGTATTATGTGATGTGTGTGAGGAATAGTATTATGTTATGTGTGTGAGGAACAGTATTATGTTTTGTGTGTGAGGAATAGTATTATGAAACAAAAAGGAGTAAATGATAGCGTAACGGTTGACAGAATGGAAAAATAAGTGTTGCACCGACCTCGAGCAATATGGGACAAGACCAAGAAGATTTTTGATAGAAAGAAATCACTTCAGGTGGAAAAGTTCGGACAAATGACAAATCTGGGTAAGGCCGGGTAAGACGGGTTGTCTAAAACTCCGGATATGTCCGGAAAAATACCAAATCCAGACGAACACCATCCGGACAAACACCGTCCCTAGCTAGGAATCAAAAACACTGGTCAACTACTATAAAAGGCACGTTGAAAATTGGCAGTGCTGTTTCTCAGTCGATAAGTGTTTGTAAACTAAACCCAATCTCGGTAAAAGATTTTTGAGTTGGTTTAGAGTTTCGACGGTACGGTCTTAAATGGGATAGCGGATTGAAATGCTGGAAGAGATGTAAGGTGGATTTTGAAAAGTAAGCTGAATAAAGTGATGATTACAACTAGCTACTACAAAAGTGATGATTATGACTGCCTCGTTGGTGTAGCGGAAGCAAGCGCGACTGCTGAGCATGAGGTCCTGGGATCGATGCCCGGGTCGGGCAAATTGTTATCGAGTTTTTTCATCAGGAAATTCTCAGTAGCAGCCACGGAGTCTCGATTTGTGCCCGGTTGATGGCAGTAGGCTCGCCACTTATTACATGGGACTTTAACATAACTGGTGGGTGTCCTATTAGATACACCTCTGCCTTGCCCTTCGGGAATGAGTGAGGGTACGGATGTAAAACAGTTTTATATGTTGTGTCAATTAAATAGGTCCTCTATTACTGATCAGTAAATCTTACTTATCGGTTATTTTAGCTAAAAATTCAAGGAATAAGTACTCTATTTCAGGGTATAAAACCTCATTGAACCATTAATCACACACAGCTTTTACTATGCATTATGTCACGAACACCCACTAAATTGGTGTCGGTCTCTGATTATGTTATAACTAGTAATATCTTTGAAACCTTCAATGGATTACTTCTGATTGTTTCTATGGGCATGTGATGTAAATCGTTCTTACATATATGTATAATCTCGACATGAATGATGTAACCAAGACTTTGTAACAACATATTGATACAAAAGAGTGTCCGTGGAGTTTCTGGCCCATTCTTCTCCATAGAGATCTACGCTTTCGAATGGGCAACTACAGTACATTCACAAGTTATTATGCCCTGTGTCTGGGACTGTAGCTTAGTTTTTTTTGTGGTTTGAAATTCAAAAGTGCCTGTAATGGTCTAATTGAAATAAATGCTTTGAGTTTGAGTTTGGAGGACTGAGGAAAGTTTGGAGTATGAATGTGGATCGCAAAAAGAGTAGAGGAAGATCAAACAAACGATGAATAATAGACGGTGTGAAAGATGATATGAATAGAAAGAAAACGGGTGACCACTGAGATGTCGACAAATAGAGAAGTGTGGATGAAGAAGACATGCTGCCGTTGGCCCAAATAAGTTTAAGGACAAAAGAATGTCAAATGATGATATATTAAAAAGCGATATGATCTGCGATGACTGCAAATATTAAAACGTTTTTACAAAAGCAAATCACGTTTTCCCGAACGAGCATTTAACAGACTACCGTCGAATAAAAATAAAAAATCAACCCTCTTTGCAGTTACTAAACTATTTCCGGAATTGAAAAAAAAACTAAATTTAACTTTTTGCGTCTGTAATTGCTAGTCGAATATCACTTGGAACTTTCGTCGGTCGTTCAGTTCAGTTCATTTCAGTTTGTCACTCAATGTGAAAGACAAATTGGGTCGAGATGGACCCAACTTAAATAGGTGGAGTCTCTCAGACTCCTTAAGTTACTCGTAGACGTCCCGACTGTCTTTCTGGATGTAATTTTTGTCTTTTTAATAAGAATTTTCGTGAAATAGAAACTGGGACCCTGTTTTATTTCGATAGTGGAAATGAGATGACGCTAGATGGCTGTATAGTGCCATCTCTTTCCCACTCTCCAGCCATCAGAAAGATAGTCGTGACGTCTTCATTACGAAGACTTCATAGTAGGGTCCCTGTTTTAGATACTCCTATGTTCATTTCGCACATATTTCGTCATGTACACACGGCGACAAATCAAGCTATACATATCCAGTATAACCTGACCTGGCTTTGCATGAGCTTCCCGTACAATGAGAGGTCAGTTTAGTTTGGTGTTGCATAGCTTGATTATTCGTCGTGCGTACAATCAGGGAACTTGATTGCTAAGCTGAATGACATAATACGCCAAAGTCAAAGACAAAAACTGACAGTTCTTAAGGGTCGGTAAGATTGATACAGACCAATTTATTATTGCTCACCTGCCCCAAGATATGGTTACTTCCATACATTTATTTACTGAAGTATCTTGTGTCCTCAGCCAGTCCACAAGTTGTCCGTACCAGTCTGATCCTTTAAAGATGATGATCAATTTTCTATAAAAAAAAGGAAATTTCAAAAAGGCACTCACCTGAGTTATGCTCCAGTACCGGTCGAGCGAGATCAGGCACAGGTTCATGATGGACGCCGTACACAACAACACATCCATGGCCGAATGTATCTCACACCACCAGAACCCAAAGATCCAGTACCCCATCAGCTCATTCGCCAATGAAAACGGCATTATCACCAGGCCTAAGAAGAAGTCTGACACGGCTAAAGACGCTATGAACCAATTCTGTATGTTCTTCAAAGCTTTCTCTGTCACTATAGCGATGATCACCAGCATATTGCCCACCACCACCATTATCATTAACACTGTCACAACCACTGATGCTATAATTATATGCGCGGGAGAATACCCACTCGGGTACCAAGTCTTTAGAACTAAGTTGACAGTTGTATCATTCGCCAACGTCGTGTTCGCGTCGGAACCATTCGTCATTTGCAAAGCAAAGTACTCTTCTTGACTCATGTACGTCGGCACCAAAAACGTGGAATTTGGACCGACTGTCGTATTAAAATGTGCTGACATTGTAGTCCTCGCCAACGATGTCGTATTCGGTACCATCGTGGCTTTCCACAGAAGATTTGTAAAATTCATCTAACTAACTTTTATTGTTTAGACAGGTTGAGAGTTTGGCCCCGTAGAAATAACTGTATAATTGATTTTTTACTTTAAAAAAAAACGTATTGCCTATAGGAACGGAAGTGATTGTTTTATTTATCTTTTTTTTATACAATTACTAAATACCCGTTTTACCCGAACGTTGAATATTGAATAGAAGCGATTACGAACATAATATTTACACGAAACACGAAGGCCTAACCTAGTATTGCTTGAAACGGTTGAAAGAACACTGATTGTGAAATTAAATTAAGTTGCAACTTAAGATTACGGTATTTTGCGTACACACAAAAAAGCGATTTTACACTAAAAGCTTGTTTTATTTAAACGAAAAATCTTTGTTTTATTTTATGCAGTCGCCCGGCGGTGTCATCGTCCGATTTTGTGCTTCCGTCTGTCCCAAAAGCGATGTGTTTTCGCGAACATTTTCCTGGTGATGTGGCTCATGGTTTGTTTACATGGCGGTCATGGCTGAACCGTCGCGTGACTGTTCAATGGTCAGTCATTACCGCGGGTGCATTGTAATCAATGTCGCCTGGTGATTATCTTGATTACGGCCGGCGTCTTGTGCCTGCAACAATGATAATGTTATTGATGAGTTGTGTGAAATAGCCTTGTGTGTGACGTGGGCATTCTCGTGATAGTACGAGGGTGACACTGGTATAATTTGTGTTAGACGTCAGCAAAATCATCATCACCCCGGAAATATTTAAGAGCGTGTACGCCGTACGGCATTTCATACAAATTTTCAAGTCCTTATTTTTCGATATGACTGAACTGATTTTAATTAAACTTCATACCCATAAGCAGGATATATAGGTCTAAAAAGTTAGTGAAAAACATTTTCGCAAAATTGTGTTACAGTTAAATTAGACCGATTTTAAATTTTCCATAGAAACAGAAATTTCCAATTATCTTTTTAGGGTTCCGTACCTCAAAAGGAAAAAACGGAACCCTTATAAGATCACTTTGTTGTCCGTCCGTCCGTCCGTCCGTCCGTCCGTCTGTCAAGACCGTTTTTCTCAGGAACGCGTGGAGGTATCAAACTGAAATTTCTATATGATACTTAGTTCTACTGTCCCTGGAAGCTGTAGAAAAATCAACCTTCTAAGTCAACGCAATCAAAAGATACAGCCATTTAGGCCGCAAATTTCCGCAAATTTTCGAAACTCGCACGGGAATCAAAACCTACAGGGTACTTCCCGTGAACTTAGAATCTTGAAATTTTGTACGAAGTCACGTCTTATAGTACAGATATAGGAAAAATTACGAAAACCGTAAATTTTTAGTTTCGTCATATAAAAAAAAGTTATATACCCACAGGTTTGTACGGAACCCTCGGTGCGCGAGTCCAACTCGCACTTGACCGGTTTTTTTTAAATAAGACATTTAGAAAAAAAAATTCACTAACTTTTTAGACCTATGTATCCTGCTTATGGGTATGAAGTTTCATTAAAATCGATTCAGTCGTATCGCATAATAACTTGCAAAATTTGTATGAAATGCCGTACGGCGTACACGCTCTTAAATTAAAATAAAACTACGAGTATGCACTGTCGTATAAGATACTGTATTTCAATCAACTTGAATACAATTACGTCATCATCAACATTCTCCTGCCCTCATCCTAATTTATTTGGGGTCGGCGCAGCATGTTTTCTTCTTTCATACTTCCCTATTACTTGTCATCTCAACAGACACGTCCTTTCTAGCCATTACCATCCGTCACACAGTCCATCCATCGTTTCTTTGAACACATTTTCGTATTTACTCACTTTTTTTTTTTAGTCTCCTAAAATTTAACATAGGTCTACTTTTAAAAAATAAAATAACGTTTTAGGCATAACTCACAATAGTTTTTAAGCAAAAAAAAAATAGCTTACAGACAACAAACTGTAAGGTGGCCCATTCTAAATTCTATTAATTCTCTCATAAAAATAATATTGTAATTGCTTTCATAACATCAAAAGCCTACGATAAAACAAAGATAAGTATTGTAAACATTAATAACAATTTGTAACTTTAACATTATTATTTTATTCGGTATAATTGATTGATGCTCAAACTCTATTCGGGTGAGCGCTCAATTTATTGAGTCATTCTTTATATTTGTTTGTAACTTTATTTTAATTTGTTTTTGTTTGTTTGTTTGGAAGATGTTTTGTTTAATTTGTGTCGCTTCGTTAGCTTTGATAGTGGTATAAGTGAGAAAGATAGTTGTTTGATAAATATAATTTCGTGAACATCTTAGATCTTACGTTAAATTCGATCATTGCGAAATTCTTTGGCAAAGCCAAGGTCTCAAATTGTGGATCAATTCTTTAGGCTCTAGGGTTGATAATTAAGAAATGAAAGCTCCATGATACTCCATTGGGTGTTTGTTACATCTCTTATTTTAATATTCATTATTCGACACCCAGGTCGGGCAAAGTTTTATTGGGTTTTTACATTTGAGGTTTAACAGTAGAAGCCTGGAGTCTGGATTTGTTCCTGGCTGACGACAAAAGGGTATTATAACTGGTGAAATGTGGTTGTACTATAAGTACCTATACCTCCGCCTGAACCTTCAGCGCAGTCTTTGGCGCAGTGGCTGAGCGATTGGCTGCTGCGCTGCGTGTCACGGGTTCGATTCCCGCACGGAACATAATATATGTATTTATATGGCCTACAGGTAGTTGTTCCGGGTCTGGCTATTTGTGTTTGTGAGCTTCAATGTTTTTAAACGCATCCACGGTACAGGAGAATTTCCAAGTGCGAGGCAAAGTTTAAAAAAAAAACCACGAACTCTCTCACTCGGCAAACTGTGCAACAACCACAATATTTACACCACAGACAAAAAATCTAAACAAAAGAAACAAAAACACATAAAAAAACTGACCACAAAGTTCTTTACACTTTACATCACACAGGTCAAGTATCTTTCCGTACTTTATTCATTTTAAGGAAACTCTTCACGGAAAAATACTCTTCCTTTATAAATAAAAACTCCGTCTAAATCTGAGAGCAACAACAATAATAATCTTTTCTTTTACCGAGTCAATGAAGTTTCGTTCTCATTAGAGAAGACTTATACGATGCTGTTCGAACGTTTAATTACTCGAGTTCTTCTTTCGAAGTGTTTCAGTTTCTAGGGTTCCGTACCTCAAAAGGAAAATAAACTAAACGCTTATAGAATCACTTTGTTATCCGTCTGTCTGTCTGTCGGTCAAGACCCTTTACCTTGGTAACACGTGGAGGTATCGAGTTGAAATTAAAATCATATGCTACAGTCGCTCGAAGCTGTGAAAAAATCAAACTTTTAAGTTAACGTGAAAAAGAAACAGCCGTTTATGCCGCAAAAAACGTATATTTGGACACTCTCAAAGGGAATCAGAATTCATAGGGTACTTCCCGTTGACCTAGAACTATGAAATTTGGCAAGTAATATCGTCTTATACTACAAGTACAGGGAAAAATCTGAAAACCATACATTTATAATTAAATCATAAATAAAAACTTTTTTGCAAAAAAAAACCGACTTCCAAAAAAAACACGAAAAAAGTGGAAAATAACTTTACTTTCGGAAGTAGGTGACTATTGTTTGTTTCATTGACTTTTTTGCCACCGACTTCCGAAAGTAAAGTTATTTTCCACTTTTTTCGTGTTTTTTTTGGAAGTCGGTTTTTTTTTGCAAAAAAGTTTTTATTTTACCCTTTTTAGTTATCGTATCACACGCAAATCCTTGTCAAGTATCAATTTCGCAATTTCTTGTACTTGGATGACATTTTTTCCAGTTATTTTGATTTCAAAACCAAACTGCTTAACCGATTTTGATGAAATTTCTATGGGACCAATCGGGAAGTAAATCCATTCAGATAAAAGAAGAATTTTTCAAATCGGTTCATAAATGACGGAGATATGCGGTAACAAACACAAAAAAAAAAAAAAAAAAACATACAACCGAATTGAGAACCTCCTCCTTTTTTTGAAGTCGGTTAAAAATATAGTCTTTACCGAACCCTCGGTGGACGAGTCCGACTCGCACTTGTCCGGTTTTGCTATCGAAAATCTTTTGGCTGGTTTTTTTTTGTTACCTTTTTTAAAAAGGTATGATGTCGCGGTAAATTTTGAGCGAAGAGGAATTACATGGCAGACATTTTTTTTTAAAGATAGTGAATCTTTAAGAAATTCGGATTATGTTCTATAGACTTAACCTTTTGACTGCCACGGACGCCTATGGACGTCAAATCAAAATGTGCTCACGACGCACAGTATACGATTTGACGAATCTAGGTGGACAAAAATCCAAAATCCAAAATATTGAAATGGTACATTTTTTCACTTGTATTTCAATCTTGAATAACACTAGCAACTCACAAAACAAAGCAAACATACCTGGGCCCCGCGACCCTTTCGATAACAAAAGGCAAAGATACCCTTTGAATAGCAGGTAAGCGAGAACACGCTCAGTGCGACCGCTAACGTTAACGTGTTTGCATGTCTCTGAGTGTTTTGTGCGATACCAAGTGCTTTTTAGTGATGGAATCTTCTACTAGAGGTAATTATCGTTCTATTTAGTTAAAATATAAAACGAAATTAATTTTTTAAGATGATAAAATATGATACTAAACATACCCTTTTTAATTAGCTTTCATAACTTATAATTGAAAATGTAATTAGATATAAAGTATGTAGCAATATACTGCAAAATGGTAGTAATACATTTAAATGATTCCTTACTTATTCTGTTATTTGGGACAAGTTGTTATATTTTGCGTTTATTTGCGCAAATTAACTTTTTCCGTTTTTTTTTGTTATAGGTGCCCGTATGCAACGAAAATCGTTGTTTGAATTCTGGCGTTCAATTTCGGCTAAAGGGCGAGTAACCCAAATGATTTACTTTGTAAAGTCAACTTTGGCGGCTCCAGTCCTTAGTGAAGAAGCAGAACGGCTTTTGCGTGCTTTCATGAAGAATGAATGTGAAAAAATTCGTGAAAAATGGGAACGCAAGCAAAGAAAGTTAGACTTGTTTCTACGTTCTTACGAAGAGTGGCTAAACGAAGATCTAGTTTTCGTTATGATCCCGGAGTGTTCACAATCGAGTTCCATTCGTGGGAGACCGCAAACAAGTTTCGAAAATAGTTCCAAAAGAACCAAAAAGCGTAAAGTCCAACAGTTACTGACTGGTTATAGCCACGAACAGTTAACTTATGCTGCTCAATTGAGTGTTCGATCCAGTGGAAGGCGTGATGCTGCTAACTTAATGCAAGAAATATCCACTGCTTCACCAAGACGTGCTACCACATACAAGCGAGCTCGAAAACTTTATTCAACGTTCAGTAGAAGTTCTCGAAAGAATTCTGAAAATCGATTACGACCGTACACTGCTGAAGAAGCATTAGCCTTGTTTATATCAAACAATTTCACAGTCCACACTTATAAAAACATACAACAAGAAGCAAAAGAAAGGGGATTTCCATTATATCCATGCTACGACCAATTAGCACGAGTTAAAAAAGAGTGTTATCCTCCGGTTGAATTAATTACTGTTAGTGATACATGGGCTGAAATTCAGCTTCAAGCACTTCTTGATCACACGGTAATAAGAATATGCAAACATATTCTTGGAAATGTGTTGCTAAGCTCTACCAATGAGTTAAATTATACAATGATTTATAAGTGGGGATGTGATGGTTCCTCTGGACATAGTTTATACAAACAACGTTTTGAAAATGTGGACAGTACCGACGAATATATGTTTGTCATATCTTTAGTACCCTTAAGACTTATAGCAGATGGTGATAATAAGAAAATCTTATGGGAAAATCCACGTCCTTCTTCACCAAGATTTTGTCGAATAATTAAATTTATGCATAAAAAAGAAACTGATCTCTTAATTAAAGAAGAATGCGAACAAGTAAAAGTACAAATTAAAAACCTGATGCCAATCCATGTAGAGATAGATGGGTGTAACATACTTGTTAGCCATCATTTGATTCTTTCCATGATCGATGGAAAAGTATGTAATGTTCTATCCGAAAATAAATCCTCCCAGAGATGCTTTATTTGCAAAGCAACATCGAAAGAGATGAACTCACCTACAGATCATAGGCAGCCTGATCAGGACATGTACCAGTTTGGCATATCAAGTCTCCATGCATATATTCGCACTATGGAGTGTCTTTTAAATATAACATACCGCATGGAGTTTTCTGAATGGCAAGCCAGAGGAACTCAAAAAAAAGACATGAAAAAGAAACGAAAGGAAGAAATACAGAGGAAATTTAAAGAAGTGGGGCTTATAATTGATAGAGTGAGACCTGGATTTGGGACCAGCAATGACGGGAATACCGCAAGGGCATTTTTTAATAATAGTGCTACAACAGCACAAATTACTGGTCTCGATGAAAATTTAATAAAGCGTTTCGGAACTATATTAGCAGCCATAGCTTCTGGATATGAAATTGACCCTGAAAAATTTCAACAATACTGTGCTGAAACTCGACTAATTTATTTAGATTTATACCAATGGTATAACATGCCAGCAACTGTGCACAAGATTTTAGTGCATGGTGCAGAGATTATACGGCATTCGATAATACCACTCGGGCAAATGTCTGAAGAGGCTTCAGAAGCTAAAAATAAAGAAATTAGAAGAGTGCGACTGGAGCATACCCTTAAAACTTCACGTCATCGGACTAATTATGATTTAATCAAATATATGTTAATGTCTTCAGACCCATATATAGCTTCATTAAGAAAATTGCCTCAAAAAAATGTCTACAAAAACCACAAAGATTTGAATTTTTTATTAAAAACTCAATAAATATTGTTTTAAAAGTTAAGTATACTTTTAATTTTAATATTATACCCTATATCAATCATTTAAAACCATTCAAAATGCAATACCAGCATTCCTTATTTTTGTCCACCTAGATTCGTCAAATCGTATACTGTGCGACGCCACGGACGGCATAACACGTCTAATGTGACTTGGAGTGGAGGGCACGCGCGTGTGTTTATGCTCTGGCGTTCAAAAGGTTAATTACCCTTTGTTTGTCCTGAAACTAAAGCCTAAAAAATGCCACGAACAATTAGTTAACACAAAGTAACGTAAAGGACTTTGTCGGTAAAATTTGAGCGACGAAAATTAAATTGAATATCATCATCTGCCTAGCCTTTACCAACTATGTTGGGGTCGGCCTCCAGTCTAACCGGATGCAGCTGAATACCAGTATTTTACATGGGGTGACTGCCTATCTGACCTCTACAGCACTGTTAGTACTGGGTTATACGGTACCCCTTGGGAAGATTGGTGGTTATTTTACATGGGGTGACTGCCTATCTGACCTCTACAGCACTGTTAGTACTGGGTAATACGGTACCCCTTGGGAAGATTGGTGGTCAGGCAGAGAGAAAAAATCTACAAATGACAGCCGTAATCAACGGATTAAAGGGCTTTTCAAAGCACAGAGGAACATCGCTATGAAATGGTTGGTTACCCATCCGAGAATCTACCTTGGCAAGTTCTGCTTCACCTTGAAGATCGAGCCGTGTGTCTGTTATTATTTAGCCAAGAGCTCCTCCACAACACCAATCATGTAAGAAACTAAAATGACATCGTCGTCAAAATTCGGACGGCGAAAATTAAATTGAATATCAAAATTAAAAATCTGGTTTGTACTGTATTGAAGCTTCGTGCCAATGAATTATTTAAGATAGTCTTTCTGTTCGTTTACGTTAAAGTATTTATTATATGCATCAGTTTGTTTATCAATCTGTCAAGAACCGTAATTTATTCGGGCGGTTACATTGGCAACCAATTTCTTTGATGTTTTTGACACATTTATTAGGTGTGAATACTTTATTGATTTTAATATTGGTAGCTAGTGGTCGCAAGCTAGACTGGTGAGTATGAGGTCCTGGGTTCAATACCCCGGGTTGAGGAAAGTTTTATTGGGTTTTTCCATCAGGAATTTCTCAGTAGCAACCACGGAGTCTGGATTTGTGCCCGGTTGATGGCAATGACTCGCCCCCTAATACATGGGACTTACACGTAACTGGCGAAATATAGGTGTACTATTAGGTACACCTCTGCCTAGTCCTTCGGGGATTACAGGCGTTACAATTTCGTGTAAAATTATCCCTTTCGTTGTCAAGATATGCTTAGATGTTTCTGTAATTTGACACGAAGTATGTGAGTAAGCTATTGTTTCAGACCAGCCTTTACGGCTTTACGGTATATAAGTAAGTTATTTGACTACTTTTTATGAGAGGTAGTACTTAATGTTTTCGGTGTATAAATCAGTTTCCGAAACACGTGTTCTCAAACATAAAAGTGCACGACAATATATTTAACACTGTTAAAATAAAACAACGCATCAATTAACACAGTCTACAATAAACTAGGTCACAATCAGCACATCAAAGAAGAACATGACCGGTACAATATCGATACAAAATGTTATCGATAAATACCGATACCGATACCAGAGTGTCCCATCCCTGCTCAACCCGGCGACTGCAGGTGCAAGCTAGTCAGTCGACTCAATTAATTAGTCAACAGACCACTGAACACTTTACAAGTTTCACTTGTTCATTTGATGCTGTATTTTTTTTAAAGTCATTTTTTTAACTGCGTCGTTTGCGGGTTGGGCTTTCTTGGTTCTTAGTTTATTTTGCATGTTTGTAAGGTGGAAAATGGAAAATAAATGGCAGTTTCTTTCTTCTATAATGTTTAAATTTTGCCGCAATTTTTTTATTTGCACTAAAATACTACATACAATTATTTGAACGTAACATTACCAGAAATGGCAAAACAGTAAGTAGGTACGTATAAATCTGACCCAATTTGTACTAACGATTGCCTGGTAAAAATGAATAAGTAGTTGCCTCACTCACTGTTCTGATATAATAAGAAACAAGTGCTGATAACCAGACTTACTTACGCACTACCGACTATAAACACGTGCCTCCGTGTTTTGCCAAACACAACGCGAACGCGTACGTTAGCGTTTCATTCTAAAGGATTAACCCTACCAACTGTAGCGGAAACAGAAACAAGTGCGTGTCACACATGCATTAACTTGAACCCCGGGTTTGTAACCCACATCATGCTTGTAAATATTTAATAGGGTATACGTTTATTTGCGTTGCTGCTCGTCTAGCAAGTTTCTATAGAGTCGTTTGCAAGAAAACTGAGTTTTTCTCTATTTGTTTCTTTTGTCAACCTAGTGGTGATGTCTGTTTGGCACGACAAATATTCGTGTACTGCTTCATCTTATAAAATAGAAACATTTTTTTTGACATAGTTGTGTAATGTCTGATTGTTTAGCATTTATCAACGCAATTTGTTTAAGGCCTCTTTAGGTTTCTTTCAAAACACAAGACAAAGTGTTTTTAAGCAAAGCATAAAAGGGCTTGAAATGAGTTTTATACTTATTTAATTTAATGTTTGGCTAACGTAATACAAGACATTCTAATAAAGCATCGTGCAACACTTAGTGAGGAAACCAGTAAGGGATACTGGTTTCCCATCTAGAAGATGACATATGTATGTACGTTTTCAAATATTGTCTAGCAACCCGCACCCACACTCACTCTCATATTGAGAAGGCCTGTTTCCCAGCAGTCCGGATATTGAAGGCTGATTATGCTGTGCACTCTACCTAATACATCTATTGCCGTCTATACCAGTACCCACAAAAGAGATATACATAACATTTTGCGCACTAGTGCAAATTGGTCTTGACCCTCGCTATAAATCCATCACCGCTCTTCCCACCTGGTATTTTATCATAATGGTTTAACAAAAAAATAACCGACTTCCAAAAAATACACCAAAAAATGGTCATTGACTTTTTTGCCACCGACTTCCGAAAGTAAAGTTATTTTCCATTTTTTTTTTTTTTTGTTTTTTTGCCGCCGGTTATTTTTTTGCAAAAAAAAAAATATTTTGCCCTTTTTAGTTATCGTATCACACACAAAGCCTTGTCAAGTATCAATTTCGCAATTTCTTTTACTTGGATAACATATTTTTACCAGATATTTTGTTTTAAAAACCAAACTACTGAACCGATTTTGATAAATAAAAAAATATGGGACCAATCGGGAAGTATATTCTTTCAGATAAAAGAAAGTTTTTTCAAATCGGTTCATAAATGACGAAGATACGAGGTAAAAAAACACAAAAAAAAATACAGCCGAATTGAGAACCTCGTCTTTTTTGTGAAGTCGGTTAAAAATATACATCATCGTCAAGTGCCTGACTTTTCCCAACTATGTTAGGGTCGGCTTCCAGTCTACCCAAAAGCATCTGAATAGCAGTGTTCTTCATGGAGCGACTGTCTGCCCTAAGTATTACGCTACCCCTCGGGGCTTTCGACTATCTGTAACGACTGTCAAAGATCTACAAAAACAGCCGAGACCAACCTGTTAACGTGGTTTCCACAGTATAGAAAGAACTCGGTATTTAATGAGTGCACACTCATCCACGAACCGACCTCGGCAAAGGTTGCTTAACCTTTAAGGTCGTACCAAGCGGCTGTTTTATGCCCTCAAAAAGAGATTAATGCAACTTTTTGGTCACAACTGCATAGCGTTTAAAACCTTTCGAAAAAATCCATGTAACTCCCTTTCCACGTAACATTAAATCCTAATGATTCAACAAATACAGTAGTTAACTAAATTAGTCGACTGTTTGTTGGCTCTTTAATTAATGAGTTGACCGACGAGTGGTGTTGCAGTTAGCTGATTGAATAGTGATGTGCATGTGTGCCGCGGTATCGGTTTTGGTATCGATTTTTAGGGTTGTAGCATGCATGCGCTCGTTTAGAAAAAAAATACATTTTTAAGGATTTAAATAACATAACATCATGCCTGTAATCTCTTAAGGGAGAGGCAGAGGTGTACTCGGTGTGTAGCTACAACCACACAGGTCCGTATTTCAGGTTAAGCCGAACTTGCCAAGGTCGGTCGGTGTATAGGTGACCATAATTACAAACAGCGAGTTTCCTCCATTCTTGGAAAGCACATTAGCACGTAAAGCCGTTGGTCCCGGCTGTCATTTGTAGATTTTTTGACAGTCGTTACAGGTAGTCAGTAGCTCAAAAGACTGACCACAAGTACTACCAAGGGGTACCGTATTATCCAGTACTAACTGGGTTGTGGAGGTCAGATAGGCAGTCGCTCCATGTAAAATACTGGTACGCAGCTGCATCCGGAAATACTGGAAGCCGATTCCAATACAGTTGGGAAAAAGGCTACGCAGATGATGATTTTAGTAACATTTTAGATTCAAGTCCCAGATAAATTTGTTTTTCTTCGTGCCGCTGTATATTAAAATCATTGTAAGATTTGAGTTTTTGAGATACATAGGATAATTTGACCAGTTAATAATCTTGCCTGTCGATGTGCTAACTTGTCAAACTCTAAGAACTCAAAGACTGTAACCCTGTGCAATGTTACTAAAATAACTTAATTTGCCCATACATTAGTGTGATTGGATGATATAGTTAACTTACTTACGTACCGTCTTCGATAATGTTGCAAAGTGGATATTAATTTAATTTGTATGTCAATTACAATATTTTGGGCCTAGAAACAATATTATTTGTATTATAATATATTAGACGCTGATCAAAACGTATTTTACACAACATGATATATTATTTTATTTGTAGAATGATTTATAAAGTTTAACGCACAGTTTTTAGATTACCTTGTTCAGAGTTTTCTTTCTTTACTAACATTTAACTCAAGTGATAACTTTGTGAAAACCTCTATTTATTAAAAATATTGTTTTTTTGTTTATACTATTTCTATTTATTAAAAACTTTTTTTTTTGTTTATAGTAGGCTTGCGTTGGGGCGCAACTCGCCTGATGTGAAGCGATGATGCGGCCTAGGTTGGAGCACGCGCGCCTAGAAGTAACCGATTCACTCGAACTTTGAATAAATCTACATTATAATGATCAGTGAACAGAAAAGCCGGCAGTAAATTCCGCAGACTGGCAGTTAGCACAATATTGTTTGTTATTATAGCAATTTTGAATTTTCACAAAAATATGTACTAACTAAAATTATATCTTTTTAATCAACAGATAAAACAAATTTTCTTCAGTTCTTACATTTCTCTGTTCTAACATGGTTCTACAGTCCTCTTGAAATTCTAATACAGACCTTGAGTTGAGCTAGTTATCTAAAATCTTAATTGGTTTATTTAAGACGACCCGAATGGCGCAGCGGTAGTGAGGCTGCCTTACGTTCATAGGGTTCCGGGTTCGAATCCCGGTAGGAGCAAGTGTTTGTATAAGCATGGACATTTGTTACCGAGTCATGGATGTTTATATGTATAATAAGTATGTATTTACAAACAAAAAGTATCTATGTAGTATATCAACTATCTAGTGTCCACGACACAAGCCTCGTTGCTTAGTGTGGCACTAGATGGCGCTGTGTGTAATGTCCAGCGATATTTATATTTATATTTTATATTTATTTATATTTAAGACCTAGGTATGCAAAGTTAGCTTCAAAGACAAAACAGATAATTTATTCAATCGTTGCCATAGCCTGAATTTATACAAACAAGGTCTAGTTGAGAATAATATTTAATAATATAATTTAGTATCCATTGAAAATTTTACGGAGCAACTGAATATGTAATACATTTCCAGTTTTGCGTTTAAATGCTGTGTGAGGTAACTGAAAGTTTATTATACTCGCATTGCTACTATAATAAGTCTAGCCCTATAAAATATGTGTCTGATTCTATTATCACCTAAGTCATTAATCAGCTCAGTTCCTCAACCATGTTAGAGTCGGCTGCCAGTCTAACCGAATACAGCTGGATATCAATATTATACTTGGAGTGACTGGCAATCTGTCATGCACAACCCAGTTACTGGGTAACACATCTATAGAAATACTGGTTTTCAAACCACTACATAAATCCATAATTATATCATTAGGAGTCCATAAACGCATACTCTTTTCAGCACATTGAAGCTTATCTACCATGAAACTACTTGATTACCAAGTTAAGTTTAAAATTATTATCGATTTAATAAAACAGTACCTTATTTTTTATATATTGCTGCTAACATTGGAGCTTGTTAAATTTTATTAAGGATTAGATAGGTATCAGATACCAAAATAACCAGGCCTCCCAAAATTTGATAAATTAACAAAACCCATTTTAAAATGCACAAACAAAAATGTGCTACATCCGAAAAACTGCAAACATAAATATATCTCGTAAAATACCTGCGAACTTTTAGAAAAACAAATAAACCGAATGCCATTTAAAAGCTTACGTTCACCTAAAAACTCCATACCGCTCAGCTCCACAAACCTCGTACAAAAAGAGCACACAGAAATGTATAAATATAATCCATTTATTTGTTACATTGAAACCAGATTGAAAATTCCCTTCGTCAGCGAAACTCGATATTATAAATTCTGCAACATTTTAATGTCAGGTCTTAGTACCAATAAAATGCTGGTATTAGAAAATTCAATATCGATAAAATTGGTACCGATCTTAGCATTGCAAACTGATTTGTTGTAAAATCTCTTTTTATTGGAGTGTAAATCTAGATGGTTCTACACTTACTTTACAGCTGTCGTGAAACAAAGATGGTATTTAATATTTTACTCATTTGATTTAGATTTTAGATTGACTAATTTATTTTAATCTGGTTTTTAACTGCATAGATTTTTCTGGCCAAGTGTGGACGCCTCTGACTTAAACTTCGGGAATTGCAAGTGTGACGTTGTGTTTTGTTCATTTTTGTTTTTACTTCAAAAACCAGCACATATAATTCAAAACCTTTCTTCTTCTTCAACAATTGGCCACCCAATGCTGAGTGTAGGTCTCTTCCAAATATCTCATTCAAAGCCCTTACGTTTACTCAAATTAAAATATTCATCGTTTTTTCATGAATGGTGTATAAGTACTTAACTACTTTTAACTGATAAAATAGTATCTAAATAATATTTGCCGGATCTTCATTACTAGAGGCTGGAGTATCTTACTAATTAGACATAATTCATTATTTAACGTGATAATTAGGCTAAACAGACATTCATATTTTAACAACAAATACTTTATAAAAAAGTATGACTACTCTGTTAATTGATACCATGTAATTGGTATTATCGATAAAATTAGCCCATCCCTAACCACAAATTGACGATGATTGACGGCCACATCACTGCGTCATGAAATAAGTAGCGGATTATGGGAAAAGAAAACAATTGCGTTTTTTATTCGGGCTAAATTGTTGGTGTTGCCAGCGTATGAAAATAAAAATGTATTGAATAAAATACTGGTAGTAAAACTTTTAAGAAAAAAAAATGAATTTCATCAGACGTTGACTAAGAGGGCTATTATTCAAAGTCAAGTTGACTGTCATAAATAGGAACTCAGACTATAATATTATACGTCATAACAAGAAATCGGAATTTTTTCGGCTTCAGATAGTGTCAACCAAAGTATATACTTCTGAAATACGTAGAATTCTTAATTAGTTTCAGTTCCCCTTCCGTAACAGGACCTCAGAATGCACGGCTTAACCAAAAAAACCAATGCCAAAGCTACATTCCCCGTTTTTAATCCCTCACTAATGACACTGCAATATTATGACTCCCAGTGCTAAGTTCTCGACTAACTAATATGTTATCAGTATGGAAATCTAATACAAACGGACCAACTAGAAACTCGCCATCACAAATGTATGAAGGAATTAACTTCGCGCTCACTAATTATGCTCGGCTGGGGTTTGTGTGCAAAATAAATAAAGATAATTCTTGCAGTTTGTCTTAATTTTACACGGATTTATAATGTAATCGTAAATAATAAGAGGAACACTGTTTTAAACTTTCAATATGATCGCGGGAAGACTGATACTGATATTATTTTGTGTCATCATGGCGCTTGCAACAGCGTTGAAATATCGAAAGTTCACAATAATTAATAATCACTGAATATATACCGTAAGTGACAGTGTAAATTTAATAAAAGTCTGGATCCACTGGTGACTGAAAAGAGGAAAATGCCGTTAGAAAAGTTTTGAATACGAATGTGGGTGACTGTGAGAGTAGTCTGAAAGATGATGTGGTTAGAAAATGGGTGTTGAGTGAACGGATGACGGGGAGAGATGACGACTAATAGAGAACAAACCATGAAAGCAGAAGGTATGCTGCTCTGACCTCAAATAAGTATAAGAGTAGAAGAATAATTTAAACGTAGGTATATGGACCTGTACGTAATTGATACACTGCAGAGCCCTTTGCATTTGTTTATATAAATAGAAACTGACAGTGAGTGATTGATCACCCCGCGTGCGCACTCGAACGACTACGTTCCATTTTTTTTACTATAAACGATGCCGAAATACATACACCTATAGTTATTTTTCTAAACGTATTTTGAAGCCTTTCTTACTAAACAATCTCATAAACACAGACAGTATTTTTTTAACAGTAACAGTCATGTCATGTAATGTAGGGTGTTTTAAATCTATAGAGCTAAGAACGTTATAAGATATAAGAAACGATGGCTGAAAATAATCTAATTCAAAACCAGGCTTGCTATTGCTATCATCATCATCTTTCGGCCCTTGTTCCATTCTACTTGAGGTCGGCGCAACACGTTTTCTTCTTCCATTCTCCCCTATCAACCGTCACTCTCTCGTTCGTCTCGTGTCTCGTTACTCTTGCTATACAATTAAAAAAACAACTCTCAACAGTAACATCGTCATCATTCCCCTGCCCTCATTCCAATTTATCTGGGGCCAGCGCAGCATGTCTTCTTCTTCCATACTTCTCTTACTCGTCATCTCAGCAGTCACCTCCTTTCCAGCCATATCAATCACACAGTCCATCCTTAGTTTCTTTGTCTTCCGCTACTATTACAGCCATCTACGAGTACATTCATTCTCAACAGCTATCAAGCTGATACTATTTTAGAAATTAATCAGCTAATTTATTCACAACACTGGCAACACCGCTCGCGTGACATAATCAATTGAATGCTCAGTAAACAACGATATTAAATACCATAGTTAGCATTGGCATTAATACCATTAACGTCAATTAAGTTGCGCGTAAAAATGATGGGAAATTACAGGTTTTGTCATCTACATTATAACTGGTCGTTAAGACGTCGACGTGAATCCGATAGGGCTATAAAGTCTTTGATTGAAGGCTTCCTTAGTCTGGTCGTCGCAAGCGCTACTTCTGAGCTTGGGGTCTGGAGTTCGATGCCTATAAGACCTGGGGAACGTGAACTTTCTATCAGCGATAGTAAATGGAATGGTCAAACATTTTTTTTTTACATCTTTATTGACATGCGCTTTCTAAAAACTTCTGTCAAGTTTTTAAACTGACATGGTCACTAACATAATTACTATTAACACATAAAATGCGATATTTATTTTATTTTATGGCACTCCAACGACAAGTATTCACTAATACATTTTTGGGATACTGTAACAATTAAACTTAAAATCTAATATAACTTGTAATCTAAATATTTACCATGTTCACTAATAATTTTGAGTTGCCGATATACTATGAACAATTACTAATAGTGACCACGGTAAATATCCCGTTTTATGTGTTAACATGGTAACTTATGTCAATATGAAAGTTTTTGTAGCAATACGTAATGCTTTAAAAGTGATTGCCACTCTTCTAAGCATTTTAGTCCAAAGTGTTATTGCGTTTTTCCATCAGTGATTTCGCTTCTACTGCGACTAGATTTTATTTTTTTAAGTTTATAGAACTAGATCGATATAGACACTATAGTCTACGTTAGATAGATCATCATATGCCTAGCCTTTTCTCAACTATGTTGGGGTCGGCTTCCAGTCTAACCGGATGCAGCTGAATACCAGTATTTTACATGGAGCGACTGCCTATCTGACCTCCACAATACCCCTTGGTAAGACTGGTTGTCAGACTTTTGGGCCACTGACTACCTCTAACGACTGTCAAAAATCTACAAATAACAGCCGGGACCAACGGCTTAACGTGCTTTCCGAGGCACGGAGGTAACTCGGTATGTAATGGGTGGTCACTCATCCACGGACCAACCCAGGCAAGCGCCGCTTAACCCTACGATCGACCCGAGCGGCTGTTATTATTTAGCCACGAGCTCCTCTCAGTTTTCAGCTCCTCTCAGTCTACATTAGATAGATATTAGAGATTTATACTGGGTGGAAAGAACATCGATGCACAAACGGTTACCACGTACTCAGTACCTACATTTTTATACCCCCCCACCCCTCACATAGAAATTATTCATCGGTAATAAAAAAAATCTGCCACACATTTTGAGCATTTATGTATTGCACTTTTGTAGGAAACAGTAGTTTTTTTTTTTCAATTATATAAATAAATAAATCATTTATTTTGGACCAAAAATGTTTTACATTTTGTAAACCCACCAAACTGCGAAACAGTCTGTCGTCGGGATTAGCGCTCGTCTTATAGGTAAATTTGGTTCATATACAATCTAATGAACAAATGAAAAAAGTAAGCAAATAAAATATAAAATATTACCCAAGAATAACTTAGCTTCCCATTAATGAAAGATTTCACGGGAAAATTTCCGATCATAAAGCGAGCGAAGCCGCGAGCAAAACCTAGTTTGATATAACGTTAAAAAGACCAAAAAACGCACTATAAACCTAAAAAAGTAGAAGCATTCGATTCAAACACCAATTAAAAACAATTTATATTCAATTTTCTACATTCGTTATTCATTTCAATTAAGTAAATTCCGAATTTCTGTTTGGATTTTCAGGGCTGGTAACATTTAAATATGAATAAATCTAAGCGTTTGCACGAGTGTTTGCCTATGTTGATTTAATTTTAATGTGTGAATAAGTACTTTAATCTTTTTGGTTGCCGACTAAGTTGGGTAATTTTTCGCTTAACCTAGAAAATGGATTATTAATTGCGGGATCTTAGAATTAAAAAAAACAGCGGAGACACAAAAGACTTTTAAGCCTTCACTTACAGGTTCGAAACGCATGAAAGAACACAGAACTAAAACCTACAATTAAACTACGGTTCATACCTGTATACAACCAATAGAAAAAAACACGTTTATACGACACAATATACATACGACTATTTGTCTATCACTGACACCGCTGAATAACAACCAGCCAGGTTGAACAAAGGCCGTTCCCAAAACTGAACGCAACGCAAAACGTTATACGTTTCAAAAAAATGTAAACACGACACAAAATCCATTAAAAAATTAATTAGATTACGTCATCATTTCTCATTCTCCTGCCGTTATTCCAATTTAATTGGGGTCGGTGCAGCATCTTCTTCCATACTTCTTCATTACTCGTCATCGTCATCTCAGCAGACACCTCCCTTCTAGCGTTTATCATCATCCGTTGTCATCCTTCACACAGTCCATCAAATGTGACGTTAGTCTTTCTCTACTCATAAAGACATCCACATTCATGCTCAAAACTCATTTTCATACTCAAAATACCTCATATTATAACAGAATATAATAAAGCATTTATTTCAACCAACAAAGGATCATAAAACACAACATAAAATAACACATTTTAAACAACAAATAACACTAAATATTTAGATGGCTCGGTAAATGAACGGTACAGCAAGAATACAAAGTGTAAAAAATATCGACGAAAATACATCGCGTCCCACCACTAATCGCTCCAGAGTCCATTTTAATTGATACCGGAGCACTTTTTGTTCGTATAGTGATGTCACGGTACTAAGGAAGTTGTCAATTATCGATAGCGCTTGCCTGTTCCCCGAGTTATAGCTACCGGATAGATTTTCAGTTGCTCAACGCTTTTTCAGAGGTGGTATGATGTTTTTGAAGTGAAATGGAATTGTGAAATGTATGGGAATGGGTTTTATGAATGATTGCAGTTTTTGTCGCTTCGTGTCTTTTATTATTATTATTATTAATCATTTTATTTCGGACAACTAAAAGATCCATAAATTGTTAGTAACAGTTTTGCACTTACACACTATTGTTAGTAACTTAACTAAAGACGAGTTTGTGAGAGGACCACCCATAGTCCTTAGACCCAGGACAACGGAATACTAGGGTATAAGTCTTCTCACAAATCGCCTTATTATGGTGGAGGAAGTATCAGCCGCCACAGCCTTCAGGATGCTATTGCGACTGCCCCTTATTCTGCTCAGGAGCGAGGCTGTTTTTTTGCGGATGATGGCATCAAACCCATCGGTATGAGTTACCGCGAACATCCCAGAGGCACTGCAAAAACGAGGCAATCGCAACAGCATCCTAAACACATTATTGTATTGGACGCGCAGGACTTCCAGCGACCTTTTCGAGTAGTTGACCCAAAGATTACCGGTGTAAAAACTCTGACAATACGCTTTAAAAAGCGTTACCTTTACTTGGTCAGTACACCGAGCAAATCTTCGTGCCAGCATATTTCCCCTGACCGCCAGAGCCCTACGCTCCCGTTCAATGTCAACATGGTCACTGAGGTCGTCGGTAAGAAAATGCCCAAGATACTTAAACTGTGTCACTCTACGTATTGACGTACCGTTTATGGCTAGTTCGAAAGTACTTTCCCGGCACCTACCAGCGACCTCAAAGACCATGTATACACACTTTTTGGCATTATAAACCAGTCCTTGTGCAGCAGCGAAGGTCTCACATACATGAAGCATCTCCACGATCGCTCCTGGCGACGGGCCCAGCAGCACCATATCGTCCGCATAACTGATGTTGTTACAGCTAACGCCATTTACCCTGCATCCGACACGCATGCTGCTGAGCTCGACAATGAGGTCGTTAACATATAGATTGAAGAGCCGAGGGGACGACAGACCACCCTGCCTTACCCCGCACTCCAACCCATATGACTCCGAGAGCGCATTCGACCATTTAACACGGTTTGTCTGGCTACGATACCAATACTGCAATACACTGAGCAATTCCTCCGGTATACCCCTACCTCTCAACTTGCTCCACAGCACGTCGTAAGAAACGAGATCGAAAGCCTTGGAGAGGTCAAGGAAGCAGGCGTACACCGGCGTCTTACGATCAGTGTAGTATTTGACAGTATGCTTAACACCTAAAATAGCACTTTCGGTTGATAGTCCAGGGCAAAACCCAAACTGTGCGTCGTGCAACTGAACATATTTCGCCAAACAAGAGTCAAGCATACTGTCCAACACCTTGGCCATAATAGTTGCAAGAGAGATTGGGCGGTAATTGTTTATGTCCGAGATGTCTCCTGTCCTATTCTTCACGATGGGTACCACAATGGTCTTTATTAAGTCTGCCGGTAGA
Source organism: Standfussiana lucernea (assembly GCA_964057025.1). Classification (NCBI taxonomy): domain Eukaryota; kingdom Metazoa; phylum Arthropoda; class Insecta; order Lepidoptera; family Noctuidae; genus Standfussiana; species Standfussiana lucernea. The sequence continues at coordinate 1,362,976 of OZ059807.1, read as the reverse complement.
TACGAATGGCTGAGACACATCGTATAGAACAAGGACAGGACCCTCGGCATATGCATACCTGCATATTTTAAATGCTCAATGCTAAGCCCATCATGCCCAGGGGATTTGCCCCTACTCATACTATTTATCACCGATCTTACTTGCTTCATGGTGAAACGTAGCCGCGGCTCCTGCCCCCGGACATGAGACGCAAAGCCGATGCCCGATACTGAGGGGCCAAGTGGAGACCTTACTTTGAAATGGTCTTTAAATAAGTTTGCGATGTCCTCATGCTCAGCAACCCCACCTACCTCTGCCGCAAGACCAGGCCTAGCCTCCAACTTACCTGTGGACTTCCAAAATGCACTGAAATTATTTGTCGCCCTTTGTTCGGCTAATACGTCCATTTTTAACTGATCTTGCCTATTTTGGCAGTGCTTTAGCCGGCTTTTGAAAATTTTGCGCGTCTCGTACATTTTATCGTAAACAGCGCCAGAGGTTGGTCGATCGGCCAAAACCCAATGTTGGAATCTAAGCCTGGCCTCTCGGTGAGCGTCTCGCACATGTTTATTCCACCCACATAAAGGACTACCACGCTTAGGTCTCTTGTGTGCTTCATTAGATTCCCTCGCTGCCTCACAAAGGACATCAACAATATTATTGTACAGCTTATCAAGGACAAGTTTGTGATCATCCAAGCTGCATGACCCATGACTGCACACCACAAACTCCTGTGGGAAGTCTATCTCCCGCAATTTATCGGAACACATCTCCTGATATTTTTCAATCTCTGTTTTATTTCTGACACCCCAAAGAACAGCATTGCGGGGTGCAGCCCCGGTCACCAACTTAGGTCTAACTACATCTAAGTCACATGTAATGTATATAGGTAAGTGATCAGACACATAAATATCTTCATCAATTCCTACACTAACAATTGTCTGCCAGGCTGACGAAGAGACCACACAATGGTCTAACCACCTCCTACAGCCGTGAGCCTCGCTAATGAACGTGTAGTAGTTTAGATCATATCCTAACTTCTTTGTATCAGCACAGACCCAGGAATGATCGTTACAAAAACTTAGTAACTCAACATAAAATAATTCTTGCGGATGTGCATTAAAATCGCCCATTATATATATGTTTTCAACATCATACGTCGCAATTATTGCACTAACTTCACTTAATACCTGTGTAAACAAAGGCAGGTTCTCCGGTGAGTTTGTAGGCATATATACGGAAAATACAATAATAGTGCGACTACCGGAGACAGCTTTAATAGCCACCAGCCGAGAGCTATTACAGGGTATTACCGAGATGGACTCAAAAACACCCTTTCTCCAGAGAATGGCCACTCCTCCGTACGGCCGTCCCCTTAGGAGCCCTTCTGAAGTGTCTACAGCAGACCTACCAGTGAAATCAAATTCTGGACTTATCGTTCCTAATATCGATATATCATGTGGTAACAGCCAAGTCTCCTGTAGGCAGATCAAATCGGACCACTCACATATATTTCTTATATTATCAACTGATCTTTTCGCAGATTTACAATTAAAACTAGTTAATTTTACTTGATACTTATTTTGACAATCCATACTAAATTTTATTTTCATTAACTTTACGAGCCTCCTTTGCATTAATATTTTTTGGTAATAGAAACGTTGATTGGAAACTTTTAAACGTGGTGGACGAGCTTGTGATATTATTTGACTGAAACTACGGCCGTTTGCACCACAAATCACTAAGCACAAACGCTGAACCAATTTAAAACATCGTTATGTTTATGTCAATCGTTTGAAAACTTAAGAGAGACAAAAGAAGTTTCGAATATGTTTAAATAAGAAGTGAAAAGGACACTCAAACAAAAGCTCTTATCACGTATTCTGAACCCTGAAGTCTTCATCGGTAATAAATAATAAACTACAAAACTCAAAATACATGGAACAACACATTTTGTTTTTCAATTTTCGATAAAAAAAGTTCTATGAGGTTCACAGTAATGAATGTGAAATGGTGTCTTTCCACCTAGTACTATATGTGTTTTGTAAGTGGGCGTAAGTATAAAAATGTTTTCATTCGCACGCTCTACTACATTTTCATATAACTTTTTTCACAGTTCATATCAGTGTCCCATATTATAATGCCATACTATCCCAAGCCAACGTTAACAGAGTACCTCATACATCACATACATTTTTAAGTTAGTGTTAAGTATGGAAGTTTTAAGTGCTATGTTAAAAGATTATGGGCAAAGAGCCAGAGACAGATTATTGCTTCTTACTTAATCGTTAAGCTAAGTAAATCGGTGCCAAACTGACGCTGTATGATTTTGCAGATTGTGGATGTATTAAAGACGCGTAGCGTAATGTTTTGGCATCATTTACTAAGGAATTTTTAGGTATGGGTTTTCTAAATTAAATATTTGCACTCCAAATGTAATGGTAGAATGTAAAGGGCCCATTATAGTTTTAAGATCATACATTGTAAACCTACATTCTGGCAAATAAATAGTTTTTTTTTTAAATTGTTTTGACAATTAACACTACGCCTTTTTTTTGTGGGAAATCATCAAATGACCTCTCCCGCTCTGGGTGGAGCGGGAGGGCGTGTCCGACTCTTACTGACTAAAACCCACCCGTGTTCCTTCAGTTGCCTGTAATCTCCGAAGGATTAGGCAGACGTATATATCTAATAGAATACACACATTTCGCCAGTCATATTTAAGTCTATTACCACTTATCCAGACTCCACGGGTGCTACTGAGAAATTCCTGACAGAATAACCCAATAACACTTCCCGACCTGAGGACCTACCCCAGGACCACATGCTCAGCAGCCGCGCTTGCGTTTACTAGACTAACAAGGCAGTATTTTTGACACGTCTAGTTTTATTTGCAAATGAGAAATGGACGCCAATTTGATGTGAAGGTACACAAAATAAATTGGATGGTAACCGAGAACAATATGAAAATCATAGATATATGAGGATATGGAATATATTGGATGGATTTTTGGGATGAAAATGTAAAGGCACCTTTTATAGAGTCTATGGTATTATCAAAGATTAACATACACAGGTTTTCGGGTAGAATAATCCTTTACAGTTGGAAATAGGCCTGCCCCATTACTAGGGGACTGAATACCATCGACTGCTTGGAGGAGTGGTCACAAGCGCCACTTCTGAGCATGAGCTCCCGGGTTCGACTCCCGCGTCGGGCAAAGTGTTATTCTGTGTTTTCATCAAAAAACTCTCAGTAGCAGCCACGGAGTCTGGATTTGTGCCCGGTTGGTGGCAATAGGCTCGCCCCTATTACATGGGACTTAAAACATAACTGGCGTAATATGGGTGTACTACACCCACTCGCAATAACTTCAGTTCATCCGTGATCATGGCGCTTGCAACAGCGCCGTAATATCGGGAGCTCAAAATTAAAAGTAAACATAGTAAACATCCCATTGTATCTGCTAAAGATAATGTCAGTGACCAGTGACCATGTCGGTTTAAAAACTCATATGGCTGTACTATTAGGTACACCTCTGCCTAACCTTTCGGGGATTACAGGGTTATGTATGTAAGTGAATACCATCGCCTACAAAACGTGCGTGTTTAAAGGTACCTACATTTTTGCCTATCCTCTTACCCCCACATATAGAGTTCAAAATCATCATATTGAACAACCAAACAATACCATATATTTAACATTCTTCTTCTCTATCGTGTGGTTAGTGCCTAACCTGGTGTCAGAGTTTTTATGCCGCCCATGGGCCTCTGACTTGGCTTTACATGCCGTCGAGAAATATCTCTCAGGCATGCTGGTTTCCTCACGATATTTTCCTTCACCGAAGCAAGTGATTATAATTATTCAATACGCACATGATCCTGAAAAATCAGAGGTGCGTGTATTTAACATTAGAACACCATTTATATGTTAAGTTGTTAACCACATTGCCCGCAAAATGTGACCATAATTGACTGTTATCAGCATTAACCACAGATATCGGAATCGAGCTGTATTTTGCCTTCGTATATTGGTAACTAGCAAGCAATATCAATGTATGCATTGCAATTTGATTTTAACGTCATTCGATATTAATGTGAAAATTATCACTTGATTCTGAATTTTCAGTCAAAACTGTTTTCTGTTTTCAGTTTGGGTGCTCTAGTATCAAAAATAGAATGTCATGGTTCAATTAAAATGAATGGAACTTATTTGATTTGAAAGAGTGTTGACACAGTTTCTTGCCTATTCGTCTCCTTAGGAACTTAATTCACTTTTTCTTAACAATTCAAAAGTGCCTATAACTGTTTTTTTTTTTCAAGTACGTTGGGATCGGCGGTCATTTGACAGTAAAACGACTCTCAGGATCCCGAAAGTCTGACAGCCAGTCAAAAATGAGGTCTATTGTGGTTCCCAGTAACTGGGCTGTATGTGCATTTAAATATTGGTATACAACTGCATCCGGTTATACAAAAAGCCAATCCCAAGATTTTTGGGAAAAAGGCTAGGCAGGTGATGAAGCATTTGGTGCTCGACTATGGTTATGACCAGCAAATAAGTAATTTGTTCCAGTTCATGGCTTTACTGATAGATATATGAATTATAGTTTATGGTCGGAATACACAATCCTAATCACTAATGTACGTACCTCGATTTAATAGTTTTAGATTTGCAAAATGTTATTGTGTATTTTTTTGTTGTTAGATTATGCCCTATAAGGACATACACTGACCTTATTTTGAAAAGCCAAGTTTTGAACCAAAAACCGATCCTTAAGACGCGCTTAATACAGCTACATCATCATCTGCCTAGCCTTTTTCCGACTATGTTGGGGTAGGCTTCCAGTCTTACCGGATGCATTTGAGTACCATTATTTTACATGGAGCGACTGCCTATTTGACCTCCATAGCCCGGTTAGTACTAAGTAATACGATACCCCTTGGTAAGACTGGTTGTCAGACTTTTGCCCCACTCACTGACTACCTGTGACAACTGACAAAGACCTACTAATGACACCTAATCTGACCTCCTCACCTGACCTACTAATGGGACCTACGGCTTAAAGTGCTTTCCAAGACACGAAGAAAACTCGTAACAGGCTGTCACCCATCCACGGACTGGCATTGGTAAGTAAAGCTTAACCTTGAAGATATTAATTAGCCTACTAATTCCACCACTCACACATTTAGTGCAATTCCAATTATACAAACTCTAAAAAAATACAACGTACAATTCCACTTAAATTTCCAAAGTCAATAGCGATCAGAATCATTAATCCCACGAGCCAGTCCCCACATTTCCTTGTTGCACGATAGAAATTAATTACCACGAGACAACTCGGCACTGCACATTTAAACTACACGTTTACGACTCTTTCTGTCCGCAAGGAAAAAGGTATACCTTTTTATGCGAGTTCAGGGCAACCCGAGGGCTCTTACTATTGTTTTACATATGTTGAATACATCATTTCTATGGTAGACTCGAATGGGGATAATTTATATTGGTCTTTTCATCAGGTGGGGAGTAATTTCTATTGGTGGTTGGTTTTTTTAGTTTCTAACTAACAGTAGCCTGCTTTCAGTCTTATTAGATAGGTTGTTTAAAATGATAATTTTGATATAAAAAAGGTTCTGGCCATAGAACAGTTACTACGCTTTGGAATTGGTGTTTAACTTCACTTTTCTTAATCTCTGACTCCTTGACTATTCAAAAGTGCCTATTAATGTTTTATTTTATTAAATTAAATGCTTAGAATTGTTATTTTTAAACCAGGTTTGCTAATTTGGCAAATGCGTGTATGTGCGTGCTTAATTGAAAGTTATACAGGGTGGTCCGAATAGGGACCGCGATTGTTCCGCGATTCTTGATAGCTTTCCGACTTAAAGCTTCTTCAAAAATGTATGGACACCGCTTTAAAAAAAAAAGAACAGACTATCTTTATTTTTACACGGCTTTTTGTTAGTCTTGATGCTAATGACATTAGAAAATGCCTCTGGTTACGTCAAAGAATGTGAGAAAACAGATTTTATACCTAATCGTCGCGTGACATCCGATCGAGAACCAATAGTGCTTCCATGTCGTGCTACAGAGGCGTTTTTCACGGCGATTTCAATTAGTAGAGGTAGGACGTACTCAATGCAATTGTTACCACTAAGGTAGCTACATGTATAAACTATGGGGTTTCAGCCGAGTACGACGTAGCTTTGCCAGTATTACTGAGATACATAATAGGCCTATTGCATTTTTAACGGGATGAACGATTTTTGTTAGGCTAAAGAGCCTAACAAAGATCGTTCGTCCCGAAATTCTTTTATTGTTACACATACATCTTTTTTTAATTTTTAATAGGAGAACACACACACACACATTCTTTTTTTGCTCTTGTATGATTTCTTACATTGGATCTTACACTTGATCCCACACACACCCCTGGTAGATTACATTTTTGGGTTTAGAAAATCAAGTCAAAGGACTTGATTTTCTAAACATTTTTTGGGTTAACTTCACTCATTAATTCATTTTATTTCAGATCATGGTATGCGTAGACAAAACCCAGAAAAGGTAGTACCCAAGGGGTATCGTGTTACCCAGCTACTATGTTGTGTCAGAGAACGTTATAAATGCTATGTTGTGCGTAATTATCCGCATCTATGTAGTTAGACATATTTGGGAACTCGGAAGGCTAGGCAAATAATGAATAGATATTTATTTTTATTTAATAAGAATTGTTTTGTTTGTGTCGTGAATCGTTAGTTTAGTATCTAATCTGTCAAGGTCAACTTGTTCATAGCTATATAGATAAGTATAAAAATCAGTTTACCTACATTATAATTCATTGAAGGTTAGTCATAGGTCTCGAGTTCGAACCCAGGACACGCACCTCTGATTTTTTTAAATCATGTGCGTATAGAATAATTATCAATTGCTTCGGTGAAGGAAAACATCGTGAGGAAACCAGCATGTCTGAGAGATATTTCTCGACGGCATGTAAAGCCAAGTCAGAGGCCCATGGGCTGCATAAAAACCCTGACACCAGGTTAGCCACTAACCACACGATATAGATAGATAGAAAGGTTTGTCTAGACTTCTAAAAACAGAACCGGAGATTATTCTCGCACATGGATAAATCCACGTAGTACCTATCAGTGTACATAATGTTTTATTTTTTACCAGCTGAGTGCACATTTAATAAATAACCTATATTTATCCTTAGTATATGTACACTGGATATAAAAATAGATGATTAAATGTAAGAAATCTATGAGTCAAATAATAATAATATGTGTGTGTGTGTGTGTGTGTTAATAATAATGTGTAATCATCATCTCCCTGCCGTTGTCCCATTCTACTCGGGGTCGGCGCAACACGTTTTCTTCTACCATTCTCCCCTGTCAGACGTCACGGCTTCATTTACTCCTTTCTCTTTCATATCATTCCTCACACAATCCATCCATCTTTCCTTTGGCCTTCCTCTCCCTCTCCATCCATGAAATCTATAAGTAATAATAAATCTCAATAAGAAAATAACTAATTAGCCTAATTGTCTGTTAGATATTTTAGTTACCTTCTCACATTTTAACGGCTGAACGGATTTGGATGTTGTTTAGCACACGGTAAGACCATTAATTAAGACACTTTTTAAAAAATACTTTAGAAACACTTTTTTTTACTTTTTATCGCGGAAGTATTCTCGTATAGGATAATTTCCAACCAATTCGCGAACGATACCCTGAGTTTCAAAAAGACTGAAGCAATCACGATATCCTCAGATTTGACAGCATTAAACAGGCTTCCAGAAACCAGGGGTAATTTACCTCATGGAAAGCCCAATGTGGTCATCTATACAAGCCTCACCGAGTGGGCAGCTTGTGCCAAATAACGGGTCCGATTAAGGAGATACTTAATTACGTCCAGGCCGTAATAAATCGTACTTATCCCACAACGGGAGTGAGGCGTGAATACAACCTCTAACGATGGGGATGGACGAAGTATTTATGCATTACTGGTTTTACTGGTTGGGAGAACCTAACTTCTACTAAGTTAAGTAAATAATTTGGCTCGTTCTTAACATTTGCGACAAATTTTAGCATTATGGGTTGCACATACAGATAAGGGGCCATCCACAAATTACGGCACACGTTAAGGGGGGGTCGACGTCGACGTGTGACGTTGTGTGACACGAGGTGGGAGTGGTCCTAAATTTCGTGACGTCACACTAGGGTTGGGGAGTCTCACAAAATATGTGACCAGCTGTGACAAGGACGGGGGGGGGGGGGGTGGCTTAAAAATTATGAAATTCGTGTGACGTAATTTATGAATAGCCCCTAAGAGTAAGAGAGGGTTCACAGGTTTCACTTATTAATGTAACAGTTTGGAATCAAACTGCTGACCTCTTTTCTTCCGGTGAACGACTTAATACTGCAGGATGTTTCTACATTCCAGATGCATTTTATACAAGGAAAACCTACCACACAAGATCTGCTGGCTGACCTTTTAGCCAGTAGTCATGAATTATTAGAAACTACTTCTTTGTTTTCGATAAAATGCATATTTCTAGTTTTTTTTTTTTTGTAAATTTTCTATTTTCCTGAATTATTTCTAAAATGCCGAATTTTGAGACTAAGATTTCTTTTGTAATCGGTAACTGATACTTTTTCACGGATATTAATCTTCGTTCCACCTCTTGAGTATTTTTTGTCAAATTGCACTCGACTATTTGGGATACAGAAAGATTTAAAGTATGATGGTAATAGCGACGTGGAGTCAACATCTCCTGAGGATGCCTGGCGGAGCCAAACACGTGTCGAGTATCGGTTTGGCTGCATGGCATGTTTTCAATTTTGCTTTTCCTGCATGTGCATATTTTTGCGGGCGGGAACGTGGTGATTGCATCCTGCATCCAAGCCTGGATCTTTTTCGCGGAATCAACACAAAATACATATTTTGCATAACATTTAAAACCGGTGAAGATTTACATAAGATTTCCAGTACCAGTAGCATGTAGTACCGATACTTTTTAAAATTGTCGTAGACGTCTTTTAAACCGATTGTCTCTTGCCTAGAGCCCTGGCAGATACATCGATATGAGAGAACCCTCAAAAAAGCACAACATGTTTTTTTTGTCAAAATGGATAGTGTGTGACGGCCTTTCATACAAGGTTATTTCAATCCGAACATAGCTTCGTTCATATTGCTTTTCAGACAATACAAACGTTCGATTTTATTGTAGAACAGTTTATTCATGTTTTCCCTTCGTTTGAAGCCGGCATTATAAACTATGTGCTACTGTTTGATTCACGGGAGTTTGTGAATAGCTGTTGCAGTCAATCACAGATGAAATTCTGGTAAACTTTTGTTTAGATCTCGTGTTTTCGATACATGATTTGTTTGTTTTTGAAAATAACTGCTGGGTGGGAAAATATGGGTGAAGGTTATTGCAGTTGCTGAAAATGCTATGAATAGGGAACTGGCGTATAGGTGGCTTAAGAATAACACCTTTACGGGTCGATCAAACGATTCATTAAATATTATCGAGACCCGTCAGTGCCTCGATTCAGTGTCTCACCACCTTCTATCTTGCACCGCATGCCCTATCGCCTGGGCACTTGATGATCTGCTTACTGCATCAGTGAGCGGAGTTCGCGTGACTTAGTTTTGGGCTAAACATATGAACTTATTTGCCATCGATACACAAAGAAGAAGAAGTGCCTCGGAAAGCACGCTTAGCCGTTGGTCCTGGCTGTCAGTCGTAGATTTTGCATAGTGAGAAGCCCAAAGGTCTGGCAAGTCAAGCTGGTATGCAGCTGGGTCCGTTAAACTGGGAGTTCAGCTTCATTGGGAAAAGGGTAGGCAGGTGCACTTGTACTGCTGTGAAGTAAATTAAGGCCCGTTCCCTTTCACAAAGTTGAAGCCTGTGTCTCACGAGCGAGGTCGCTATAGATAGACAGGTTCGTCGTCAGGTAAGTCGTTATGTTATACATATTATACGCGTCCAAACAAATTAATATCAGAGAGTCAATGGTAATGAACTGAGGACAGTACGGGTCACTTCGACGGAACCCTAAAAATATCTAAAACAAAACATACCAAAACTCAAAATGGCCGCTATAATAAAGTTGATAGTGTTGCCATTATCCCGCTGGCTGGGTACCCGGGTATGGTGGCCGGGGAATGTGGATAATTTGTCAAACTGACCCGGGTATAGCGGGAACAATGGCCATGGAAAAAAAATGATATGTTTTGAGAACTCCGCATCCTTTTGCGATGGTAGTGTGAATTTGATGATTATATATCAGGAGGGAAATTAGGAGTTTGGAAAGACAAATAAAAAATGTTTTTAAGCTGATCAAAGCGTCCAAATTATCAATAACAAAACTTAGCCTATTTCAGGCCATTACTGGCATCTCCAAAGTTGCGCCACACACCCTTTGAAAGGTCAGCAGTCCACCAAGCTACGGGGCGTCCAACACTACGTTTGCCGATACGCGCCAAAAAGTGTTGCTTTTTTTTTAAACATACGTGTTACCATCTCCGTATCGTAAAAGAACTAACAACTGTATTAATAATATTTAATGTTTTATTAATTTAAAATGCTTCGATGGTCACGTGGTCACAAGCGTGACTGCTGAGCATGACGTCCTTGGTTCGATTCCCAGGTCGGGCAAAGTGTTAGTGGGGTTTTTCTTCAGGGATTTCTCAGTAGCAGCCACGGAGTCTGAATTCGTGCCCGGTTGGCAATAGGACCCCCTATTAGTTGGACTTAAAACATAACTGGTGAAATGCGGGTGTACTATTATTAGGTACACCTCTGCCCAACCCTTCGGGGATAATAGGCGTGATGTTATGTTATTTTTTAAATTACCTACAAGTATGTCACTAACATCGGATACATAAAATTACATACTAGGTTAAGAGCAAATCTAAGTCTATGACCAACCCGGCTTTTGTTAAATCTTTCATCGAACGATAACTACATAGTTATAAGTCAACCAAATCTCCGTTCTAAAAGGTCACAACTCAAACTCCGCCATTTATTTATAACCAACCGTAATAGCTACCATTTAAGCCATCAAATGCCATATCTATAGGTTCCGGCGTCCACTCGATATTTCATTTAAGTGTTCGATGAGACCTGCGCCTCATATCCGTCGCTTTAATGACCAGTTCGCATCTGGATTACTGCAGTTATAACCAGTTTATGCCAGTTTGAAGCAGATCGAACTAGATTTGATGGTGTGCGAATGTTTCGTTGTGGAGGAGTTTCTTGTTTTAGATGTTTTTATAAGGTTTGTTTATTATTATTTTTTTGTACTTATAGCGATTCGTGTCTAGCAACAGTGATTGTAAAGAAAACAAATGAAAAAAGTTGCTTAGACCAAATCACTAGTCACTTAAGCGCAAGAACGCGTTCCACTCGACATAATCGCGTTCTTATTCAATTGGTGAAATCCACCCGCCGCGATGGTACTCACGCAAAGAAACAAGTGAGTCGCTCGCTCTTTTTGACGCAAGTCGCGTCGCACATCGCATCCCCCGAGGCCGTGAACGCCACCTAAATGGTATGACCTACTATTATGAGTATCAGCTGCGAAGATGATGATAATTTCTTAAGAAATAAGCAGTACCTATGTACTTACTCAAATATTATATGTTATTTTTCTGTGTTGTCTATTATGTGTACATAAATAGTAAAATAAATAAATGATACTGGTCACTCTGGTGACACTGGTTACTGGTCACTCTGGTGACACTGGTTACTGGTCACTCTGGTGACACTGGTTACTGCTCACTCTGGTGACACTGGTTACTGGTCACTCTGGTGACACTGGTTACTGGTCACTCTGGTGACACTGGTTAATGGTCGCTCTGGTGACACTGGCTACTGGTCACTTTTTCCTATTTTAGTTATGAAATTCAATATCAATAAACGTTTAAAACCGAACGACTACCACGTAAACCGAATAAAATTACTCCAATAGTGAATTTATTTACCGAAATTTTACTGTAATTTAAACCCATTATATGATAAACTGCTGATTTATTACAAATCTGCTTGATTTAATTTCAGACGAAATGAGTAGTACAAATTAACCTGAATACAGAAATGAGACCAACGATCAAGAATATCGTCACTCCTGTAATATTCGAAGAGTTAGGTTAGGTAACTATACTATAGCGACATTCGCTAGTTATGTTTAAATCCCATGTTATAGGGAGCAAGCCTATTTCCATCAACTCGACACAAAATATCTGGTGGTAGTCGGAAGCGCGACTGGTGAGCATCTGGCCCTGGGTTCAATTCCCAGGTCGGGCTAAGTGTTATTGGCTTTATTCGGATTTCTCAGTAGCAGCCACGATTGATTTCAATAGGCTCGCGCCCTATCATGGGACGTTAACATAACTGGCGAAATGTGGATGTAGGTACTATTAGGCACACCTCTGCCTAACAGGATTAAAGGTGTAATGTTATATAATTATGTTTATGGGCGCACGACCGATGCCTGCCTACCATGACGTCTTAAAGCAGTATTATTATAATCTTATTTCAGTGTAGAAAAGAGATGGCGCTAGACATCCCGTAAACCTCTGTCTCTTTTCCACACTGGAGTGATATCAAAACATTACTGCTTAATATGTCATGGTAAGGTAACCCCACAGGTCTAGTTGTCACGATACTTTATTCTGCTATTAAACAAAACAACACGCATTATAAACGTTTATCTTTAGCAAGCATGCAGATGTCCTTTCATTTTCCTCAATATAACGTTTAATTTACAACTTGCATATCATCACCGGTTTTTAAGTACTTATTTACTAAGTGGAAGTCATTACTGGTTGGCAATGAGACACCTACTTGTTACGTAAATATATTACTTAAGAGCGTGTACGCCGTACGGCATTTCATACAAACTTTCAAGTCCTTATTTTTCGATATGACTGAACCGATTTTAATGAAACTTCATACCCATACAGAATACATAGGTCTAAAAAGTTAGTGAAAAATATTTTCGCAAAATTTTGTTACAGTTAAATTAGACCGATTTTAAATTTTCCATAGAAACAGAAATTTTCAATTATCTTTTTTTAAATAAGACCTATGTATTGCTTATGTGTGTGAAGTTTCATTAAAATCGGTTCAGTCGTTTCGAAAAATTAGTACTTGATAATTTGCATGAAATGCCGTCCGGCGTACACCCTCTTAAATTGTTTAAACATGTTATTTCCGAACCATTCCGCCAGCAATTGAGCAATTAAATGGACATAAGCTTAAAACTAAATTAAAGAAAATGTTAATTGATAAAGTATTTTAAGATCTGCATGAGTTTTTTGATGAAAAATAAATAATATTTGCAAGTAATTTCACTAAATACTATTGCATTTCCGACATGGGTAGACTGTTGAGCCCAAAAATGTAATGTTAATAATAAGAACTAATTGTACACCGTTAATATCTTTATCATCTTCATCATCTGCCTCGCCTTTTCCTACCATGTTGGGATCGGTGCAGCTGAATACCAGTATTTTACATGGAGCGACTGCCTATCTGACCTCCAGATCCCAGTTAGTTCTGGGTAATACGATATCCCGTGGTAAGACTGGTTGTCAGACTTTCGGGCCACTGACTACCTGTAACGAATGTCAAAGATCTACAAATGACAGCCGGGACCAACAGCTTAACGTGCTTTTATTAAAGAATATTGTTTTGAATATAACTCGTTTCTGTCTCTCTATACTTTTAAAAAGGAAATGTTTGTATGTTTACAAGTTTGGATATAGGGTGTAATCTTCGGAACTCCTGATCCAATTCTATAACTTCTGCTCAAATGGAAAGCTACATTATTCGCGAATGTCATAGGCAATATTTAACGTGGGATAATTTCCGACCACAACGTGAGCGAAGCCGCGGGCTAAAGCTAGTGTAAAATATTTATAAATAGTAATTTTCTATACTCTCAATGAAGGTCTTAATTCGTAGGAAATATTTGACGACACCTTTTGGTACAGTGATGGGGCAATTGGCTTGTTCACTGCGGGTCCCGGGATTCAATTTACCAATATGGGCTCTGCATTGTAACTAACCCGAAACACAGTCACAAATCGTACATTAATAGATATTGAATTTGTAAATTTTACATGTACAAATATTCACATGTAACTGTATTCACTGTAAATATTTGCACATGCTATATTTTTAATAGACTGCCTCGTTGATTTGGTGCTATGAGGTCTTGGTTGCGACTCCCGGGTCTGGCTTTAGTGTTATTGGCCTTATCAATGATGGATGTCAATAGGCTCGTCCCTTACTATAATTATCTATGGGACATAAAAGGTGGGTGCAACTGCTATTACGTACACCTCTGGCTAACCTTTCAAGGATAACAAGCGTGATATTATGTTATGAATTTTCTCAGGCCCACAGGTAATGGTCTTAGCTTGACAAATAAAAAATAACAAATTCTGTTCGAAAAGAACAGTTGACTGACCTAAAATCAGTGAAGTGTTCACAAGGACTAATTTTCTGTATCACTTGAAGCAAAAATCTCGGATATCACAACTCCTTTGAAGTTAATACATGTCAACGATCAGAAAGGTTATTTTATGTGTAAAGAAATATAGACCTTACGGCAGACCTTAGACAGGTGACATTCGATCAGCGATAATGATGATGGAATAGTGAAAAATGTAAGTATTGAAAGTCGAAACTCTTTGTAAAAAAACATATTGAATAATAGGTTTGACAGATTAGTTATTTTTCTACGAACAGGCACACACATACCTACCACGTTGTTAAAACCGTCTTAGTATTGTCAAATATGATCAGATATTGTGTGATATCTGCAAAAAAGTCGTCTCCATTTTAAAGTCGAGTAGCCAAATAATTTAAATATATTAGATATTAACCCAGCATTACGCTTGTAACCCACACACGATTAAACACGTGTGTACCTGTAATCGTACTCACACAAATCCAGACCCCGTATATAGTATGACAAAAAGTGAAGCAACAAGTCACTATTTTAATGTAATCACACAAATATGACACAACATTGGTGACCCGCCGCCCACACACCACACGACAACGTTCATCCACGCGGTCGGTTGGTGAAGCGGATCTCACGTCGCATTGACTTGTATGAAATCCGTCGATGCCTAACACACGTACACCGCCTCTCAACGCGTCGCAGCGCCAATACATTTGCTTCGACGCCTCCACCCTAACCCGGTGTCGTGTGAGGATCGCCTAAGGCCCGGACTCCACCGTAGCGGAGACGACTGGAGCGGAGAGGAGACGTTCAGAAACCATCCAATCACATTGGTTGAAATCTTAATGGCGTCTCTCGTCTCTCCTGTGATTGGTCGAATCTAACACATCTCCTCTCCGCTCCGCTTTTCTCCGCTTTGATGGATTCCGGACTTAAAACGCTCGGGGAGAGTTTAGTCCAATCTCTTCCCCTTCCCATGTCTACCCCCTTAAAATCACTCAACGGTACAGTCGCGGACGATAAAAAAAACTCGAGCAGTGAAATTAATATACACTAAAAATACCTCAATTAGAAACAAATGCCGATCGCTTAAGCTCTCAGACATAATCTACCGCCGGATTGTCTAACGAAGCTTAAACTCGGACGATTAAACTGTCGAATTGCGGTCAACACCCGGTACTGCCGGCTCTATGCTACATTAAGCAATATCTCGAGTAATGCTGTTTGCACAATGACGGTTACCGATGCGATCGCGTAGGTATTTCGTAAGCTATAAAATACAATAAACAAGCTGGAAGGGACACCGACGCTAAAACGGTACCACATACTCAGTACATTCATCAGTTTCTCCTTTGGAGGTCTGCTGGCAGAAAATTCTTAAGAAATAAGCAGTATCTTTGTATTTAAATATTATAATGTTATTTCTTGTGTTGTCTTCTGTGTGTACATAAATAGTACAATAAATAAATACATCTTTCTGAACCCCCCTCCACAGACATTTTTCTTCAGTTATTTAAAAAAAAAAAACAGCTGTTCCATAGGTACATTTTGACCGTGTAGGTATTGCACTTTTGTAGGAAACAGCAGTTTTTTTTTTCGATGTCATTCGATTTAGAGTAGGGAACCCGGTATGGTATTACCTCGTAATTTGGTCAGAGTTCAGATAGGCTAGTCACTCCATGTGAATTACTGGTATTTAGCTACATCCGGTTAGACTGGAAGCCGACTTCAACATAGTTGAGAAAAGGCAGGCATGACGTCCATGGCTGGAATTAGGCCTCCTATAAACGTCGCCACTAAAACAGCACCACCAGTTCTTTCCGAAACCTATGGATTCCCGCGACCTTGGCGGATATTATAGTCTATGTTTCTATGTAGTATGATTTGACGATTTTGGACATAGTTAACAAAGATCTCTTTAAATATACAAACAAAAAAATAATCAAAGTGAAGAACCACGTAATTTTTTGTTGCAGATTTTAACGGGAACTTGGAACAACAGCAGTATTCCTCATTTTAATCTTACAGTAGGTACCTTCATCTATTTCATATTGTATTTTATATTTAGCCTTGCCACCGCCACTATAAAAGGCCAAACCCTTATCCAGCTTAGCCACGGTCAAGAAAAATCCTAATAAGATCCAACACACACAGAAACTCAAAAAAAAAGAACAAAAGCGTCCCTCGGGCGATTGAAAAGGGCCTCTAAATAACTTGTGCCTAATGACCACCCATGCCAGAAAATCAGCGAAAATCTTTACATAAAATTTGACATTTTGAAAAAAGGGAAAAATTTAACAAATCCTGGCCCAATCTGAAGGAATAAGACTGTATTAAGGGCACGCTGAATACTTATCATTTTTAATATCGTCCGACGTATAAGATCTCTGGAATACCAGGGTATGGTGCAAGTTGAAAGATCGGGGCTACATTCACTTTGAGAAAACTGTGCATAATTACGTTTCTAAAAGTGGAAACCTGAACTGGAAATTCGCCATCAGATAGTTAAGAGATTCAGAGAGCTATCACATTTGGCTATACTACCAGTAATAGTAGTAATAATAATAGTAGTGTATTTACTACCAGTTTAGATGCAGAATCTACTCGAATGAGAGAATATCTATTATTGTTTAACAGATGCGATTGCCGTAAAAGGCAAGAAGGTATTGCATCAGGGTCATGTATCGCCTACGAGATCCTGTCGGAGAAAATCAAGATTCCTGCGATCGTCAATACAAACACGTGATATCCTGTCCTATTTGCCCTGCTCGTAGATTTATGAACGCTACAGATCGCACCAAACTCGCTGCTAAGCTCTGGGCCAACTTAACATAGATAACCATCACACTATAATAAGAAAACCTGCAAATAATCGTTAGACCATTCGATCACGGCGGCCAGTCTCAGCGGAGATTAGCCATAGGCTCGGAAGATATTATTAGAAAAGTGTACACACAGACACAGGTGCACTCTCTGTTACTTTGCTCTCATAGTCCAATGGGACGGCAATCCGACACAACCGGAGACCGGACCAGATTCATTGGCCAGCTATAATTAAAAATGACTCATATCAAATCTTCATTAATCTAATCGCTGCCTCTTATAACTTACACCAAAAAGGGCACTAAGGAGGGCAAGGGCGTTGCCGCCACGCACTTTATCACATCGTTTGTCGGTTCAGAAAAGTTGCGGCGATCAAAGGGCGGTTTGGATGTTGACATTGAAATTCAGTTCTTTGAGGCAGGAAGTTTGTTTGGCTAATATTAATTTGTTTAATTTACGGGTCTGAACGATTACTTTATCAACCGCGAAATGAAAGCATTTTGAATTGACGGAAAATAGAACGGTTAAGTTTTTTTGTATTTCTCTTCTTGATATTTGCCCATTGTCGAGTCGTCTTTGCTCAGATTTGATGGTGTAGTTTTAACCGTGCAGTTAAATGGTTAATTTCAAAGATATGCTTTCCTGAATTTTGTCTAATTTTGACGTGGGATATAAAAAGACGATACCAGACGCACGGATATAAACTATCTGTGTACAAAATTATATCCAAATCCGTTCAGTAGTTTTTGCGTGAAAGATGCATCTTAAACATCAATCCTCACAAGCTTTCACATTTAAATTATAATGAGTAGCAAAAGCTTGATAATCAATCCTTGTTTCTTTCCAATATCAAAAGAGACAAGGTATTGCCACCAAAAAGACGCTGTATACGTCTAGATTTTTTCTTTCAAAATGACAGTTAATAAATACGTGACGCTCAAGTCAACCCTTACAAAAATAGTTTGTAACCTATTTGGCTCAATAAATACAAATAGATGTACGCGAAATATATGATATGTTTACCTAAACCTAATATGCGTAATATCAATATCAGGTGACCATGAAAGCTATCGAGGTGAATGGACTCTTGACATAATTGCTTTTACTTCCACTATTTACCTTCATACTTCCAATTATGACCACTTCCCCTTTCAGCCATTCATTAAATGGTCATTAAGAGTCGCCTATGTTGTCATTTGGGTGTTTCGATGTGTAAAGAATTGTTAGCCAACTCACTATCGAACTATTAATTAATTGTTTTACACGATTACTTTAGCGAATTACATAAATATCAGACCTGCGCACCCCGGAGATATAAGCAAAGGTGTACTTATTGGTATAATAACATTTTGCAAGTTTTGTTATTATGAGGCGAGCCTATTACCATCAATGGGGCACAAATTCTAATGAGGAGTTGTTATGGAGAAGACACTGTTTTAAGCTTTCAGGGTTTATAACGCACGCCCAGGGAGATCGCGAACTTGTTTATGAATAATTTTAAATTACGTCTTCCTTTGAAACCGGACGTTGATGGTGGCGTTGCTGGGGCCGTTGTGTCAGTGGTGCCTGGTCGCATTACGGCTAAGCAGATTAGTTTAATTATTAAAAGTATGAAACGTGGCAAGTCGCCGGGACATGACAGCCTTACACGTGCACTCTGTAGGTTCGGTATACGCAAAGGGCGTACAACGCCCTCAGCGTACAACAACGCCTTCAGGATGTTGTTGGGGCTTCCGCGTTACTGCAGCGCGTCAGGGATGTTTGCCGAAACACGTGTGGATGGTTTCAACACCATCCTACTAAAACGGAGGGCGTCCATGATGTGCAGGGGGGACGTGGGAGCGCCGACAGCATTCTGAAGGTCACCCGTGATAAGCCGTGTTGCGCCATCATGGCGCACTGGGTACATGTACATGTGCATGTGCCCGGTGCGTCAGGTGAGCGCAACCGATAAATGAACTAATTATTATTGTATTTTATTTGTTACTAACATAGCCTTTAAGTAGTATGTACTAACAACACAAATAAGTTTGTTACTAACATAGTTATAAGTAATGTGTAGTACTATCAAAACTATGGATCTTTGGTCTGCAATAAAATATTTTTATTTTATAACTAAACTTTCACTGAACTTCATGCAAGGTGTAGTTTTGCAACCTCGTCAAAATTCAGGAGGTTGTCATAGAAGACGTAAATAATCAATATAAAATAGTACAAGTGGTAGCACCTGGTCAATAAACGCTGCTTTTTTAGTTGTTTTAATTTGACACTATTTCAGAATGAAGCCCTTTTCAAAAGAGGAGAATCACTCGTTTATAAACGTCTGCGTTTGTTTGTGTGTGTGAAAGCGCGGTTATAGGGCTAGTATTAGACGGGCCGCGTTTTAATACGGGTGGTGTACACTTATCGATTTCCGATATTAAGAAAAAATATAAAAAAATCCCACCCATTTTATTATTGATTCGGGTCGAGAATCATTAGCATAGTTACCTCCTTGAATTTGACGAAGATGCAAAACAACACCTTGTATATACTTCATATCATCACGTGATCATGGAGATTGCAACAGCGTCGAAATATCGGGAGCTCAATATAAACAATATCGCGCTAGATATCACGTAAGTGACAGTGAAAATTTTGTTATGGAGGAGTTCCAGTAGAAAAACCCCAATACCACTTTACCTGGAGATCGAACCCAGGACTTCAAGATCAGCAGTATCGATTGCGACTACAAGAACTATGATGCAGTCTTCATATTAGACTAAAGACTTCATCTTAACCACAAGACCCATATACTTCCAAATATTACCCAGATAATTCCAAATAACCCAACACTTGGCATGTGATTCCAAAATCTTGACGAGTCGCCAATTTATACGAGTAATTCTGTGGTACCTATAAATAACAGGAATCGATAGAATGATATACAGACAGACGCTGGTCTGAAAAGGATTAACATCCACAATTTTGGGCTGTAAACAAGACGGATGGGACCGCCAAAAGGGTTGGACTGATTTGTTAGGCTAAGGATCGGAGATGATCGACAGTTTTGGGCTGGATTAAGATTTTGGACGGTTGTAGTCTAATTTAGTTTGGTATTGGTTTTGAGCAAGACAGAGCAAGTCAAATCGTACGAATCATCCAATAACCCAACTTTTCGTGTCAAGTCGGGAGTAATTAAGGATTGTGCAAGGTCGGGTGCATCGTCTTTCTGTTACAAGTAAACATAAAAATGGTGATAAAAAGAGCTAAAATATACCATGCAGGAAACCAGACTTACAAGGCAATTTTCTCTAAATTTTGAAGAGCGTCCGCCTTGTAATCTAAGTCTTACTTTGTTTTGTTAACAAAAGCTTCACCACTTACATATTGGAGATTGATTGTCGCTGCGTTAAGATGAAATTGCGCCTTGAATTTGAACGTGTTATGAGTAGTTTTCAAAAAATTATGAACTCTTTTAACCGCTTTTTTGCCAGTAAGTACAAACTCCCGCATGCGAGCAACAAACGACTACAGACGCAAATAGTGAAGCTCCCAACAACATCTTTCACACTAAACAGCAATTTGAATCAACAAATCCGTTCTGACATCAGCACAAACACTGTATAGGTCGGCGCGACAGTCACCAATGGGAACAAAGCAAATGATACGACTCTGGCGATTGTCTAATGACAGGCGATTCTTCCGCTACGGCAAATTGGACGTAGCAGTTTGTGAAAGCATTCTGATTTCGAACCCACTCTGTATAAATAAACAGGATGATGCTAATAGAAATCAGGGGCAATATGGCACGACATTTACATGGAGCGACTGCCTATCCTATATTGGTAAAAAATGATCAGATAGGCAGTGGCTGCCGGGTGCTGCGGGTTGTTCGAAAGAGATACCGTGGCCCCGGAACACAAAGGGCGATGAAGGAACATGGGTGGGTTTTAGTCAGTAAAAGTCTGACACTCCCTCCCGCTCAGCCCAGAGCGGGAGAAGTCATTTTATGATTTCCCATCCGAAAAAAAAAAAAAGGCAGTGGCTCCACGTAAAATACTGGTATTCAGCTGCATTCGGTAAGATTGGAAGTCGACCACAATAAATTTGGGAAAAGACTAGGCTAGACTAGATGATTGATACCTTTAAATAAATAATAAATTAGACTTCACTTCTGACAGCTAAAATCTCACTTACATTGAAATACATATAAGAGCGTAAATAAGTAAGTTCTCTCAGACGTTAAATATTCCAGTATTTTACTACAAAATACGCCAAAAGCCAACAGTTTTCAAATTAAAATAATTACGCTTTGCTTTCGCGCCAATTTACAAGCTATTCATTAATTCCCTTTTAGATGAAATTTTAGTAATTTGGGATTCAAATTGGTCGATTATTTCGATATCTAGGGTAGGGTAGGATACTAGTGCTACTTCTTCCTACGAGGAACTGCCAAGTTGGTCTCGTGGTCGCAAAGGCGATGGCTGCGCGTGAGACCCTGGCTTCGAATCACAGGTCAAGACAAGTGATTGTAAGGTTTATTTTTCCCAGGCCGAAATTACAGAACCCACAAGCATTTTTTTTGCGAGCTACAATCCTTAAATTCTCTTGGGTCGGCTTACAGTCTAACCGGATGCAGCTGAATACCAGTTTTGCACGTGGAGTACTGCCTATCGGACCTCCAGAATAATACGATGACCCCTTGGTAAGACTGGTTACACTTTCGAATTCTAACTACTCGTCAAAAATCTGAAATGATAGCTAGGACCTAACGTGTTTGCTGAGGCACGAAGGAATTGGGTATGCGATGGATAGTCACCCATCCACATAACAACCTTGGCAAGCGCTGCTTAACCTTGAAGATCGACCTGTGCGGCTATTATTACTTAGACACGAGCTCCTCGAGTAGACACACTTGTGCATTATAAGGCGATTCTCACACGACACCTCTCGTCCGCGCGGTCGTTCGGAGGTGGCGAATAATTTTGTGTGCCGGTACACCGGACGGTGCCTGCATTACTGAAAAGAGGACGATCGGCCAGATAATGCAAGGCACTGGCCGTACGCGTGTTAGGCATCAACGAATTACATACAAGCCAATGAGACGAATGCCAGGCCAACGAGTTGTAAACGTGCCTTTGTGCATATTGGCCTTGTTTTGTTGTCTCCTGCTGATATGGAGGGAAGTGGAAATTATGTTTTTCATACCCTCCGCTATTCTTTTCTGATTAAATTCGTTGCGGGATCCAAGACAGTTAAATCGTTTCTCTGGGACTTCGTCGAGCTTCATTGTCTCGTCCCTTTTCTGGTGGTCGCCACTGTTGATTCTGGCTTTCAGAAGTTGCAGTGGTTTGAGAATAATGTGGCGGGCTTTTCCCAAAAAAAAAAACCGGATGAGACATGAGATCCGTTTCACCGCCGACCGCGCGGTCACGCGGTGTCGTGTGAGAATACCCTAATATCTACCTCGTACTTGGCTAGTCCGCTGAACCCGGCCGCCACCGTGACTGGAATTCGGTCGGGAGGATATTATTACGGACACTTTGGATAGACCACCTGTAAGCAGGATTACGTTTGCTTGGTTGCGCAGAGTATTAGGCGTCGGTTGCCGTAACCGTAAGCTTCTTATAGTAGACTTGGGATTATATTTGGGTAATTGTGTATTTGGGTGATATTTGAGGGGTGTAGTTTAATTGTTTTCAAGTTATAGATAGTTTGAAGTTAGATACAATCTCGTTCCAACTTTGCTTTCAAATAAGCTGTCGGTGGTAGCATTTAACAACAATTCATATCTTATCATCATCATCAGCCTATATGAGTCTACTAGTGGACATAGGTAGACCTCTCCAGTTAATGGCATTCAATTACCTTTTGGCATCTCTCACATCAGTAATACCTAGGTAATAGCCAAAATAATCCTACACTATCACTTACGGGATATCTTTCGCGATTATCAATGATTGTATTTTATCACTTGCTTTCCGGTGAAGGAAAACATCGTGAGGAAACCAAACCAGCATGCCTGAGAGATATTTATCGAAGGCATGTAAAGTCAAGTCAAGAGGCCCATGGGCGGCATAAAAAGTCTGATAAGAGGTCAACTCAAAACTCAAAAACTCAAAGCATTTATTTCAATTAGACCATTACAGGCACTTTTGAATGTCAAAACACAAAAAAAAACTAAGCTACAGTCCCAGTCACAGGGCATAATAACTTGTGAAAGTACTGTACTTGACATTACTGACACTCTCTCGAAAATAGTTAATTGGCTTAAGGACAATAATCTTGTTATAAATCTAAATAAAACTAAAATTATGCATTTTCACCAACGGCTTGTAAATACTCCAGTTAATGTCACCTATAATCAGTCTAGAATAGAAGAGGCTAGCATTGCAAAATTCTTGGGTATCTCTATAGACTGCAAACTGACCTGGAAACCCCATCTGGAAGAAGTTTGTAAACGATTAAGCAGATCAGCGTACCTTCTATTTCAATTGTCAAAAAAGTGAGTACGGAAACACTCTTAACGGCTTATCATGGATTGGTAGCCTCAGTTTTGCGTTACGGTATTGTTTTTTGGGGACAGTCAACAAACCGAGAACTTGCTTTTAAAATGCAAAAGAGATGTATACGGTCGATGTTTGGTTTAAGAAGGACTGACAGTTGCATGCCGTATTTTAAAAAATACAATATTTTAACTTTTCGTGCAATGTACATCTTGGAAACTTCTTTGTTTGTAAAAAATAATCCCCACTTATTTAAAAAAATGGCCACGGTCAAGAAATTACCCATACGTGCTCAATATATGAACACATTATGCCATGTTAAATGTAAAACAGCACTGATGAAGAAAAGTTTCTTTGGTATTGCTCCCCAAGTTTTTAATAAAGTTCCCGATGCAATTAAATGTATGCCATTACAAAAATTCAGAAACACTCTACAGAAGCTGCTACTTGAAAACTGCTATTACACATTAGACCAGTTTCTGAATGACAAATTTAATTAATCATAACTTTGAAATTATTATTATGTTATTATTTAATTTTATTTTATTACTAGCTGTCCCGGCGAACTTCGTACCGCCTAACAGTCAATGAATCCTACCCCGCCTGCCCCACCTACCCTACCCACCCTACCTACACTATCTACCTACTTCCTAGTACCTGCCTACCTATCCTACTCTCCTAGTACCTACCTACCTATCTTACCCTCCTAGTACCTACCTACATATCCTATTCTCCTAGTACCTACCTACATATCCTATTCTCCTAGTACCTGCCTACCTTACTCTCCTAGTACCTACCTACCCTACTCTCCTAGTACCTACCTACCCTACTACCTACCTATCCTACCCTCCTAGTACCTATCTACATATCCTATTCTCTTACTACCTACCTACCTATCCTACCCTCCTAGTACCTACCTACATATCCTATTCTCCTATTACCTGCCTACCTATCCTACTCTCCTAGTACCTACCTAACATACTCTCCTAGTACCTACCTACCTATCTTACCCTCCTAGTACCTACCTACCTATCTTACCCTCCTAGTACCTACCTACCTATCCTATTCTCCTATTACCTGCCTACCTATCCTACTCTCCTAGTACCTACCTACCCTACTCTCCTAGTACCTACCTACCTATCCTACTCTCCTAGTGCCTACCTACCCTACTCTCCTAGTACCTACCTACCTATCTTACCCTCCTAGTACCTACCTACCTATCCTATTCTCCTATTACCTGCCTACCTATCCTACTCTCCTAGTACCTACCTACCCTACTCTCCTAGTACCTACCTGCCTACCCTACTCTCCTAGTACCTACCTACCTATCTTACCCTCCTAGTACCTACCTACCTATCCTATTCTCCTATTACCTGCCTACCTATCCTACTCTCCTAGTACCTACCTACCCTACTCTCCTAGTACCTACCTACCTATCCTACTCTCCTAGTGCCTACCTACCCTACTCTCCTAGTACCTACCTGCCTACCCTACTCTCCTAGTACCTACCTACCTATCTTACCCTCCTAGTACCTACCTACCTATCCTATTCTCCTATTACCTGCCTACCTATCCTACTCTCCTAGTACCTACCTACCCTACTCTCCTAGTACCTACCTGCCTACCCTACTCTCCTAGTACCTACCTACCTATCTTACCCTCCTAGTACCTACCTACCTATCCTATTCTCCTATTACCTGCCTACCTATCCTACTCTCCTAGTACCTACCTACCCTACTCTCCTAGTACCTACCTACCTATCCTACTCTCCTAGTGCCTACCTACCCTACTCTCCTAGTACCTACCTATCCTACTCTCCTAGTACCTGCCTACCTATTCTACCCTCCTAGTACCTACCTACATTTATCCTATTCTCCTATTACCTGCCTACCTATCCTACTCTCCTAGTACCTACCTACCTATCCTACCCTCCTAGTACCTACCTACCTATCCTATTCTCCTATTACCTGCCTACCTATCCTACTCTCCTAGTACCTACCTACCCTACTCTCCTAGTACCTACCTACCTATCCTACTCTCCTAGTGCCTACCTACCCTACTCTCCTAGTACCTACCTATCCTACTCTCCTAGTACCTGCCTACCTATTCTACCCTCCTAGTACCTACCTACATTTATCCTATTCTCCTATTACCTGCCTATCTATCCTACTCTCCTAGTACCTACCTACCTATCCTACCCTCCTAGTACCTACCTACATATCCTATTCTCCTAGTACCTGCCTACCTATTCTACCCTCCTAGTAGCTACCTACCCTACTCTCCCAGTACCTACCTACCTATCCTACTCTCGTAGTACCTACCTACCTATCCTTTGATGGTTTCCAAATTTTTTTTACTTTTTTTTCACAATTTCACAGTGAACACAATACCGGTTTGTCACATGAAATTTTAACTGAGCAGAGAACAATGAGTATCTGTCAAACAATGTATCACGCACCGGCGCCATCTACTTAAAATATTGGTGTGTAGTACATGCTATGTATCAGAGATGGCGCTGTTTGTAAAAAAAGATTTTCCGCTTTTCTATTGAATTTTTTCCTGAATTTTCCTGAATTTTCTTTGCTATAAACCTCACGGAGCCCGAGACCTTTCCAACGAATGCAAAACCGTGTAAATCGGTTCGTGCGTTCTGGAGTTATAGCGTCAGGAAGGAAAACCCGACTTATTTTTATATAGTAGATAATGCAATTGTAATTTTTGATAATTTTAATCTCTGCTGACATTGTATTTTTTTATGACATTTAAACTATTTTAATTTTATTAATTTTGACGACTGTAATATTGCTGACATTGTTTTATCTTTTTGTACTATTTTATTTAACTTTTGACAATTTTTATTTGTTGACATTGTGAGTTTAAGAGATTTTTACAATTAATTTAATTTTGATCATAGCATCACTATTTTGTATGCCTGTCGGCGGAACATAGGTTGGACCAAACACTACATATACATAAGATCATTGTACCCTGTGTTCACAAAATAAATGAATTTTGAATTTTTGAATTTTGAATTTTGAATTTTGTAGTTGCCCATTCGAAAGCGTAGATCTCTATGGAGAAGAATGGGCAAGAAACTCCATGGACACTCTTTTAAATCATTATGTTGTTACAAAATCTCGGTTACATCATTCATGTCGAGATTAAACATAAGGCACTAACCACACGAAAACGAAAGAAGATCAATTATTGTGAGCTCCCGATATTTCGACGCTGTCGCAAGCGCCATGATCACGAGATGACGATCACAACCGAATCGATGGATGGTGAAGATGATCTCGAAAGATATCCCGTAAGTGACTGTTTAAGTTTAGTTATAAACCGAGAAAACTTAAAACAGTATTAGCCAGAATAATATTGTGTTAAATTGACCTACGTCGGCGCAGGAAGTTGTTACAATCGTCCCTCTATCACCCACACCAGGGATTTGCCAAAACGAGGCAATTCAAAGACAAAGTTGAATGTCTCCTGTGCCTATAACTTCATCATACATCCCTTTGCCTCCAAACTTCGTACTAATATCATAAATGCGAAAGTGTTTGTGTGTCTGTTTGTTTGTCAGTCTGTTTTATAAAATTTAACGGTTCAAAAGAATTTAATGAAATTCGGTATACGGATAGACCATGATTTGGGTTAGAAAATGTCATACTATACATTTAATCTCGATAAGCAGTGATAGCCTTGTGGTGTGTAGTGCATAATTCGAGTTCGAACCCACACACCTCTGATTTGTAGGAATCATGTGCGTATTATATAATCATCACTTGCTTCGGTAAAGGCAAACATCGTGAGGAAACCAGCATGACAGAGAGATATTTCTAGACGGCATGTAAAGCCAAGTCAGAGGCCCATGAGCGACATAAAAATTCTGACACCTGGTTAGGCACACACACTATAAAGAAAGATCTCGGTAAAACGTTGCCATGAAACATTTCTGACTTCAACGCGAGTGAAGTCGCGAGGAAAAGATAGTCTACAATAAACCGCTAACCTCGTTTCAAACAGTCCGTATTCCCAAGACTGTGTCCCTACTAATATGACAGCCATAAAATATCAGTTTCACTGAGGGCACTATACTGCCCCGTAGGCCAAGAAGTGGTAACTGAACAAATGAATGTTTCGAAAGTAAAAGAAAATGTGTGTGAAAGCTCGACGAAATCTCAGAGAAACGATTTAACTGTCTTGGATCCTGCAACGAATTTAATCAGAAAAGAATAGCGGAGGAGTAGGAAAAACTTGTAATAATTAATTGCGACATCAGTGGCATCTCGGAGGTCCTCAAAACTGCAGGTGTTTGCACACTTTGGACACTGCAACATATGAGACATGGTTTGGTCAGGAGCACCGCATTCGCACCGAGAATCACTGTAGTCCAATAAAGATACCGTCATTTTCTGGTGCAAGACGTTTCAAGCTGCCACTTGCAAAAAAACAAATTTTCGATTTTTTGAGATACACATTTTGGCTTAAAAGAGCACTGTAGTAAGGTATTCCGAAGTTATTATCCAATAATCTTATGGTTGCGTCTCGTATGGGCGATCAAAGTGACTGATTCTACCGGACTACCAGGGTCGCAGAAATACGTTGGAGGTATAAGTACCAAGATTTTTGTATGTTTGATGAGGTGGAGGCGCTTATTTGAGTTTAGTGTGTTTTTATGAAAACTATTACATGGTTCGGTCAATCGGGTATGAACTACCACTGCCACTTTTCAACCTAATGCCCAAAGTAGCAAAACTGAAAAGTCACGAACGTCAGTGAACTAAGTAGTACTGATTGCAGAGCGGCCACGGTCGGTCGGCAACGGAAAAAGTTTTACCCCTAAAGAGTGTAAATAGATACAAATAACCTCTTAAACAGAAAACAGTATGTTTTAACTAATGTAAGTTTGGTTCGTACCCCAAAGCTTACAAGGTTACGATCGGGGCGTACTTGTAAACAACCTCGGGCAGAATTAGGGAACGCACTTAGATTCCAACGATTTGTTGTTGATAGTTGTCGATACATTATGGACAAGGACACTCTGGTTGTTGATATGTCGGAATGGTGAACGAAGGTCGCGATTTCGAACCACGTTTGTAGCAATTTTGCAGCATGTAGTGAACTAAAAAACATGCTAAGTATTTTTGAATAGTAGACATGCCTGTGTACTTAAAACATGTTCCGTTCTTCTTTTGACCATATACTCCAATTTGAATTTACAGTCACTTTGATATAATTTTTTAGAAGAGCCTCTGATATTGCACTATGATTATATTTGTTTTTTATTTTGTTCGTTTCACAATAGGTAATTAATACCGAAAAAACACAATCACACCACACCATAACTCACTAAACCAATTAGTTCCACCCTCCCGAAAGAGGACACAATGAGGATACTTTCCGTACATCCTCGGGCAAAATCACGGATCGCACTTAGTATGAGATTAAACCAATTGTTAGTAAAACAATAGGAACCAACACACGGACACAAAATGGATATTACAGAAGACCCGCTTTTAACAAGGAGTGAAAACACACGCACACATCGACATGAATCACGTATAACGGGAGCAAGCGCACTCGCGAACGGCATTTGTTTGCGATTGCCATCTACAATTGAACCAGGAAAGGTATGCGCGTCGTATGAATAACTCCCCAAACGCAAAGCATCTTACTTTTGTTCTGCCGTCCTTTCGTTTAGTGTACTTATCTTATATGATAAATTTTGTTTATTTTGCAAATAGGTTTTTACAAACACTTTTACACTTCATTCTTTTTAAAACTAGAAGAGGTCGGTGTTTCGTACCTAACTACTCTGAGAAGAAACCCCCGAAACAAACTCAGAGGTCCAGAGAGGATCAGAAGAGGGTGTGCTTCAGAGAGGGGTAGTCTCTTTTAGGGTCCAAACATAATCTTGGTCAATTCACATGAGAACCATGCAAATTGGTGCCCGAAATGGTCTTTTGAAGAAAAAACCACACAGATTTGAGTGGACCTGTCCAGTCAGTGAAAGTATTTGACAGTCATTGCGCGTTTTTCTATTGAAGTGTTCTCTCGAAGTAAATCTGGTCAAAGACCGTCTGTCACTCCGAAGTTTTTTATTTTATTTATTAGAAAATTCTTGGAATTTTTGTCTAATAAATAAAATAAAAAACTTTGTAATTATCTCATTTTCCTGCTTTTTTCCCATGTTACTTGTCTTTTTCGTAATCATGGTTTCAG